>JANFOE010000374.1:232500-926828 GCA_025667525.1 Glebionis coronaria | reverse complement strand
AGTGTGCAGCCAACCTTGAATCAAACTCTACTTGTGCTGCATTCTTAGGAACTTCTACTTCTACCATGATTCCTTTACCCTTATCTAATGGATCAATGATGGGTAAGGATGATGGTAATACCTGTGAAGATACTTCTTTGATGATAGCTGATGACTGGAATACATCAACATCATCTGTAGGTCTGTCAACGCTCAAATTCCTTGTGTCAGCGCCCAATTTGCTCATGTAAGCGCTTGGTGTGTCAGCGTTCAAATTTTGCTTGTCAACGCCCAAATTACTTGTCTTGGCGCCTCTTGTAAATTGCTCCAACATAGCTGTAAAAGACAAGTTTAAATTGGTAGGAGTTACCAAAGATCTATCAAAACTTGGTTGCTTCTTCAATTCAGTTAGGGCCTCAGCAATACCCAAAGATTCTTCATCATGTGAGCCTTTATCACTCACATTAATATGCTCATCCTCCCCTTTGGAAGATTCCTCCATCCCACGCCTTGTGCTAGCATTCTCCAAAATAACAATCCTCTCCCTCAATTGCTTGAGTTCAAGGCCTTGTGTACTGACAATTTGTACCAAGTCTGCATTTTGCTTTTGCAAGCTAATGCAAACAACCGTCAATTCTATTAATGTGTATGGTTCCAATATGCCCTCCTCTAAAATGGGTATTTGACCTCCCAAGTTAGATTCATGGGGCATGGATGAGGTCTTAAAGATGTTAGGACTGTCTTGGCCTGCATCTAAGCCAGAACCAATAGTCCCAGCCTCATCCATAGCACCAACCACACTTGTGGTGGTAGTTCTCTCTGCTACATGGCTAGGACTACTAGAGGAGAACACTCCAGTAGTCCTTTGGCGTTTTTGCAACCTATATTGAGGTGGGGTAGAAGATGATGTGGATTGGGTGGATGTGGGAAGGTTAAGGGGTGTTTGGGTCTGTGAAGGAAAGGTGTCAATGTCTGGATTACTTGTGTCAACGCCAACATTTAAGGTGTCAGCGTTGAAGGGTTCTTGGTCAATTTACATGTGTTGAGGTGAAGGTAAAGGTTTTGGTATTGGGTCAAGTTGTGGTGGTGGGTCTGGTTAGGGTTGTGCTGCTGCAATAACAACAAGCATAGCTGGGGTGAGGGGTAATTCACGGTGAGGGGGTGAGTTCATCTTGGTAAAAATAGCTTTCTTTTGCACAGGGATCTCATAAAAGTCATCATGATCCCTTGTGCAGTAATTTTGCACATCAAAAACCATTTGTAAAAATCTGGGATAAGCCAAAGTCATCTTATTCCCTTTGTTTTTACACATGCCATCAAAAATCATTTTTGAATAATTAATCTTTTTCCCATTTGCAATGCACACAATGGCACTAGCAATTGATCTATTAATTTCATTGTGTGCAGTACATTTGGGACTCAAACATTGTAGGATGACATGTATGAGGTACTTCCAGGCTGGGGGGAAACTCTTGTTTTTGATATTTGTTTAAAGTGCCCTCATCAGGGAAAGGATACCCCAAAGCCCTTAGTCCTTGTTCTATTTCATTAATGGGAAGGGTGATTATACCATTAGAATCATCAAGATGCAAAGCCTGGCGAACCACGGCTTCAGTAACCACCCATGTACGCCCATGAACAATAGCTGATAATGTAGTCACATTATTAACTGTTGAGGAACTAACAGTGTTCCAAAACTGTTTAATATGCGTGACAGAGATGAGAGGAGCATGAGAAAGAGCATACCTAATAGAAGATGCATTCAAATACGCCACCATCTGGGTGTATTGTGGAAACAGAGTGTCATCGGCGTCCAAATATGCAATCATGTTGTGTTGACTCCTGAATCCCAATACCAAGTCACTTGGTTTAAATTTTGGTGCCATTGTTGAAGAAAGCTGTTTATGAATATTTAGAAAGATGAATTATAGGAGAAAATTGTTAGACAAGAATATGAGGTACCCTGTTTAAAAATAGGAGCCAAATATATAGGAGAGATAGGTGCATGTGATTGGTAAAAAATGAGGCAACTATTTTCAAAATATAATGATGAAAATATTGAAAAGAAAATAAGTTATCTCATGCATTAATTAAAAGTTATCTGCTCCCAAAATTACAGCCCCAATTCGTCAAAAAGTAACAACTGAGTAGGTCCCAATGAGTATCAACGGTCAAAAATAACCCATCAACGCCCAACGGCTATATTCTTGTCAACGTTTGCCAAAGCCATGTCAGCGTCTAAATTGGTCATAACAACGCTTGGAAAAAATACTTGTCAGCGTCCAAAAATTAAAGTAATAAAAATGAAAAAGGACCTTAACAAAGTAATTTATCCTAGTGAAGATAACCTATAAATTGATAATTATTATAGGGTGGCAAGCACTGTCCAGTTATGCACACTTGCTTTTGCAAGATAGACATAACAGTCCTCTAGTGTCCCTTGCTAACCAAAATTCTTAACAATTAAGTTATCTCATAAAATTACTTGTAACTCCTAGGTAAACCCATGATAAAAGCATTCCCAAGTCTCCCAACAGACCACAACCAATTTTATGCCAAAAATGTCTTGGCAGCATGCATAGTATATCAACTTTGCATGCTACAGTGCCTCATGATTTAGTAAAACTAACTCATACTCACCTGTGGACACATTTTAGAATTGTGATAAGAGTATTATAAGAATACCCAAAAGTCCTAAAGGTTCCTAAAACCTCCCCTTAAACTGTGATACATATGTTGCCCAAAAATATGCATGAACATAAAAATTTATGTCAAGATATGAATATAAATATTCCAACCATCATCCATAAATGAAAACATGCTCAAATGATTCTCCAAGGATCCATAAGCAACTCTGTATCCAATGGTACAATGCTAACACCACCTGCACACTTAGATCAAAAACCACAAAACAAACATTGTTGCTGACAACGTAACGATAACACTTGTCAGCGTTAAAGTAACCTTTGTCAGCGTTAGACAAATATAGTGGAAAATATAACTCCTCAAAAAGACCAATAACAATGCATTATCCTTGTAACACCCCACTTGGATAAGTGGACCGTTACGTGTATTTATAGCGTGTCATCAAAGCATAAGGTAAATGTACTAAAACATTAAATGACCATAACGGAAATACCGGAATCAAACATCGGTAATCCAACCTAAGCTCAAAACATGAAAAATAAAATACTGAAAGAAAGGACTAAACAATGTCCAAATAAGAAGAATAATGTAAGTGCATAAAATAAGAAGTCTGGATAGCTTCCATCCCAAATGCACGTGCTCTTAGAATCCTAAAAGCGTCCTGGTGTACCTGCCGTTAGAACATGAGAGGAACTACGACTGAGCATAACGCTCAGTGAACGGATATAAAACATGATAAGAATATACTGAATGAAACAGGCGATAGAATACTGAAGCTGTAAGAATGATATGTAACATGTGGTAGAACTCTGCATAAAATCTGAGAAACCTGGTTCGTATATACTGATACTGAAATATAACTATTAATTCTGAAAACATGCATTTACTGTATTTTATTTGCCAGAGCTTATATAGGTCACGTGCTGTAACAACCGTGCATGAATAACTGAAGGGGTGACCTCATCATGCTATAGAAGGGTGACCTTTAAATAACTGTGCTGGGTGGAGGGATCAGCTCCAATGTGAAGGATGTAGAGCACACACCACATTCACCCTGATAACTTGTAACACATATAAGCCTAGGATGCATCCATACGCCCCACTAATAATACTGATAAAATGGCCAAGCTGAGCTGAGTGGGACGATGCAGGATATCACTCTCCTGCATGTGAGTCACGACACCGGTGCCTCTTGTGTCGTGGTTACGGTACCTCCGTAACTAGTACATAAACTGGCCGTGCTTGTATATAATGCTCAGGTAATTTATTTAGTTATTAACATGATTACTGATAAACTTAAACATATACTGGGGAAAACATTTGGCTGAAGACGGGAAATCCTAATCATGCATAGAAAGGAAGTCCTTACTGAAAGGACGGAAAATCCGTACGATCAATCAATGAATGAAAGAACAATGTATCATAATAGTAGATAGATGGGGATATCCGTACCTGAACACGTATAAAAATTTCTAACACGCAAAATTTATTTTCGACGTCTACACCAAAATTTAATACATTTGTCAATATAAAAATTTAATGTTTCCCAACGTTTTGTTTAGCAGCCATATTTGAAAAGTTCCTATCATGACTACTTTGCTACCTTTATCCATTTTTATAATGGTTATTTTCTTTCTAAAGTGACGTAGCACATTTGGTTTTATAGAATATTTAACAAACATAAAAGGGTTATAAGAAAATCACATGTATTTAACAAAAGTTTCAAGCCAGTCTGTTGTTCACCGGATATGATGAATGCAAATATTAAGTTTCAAGTTAACTAACTAATGGTGATTTTAGTTCTCTTCCTTCAATATATTTTAGTATGATTTCAGTGTTAACTCGACAAGGAATTATTATACTAAACTGAAATATATGATTATTATGCAGAAAGAAATGGCATAAGAATTACCTCTCATCTAAACGAGACACAATTCAAGAGCAAAAGAAAAGAAAACGAGTAGTAGCACTAGATCAACTCGAACCCGTACGGACACGAACATCATCATCATCGAACCCACGTGTATGTGGATAGATGGACCCGAAGCTACTGCCGTAACATGATATGCACCCCACAAGCAACATCGTAGAGCAAGTCAAATCCAACTCGATCGCATATGGTACGACTCGATGCAAGGTAATTAAACTGAAATCTCACGTCCAACCGGTCACAATCTGATCGAAACTCAATCTCACGGACCACCAGCGAACAAACCAAAACCGCAACAAACATACGAATAGCCACCAAATCCAAATATGAACATCAAAGGAATCTGCTCGCGAGACACAACTGAATCATGAGCTCGATCTATATCTATCGGACATGAACTAATCGAACAAGACCAAATAAATCAGCGAGGAATGACATGGCTCAAACGTTGATGCTGCTATGAACACGGGCATGGACATCAACTCAGACCAATTAAACAACAGATTTCAACGACATGCGATCGACACTAACATAAGCAGACCGTTTTTCGAACATGATGTTAACCACCAATAAGAATTACGACTCCAAATGCGTACGGATGAATCTTGAACGCCCGACATGACGACAAATGAGAGCTCTGTTCGAGCATGAGCAGACGTTCAGAAATTATTCTAGGTGTTGACGTTTTATGTGCATGATCGAGTTCAAGGGTATAAGATAGCCTTATGTGATGATAAAAATAGATGAAAGAATAACTGCCTTTGACCAAACAATAACATAAATACATTTCTTTTTAACTAGGCGAAATTTGAGGAAGAATACATATCCGTATTCAGTAACATTCAAATGAGATATTCCAATTTGTAATTATTTTCATTGGTTTGAAGATACTATTTCTATATATAACATTGATTTAATGTGTAAACAAATAATGAGCTGGTTTTTAGCATGATTTTCGGAATGTGATTTGACAAAACCAAACCACACGTTTTTTTTTAATTATCTTATATTAAAATTTAGTAATACTCAGATAATTATAATATGAGGTTTTAATATCAAATGCTTATTATTTAGACTATAACTTATATTCAAAGTGACAAAATAAAATGCAAACCAAATTTTTGGGTTTTACAACTCTTCCCCTCTAAAAGAATAATTCTTTCTCGAAATAGAGACATGCTAATGGTGCGGGTTTTACAATTATTCCCCTCTAAAAAATATAATTCGTCCTCGAATTAAGGATGCGATTCTGCTGTGGATTTTACAATTCTCGCTCTCTAAAAAGAATTTTTGTCCTCGAATTACGGGTAATAAGCTTATGAAATTATAAAAGCTAAAAAGACATATATGCTGAAAGAGCATGAAGGTTGAAAAGACATATAAGCTGAAGGGTCATTCGTCCTTGAATTAGAACATGATGGTGCTGAAAGGGTATAAACGTGACATGCCTACAGTGAACATGGAACATGATATGGCTGAAGAGAACATGGAACTTAACTTGATTTATTAAAGGAAAGGGATGAGAGGTCCGGATAGTCTCCTCTCTTTCAAGTGGCTTCCCACTCTAAACGATTCGTTCAAAGGTCTAAACACAATAAACATCTTTGGTCCTGATGACCCTGTCCTGACGATGCTGAAATAGTTTCTGGTTCCATACTTAAGATGGATATCTGAATCCGATAGAATGAACAATGCCATAGCATGTAGAATACATGAAACGGTGCGTATAAATATCCTGAAAAGATAGCATTAATATCTCTGAGTAAGCTGCTGAAAATATATTGGGACGAACTACGTGAGAAATTGTGAACGTGTTTCGCGATTATATGCGGGACGCTGAGCCTGAAGTATATCATGAATGTGATACGTGAAACATGTTGTGAACGTAGAACTAGGACATATCATGAATGTATGCTGACTGAGGAGAGAATGCCAAATGATACGGCCTGAGACGTGAAACGTCGGCCTGGGTATGGAAAAGCTATGCTAAACTTGAGTATGGTTTCTCAAAGTTTCTGTAACCAACGCGGTACAAGAACTGGAAAATATATGCTGAGATGGAACACAAACCTGAACGTGAACGATGTCATGAATGTGAACGTGAATTTAAATCATGAAATAGCACAAGAAATGGACTGAAACAACGTCATAATGTGAACATGAAACGTAAACGTGAAGGTGAACGTAAACGTACACGTGCTCGTGAATATGAACGTGAGCGTAATTCGCGAACGTAAATTTTCTATCTGATATGATGGTTGATGGAATACCACGAAGTTGTACGATCTATTACTGAATTTCCTGCAGATCTGCTACTGCCTAATCCTAGGGTTAAATGGTCGAAAATGACCTAGATAGGATTAAACTTTTCTGAGTCTGCGGTAATTGATAATAACTTCCATGGAATCCTGACTCATTTCTGTTCAGAATTTTCTAATGGTTGTAAGAGCTCACTAGCATATCGGTGTTCTATCTTGAACCTGCTGGCATGTCAGGCATCAAGGTATGAACATAGCTGCATCCTTGTGTTATACTGCCTCTATCAAAATTTTGTTTAGAATTATGGTACATTCGGGTGAGATCTGGATCAACAGTCTTGAAAATTTTTTGAGTATGGGTAAAATAGATCTCTCCTAGCGTAGGATCTTATGTGATACAAAAGTTTAGTGTAGGTCCTCTCCTTTATGCGTAAGCTTAGCCATGGAAGGCTAATCGTGGGAATTGTCCACAATTTTTGCGGTATTAGTTAATTGAGTTCTAGAAAATTTTGTACTTTAGTCACAGGCGTCAATCTTGACCATCTGGTGATGGCCTTCATCTTCGCAGGACTGTCCGAAATTTCTTTCTGCTGAAATAGGGTAGCTCAGAAATGCCACCTTGTTCATCTGGAAAGCTGCGTATATAATTTTCTCCTATCGGAGAATCTGCAGGGTCGTGAAAAGATGATTCTCATGTTCTTCTCTAGAATTTAGGAGATCAGGATGTTATCAAAGAACATACTAACGATTTTGTTTGTGAAGTCATTAAAAAAAGTATTCATAAATTCGATATTATAGCTGGGGCATTCGGGAGCTCAGACGTATAAGTCAAAATTTTAGAGAGACTATAACGTGTTCAACAGCAATCTAGAAAACATCATGTTCTTCTCTCACCACTGTTGGTGGCATGGTCGCCAATTATTCTGGAAAATATTTAAGGCATCGTAGCAGATCAGTTAAATCTCCTATTTGTGGAATAAACATCGATTATGAATGATGATCTTGTAAAATTTTCGGTGATCGATACATGATCCCATGTTACCGACCGTCTTTCTGATAGACAGAAACGGTACACCTCCTGGTGGTGCGCTAGGGTGAATAAAGCCTCGTTCCGGTAACTTTTGCAGCAATTTTTGCAACTCTTTTAACTTAGCTAAAGTCCTGGAATAAAGAGTTTTAAAAAAAAAACGGTTCTGTTCTTCAGACAAGCTCGATGTTAAATTTTGTCTCATGGTTAGGAAGGAATTTCTAGAACCTTCTAGAATAACTTCTGGAAATGCTTAAAGAAATCTACTGATCATAAATTTATAGCACTTCAGAAATGGATTATAACTGGTGGCTAGAAAGTCTTCGTAGCTATGGATTGAGAAGTCACGCGCTTATAAAGCAAAATAATTTGTATTGATTTGTCTGGCAGAAAATATAATGAATACACTTGAGATCTAGTAAGACGGATCTCTTCGGGAATCTTTCATAAATATGGGATGTACTGTGGAGTCTTTTCTGGATGGGAGGTAGATAATGCGTGATTTAAGATGAAGATGACATATGAATATGTGAAGTAAACGTGGCAGATTTTACTGAATTTATATCACATGTAACTTCGTGGAACGAACACTGCATGTCTCATCTGGACAATACTCTTGTGGTGGCGACTGAGTCTTTAATGGTTTGATTTATGCATGGCATGACAACACGGGTATACTCCCTTGGAGGGTACCCTGAATTTCTGAGGGCCTGGTTTAGCAAACATACGGAGTTATGAGTTCTGACTCATACTTTGAGAAGATATTCGTATGACGTGTACCATGACTGGTGTGTCTTAACTGTAGTCAGGACATGTATTTTAATGGTGAGTCTGAATAAGGTTAAGAATTTCTGGTAACTGCTAGGATTAGCGAACCGGCTAGACTACTGACCTCTGTATTTTCGGTCACGTCCGTTCCGGAGTACCGATGGTTACTGACTGATTATTTTTAAGCACGGTGGTTTTCATTACCGCGTTGTCAGTCAGTTTCCTTATGGTCGTTATTATGACCGTGATGCATGTAACTATTTCTGCTGAGTGGCCGACTGGTTACCGGTCCCCACTCTTCTGACTGAGAGATTAAATGAGTGAAATGTGACGTCTAACTTGGAAATTAAAAGCATGGAATAGAATGGTAACGTCTGATGGTTGAAATTTATTCTTGTCAGAAATTTCAAATTTATAGTTTTCGTCCTTGTTCTGCAGAGTCTTCATAGTATAAACAGCATCAGCATCTTCAGAAATCTCCAAATCATCGGCAGCATCAGTGTTTGTGCGGTCTTCAAAGTGTTAGCAGCATCAGTATCTGGTAAAATCTTCAACTCACGAGCAGTATCAGCATCGGGTAGAATATCGACAAGTGGAAAACGCCTAGGTTGACTGAGGACTGGTTAGCGATATCCATGGAGTAGGGTACATGGAGTACACCTGGTCTACTGTACATGAAGTACAAAATGAATACTGCACCTGGAGCATATCTGAGACACTGTATGTGGAGTACTCATGAAATACTATACATGGAGTATAACTGAGACACTGGTGGAAATTTTATGGGATGACCGATACTGGTGTCGCTTGTCTGACATGATCAAAGAAATGAATTGACTTAAACGGTTGTAAACTGAACTGAAATGAGTAACATGATAGCCTGGTAATTCCTGCGTAGGCTTAATGCTGGTTGTATAGATGCTGAAGAGTATGATTAAACGGAGTTTCATCAATGTTCAGTATAAGGACATGATTGATAAAGACCAGAACATGATTTATCATGAAATAGGATTTTACTGTAATTCTTCTGTATCTTAGCATGAAAACATCATCGCCTTGCTGAAAACGTAATCCTCATAAAGAGACATGAACTTAATCAGCATGAAAACGACATCCACTTGAGAGTACAAACTTAACTGATACAAAGAACATAGAAGAATTATCAACTAAGTTTTAACATCAACTGATGTGGGTAGTTATGGTTTAATCCACAGTATTCAAAGTAGGAAGCATGTGACTAGGTATGGGCGATTCTGTTTCGATCCATACTTGTCAAAATTTTCTGAGAACTGTCATGAATAGAAATGTACAATCTGGGACTAAATGTGGTTGGTTGTAGTCCAATTCATATTTGTCAAGATTTTATGAAACGTCATGATATCACAAAGGTGAACAACTATAGATCGGTTCACAAAACAACATTAAACTGAAAAATATGAAATTTGATCTGAACATTGGTGAACGTATATGGGCTGGTTCACCAAGTAATATTCGACTGAAAACATGAATCTGTCAAGAGTAAGGATGAACGCCGTTGGGTCGGTTCACCAATACAAAAATCTGAACGAGCAAGGGTGAACGCCTATGGGTCGGTTCACCAAAACAAAAATTCGTAGAAAAGCACATGCGACTAAATATGGCCAGTCCTGTACCAACCTTTTACTTAGTCAAAAACTTTAAGAAATGACTGATAATTGAAGAAAACTGACTAATAAATGCATGAGACACATGAAAGATAACAACGCCAAGATCTGGGAAGTTCCTGGTGACTACCCACTAGTCACAGGTCAAGTTTTAGAGCCTACAGGTCGAACCTATAGCTCTGATACCATAATTGTAACACCCCACTTGGATAAGTGGACCGTTATGTGTATTTATAGCGTGTCATCAAAGCATAAGGTAAATGTACTAAAACATTAAATGACCATAACGGAAATACCGGAATCAAACATCGGTAATCCAACCTAAGCTCAAAACATGAAAAATAAAATACTGAAAGAAAGGACTAAACAATGTCCAAATAAGCAGAATAATGTAAGTGCATAAAATAAGAAGTCTGGATAGCTTCCATCCCAAATGCACGTGCTTTGAGAATCCTAAAAGCGTCCTGGTGTACCTGCCGTTAGAACATGAGAGGAACTACGGCTGAGCATAACGCTCAGTGAACGGATATAAAACATGATAAGAATATACTGAATGAAACATGCGATAGAATACTGAAGCTGTAAGAATGATATGTAACATGTGGTAGAACTCTGCATAAAATCTGAGAAACCTGGTTCGTATATACTGATACTGAAATATAACTATTAATTCTAAAAACATGCATTTCCTGTATTTTATTTGCCAGAGCTTATATAGGTCACGTGTTGTAACAACCGTGCATGAATAACTGGAGGGGTGACCTCATCATGCTATAGAGGGGTGACCTTTAAATAACTGTGCTGGGTGGAGGGATCAGCTCCAATGTGAAGGATGTAGAGCACACACCACATTCACCCTGATAACTTGTAACACATATAAGCCTAGGATGCATCCATACGCCCCACTAATAATACTGATAAAATGGCCAAGCTGAGCTGAGTGGGACGATGCAGGATATCACTCTCCTGCATGTGAGTCACGACACCGGTGCCTCTAGTGCCGTGGTTACGGTACCTCCGTAACTAGTACATAAACTGGCCGTGCTTGTATATAATGCTCAGGTAATTTATTTAGTTATTAACATGATTACTGATAAACTTAAACATATACTGGGGAAAACATTTGGCTGAAGACGGGAAATCCTAATCATGCATAGAAAGGAAGTCCTTACTGAAAGGACGGAAAATCCGTACGATCAATCAATGAATGAAAGAACAATGTATCATAATAGTAGATAGATGGGGATATTCGTACCTGAACACGTATAAAAATTTCTAACACCCAAAATTTATTTTCGACGTCTACACCAAAATTTAATACATTTGTCAATATAAAAATTTAATGTTTCCCAACATTTTGTTTAGCAGCCATATTTGAAAAGTTCCTATCATGACTACTTTGCTACCTTTATCCATTTTTATAATGGTTATTTTCTTTCTAAAGTGACGTAGCACATTTGGTTTTATAGAATATTTAACAAACATAAAAGGGTTATAAGAAAATCACATGTATTTAACAAAAGTTTCAAGCCAGTCTGTTGTTCACCGGATATGATGAATGTAAATATTAAGTTTCAAGTTCACTAACTAATGGTGATTTTAGTTCTCTTCCTTCAATATATTTTAGTATGATTTCAGTGTTAACTCGACAAGGAATTATTATACTGAACTGAAATATATGATTATTATGCAGAAAGAAATGGCATAAGAATTACCTCTCATCTAAACGAGACACAATTCAAGAGCAAAAGAAAAGAAAACGAGTAGTAGCACTAGATCAACTCGAACCCGTACGGACACGAACATCATCATCATCGAACCCACGTGTATGTGGATAGATGGAACTGAAGCTACTGCCATAACATGATATGCACCCCACAAGCAACATCGTAGAGCAAGTCAAATCCAACTCGATCGCATATGATATGACTCGATGCAAGGTAAATAAACTGAAAGCTCACGTCCAACCGGTCACAATCTGATCGAAACTCAATCTCACGGACCACCAGCGAACAAACCAAAACCGCAACAAACATACGAATAGCCACCAAATCCAAATATGAACATCAAAGGAATCTGCTCGCGAGACACAACTGAATCATGAGCTCGATCTATATCTATCGGACATGAACTAATCGAACAAGACCAAATAAATCAGCGAGGAATGACATGGCTCAAACGTTGATGCTGCTATGAACACGGGCATGGACATCAACTCAGACCAATTAAACAACAGATTTCAACGACATGCGATCGACACTAACATAAGCAGACCGTTTTTCGAACATGATGTTAACCACCAATAAGAATTACGACTCCAAATGCGTACGGATGAATCTAGAACGCCCGACATGACGACAAATGAGAGCTCTGTTCGAGCATGAGCAGACGTTCAGAAATTATTCTAGGTGTTGACATTTTATGTGCATGATCGAGTTCAAGGGTATAAGATAGCCTTATGTGATGATAAAAATAGATGAAAGAATAACTGCCTTTGACCAAACAATAACATAAATACATTTCTTTTTAACTAGGCGAAATTTGAGGAAGAATACATATCCGTATTCAGTAACATTCAAATGAGATATTCCAATTTGTAAATATTTTCATTGGTTTGAAGATACTATTTCTATATATAACATTGATTTAATGTGTAAACAAATAATGA
Source organism: Glebionis coronaria (assembly GCA_025667525.1). Taxonomy (NCBI): domain Eukaryota; kingdom Viridiplantae; phylum Streptophyta; class Magnoliopsida; order Asterales; family Asteraceae; genus Glebionis; species Glebionis coronaria. The sequence goes on along the minus strand of JANFOE010000374.1, from coordinate 913,909 downwards.
GCTGGTTTTTGGCATGATTTTCGGAATGTGATTTGACAAAACCAAACCACACGTTTTTTTTAATTATCTTATATTAAAATTTAGTAATACTCAGATAATTATAATATGAGGTTTTAATATCAAATGCTTATTATTTAGACTATAACTTATATTCAAAGTGACAAAATAAAATGCAAACCAAATTTTTGGGTTTTACAACTCTTCCCCTCTAAAAGAATAATTCTTTCTCGAAATAGAGACATGCTAATGGTGCAGGTTTTACAATCCTGTACATACTTTTACAATAAGATCCCAAAACACATATTAAGTGAGATTGATCATTCCAATACTTGTTACCAAGTACTGGAACCTTCCAGCATCAAAAGGTTTAGTTAATAAATAAGACACATTTTCTTCTGTGTCAACCCTATCTGGTTGTATTAAACCCTTTTCAAAACAATCCCTTATAAAATGATGTCTAATTTCTATGTGTTTTGTTTTAGAATGATGTACAGGATTTTTAATAATGTATAAAGTGTTGTTATTGTCAACAAAAATCTTGGTATGCATGAAATTATACCCATAATCCAACAGCTGGTTCTGAATCCATAAGACTTGTCCACAACAAGCAGCTGCAGCTACATACTCTGCTTCAGTTGTATAATTGGCCACCACTGTTTGTTTCTTGCATTGCCAAGAGATCAACCTACTCCCAAGAAACTGACATCCACCAGTTGTGGATTTTCTATCAAATTTATCACCACCATAGTCACTGTCTGAATATGCAATAAGCTCCAATGGTGAATCTTTTGGGTACCACAAGCCAAGATCTGGATAACATCTAAGGTACCTAAAGATTCTCTTGACAACATAAAGGTGACATTCTTTGGGAGTCACTTGATGGCGTGTAGATGCACACACAACAAACATAATGTCAGATCTTGAGGCTGTGAAATACATCAATGAACCAATCATTGATCTATAGTGCCTGACATCCACATCTTTTCCATCTCCAACTTTTCCCCAAGGGTGTTCTCTATCCATAGGAGTAGTATCCCTCTTTTCATGTGGAGAAAAGCCAAACTTTTTCAAGATCTCTGCTACATACTTATCCTGAGAGATGAAGATACCATCTTCTTTATGCTGAACTTGTAACCCTAGAAGGAAGTTCATCTCCCCCATTGCACTCATCTTGAATTTGTCTGTCATAAGCTTGGAAAAGTCTTCACTCATCTTTGGATTTGTAGAACCATAGATGATATCATCAACATAAACCTGAACAAGTAAGACATCCTTACCAGCCTTCTTTGTAAATAATTTCTGGTCTATGGTGCCCCTTTTGAATCCATTTTCCACCAGATAAGTGGATAATGTGCCATACCATGCTCTTGGGGCTTGATGAAGTCCATACATAGCTTTCTTGACTCTATATACCTTGTCTGGATGTTCTGGATCTTCAAAACCAGGAGGCTGCATAACATATACCTCCTCAACAATTGTGCCATATAAGAAAGCACTCTTCACATCCATTTGATAGACAGTGAAGCCCATGCAGGAAGCATAGGCTAGAAATATCCTTATAGCCTCAATCCTTGCAACTGGTGCAAAGACCTCCTCATAGTCTATCCCTTCCTCTTGTGTATATCCCTGAGCCACTAAATGTGCCTTGTTTTTTACCACAATGCCTCTTTCATCTTTCTTGTTTCTTAGAACCCATCTTGTCCCAATAGGTCTGACATATCTGGGACAATCAACCAGCTCCCAAACATCCTGAATAGCAAATTGGTGAAGCTCATCCTGCATTGCTTCCACCCAACTTGGTTCTTTGAGAGCATCAAAAATCTTCTTGGGTTCCTGTTGTGACAGAAAACAGGCAAACAAACATGCTTGAACAAGAGGGGTATCAACCTTCTTGTGTATATTGGCAATAAATCCTCCAAGACTCTGATGAGATCTTCTTGTCTGAACAGGAGACATAACATCTCCAATAATTTGAGAAGTGGGGTGATTCTTCATAGTAGACGTGAGAACTCCTCCCATAAAAAGTTTGTTGTCTTCAATCTCATCATCCAAGTTGCCAATATCTTCTTCAGACTCTCTTTCATCAATATTTGTATGAACCTCTTCATGTCTTCTTGAAGGTTCACCTTATTCAAAATTTGAAGAGAAAATATGCTCAAAAGAGTTGTCAACGCCTAAACCAAGGTTATCAGCGTTTGATCCATCCACGCCTGAAATGGTGTTGTCAACGTTTGAGCCGTCAACGCCTGAAATGGTGTTGTCAACATTTGAGCCATCAACGCATGAATTTGTCCTGTCGGCGCCAGATTTTCCTTTGTCAGCGCCTGAAGGACCATGCATGTTGTTAACTGGTGATACTTGGGGACCACCATTTTCCTTTCCAGCAATAAAATCATATGTCCATATGGGAATAGTGACATACTCTTGTATGGGAGATGACTTGTCTGCTTGTGATCCAACCTCTTCATTAACCTGTGTACCTGAAACATCAACAACCGGTTCTTCTACAACATTTGAAGTTACCTTCACAATGTCTGGATTAGTAACAGGCATATAATTCAAAGTCCTAGATAGAGGTTCCAAGTTAAACAACCAATTTGGACCACTTTCAGGATCACTAGGTTTACTCTCTAAAAACCTAACATGTACTTTTTCAAGTATACGTTTTTCCTTCTTAAGGTAAACCCTATATCCCTTACTCTGCACTGAATAACCCATGAAATAGCCTTCATCACCTTTAGAACTAAATTTACCTAAGGCATCACTAGTATCTAGTACAACTACATGACAACCAAAAGGTTTAAGAAAACCAATATTAGGTTTCCTTCCCCAAAGTAACTCATAAGGTGTTTTGTTATGTATCTTGTTGACCAATGCTCTATTCTGAACATAACAAGCTGTATTCACAGCCTCAGCCCAAAAAGCTATGGGAAAGTGAGCATCAGCCAACATAGTCCTGGCTGCTTTAATTAGGGGTCTATCCTTTCTCTCAGCAACCCCATTTTGCTGTGGGGTTCTGGAAACACTAAACTGCCTAGTAATCCCTTTCTTGGCACAAAAATCATCCAACAGTTTATTTTTAAACTCACCACCATTATCACTTCTAAGCATTTTAACTTCATTACCAGTTTTCTTTTCTTTTTGGGTAATAAAGCTAATTAAAGTATCAGCAGTGTCACTTTTCATAGCTAAAAAGAAAGTCCAAGTAAACGTAGAAAAGTCATCTGTGATGACAAAGCAGTATGATTTACCATTCAACCTTTCTATATTAGTTGGACCAAATAGGTCCATATGCAGCAAGTGAATTGGTTTAGAACTAGAGTGCACCTGTTTAGACTTAAATGAGACCTTGTGATGTTTGCCTTTAAGGCATGAAACACAAGAGTGGTCATTGTGGAAAGCCTTTTCAGGCAAACCATCAACCAAGCCAAGTCTCACAAGTCTGTTTATATTTTTAAAGTTAATGTGCCCTAGTCTCCTGTGCCATAGATTACTCTCATCAACTGAAGCTTTAGCATAAAAACATGACATGTTATTATTCATTGATACAAGCATTTTCAATGGGTTCAAAATATTGATTCTTGGTATCCTCTCGAATTGATCTCAGTTTAAAGTGGAATGATTTGTTCTTGGTGACAAAAAGAAGGTTTGGTTTTCTATGTAAATAAATGCAATGAATAAACAAGGATTAGACAGAAACAGTAAACGAATTAACACAAGATTAAGGTTAAACAGTTAAATCATGAAATTAATAAAAGATCCTTACTGAAAATACTCTATTCGGAATATTTGGCTATGTGGAAGAAGTGGTCTATGCGGAATGAAGTGTAATTCGGAAAGAAGATCCTATTCGGAATAAGTGAGCTTATGCGGAATAAAAACACTATGCGGAAAATTCAGTCTATTCGGAAAGTTAAGGCCATTCGGAAAGCATGTCCAATTCGGAATAAATCCTTACGCGGAATAAAAGTCCTATGCGGAAAATATGTGCTATTCGGAAAAATATTTCTATGCGGAAAAAAATGAATCTCTATGCGGAAAATCAGCTTATGCGGAAAATATGTGCTATTCGGAATATCTGGGATATTCCGAATAAAGAAGAAAAATAACCTCTACTCGGAATAATTGAAATATTCTGAATAGAGACAACCCCAGAATCCCTATTCGGAATCTGGGAAACTCAGTACTGTAGAAATGCGAAGAACAGGGGACTCGGTTAATCCAAAATCAAACTTGACAAGCAAAAAGGTTTTACCAAATTAAACACAAATCATCTAAATACCATAAGAAACAAATCCCACCAATAAAAACACTAAATCAACAACTTTTTAAGATCAAACTTGAATCAAATAAAAAAAACTTAAGAACTTGCAATAGAAGATGATGAAGAACAAGATGAATGAAAAGATGGAATTAAAGGATTAATGTAAAGGTAACAAGAGTAAAGATTAAACACTTACAAGATTGAAAGAAAATTAAAAATCACCAAACACTCTAATGGTGTTGGTGATGAACCGATCCTAAGAAACTGGGAAAAAGAAAATGAAAAGCTAACTCTCTAAAATGTGAAGGAAAACCCTATTTATAGTCCTAGTGGTTGGTTGGTGAGTGGGCTTTCTCCCTTTCTTCTTGTCTTCTCGTCTTTTCAGAAAAGTTGACGTTTTCGATTCTGATTCAGGATTTGTCTTTGATTAAATTCAACTCGTCTTTTAATTTCTTCGTTAAATAGACTTGAGTTTCTTCGACTTATGTAAATCTTCCGTCTTTGGTCCTTTTCTTCGATAAATCTTCAAATAGGCCCATTGACTTCAAATCTTTTGCACCTCTTGGACAATAGACTTCGTCTTGAGTCTTTTTCCTTGATAAAACCCGTGCAATCCCATGTTTTCTTTAATATACATCCGGTTAGCTCTGAAAACACAATAAACACAAAAACCACGCATAATTCCAAACAAATGATATTTAATACGTGTTTTGGTCTTGTTTTAGCCAGAATTAAGTGGTAAAAGGATGGGTGTTTACACACCTATCAAATCCCCTACACTTAACCATTGCCATGCCCTCATGCAATGCTTAGTGATAAAGCAAATTTACACTTTTCTCATAATTAATCAACCCTGGCCTTATTCAAATACTACTAAATAAAAATTAAAATACTAAGAGAAATTAAAACTTTAAAGTAAACAAAAGGATAGAAAACCATTTTCTCTTAAAAATAGCTACATGGAAATTACTTGCAAAGAAATCGATGACTTACATTAGGGCTTTTGTGCTGCGAAGATTTATCACCCTCAAGTTTCACGTTCCCCAAACTAAGCTTAAAACGAGATCATTGTTATTATAAGTTAGCAATTCAAACACTTACACACATGGCTTAATTAAATGCTTAGACTCCCTTATTCCTAGGTGTATCTCTTATATTTTATTTTTGTCTTAGAATGATCATGAAGATGCATTTTTTGACTTATTTCGATAGTTTATTAGGGCCGAAAGCAAAGTAGGACGATTTGATCAATAGTTAGCTAAAGGACAAAATCTCTTAAAACTGCTTCTCGGGATATCAAAAAGTTCATATCTTGGCATAACTCGGTTTACGATTTGAGACCTTTCTCGGGCCGATATTTGGCATGTACTTCATACTTCATATCTTCGAGAGACGTTCTTGAGATAATGGTCTTCTCATCATAATAGAGTTTCTTCACTTGGAAACTTTTGAGGGGTACTCCAACTTTGTTGACCACGACTTCATGATTATTTCTTCAATCTCTAATTGGGATTTTGAGATACAACGATCCGCCTCCTTTTCGGACTTGGATCTATTTATCCTCATACCTTGTTAGGGTCTTTTCGGATAGACTTCTCCATGATCTTTATGGGAGTTGATTGCTTTTCGTCGTGAGTCTTGATCCTTCATATTGATTTTGGGAATAATACTTTTCACATCACTTTGGATCTTCAGCAATAAAATGGAATCCTCATGCCTTGTTAGGGCCTTTTCGGACTCGCCAATCTTCGCGCCCCGCTTCATAAGTTATGCCTTGGCTATGAACTCTTATCATTACCGAGCAACTTTTAAACGATCTTGGGCTAGAAGCTAAGTAACTTTTCAAATCGTACGACCTTACTTATTACAGATAAATTATTAGCAAGTGATGGGAGAATAGTCAAATAATTACACCAAGTGAGCTTGCGCAAGAATACCGACTTATAATTGACTCTATCATTTCTCGTCCTCCACAATTTAAAATCTCAAGTAATGAGACTCGTGGATACTTAGCCTAATAAACCAATTAAGGTCTACATGGTTAAGGATACTAGCTAGAATAAACTTGGATAAGTCTATTCGGGTTGAGTCAAAATAAACGCAACTGGCCTAATATGTCAAAGATTTCTAAACTAGCTACACCACTTTGTTAAAATTTGACTTTATTGCGGGATATATACATACGAAAGCAACGATAAAAATTTTAAAAATTACGACTAAGTGGCCAAAGTTAATAAAAAATTTGAAAAATGTTGAAAAATAAGATTTTCCGGTTAAATGAAGGCATTTTCATGGAAAAGTCCACTTAAAACTTCGATAGAAGTCCCCCCTACACTTAAGATAAACATTGTCCTCAATGTTTAAGCATGTGGGAAAAGTCTCCCCTACACTTATGACATTGTGCACGTTGGTTAACTCGAGTTAAGGAAGAGACGACTAAAGTGATCAATTTCAAATGTGAGTATGAAGAAAATTGAATCACAATAGTTGAGAGATAGAACCGGATTTCGGATAACACGGGAGCACGGTTCTTTAGAAATTTCCAAGATTGCAGTTATCCCTGTAATCACATCACCACACAAACACAAACGACCAAAATAGGTCCTCCCCTACACTTAGGGGTTTAAAGGGATAGATACTTGGGCTGCCTCCCGAGGAGCGCTTGTTTTTGATAACCGAGTCACGAGCCTGACTCGACCCAAATTCAGTTCATGGGGAACGTGGTGAGGGATGGAATCACCTCGTGAGAGATGTCCTCACCAAAGTACAACTTCACTCGTTGGCCATTCACCTTGAAATTAGGTCCATTAGGTTGAGCGAGCTCAAGAGTACCATATGGAAAAATTTGGGTGATGGTGAATGGGCCGGACCAACGAGATTTGAGCTTGCCCGAAAAGATTTTCAACCGAGAGTTAAAAAGTAAGACTTTGTCTCCAACATGGAACTCTCGGTTTTTGATCTTGGAGTCGTGAATGAGCTTAGTTCTTTCCTTATAGATCAAAGAATTTTCATAAGCCTCATTCCGAAGTTCATTGATCTCATTGAGTTGGATCTTGCGTAGGTCACCGGCTTTGTTTATATCAAAATTAGCCCACTTCAAGGCCCAGTAAGCCTTGTGCTCCAACTCAATGGGGAGGTGGCACGCTTTCCCGTACACAAGACGATAAGGCGTACAGCCGATCGGGGTCTTGTAAGCAGTACGGAAAGCCCACAAAGCATCATCAAGTTTATCAGCCCATGCGGCACGATGCTCTCCCACAGTTCTTTCAAGAATTCGCTTCAGTCCTCGGTTGGATATTTCAGCCTGGCCATTAGTTTGTGGGTGGTAGGCTGTGGAAAGACGATGATTGACACCGTACTTAGCCATGACTCTAGCAAATTGGTCATTGCAGAAATGAGTCCCACGATCACTAATAATGGCACGAGGCACACCGAATCTATCGAATAGAGCTTTCAAAAAGTTACAAACCACCCTTGCGTCATTAGTAGGTAAAGCTTTGGCTTCAACCCACTTTGAAACGTAGTCAACGGCTACAAGGATGTATTTGTTTCCTTTAGAAGAAGGGAATGGCCCCATAAAGTCGATACCCCAAACATCAAAAATTTCACACTCTTGAATGAAATTCTGAGGCATCTCGTCTTTATGTGTGATCGTGCCTTGTTTTTGGCAAACATCACATCTTTTAACCATATCGTGAGCGTCACGATAAATGGAGGGCCAATAAAATCCCGAATCAAACACTTTTTGGCGGTGTAGTTGGGACCAAAGTGACCACCTGTGGGTCCTTTGTGGCAAGCATCAAGGATTTCAGACGCTGCCGGTCCGTCAACACATCGGCGGATAATCAGGTCGGCACATTGTTTGAATAGGTAAGGGTCATCCCAAAAGTAAGTCTTAATGTCGGTGAAGAACTTTTTCTTTTGTTGAGACGTCAACCCTTCCTTGAGAATTCCACCCGCCAAGTAGTTTGCAAAGTCCGCAAACCACGGGGTTTCATTAGGCTTCGAGTTTATAGACATTAAGGTCTCCAAGGGAAAAGAATCATTGATTTCTTTGTTCGGATGATCCCCTTGGTAAGGATCCTCAAGTCTGCTAAGATGGTCCGCGGCTAAGTTTTTAGCTCATTTTTTATCGCGAATTTCGATTTTAAATTCTTGGAGCAGCAAATCCCAGCGAAGAAGTCTTGGTTTAGAATCTTGCTTTGTCAATAAGTACTTCATCGCGGAATGATCGGTATACACGATGGTGGTGGAAAGGACAAGATAGGGGCGGAATTTTTCAAAAGCATAGACAACAGCTAAAAGCTCTTTTTCGGTTGTCGTATAATGCAATTGTGTCCCTCATTGTCTTTCTAGCGTAATGGATCGGTTGGAAGTGTTTGTTCACTCTTTGTCCAAGAACCGCTCCAATAGCAAAATCACTAGCATCGCACATCAACTCAAAGGGTAGCTCCCAATTAGGGGTAACCAAGACGGGTTCCTTAGTTAGCTTATCCTTAAGCGAGTTGAAGGCTTCAAGACACTCTTTGGAGAAGATAAAAGGAGTATCTTTTTCCAAGAGGTGGGTCATCGGGCGAGCGATTTGAGAAAAATCTTTTATGAATCGACGGTAGAAGCCCGCATGACCCAAGAAACTTCTCACACCCTTCACGGTTGAAGGTGGAGGCAACTTTGCGATAACATCGACTTTAGCACGGTCTACTTCAAGACCGGCTTTCGAGATCTTATGTCCAAGCACGATGCCTTCTTTTACCATAAAATGGCATTTTTCCCAATTTAGAACAATGCGAGTGTCTTCACACCGCTTAAGCATACGGTCCAAATTGGCAAGGAAAGAAGAGAAGGAATCCCCAAAGACCGAGAAATCATCCATGAAGACTTCCATGGTTTGTTCAACCATGTCATGGAAGATAGCTAACATACACCTTTGAAAAGTCCCGAGCGCATTACATAGGCCAAAAGGTATTCTTTTGTAAGCAAATGTGCCATAGGGACAAGTGAATGTAGTCTTCTCTTGATCTTGGGGATCGATGGGTATTTGGAAATAACCCGAGAAACCATCAAGAAAGCAGTAATATTCATTACCCGCTAATCGTTCAAGCATTTGGTCCATAAAAGGTAGAGGGAAATGATCCTTTCTCGTGGCATCATTGAGTTTGCGGTAGTCTATACAAACTCTCCACCCAGTAACGAGACGAGTGGGAATCAACTCGTTGTGTTCATTGGGAACAACGGTTATTCCGCCCTTCTTGGGCACACAATGGATTGGACTAACCCATGGTGAATCCGAAATAGGGTAAATCATACCCGCATCAAGAAGTTTGAGAACCTCTGTTTTGATGACTTCATGGATTTTTAGATTCACCCTTCGTTGGCTTTGAATTGTGGGCTTAAAGTCGTCCTCCATGAGAATTTTGTGTGTGCAGAAGTGAGGATCAATTCCACGAATATCTGAAATCTTCCAAGCAATAGCCTTCTTATGAGCTTTCAGCACGGCAACGAGGCGAGTCTTCTCTTCATCTTTCAAATCCGTTGCAATATTGACGGGCGACTTCTTGTTGTCGTCAAGGAACATGTACTCGAGATGTGGCGGTAACTCCTTAAGTTCCAAATCTGGAGGATTTTCGACGGGAGGCGTTTTCAAAGTCGTGGCATCGATAGCAATAACCGTGGGAGATGGAGGCGAAGGATTGTCTTCGGTAAGAAGATTGTCAAAGAAATTCATGTCTTCATCCCCATCGATAGGAGAATCATTAGTAGCTAAATTCACATCTCCCATTGTATCTTCAAGATTGTTCCAAAATAAATCACTATCTCCAAATAGAGACAACGATGAATCAATGGAGGACACGGTCTCAACATTGGGAAGAGAGGAAGGAATACTTTTGCAAGCATCAATAAAGTGTGCTTCACAAGCCTCATCCAGAACGTCAATACAATTAACACTCTCGTTGGAATAAGGTTGTTTAGACAACTTTCCCATGTTGAAGACTACTTTATCGTCACCCACTCTCATGATAAGCTCACCGGCTTCAACATCAATGAGAGTGCGACCGGTCCTTAAGAATGGACAACCAACAATTAGTGGCACACGGGGGTCCATCTCGTAGTCGACGACAACAAAATCAGCAGGGAAGGTGAATTTGTCGACTCCTACAATGACGTCTTCGGCTATCCCCACTGGATAAGCAACCGTACGGTTAGCTAATTCCAAAGTCATTTTGGTGGGGACTAGCTCTGGGAGAGATAATTGCTTCCAAACACTTAGAGGCATGAGATTAATACTGGCACCTAGATCGGCTAGGGCCATGCAATTCTCTACTCCCGGGAAATTGCAAGGGATAAGAAAACGACCCGGATCACCAAGCTTGGTTGGCAATTTCCTTAAGAGTACTGCAGAGCAATTCTCATTAAGTTGGGTGTTGGCAATATCGAGGAGCTTTTCCTTGTCGCTCAAAAGATCTTTAAACATTTTCGCGTATTTGGGCATGTGAGCGAGAGCCTCAGCGAAGGAGATATTAAAATTCAATTGTTTGAACATTTTAAGGAAGTTCGAAACCTGAATATCATCCTTGCTCTTTTGCTTCTCTTTCCTCAACCTTGAAGGATAAGGTATATTGGAAGAAGAGGAAGGCTTTAGGGGAATAGGATCACTCACAACCACGGGTGAAGGAGGGGTAGAAGGAAGAGGTGGAGAAATTGAGGAAGGAGAAGGATGAGGAATAGGAGCAGGTGACTCGTTCTCCTTAGTCACAACCACCGGTGGAGGTATAGGAAGCTCGGGTTCCTTTGTACCTTTGCCACTTCGAGTAGTGATTGCTTTCATCTCCCCTCTTGGGTTCGCAACGGTGTTACTCGGAAGAGTACCCGAAGAAGAGGGTTGATTACCTTGGAAGAAACTAGCCATCATGTTCCTCAAATCATTAGTTTGGCTATCCAACGTGTTTCTCATGTCGGCTCTCAAATCGTTCCCTTGCTTGACCAAGTCGGCTTTCAGGTTGAGCACCTCTCTCTGAAGATTTCCCACTATCGCATCATTGGTCCTCATATAAGTTTCCACTTCTTGGTGAAGAGCGGTGGGTTGGTTGGGAGGAGCATTGTATGCGGGTGGTTGATAAGCAGGTTGCTGGTAGACTTGGTTGTGGCGTTGAGGTGGTTGTTGCTGCTTGTGAGGTGGGATGTATGGTTGTCGAGGTTGTTGTTGTTGTTGAGGAGGGCGATTAAGGTTTTGTTGTTGGTTTGGGTTGGTAGGAGGGAAACCAGGTGGGGAAAGATAATTGTTAGAGCGGTAGCTAAGCAAATTACGGTCACCTTGAGGTCTAGCTTGATAAGCAGGTTGAGGATAGGTGCCATATGCTGCATTCACATTCTCAGCAGGGTAGTCTTGGGTGGCAGTACAAGTGGTGTAAGAGTGAGGACCATCGCATATCTCACAAGGTTGGCTGACAGCGTTCACTTGAGCGTGTTTGGCGTTGTTGCTGACGGTGTGGGTGACAAGCGATTCAAGAAGCGTAGTGATTTTGTCCAATCGCTTGTCGCTGTCACTAGTGCTAGCACTAGCGACATTGGTCCGAACACTCTTGGTTTGCACACGAGATTTATTCTCAATGATATCCCAAGTAGCATTGGAAGTCTTAGCCAATAAATTACCCCCCGAGGCACTGTTCAGTGAATCTTGGTCACTCATGCTTAAACAATTGTAAAAAGTATTAATTTGATGTACTTTGGTAAAACCATGTTGTGGGCATTTTCTTAAAAGATCTTTGAAACGATCCCAAGATTCACTGAACGACTCATCGTACTTTTGTTCAAAATTTATGATTTCATTCCGCAAAGCGGTAGTACGAGAGGGTGGAAAAAAGTAATTGATAAACTTTGTTTCCAAATCCGTCCACGAGAGAATACTCTGTGGCGGTTCCTTAGCAAGCCAATGCCGGGCTTGTCCCTCTAAAGAAAAGGGAAAAAGTTGTAACCTGATAACCTCTTGTGGAACACCATTGAACTTGACCGTGTTGGTGAGTTGCAAAAATCTCTTAATATGGTCATGTGGGTCATCAATGGTTCGTCCCAAGAATGGTTGAGCGGAGACCATCTGGATAAAGCCTGATTTTAGCTCAAAGTTGTTGGCGGCAATTAGAGGTATGACAATTGGATCCGTGTTGCCATCGACATGAGCTTGCAGCAGTTCAATCATCGGGCGATTATCCGGAAGGGGCTCATTGTTGTTATTATTCATGTTGTTGAAAGGCGGGTTATTGTTGTTATTATTGTTTGGAGGTGGTACACCGGCCATGTCTAAGTGATCGAGAGGCTCGGGCTCTTGATATGACGTGGATCGAGTGCGCATACACCTGCAAAAGAACGAACAAAGACAAACAAAGCAAAAATATTTGTGGTTTTTATGTTTTTTAATTTATTTATTTTTTTTTTTGTATTTTTTTTTTGTATTTTTTTTGAAAATTTTATATTTTTTAGGATTTTTTGAAAATTTTTGTGAAAAAGTAACGTTCACGGGGAACGGATCCCAAAATCCAAGTTCTCACAAAAAACTTTTGATCTTAACGAGAAGAGCCGGCAGCGGCGCCATTTGATACAAGCATTTTCAATGGGTTCAAAATATTGATTCTCGGTATCCTCTCGAATTGATCTCAGTTTAAAGTGGAATGATTTGTTCTTGGTGACAAAAAGAAGGTTTGGTTTTCTATGTAAATAAATGCAATGAATAAACAAGGATTAGACAGAAACAGTAAACGAATTAACACAAGATTAAGGTTAAACAGTTAAATCATGAAATTAATAAAAGATCCTTACTGAAAATACTCCATTCGGAATATTTGGCTATGTGGAAGAAGTGGTCTATGCGGAATGAAGTGTAATTCAGAAAGAAGATCCTATTCGGAATAAGTGAGCTTATGCGGAATAAAAACACTATGCGGAAAATTCAGTCTATTCGGAAAGTTAAGGCCATTCGGAAAGCATGTCCAATTCGGAATAAATCCTTACGCGGAATAAAAGTCCTATGCGGAAAACATGTGCTATTCGGAAAAATATTTCTATGCGGAAAAAAATGAATCTCTATGCGGAAAATCAGCTTATGCGGAAAATATGTGCTATTCGGAATATCTGGGATATTCCGAATAAAGAAGAAAAATAACCTCTACTCGGAATAATTGAAATATTCCGAATAGAGACAACCCCAGAATCCCTATTCGGAATCTGGGAAACTCAGTACTGTAGAAATGCGAAGAACAGGGGACTCGGTTAATCCAAAATCAAACTTGACAAGCAAAAAGGTTTTACCAAATTAAACACAAATCATCTAAATACCATAAGAAACAAATCCCACCAATAAAAACACTAAATCAACAACTTTTTAAGATCAAACTTGAATCAAATAAAAAAAACTTAAGAACTTGCAATAGAAGATGATGAAGAACAAGATGAATGAAAAGATGGAATTAAAGGATTAATGTAAAGGTAACAAGAGTAAAGATTAAACACTTACAAGATTGAAAGAAAATTAAAAATCACCAAACACCCTAATGGTGTTGGTGATGAACCGATCCTAAGAAACTGGGAAAAAGAAAATGAAAAGCTAACTCTCTAAAATGTGAAGGAAAACCCTATTTATAGTCCTAGTGGTTGGTTGGTGAGTGGGCTTTCTCCCTTTCTTCTTGTCTTCTCGTCTTTTCAGAAAAGTTGACGTTTTCGATTCTGATTCGGGATTTGTCTTTGATTAAATTCAACTCGTCTTTAAATTTCTTCGTTAAATAGACTTGAGTTTCTTCGACTTATGTAAATCTTCCGTCTTTGGTCCTTTTCTTCGATAAATCTTCAAATAGGCCCATTGACTTCAAATCTTTTGCACCTCTTGGACAATAGACTTCGTCTTGAGTCTTTTTCCTTGATAAAACCCGTGCAATCCCATGTTTTCTTTAATATACATCCGGTTAGCTCTGAAAACACAATAAACACAAAAACCACGCATAATTCCAAACAAATGATATTAAATACGTGTTTTGGTCTTGTTTTAGCCAGAATTAAGTGGTAAAAGGATGGGTGTTTACACACCTATCATTCATCCTAATCCCATTAAGATTCATATTATAAATGTCCTTATGCCTAGGTGTTCTATAGTCACTAAATTTCTCATCTGGATTTTTAAAATCCTTGCTCAACACCAAGCATTCAGTATCAGTAAAAAGAACCTTATTTTTGTTATCACATACTTGTGATACACTAAAAAGATTGTAACCAAGTTCTTTTACCAGAAACACGTTTTCAAAACACAAGTTCTCTTAGTGAGAAGAGTTCCTTTGCCTGTGATAGTTCCATATCCGCCTCCAAAGTAAACTTTATCACCATCCTTAATGGGAGTGAAGTTAGTAAGATAATCTTCCTTCACAGTCATGTGCCTAGAGCATCCACTATCCCAATAGCCATAATCATTCACTTGTTTTTGAATGCCCTGCACATAAAGAAAAAAAATTAGTTTTCTTTTGGAACCCAAGCCTGAGCAAACTTGGATTCATCTGGTTGTTCAACAAGAACAGACTTAGTTCTCATAACAACCCCGTGTTCATCCCTTTTTGGATGAAACACCCAGTTAACCCCAATTGGTTTTGTGATGACCTTTGAAATATAATTAAATCTGTTGCATGTTATAGAAATCCCATTAGAATTAGGGTTTTGATCTTGCTTAGGTCTCCATGTCAAGCTAGAAGTAGCTTTAGACCCCTTTCCATGTGGTTGCAAATATTTAGGTCTGGCAACGTTTCTGTCAGCGTTTGATTTGGTCTTGTCAACGCTGAATTTACCCTTATCATCGTTGAACCTAGGATTTGCTACAGGAACCCATTGCCTATTATACCAAGTATTGGTCTTCTAAAAAGGTCTTTGTCCATGAGTGTTAGACCCTTTGGTAAAGAATGGGGTTGGTCTAACAACTTGTGGACTTTGCTCACAAAAGTTTTGGGTCTGACAGTGTTTGACCTTTTAACAGCGTTGACCTTGGAAGCGTTGACACACTTATATGCTAAATGTGAAAAGCTACCACAAGTGTAACAGGCTTTTCTAGACACAACTCTAGGTCTAGAAGAAAAGAAACCTGTTCCATTATCACTAACTTGGCTTTTTGGTGACCTAGTATTCCTATGCATTCTGCATACTTAATGCTAGGTTTCTTAACAGTGTTTGAGCCAAGGTCAACAGTCTTGCCAGTGATTGGGTTTGTTACTTTGATAGGGGTCGACTCATTTGGACTATCACAAAGCATGCCACCCTTGACACATAAGGTAGGGTTAGCTTTCTTCCATTCATTCAAGTCAGTCAACTTTTGCCTATATTCCTCAACTGGAGTAAGGACTCTTGGTGGAGGAATAAATTCCTCTTCTTGGAGTTCTGGTAAACCAGTCCAAGATAAGTCCTTTCTTTGGACACCATAGAAGTCCCCAGCTGGTGGTGGAACACCATAATAGTCTTTCATTCCAATCCCAGTCATATCCCTATGATCCCTTTGTTTATTAACACATTCTCCTAGGGTTTGTGAGGCCTTATCAAATCTCTGAATTTTGAGGTCTACATTATCCTTATTCTTGATAGACTCATCTAACTTAGCCTTTAATTCAGCATTGACTCTTTCCATGATGTTTCTAATATCATTACTAGCATTCAAATCATGTTTTAAGATATTTATTTTATCTTTTAAGTCAAGCTCCATTTTCTTATACTCAGAGACTGTCTTTTCAGTTTGAGTGAGAGAATTTTGATAGTTAGACAACTTGCATCTATCAGTACTCACATCTCCTAACAATCTTAAAACCTCTTTGTTAAGTCTTTCAGTATTTAAACAACAACCCTTACTACAAAAAGCATCATCATATACCTCAGTGTCTGATGAAGATGAGGAGTGTGCCATGAGAGCATATTGAACATGCTCTTCCTTTTGTATCTCGGCAACCAAAGCTTTATCCTCTTCCTCATCCTTAGCCAAATATCTCCAGTCCCATCCAATACCATCAATTTCTTGCACTACCACCATGGCCTTAGGATCCTGAGCCTTAACAATTTGGCTTGAGGGTTTTCCAGCATCAGATCTTCTTGGAGATCTGCATTCCCTCATAAAGTGCCCCATACGATGACAGTTGTAGCACTCAACCTTGGATTTATCAAATCCAGCAGTGTCCTTTGCATTAAAGGTCATCTTCTTCTTAAACCTTCTGTTCCACCTGTTTGCTCTTATACTAGCAAGAGCCATGTTCCACTTTATATCCATCTCCTCCAAGTGCTCATCACTTATTTGCTCAAGGTCCTCATATGTAATCACTGAACCATTGGGCAATGAAGCAATGTATGCACACACAGTATCCAGATCCAAACCAGCAGGCTTAACTCTTGGTGAGTCAATTTTGTATGTGTCAGCGTCTGAATGTGAGGCGTTGACAGGATATGATCCAGCGTTGACACATGTTGATCCAGTAACTGGGTGCATGTATAAATCCTTCTGAGCAAATTGACCTTCACTATGTGAGAAGAAGGCCATGTTACTATTGGTAGACTTACTTCCATGCTCCAAAAGAGTTTCATTCTCCAACAGCCTCAGTTTGTTGAAGATATCATCAAAATTAGAACTTTTGTGATTGTTATTGTCAATTATAGATCTTGCCTCAATCTTCCATGCATTACCAAGGCTTTTAAGAAAAGTGGCAATAATGTCAACATCACCAATTACTGTCCCCATGAAGGACAGCTTGCTTGTAATATCAAGCAGTCTGCTTCTCACACTACTAAGCTTCTCATTAGGTTGAGCCTTAAAAACAGCATACTCATGCAAGAGTTGCTTCTTCTTCTCTTCCTTAGTATCAGCATTACCACCATAGGCAACTTCAAGGGCTGCCCAAAGGTCTTTTACAGACTCATAACCTCTGTATTTGTGCTGATTTTCTTGTCCCAAAGAAACTTTCAGGATGCTTAAGGTTTTCATATCAACCCTTTTCTTTGCTATGTCATCAGCAGCCACAGCTCTACCATCGTCAGGTTTTTCTTTCTTATCTTCTTCAGAACATCCTTGAACTGCTAATCTTGTAGCAATGGCATCTGCAATCCTTTGAGCTTTATTGAATGTGTTTCCATATTCAATAATCTCCCAGAGAGTGTAGTCATGGATTTGCAGATATTGCTCAAAGTTGAACTTCCACAGCTCAAAATTGTTTGCATCTAGCATGGGAATCTTAATGTTGTGGTTTGAGGAGGAGGAGGTTACTTCAGGAGTGGACATGATGTTTTTAGGGTTTTGTGAAAATTAGGGTTTTGGTGATTTTAGCGTTCTTGTGTTCTTTTAGATCAAAGTTTCTCAACAAGCTCTGATACCACTTGTTGATCCCAAACTTAGATCGATTTAGCTTGTGTAAACAAGATTAGATCAAGTTATACATGTATAGAAACTTTGTTTATGTATAAAGTAATCTAAGTGTTATGCGGAATTAACACTTAAACAAGAACACACAAAGATGTAAAACAAACTTTCACTTGATTGATAATAACAAACTTGCTTACAATGAAAGTGTTTAACGTATGAAAACTTATTATGAAACATAACCTAAAGGTCTTCTTTTATAGACATAAGAAGCATTGTACAAGAGTCTACGTATCAACTATTCTAGGTAAAGATAATTATAGAAAATACAATGTTGATCCTATCTCTACTAGAAACAAACTAGAAACATAACACGCGTAGACCATATCTTTCTATCAGTGCTTGTCTTCAACCTATCAACGCTTGACTTCTTCTTGTCAACGCTTGATCTGTCAGCGTTTGTTTTCTTCTTATCAACGCTTGTTTTCCTCTTGTCAGCGCTCAAGTGGACTGGCTACATTTTATTCCCAACATATCTCATGTCATATCGATAGTTGTAAGAAATTACGGGTTGAAGTATTTTACAAATCATAAAACGAAAGCATGAAAAAGTTTAAGATGTGTTTTAGCATCTTGGTCCCTGTTTTGGGTGATTTCATAGTGTGTTCTTGCTTAATGAAGTTTAATATCTTCATAATTATTGTTACGAGGCGTTCAGACCCGGCGATGCCCTGGACTTTGTTTTTTTAATCAAAATTTGAAAAGTTGCTTATGTCTAAAACTCAAAAAGGTTTCGAGCTAAGATTGTGTAATTTTATTTTTACACAAGAATAAAATAAATCATTCACATTGCTTGCATATTTCCTTTCACGAATTGAAGATTGAAGCTCAATATATGTTGGCATTACTTGTTGTGTGACTTGATCTTTATAATTGTTCAACAATTTACTACTGTTTTACATATGAGATGAACTTATTTTCAGCGTAACAACAAAATAACACACTTACATTCTTTATTTTAGCATTTGATAAATCTTATACATACATCTACTTTTGATTCAATAGTAATCACCTTTAACCCTTTTATGAATAACAACGAACACGTGACTATTGTTTATCATATGAAACCTCTTCACATCTTGTGAACTTTTATTGCACGTCATGGATTTTGTAACAATTATTTTCAACAATCGTGTCATTAGTGTAGCAAGTGTAACAAATTAATTACATTTCACCCATAGTGATTACTATATTAACCTTGACAAACAGAAATTAATTTTAAAGATTAGGTGAGTGTCTTAATTGAGATTTTTATTTTCTAATCACAATGGCAATATAATAAAATTATTTACATATTGTCACAGTAGTGAATAACTTGTGCTCACTCGCCTAACAAACATAGGTTTGATGCCAGATTTTTTTTGTACAACTTCGTATACTCAAGACTTTATTGAGCAAACTTGGAAATTCACGTTCATTCTGCATATATCTAAAGACGATTAGAAACTTCCTTAAGACATGACGAAGTTGAAAAAGGCTCATCAAACTTACGTTTTTGTAAAAAAATTGTATCATTTTGCAGCGGTATTACTCAACTCCCTCCGTCCCTCATGTCAACCAAAAGAATTCTCTAAAATGAAGAATGTAAGTCGGGTCTTGTAATAAATTTCCTTGATCAGATTGACCATTCGAGTCAACATGGTGTGTTTGCTGCATAATCCATAGCGAATATACCGGGAAACTCCAAACTGAAGCAGGATTCCCGTCATCTACATGTGATGCACAAACGTTATTACAATATTCCTTTTTAAAAAATCAAAGATTGTGAGCTTTAATCATCTTAAATGGGTTAACATGTTCATAAGTGGGCTTGAAAGAACTATATACGTTTTCGCAAAACTCCGTCTGAATAACAATAAATAACAAAATCTAAAGAAAAATAATTTTAACTCAAAATCCATAAACAAAAATATGTGTCAATAATACCTTGCCACACATTGAACACGTGTCACTTCTTTCCATTCACTCATATATACAACCGAGATGAAGATGAAAATAAGGAGAGCACTTCGAAACTATTTTAAAATTCTCCAAAGGATATTCTACATGATATCATATTTCAAACTTTACCAATAAAGGACCATGTAAAACTCGAACGAAAGAAGATAATGTTATTATAGCACAAATAAATTTACCTTCAAGACATGTGAGAAAAACATCTTCATAATTCGAAGTTTGCTCATACAATAGCCCTACTGGGGCTTTCACTTCATTGACTCGCATGTTCCTTGTCTTCCTTTTCTTTAATTCTCTTCGCTTTCGTCATAATAATCGATTAACCTTATGCTCGGGTATCTTTCACTAAGTATTTATATAACATGAGAAGACATATGAGGAGTCATTTTGATTACAAAAGCAAATGAATAAGCAAAAAGGCGTTTTGTAACTATTCTTTGCCATTATTATTTTTACTTAATAATAAATTAACCATCATTAAGACTCAACATCAAATTTTAGACCTTATGCGTGCTAAGTTTCTATCTTCACATTTAGTAAATAAAATGAAAAATCATTAACACTCCATATTTAATTCTTTGGGACTCAATCTTTATAGATATAAGATTAATTAAAATTAAATTATCAATACCTACTAAAATGTAATATATAAATTATTATATACATTTAATTTTTTGGCTCGATTAGCTCGTTCGGCTCGTTAAGCTCAACAAACTCGGTCGACTTGAGTAACTAGACGAGTGTCCGAACGAGCCGAGCCGAATATTGCCTTTTAAAAGCTCGCCTCGTTTAACTAAACGAGCATATTTTTTCGTTTGAGCTCGACTCGAGCTTGAAAATATGTAGGCTCGAGATCGAATTAATCGAGCTCGAGCTCAAATAGTTCGTTAATAGCTCGACTCGTTTACACCCATTCATCCATATGCATCCTCATTTATTGATGCATAACTACCATCTAAAAGAGGAATGAACTATAATTGGTTGAGAGCTTAAGACATCCAGATGAACTCCATTAAACAACATCAATAACAATTCATCTCACTTTGACATGTGAAAGTTTAAATTAAAAGAAAATGTCATCGCAGCACTAGTAATGAGAAAACAATTCATCCATGAACACAGAAACTAAAACATAAGTTAATACGGACTAAAAGCCTAAGAAATGGAAAAAAAGAAGTTCAAGATAAGCCGATGTAAAGTTTAACCCAAAACTGTCCAATGACTCTCATACTTCATGAGATATGGCTAGGTCTGCAAACGAACTGTACGAATGCGAACGGAGATATGTTCATGTTCCTTTATTTAATCTTGGCCGAACAAATAAACGAACTCGAACGTGTAATCGGACCAAAATTTTTGGTCATGTTCGTTTATTTAGATTTGAACTTGTTCATGTTCGTTTATTAATAAGTAAACGAACGTAAACGAACATAAACGATCATATATAAATATAGACTGACATAAACGAGAATGAAATTAATGTTTTTACTTTAAACGATCCATATTATCTTTGAAATACTTGCTATATAGTTTATATTATTATTTGAGATCTTTGAAATACTCAATATATTATTTATTAACTTCTTTTTAATATTTGAGATGTTAATCGAATGAAAATACTCGAGTATAAACGAATGCACTAACTGAATTTAATTGAACAAATATATAATCGAATGTTCGCAAACACAAATAAACGAACATAGCAGTTGTTAATGTTCGTTCATTTAATTAAACGGACGAAAAAGCTTGTTCGTTTGTTTATTTAAAATATAAACGAACATAAACAGGTTTTTTGTCGAACGGTTCGCTGAACGTTCCGTTTGTTTACAGCTCTAGATACGGCCTATCACAGTGTGAAAAACTATTGATAATCCCATATAACAAGATTCATAAATCAATATTATGGGGCAATTTGATTTATTTACGAGGATAAATAACATCTAAATGACTAAATGCCAAACATATTTTGGTTCATAGTTAATAATACATAACTTGACCTCTTGATAGAGATGTGAAGACAATAGCCATCGAAACCCACGTCCACTAATTACCTTTTTCATCAAATAATGACTAATGGTGAGTATTTTGAATTTTCGATCGGACCGGACCGAATAATTTCGATCCAGTCTTAGGTAACAGGTTTTGAATTATTTTAGTTCTCGGTTCGGTCTGATCTGATTCGGCCTTAACCAAAACCCGGCGAGTTAAGTCACTCACTAATGGAGTCCCCAAATTGTATGCGGCTTCTTTCTTTCCATTGATTACATGTTGTTGATTCAGCTACAAACACACTAATCCCACATCCGTAGTAGAAAGAAAAACTTAGTAGCTTATATACTAAAGTCATGTGAGTTGAGTAAATTGATATTAATATTATGTTGTTGATTAGGAGATCTATGGGTTGATTCGAAAATCAACTCGTATAGATCAAGATCGACAAATTAGTATGATTCATCAATATTTTTCTTGATCCCCGACTATTTAAAAGTTTATTATCTTTTTAAAGCTTTTATTGATGATACTCAAAATATTTATTACTTGTTATTTTGAACGTTAAATCATAAATTTAAAAAGCTTCTTATTTGTTGGACTTAAAGCCCTTAATTAATTTGTTTATCTTGCTTTTAGGGTGTTTTGGTGCTTCTTGCGATTTTGTATGGAGTGACCAATGTTGTCATAAGGCGACTTAGCCGATGAACCGGCGAAGATCACCCCTAATTTGTACTAGTAGCTAGCATTAAATACTACAATATATAACCAAAGAGAAATGTCATTGTTTGACATAGCGGGAAAACATGAACTTAAAAGAGGTCGTTAAAAGAGACAAGTTAGATCAACTAGACTATTTGCAAACTCTAGTCTTCTAAGTGACGAACATAATCAAACTCAACAATCAAGTCAGGTTCGACAAAAATTTACATAAAGACAGGTTCATTTAACATAAAGCACGACTAAGGCTGAGCATTTGGACCGATAACCCGGATCAGAAAATCCAACCGGACTGACCCGAATCGGACCGTAAAATTTCGGTCCGGGGTTTTGGACTAATTCGGTACTCGGTCCGGTTCGCTCCTACTAAAACCCTGTCGATGATGTCTATTAGGACCGGATCGAATCGAAGACCGAACTGGACTGGACTAACCCAGACCGAACCGAACCATTTCGGTCCAATCTCGTTCGACGATTATGAAACATTTTGGTCCTCGGTCCGGTCCGGTCTGATCCGGACCTGATGCTCACCCTAAGCACGACCATGATTTCTTGCCTTTATTAGTTACCACAGTGAAACCCAGACCGAATCGAACCATTTCGGTCCAATCTTGGTCGACGATTATGAAACATTTTGGTCCTCGGTCCGGTCCGGTCTGATCCGGACCTGATGCTCACCCTAAGCACGACCATGATTTCTTGCCTTTATTAGTTACAACAGTGAAACCCAGACCGAATCGAACCATTTCGGTCCAATCTCGGTCGACGATTATGAAACATTTTGGTCCTCGGTCCGGTCCGGTCTGATCCGGACCTGATGCTCACCCTAAGCACGACCATGATTTCTTGCCTTTATTAGTTACCATAGTGAAACAGTGTATAATTTCAGACTTTCAGTTGTGTTCCTAATCTATCAGTCATTACGTGACGGGAAAAGTCATTTTAAAAAAGAGAAATTCAAGGTTCAGCCTTAGACGTCTTGAAAAATCATATTCATTAGATCCACCAATCATCATGCAATACTTTTACTTTTAATATAATTTCACTAGCTGTTCAAAAAAAAATATATATACATATATATAATTTAACTAGTTGTATTTTTTAAGAATCTTTTTATCATTCAACTTTTCTCTTAATCCAATATTCTCGTATAACTAGTTTTTGTGTATGTGTTATTTCTGAACCACCATGTGAATACTCAGGTGGCAAAATGGGTGGACGGGCGAGCAAAAAGTAGGGGATAAACGGGCGATGAGCTAACGGGCTAAATGGGCGGGCGGACTAAATGGGCGTGGGTCAAACGGGCGTGTTAAACATGCGCATGATATAACGGGTAAAAAAACATATAAAAACCTAAAAAAAAGTTAAAAATAATACTTGTTTAGAAGTCGGGAAAAAAAGTATTAAATATAAAGATTTATCGTGTGTCCAAGTTAGTGTTTTACATACGTTCATTGAGCCTATTTAATGTCTTACATGCGCCAATTGAGCCGATCAATAATAATGGATGGGCAAAAAGTGCCCCCCCCCACTTAAAAAAAAGGCTAAAATATGCCTATAATTAGAAAAATTGGCAAGATTTGCTATCTCTAATAGTATAGAATCGGTAGATATTTAGAGCCTAGGGTGTGGTTTCGTGTTGTGCAGTGGTGTTATGGAAAAAGTGGCTGTCACGTCAGCATCTCTCCTATAACACCAGAATCTCCATAACACCAGAAAAGTGAGGGTATATCCTTGATATTCAAAGTATTTATTAAGTGTTATTTTGAACATTAAATCATGAACCTAAAAAGGATATATAATAGAAAGATTTGTTTAAAGTGTTCAATTAATTTGTTTTTCTTGCTTTTAGGATGTTTTGATGTTTCTTGCCCCTTTGTATTGAATGACCAATGGACTCATAAGGTGACTTACCCCAAAAATACTGAAATGAACAACTTTGGCAGGATATATAATAGAAAGATTGTTTGAAAAGATAGTTGCATGTATCTAAAAGTAAATATGTTGCATGGTGATGAATGGATTTAATGGTTGTCATTACCAATGTTTTCAGACCCGGGTCGATCTGGTCGGGTCAACCGGTTGAACCGGTTCCGGTCGAAAAAAGGGGTCATATTGACGCGGGTTTCATATTTTCGAAACCCGGCTTGACCCGGCCGGTTTGGGGTGACCCGGGTCAACCCGGTTCTCAAAACCCGGACGGGTTTCGAATTTTTCGGGATTTTTAAAAAAAGAAAATTTAATTTTACATATTATATTGGTTGATAAACAATTTATATTTTCAATATACATAAATTTTTATGGTTTTTATAAGTATGATTTTGTTAATTATTAAAAATATAAAAAAATATATTTTTTTTAGAAAACCGGTTTAACCCGGGTTGACCCGGACCCGACGACTCGACCGGGTCGATCTAAGACCCGGGTTTTAAAACATTGGTCATTACCCTTCTTTATAAAAGAGGTCTAATGATCAATTCTTTACATCTATCTGTCCCCTTTTTTATATATTTCACCAATGTTTTAAAACCCGGGTCTTAAATCGACCCGGTCGAGTCGCCGGGTCCGGGTCAACCTGGGTCGACCCGGGTTAACCCGGTTTTCTAAAAAAAAAAAATTTATATTTTTA
This sequence comes from Glebionis coronaria, assembly GCA_025667525.1. Taxonomy (NCBI): domain Eukaryota; kingdom Viridiplantae; phylum Streptophyta; class Magnoliopsida; order Asterales; family Asteraceae; genus Glebionis; species Glebionis coronaria. The sequence goes on along the minus strand of JANFOE010000374.1, from coordinate 888,937 downwards.
ACAATTAACAAAATTATACTTATAAAAATCATAAAAACTTACGTATATTGAAAATATAAATTGTTTACCAACCAATATAATATGTAAAAATAAAATTTTGTCGCAAATACCTATATTTAAAATTTTTTTTTTCAAAAAAAATACGAAAAATTCGAAACCCGACCGGGTCTTGAAAACCGGGTTAACCCGGGTCACCCCAAACCCGCCGGGTCAAGCCGGGTTTCGAAAATATGAAACCCGGGTCAATATGACCCTTTTTTTGGCCGGAACCGGTTCAACCGGTTGACCCGGCCGGGTCGACCCGGGTCTGAAAACATTGTATTTCACTCTCAATTGGTTTTTAGCTCTTCATACATATACACTACAAAACCAACAACATGTCACGAAGGATAAGCTATTTTTTTGGCATCTTGGATGAAATGTGGACTCATTTCAATGCTTTCTAACGGCCCACCTGATTTTTTAGGCCCCGTGGCGTCAAGCAAGGTCTTGTATGAGGATATTGGTAAGATTACATTGCATAATCCGTGAAAATGTTTACATACTCGGTGCAAGAGAGGTTAATGTTGATGATTTTCCACTGTTTAATCAAGATTTGCATGTAATAAAGTTCATTCCTTGATTCTGTTGTTGGACACAATTAACGAGTTGTAGTTAAATTTTAGAGCAGCTGCAATGCAAAGCTTGGGATATGACTTTTTACTATTTGAATTAGCTTTTGGACAACTTAAAGCATTGTGAGAAAAGCTTTATGGATGAGTTTTAGTGGTAAGACTTGGAACACACCAAGCTGTTGACACAAAAAACACCAAGCTATTCTCATTAATTGCATATTAGTTAAAGCATAAATCTGTACTTGTTTAACATATGAAATGGGTGAAAAGCTTTTGTTGATCAAGCTTTGCATTAGAGCAATGACTTATTGATTTGCATAAAACACTTCAACATTAATTGTATTTAATGCATCAAGTCATTTGTGGCTTGATGCATTGCTCATGCTCTTAGATGGGCTAAAATATTGGCTTGATTTGCAGAGTTTGGGCTGATATCCTGATAATGTACAATTAAAGATGTGGAGAACGCGTGATAAAACTTAAAAGACCAAATACATACGAAAAGGAATCCTTATAGATCAAATGTATAAGCATTTGAAAATAAGTTTAAAGAAACACATATACAAAAACTAGTTATAAGAGCATGAGCAATGCATCAAGCCACAAATGACTTGATGCATTAAATACAATTAATGTTGAAGTGTTTTATGCAAATCAATAAGTCATTGCTCTAATGCAAAGCTTGATCAACAAAAGCTTTTCACCCATTTCATATGTTAAACAAGTACAGATTTATGCTTTAACTAATATGCAATTAATGAGAATAGCTTGGTGTTTTTTGTGTCAACAGCTTGGTGTGTTCCAAGTCTTACCACTAAAACTCATCCATAAAGCTTTTCTCACAATGCTTTAAGTTGTCCAAAAGCTAATTCAAATAGTAAAAAGTCATATCCCAAGCTTTGCATTGCAGCTGCTCTAAGAGATTAGATTCTTGCAAAAGAAAACTTTGGCATAAAAGAAGAGTTTTATGATATAAAAGAATTCTGCAAAAATATAGCTAAACTATACAAAAACTTCAACGTCCTCGTCTCAAACTGGACATCTCATGATATCAGGTAGTCGATAATTTTAATACACTTGGACCCGATACAATTACAGATCAATGTTCGCAAAACATCAAAATGTATTAAGAAAAAGGCATAAAGCATTAAATTTGTGTTTTGTTCAGATGGCGAACTGAGAATTGAACCCACGAAAAGGTTTTCAGCCAAAATAAATACTGTTATGACCTCAACTAAAACCTAGACAAAACATGAAATGGATACGACGTTAAGGCAAGCCGAACTTTGTGACTTTAATTATTTCTCTTTGAGCTATGAGAGTGTTGATCTCTTTGATGATAGAACTCCAAGACGAGGAGTGGGAAGCAGAGAGCACCTGTCTATTCGAACCATCTATTTCATCTGTTTGAATAAATTAAAAGTATGATTGAACTTAACATATGGTTTTTGAAGGCAAGCTATATATTAGTCAATGCATTTCTTGTATGTAGTCATGCAGTAAGGCAATGATCCAATCCTTGATTACGTCATACGTTGTATTCAGATTTCAACTTACATCATTTCAAATGATTAGCATGATCTTAATTGACCATACTCTCAGCGCATTTGTTCACCATGTGTCGTATCAAAAAACGGACCAACAAATACGACTCGTAATTTACTATCATGTGTCCAGGGGCGGAGCTAGTAGGGGACTAGTGGGTGCTTAGCCTCCCCCAATCAACCTATTTTCTTCATTATTTACTTATACGACAAGCCGTTTTTCTGCTAACTTGTACATTGAGCCTCCCTTATCACAATGACCATTTGCTTTACGTATGATCAGCCTCAAAATTCTGGCTGCGCCGCTGCATGTGTCCATAACGGTGGAATGAGTCCACTAGGTTGGGTTAACTAGGAATTTTTGAGGAGATGATGTTCGGATTGATCTAAGGTGAAATGAATGGTGGTTCTGCATTTCATGCCGGGAACAAAATCAATGCGAATGATGGTAACTTAACATGTCATATTACGTACAGCTGTAGATGAAAGTATCTTAGCTTTCGTCAAATTGTAAGTGAAAGTTTTGCGATTTTAATGGTTTTTACTTTTTTATAATTAATAAAGTTAAGTGGCTAAATAAAAATACAGTGACTTGTAAACCCACTTTCGATTCGATCGTACATTATACAAGTGTTTGAAAGTAATATTTAAGAAAAAAAGAAAAATGAATTGAAAATAATTTTGCTTTTCTCTAAAGGTCGTAAAATATTATGGTTTATGCATTTAATGTATGTATTTAACTTCAGTTTACATTGCATATCTCTTGTCAATTTTAAAGACTTAAGCTACTTGTTTCTAAATTAAAATTATTAACCGTAAGTTAATATTTTACATCATTTGTATTTTGTAAAAACCTCAAGGTACTTTTTTTTGAAAAGCTAAATGAAAATTAGAAAAAAACAAGACACAACTAGCAACATATATATTAACGTAACACTTTTTATATGCTACGAGCTAGTCACATTTGCTATATTAAAAATATTTGCAATTATAAACTAAGTTTGTTTTACATCACCCACCAATGTGGGATATTTAGAAGTATATTGTATAAGAGCATTTTTAACAAGATTGTAAAGAACTTCCCGGTTGATCGCTTTCACTTCCTAATACTCTGAAATTCATTACCAATTACGTAATCTTTGAGTGAACCTTGCAAATGGTCCACCAATCACTCTTAGGGTTTGCACGAGGTTCCACCACTGTTGGAGTTACACGAGGTTCCATTACAGTGGGAGTTGCTACGTACAACTTCCATTCATGTCGGAGTTGCAAGAGGTTCCGTCATTTTCCGCAATACTTATATAATTACTAACTATATATATATATAATAGGTTCCAGAGAAGTGTCAAATGTCGGATCAAAGAAGCCAAGTTAACTCCTCGGGACCCTCTCTAAAACGTTACAATATTCAGGTTGATTTATTTTTTTGAAACAAAGTTCTAATTTTCATCCAACCAATGTGCAGCCATACTTGGATATAGACTAATAATGGTCACTCTGAATTAAAGATAAAAGTAACATTTGCCATGAACCTATTTATTTTTCTCATTTGTTGGGTTGCTCCGGTTTGCTTCTTATTTTAACTCTTTATTAATGATAAGTTGATAACGACAAAGATCACAGCGCCATCACAATTCACAAGCAAAAATACAATGAAATCAATGAATGATAGAGCTGGAGGAGAACCCTTGTGACCTCCAGTACATGAATGATAATCTTGTTGTTTTCAACTATTCCATTAGATTATTTAGGCCGGTTTGTCGCATATTATGTAAACTTCTTGCCTTATTATAACCACCAAGCTCTTTTGAGCCTCATACAAATATGGACCACAACAACATGTATAGGAATTATACATTTTAAACTCGCTATTGACAATTTATAACATATGCATAATTCACTTCCGATTGTGTCCCCAAATTGTAAACGTCTTATTTTTTCCACTGGGTTACATGTAGTCGTGGATTCAACTATAAACTCATTATTCCCACATCGTTACTATAATGGAAAACTTGGGTAACTTATATATTAAATTCATTTGAGTTGAGTAAATTGATGTTAATAGTACGTTGTCAATGAAGAGTTCTGTTAGTGGACATACAAATCCACTAGCAGAACCTTCATCGGCAACTTTGTATAATTTATTAATTTTTCTGTTTTCAAAAGCTTTTCTTGATAGTATTCAAACTTCAAAGTATATATTACATGTTATTTAACTTATTTTGAACGTTAAATCATCTCATCGTTTAGAAGATTATTTGTTGGATTTAAAGCATCCAATTAATTTGTATTTCTTGACTTTTAGAGTGTTTTTGGTGCTTCTTATTTTTTTAACACTTCGCATCGACTAACCAATGCTGTCATAAGGTGACTTGCATCGTTTTTCTGTTTTCACTTGCTGGAAATCATTTTAGGGATGTCTTTCGAAACGATTTGCTCGCCACTTTCCCCCTTGCGTGACAATAAAACTACAGATTTTGCCATTGAAAACTTGGGATCAAAATTTGTTTCTAGCAGATCCATCGCCTATCCCTTGAAGATCACCCTAAACTAATCCCGGTGTTGATTTAGCGACAAGGATGCAAATGGCTTCTTTGTCTTCCACAAAAATAAAATCTTCCAGGAGAAAGTGATCTTTGGTCATGTTAGATGGATGCGTTTGAATGGTCCATGTATCTTTTTTCAAAGTTTAAGGCTGTTACACAGTACAAGTTCTTAAAGAAGCGGTCGACATGATCTTCTACTTCTTATTCTCGAGATCCATGTGACTTCCCGCTTGATCTCTTTCCCTTCATAATACTTCCATCTTTATTAACAATTTTCACATCTTTGAGTGAATCTTGCAAGAGGTTTCACCATTGTCGAGGTTCCACCACTGTTGCGGTTACACCGGTTTCCGTTACTTATATAAGTGCTAAGTACATGATTATAATATGCACCAGAGAAATGCCATGCGGGATCAAAGATGCCAATATTCTTACTTTGATTTATTTTTCGCAAGGAAAGTTCTTATAATTTTTTTACAATCTCATCAAGTCCATCGTCTCCAAAATGAACGTGAAACTGACCATCAAGAGCAACAATAACCGCAAAGTAATTTACAATATCATCAAGTCCGTCATCTCCATACTTGCACTCCATGTTCTCACCACCAAACAAATTAAATTCCTCACAACCTCAACCACCTCCGTGCTGATTTCTACAAAATTTGATATACATAATTACAACAAGAGGCCCAAATAAGAACCGATCATATTATTGTATGCATTCACAAAACTTTTGTTACATGGAGCGACTTCTTTGTTTTCATTTATTACATATTTACATGCAGTCCTCAATGTGGGTTAGGTAAGTTGATATTAATATTCAATGTTGTTGATTAAATATCCTTGAGTTGATTTACAAATTAACTTGTGCAAGTTGATTTAAGGGGGCTAATAATATAAAACTATATGTAACTTTTTTTTTATGTACCAATCTTTTTTCTTTTTTATTATAATTATTAAATTTTTAAAAGTCAGTTATTGTGTGTATTTTGTCACTATTTTATCATGTAAAGTAACAATTTTATCCTTCAAACTTTCAAAAAAAGTAAGGGTAAAATGGTTACCAAATAATTGATTTTTGAGACTTTGATAACCATAATAGGAAAGAAAAAAGTGATTACACAAAAAGTAAAAAGGCGCAACTGCGCAAGTTAGATACACTTTTAAGTCATTTGCCCTTATATAAATTTCATTAACTCTTTCTTTTTTATAAAGGCTTTTATTTCAAAATAATAAACATTTACTTAGTACAAGTTTTGTTTATTAATAAAATAAATAAGTATATTTAAGTCATTACAACTTTATCTTAGCAAAAAACAATAAATATAAAAGTATACAAAAGAAACCCACAACTTGCGCATACTCTTTTACCTATTAAAAAGAGTCATTAAAAGTTTCACACTTTTTGTTACTAAATATTGAGTAAGAACATACTTGTAAAAAAGGTTTATAGCTATCACTCCAAAGTATGTGAGGTCTCAAATTCAATTCCTGCTAAGTGCAAACAACCTTGAAGTGACAACGCCAACCTCCTGAAAAGGGAGGGCTTTACCTGGTTTGAGTCTGTGTGGCAGTGGGCTCAAACCCCGTGGATTAGTCGGCCAATGATTCGAAAATCACGGTTACAAAAAAAAACAGACTTGTAATGATCCCCTCTATTAAAATAACTTTTAGTAACTCTTTTTAGTAGAAATAACTTTCGGTAATTTTTGTGTTCTCCTCGAAGAGAGTTTCGCAACGAGGTAAAATATATCCAAAAGAAAGTTAATATGAATAAGATATCGTGTGTCAAAGTGAGGCACGTGAAACACAAAGTTGAGGAAAATAGAACTATCCCATATCCCCCAAAACATAAAATGGATACATGTTTATAACGAACTCTTGCTTTCTTCCATCAATATTCATTTGTTAGTTTTTACTCCCACCCTCAACACTAAAATTACTAGACTATTTACTTACACAAATTTTGTATAGTATTTTTCGTATGGTTTTAGGCTTTTCAATTATCTAGTCAAGGGACGTTCAATGGTTTTTTAATTGGGTTGGTTGGTTTATTTAGTTCAATAATTTTTGCAATATTTTTCGGTAAAATTAAAACCCAAATCAAATTGTTTTAAATCGAATCAAATTACTGATTACCTAATTTCCGGATTCGCTTAAGCCAATCCTATTAAAAATATTGTAATCGTTTGTATTATTATTGTAATGTTTTCTTATCACTAATAAAATTTAAATTAAAAAAATGTTCAAAAGTCTATACCGTAATAATATTTTTTTTCTCTCTCTGTACCGCTAACGTATTTAGCTTGAATTCACCAATAATGAAATGAAATCTACAAACAAAAAAATTTAAGATGTATAAACGATAAAGCTTAAATTTGTCACAAAAAGGGGTCAAATCTCAAAACAATGGACTGAGAATCGATGAGTAGATAATGGAATTAAAACTTCACCTTCATATGAGAACTTTTTTTTTTCTTCCAAAATGAGACATGTACTTTTGATAATCTGATCAACTAGATTTATTGTGTGCCAAGTGTCCATCTGATCAACCCACTTTCTTTTATTTTATTACATCTTCTCCCAAAGTTTTTAATATGGCATCACACCACCGTATCTAGTGATTTTAATGAACTTTCTAAAAAAGTTCATACCGTCATATGTCTTGAATTCACAGGTCGAAGGAGTTAGCCCTCTTTATTCACATTACGACAACTTTAATTCGAAAAACAAATTAGGACTTAGGAGGATGTATCTCTTGTCTTTACAATATCCTTGGCTACTAGCAACTAGGTTAATTTATGAACTTATGTGGTAGCTGGTCCATCTATTCCAATATACGTTGTAGATTTAGACGGAAAATACGTATAATTGGTGTTGTAAATAGAAGCAGCAATGAAAAGAAAAACCGAACCAATTATACGCATCGGATTTGTTAAAACAAACCAAACCATATTAGATATTCGTTTTGGATATGGTTATGGTAAAATTTCAATGAAACATCAAATGGTATTGAATTTTATTTCACCTGCGACGACTCCGGGCTATCCAAAAGGGTAGTCGCCCTGGGATTAGTCGGCTTGCAATGTCGAGTCGGAAACCTAGGTATACCAAAAAAAAAAAAAAAAAAAAAAAAAAAAAAAAAAAAAAGTAATATATCTTGATTTCGGTTCGGTTTTTGGTTCAATTTGTCCAAATTGAATTTAGTTCAGTTTCATTAACCGTGTTACAAAATATACCAAACAACCTAATAACGAATCATCCTACAAAACAGGCATGTTGTATTATTTAAACAAAATTAATTGAAAGAGAAAAATAATTATCCGCTAGGTCATGGTTTAAGTTGTGTTCATGGTCATAGCTGAAGTACAAAACCTTTTTCCTTTTATTATAAAGATAGTTAATTATAGTTGGAGTAAGTGAGTTTAATCTTTATTAAAAATAAGATTTGTTGCTCTTTAAAAAGAAAAAAAGGCAAATAATTAAGGGAAAAAACTGAAACTAGAAAAAGTTATAAGTTATAACGATAAAGGAAAAAAATCTGTGTATAACAAGTGGTGGAGGAGATAAATGAAGAACTGGCTGACGGATCGAACATGGGGCTGCCAAGTTCCCAACCATCACCTTCACCAATAGTTCAACCCACCATTACATTATATTTATGACTTTGTTACTACTTGACATGGAAAATATTTTTCACTCAAAAATTAAATAAATATATTCGGAAAGTACATTTAAACAAACGTGTACTTTATATGTTTTTCATTTCTTTATATTTTTAGGTCATATTGAACGCTAAGTTGAAATCGAGCATGCCTGAAACTGAAAAATCCGAAATCGAAAAAACCCTACTTTTTCTTTTACCACGATTCGATTTCGATTTTTATATTTAGATATTTTCTTTGTTGTCTATAATATGCATGAAGGTTTTTAACAAAATATCCTAAAATACTTGCAAAATATTGATTTTATTATTGCATTACTTTTATCGTATAACCATTTTTTTACAGTATAAAGTATAAACACTTAAGACACATATATGTGTAGGAACTAAAAATATGACCTTAACAAATAAAAGTTAAATAAAAATTGAATTAATATGTTATATGTATGTTAACAAGATATTGATTCCCGCGCTTAGTTGCGAGAATTTTTTTATATAACGCTTTTGTGAGGAGATCGAATTTGTGTGTGACTCGAAAAATGCAATAAGAAAATGTCCCACAAAAAGTTCAGATGTTTTTCTCTAAGTTGTTTATGTACATTTTATTTCACAGGGAAATTCACGCCAAAAGCTGATACAAACTTTACTTAGCAAAATGTGTCACTAACCTAATGATATTCATCAAAAAAAATACTTGATAACACGCATTACCTAGTCCATACTGGGATTGCTACAGTAAGTGATGATATTCATCGGATGCTTTAATGAGTAATAGTGGCTGTTATCTGCACATGGACCTTTATGTGGTCTATTAGATGTACACAAAATGAACACTGGCCATTAATTTGAGTAATGCTTATCGGTGTCATTTCGTATTCAAGACCATCAAACGATAATACATGAACGTTTATATTTTCATGTAGTAACAGAATATGTTTACGCACGATTATTTCTTTCATAATATTTTTAGGGAGATTTACATGTATATCCTTTTTGAAATTGAATATTACGTAAATATTCTTCGCATTTACATATATATCCTTTTAAATTTTGTAATTACATTAATATCTTTTCCAAACTTGTATAATTACATTAATATCTTTGAAAAACTTCTAAAATCTCATGTATATTAAAAAAATGATTGAATATTAACTTTGTTAATTTTAATTTGAAACTATTATTCGACTTTTATTTATCTTTTATATTTATCATAATTATATCACGCATACATAATTTTTACTGCGAGTGATGAATCAACATGATAATAAAATCACGAAAGTTTGTACTTAGATATAAAAAAAACATATTACTCATTAATATTAATTTGTTCATATACCTTTTGATCTCGATTAATGAAAAAGATCATGTTGATTTTTAATATATACATGAGAATTTAAATGTTTGGGATATTTATATGTGTACAAATGTTTGTGAAGGATGTTAATGTAACTAGAAAAATTTATAAAAGATATTGACGTAATTAAAAAATTGATAAGGACATTGATATAATACTGAATTTTCAAAAGGATATATATATATATATATGTAAATGCCCTTATTTTTTATAAACAATTTTTCAAAAGGATATATTCGTTCCTGTAGTATGCGTTGACCGACAATGTTTGTCCCTTGACCAAAAAATACATTATTCGTCCTTAAGTGAGAAACGTTATGTATCGTTGGTCCCTTCCTCTAAAAGTTCTAAATAATTTATGTCTAAGTATACAAATGTAAAGATAAATGGGTCAATTTGCTTCTCTTTTTTATATTATATTATTTATTAATTTATATATCTATTTTACACTTTTTTGCAAAAAAATATGAAATACTTTTTTCTTATCTTTCTCTTCATTTCTTCCACCACCATCAATCATTCTCCCACCATCACTTAATCACTACCACCATTAACAATACCATCATAATCTTCTCCTCATCAATGTCATAAAAGTTGTATACCATCCTTTTTGTTTATCATAAATGCTTCATCACTTTTCCTTTTAACTTCACCACCACCAGGTCCACCATCAACTCTAGTCATTTGCTGAACTTCTTGTCACATCTGCCATTTTTCTTGTGAACCAAAAATCTTGCTTCGAACTGTTAGAATCCAAAGAAAAGTGGAGTGACGATCTTATGTAGATCTGGATACAAAGATATCATTTTTGAAATCTCAACTGAATTCAAAGCAAGAAAATTAATGTTTACATTTGTGGGTTCTGTAAATATGTAAAATATTTTCCCAAGTATATTATAGTAATTTGATCAAAAGACAAAAAAGAAGAGTTAAATCTTGGAGTAGAGCATGTGTTTTTGGTTATATAAGTGAGTGGTGGTCAACTGGTGATAGTGAGTGGTGGTCTATTATTGATAAATGAGCAGTAGTATCAACTAGTAGTGTCAACTGGTGATAGTGTAGTATTGGATGTTGATAATTCACAGGCGCCATACATCCAGGATCGTATAATGATCAAACGAGCATCATGATAGATCATATATATAGACAGAAATAATTTAGGGAAGAATATGACAATTGACATGGGTTGAACCCTTTATGCAGAGTTTCATTGATAATAAAATAAAGTGGGTTACAAGAATCGTTTACAATGAAAACTATATATACTAATTGAATCAGTATGATTTTGGTGAAGGGGTGTGATCGTTCTGTCAAAACCATACAACACATCTTTTCACATATAACCAACGGTATATAACTGACAAATGGGTTTTGGTCTATTTTTGTGGGATTTTGACCCATCCCTAAATTGTGCAGATTAAACAAAGATTAGTGAGATTAAAGTTTCCAACATTCCCACCTAATCTATTAATCTTTGATGCTTCAAACTTATTGTTCATTCTTCTGGCTTGAAGTATGCAGTTTGTTGTTTTTTTTCTCAAGATCATGTATCCTTATTTCCAGGATCATGCTGCAAGTCTTCATCCTTATTTCCAGGATCATGCTGCAAGTCTTCATCCTTATTTCCAGGATCATAAAAAAAAACCTTGGCCAAACTGTTCCATACCATCTTGATAGTTTTCATCTGTGCCTTGTGATCTTCAGAAAAATGTATAATCTTCATGGCTTTTGTTGTTACTCTCTGGTTACGTTAAATCCACGTTCGCCGGTTGTCTTTTTCGTTTAAGGTAAATCCCCTCAAATGAATTCTTCTGTGATCTTCATTATATCCATGTGATCATGTGTTCTTTTAAAAAAACAACCATGTTTTTCCGCTTCTTTCTTTCTGTTCCTCCTTGATCTTTCCTTCTGCCTCTTTCTTTTTTCTGAATCTGCTTCTTCCTTATGATCTTGATCATGAATTGTTGTGTCGTTTGATCCCTTCCGCTCTGATACCATGTTGAGAATTCACAGGCGCCATACATCCAGGATCTTATAATGATCAAACGAGCATCATGACGATCATATATATAGACAGAATTAATTAGGGAAGAACAAGAAAGATATGGGGTTGAACCCTTTCTGTAGAGTTTCATTGATAATAAAATAAAGTGGGTTACAAGAATCGTTTACAATGAAAACTATATATACTAATTGAATCGGTATGATTTCGGTGAAGGGGTGTGATGGTTCTGTCAAAACCATACGACACATCTTTTCACATATAACCAACCGTATATAACTGATAAATGGGTTTGGGTCTGTTTTTGTAGGCTTTTGACCCATCCCTAAATTGTGCAGATTAAACAAAGATTAATGAGATTAAAGTTTCCAACATTGGAGCTAACAAGATGGTGCAATATTGTCGGCATGGTGCGAGATGAATACAGGTGGGTAAAGATAAAAATGAAGAAGAAAGGAGAGTATTGATGGGGTCATACGAATGAAGATTGACGTTTTATATGAATGGAGGTGGTGGATATAAAACTTAGTTAAGAGAAAGTGGTCATCGGAATATGTTGATTGCCGGGGATGTGGTAGTGGTGAGATTTGGCTGCAAAATATTTTTGGCATGAAGATTAGTGTTTTTGATATTCAACGATTTTTTTGTTATTGATAGAGATGAAAGTTAACTTTTATGATTTGTGTTTTTGATTTTATGAAAAATATGTACTGATCGGTTCATATGAGAATATTAAGGAAAAAATGGGATGTTTAATCTTTATTTTTTAAATATAAAATCAGTGGGTGTTTGTTGAGAGAGAAGCAACATCAGTGTGATAGTGGGTGAGGTAAAGACGAAAATACCCTTTTGTGAATGTGAGGATAACAATATTTAGTAAGGTTGTAAAAAACGAGGGACTAACAATATAGAACGTTTCACACTTAAGGACGAGTGATGTATTTTTTTTTTGTCAATAGACGAACCTTGTCGGTCAACATATAACACAAGGATCAACGGTGTAATTTACTCTTATTTAAAATACATCAGGATTTATACGGGTCTTTAAGCTATGAAAAATACAAATAATTAACTAATCAAACTCAAGCATTTATTTGCTAATAAATGACTTGAATGTCACGAGTCAATAACATATACCATCACGTGATACTTTTGTGTATAATCTATAATCATGATTTAAATTCAACTACCGATGTGGGATAAGTAAGAAGATATAGCAAAAAATGTAAAGTAAACTATTCATTTTTCTAAGACAGTTCGCTCATCTTACCTATGAATTTAGCTATTCAGCAGTTAAAGAAATAACCAATACATACTCATACATCGTTTAAACGACGGTGAACCCGGCGAACTCAAACGGCAAGGGGGTCGGTGCGACAACAAGCCTTGGTGAGCGTTGACGGGGCTCCACGTCAGCTTTGGCGAGCTTCGTCCGCCACCGTATTAATTTAAAGTTAACGTTTAGTAAACCATAATTTAGTTCCGGACTTCCGGTGACAAAGTTTTAAAGCTTCATTCATGTTGTTTTCACGACTTTTTCAAATATCTAATGTAAAGTTTTTATTAAATGTCAGTTTTAAAACCGCTTACAAATTGTGAGTGAATCCCCACCAAATTGACAATTATGGATTAACCGGTGTTATTTAATCAACCAAAATGACAACTTTTATGTATAAAAACTATGACTCTAACAATACCAACAATGCTCGTAGTTTACAAACATGCATTTTTTTTTGTTTTGTCATGAAATCTATTTCCACTTCCTTATGCATAATATATGTTAACGGACAAATGCTAGAGGCGAAGCAGAACGCCTGTGACCTCCATTGACATGAATGATGATCGTGTTGGTGTTTTCGACTATTCCACTATGTTTAACTTGACCAACAAGTAACCACAACTGGTGTCGCATATTATGTAATCTTCTTGCCTTTTTTAACGACCAAGCTCAATTCAACCTCATACTCATATATGCTTTATAAAACCAACCACAACAATATGTATAAGGACCGTGTTTTAAAATAACTATTTTTACTCCGTAGAATTAATAATTTATGCATAATTCACTCACTGAAACTTTCCTGAAATGGTAAACAGCTTCTTTGTTTCCGGTACTGATGTCGCTAATTCAACTACTGATGTTGCTGATTCAACTAGAAACTCATTAATCCCACATCGGTAGCAGAAAGGAAAACTTAATAGCTCATATACTAAATTCATGTGGGTTTGGTAAGTTGCTATCAATACTATGTTGTTGATTAAGAATTCCTAAGCGGATTTAAAAATCGGCTTTAGAAATGCTTGATCGACAACATTATATAACTCAGTAACTTTTTTAAAAGCTTTTGTTGATGATATTCAAAGTATTTCATACATGTTATTTTGAACGATAAATCATTTCATGGTAAAAAAGCTTCTTATAGATTGGATTTAAAGCATTCAACTTGTTTGTTTTTCTTATCAGATTCTACTAAATTGTTGACAGTACAAAACATTGTATAAGAAAGAAAAAATAACCCTTAACAATTAAGTTAATACGAGCAAGATAGTTAGAGCATTGGCCACAAACACGGGCCATGGTACTATTTATGTAATCAAGTTGTTGGGTTGTTAAATGCACCAATTCAATTCGCGGCTTGTTATGAATCTCTTTCAAAATCAATACGGCAACCCACGGCAACGACTCAATCAACACCACGATGCATGACATAAAGACAAGAGCCAAAAAACACAAAATATAAGAATCCTTCATTTTCGGGAGCTTGAGCTTGAACTTAAGTTATGCATAATAAGATTAAGGCCTTATTATGTGATGCATCGTACATGTGTAGGTATGTTCACAACAATGAACATTGACACAAAAACAGGAAACGGTGTAATTTACATTTCAACTGATTTTGGTACACAAAGCTCTTTATTGTGTGGTGCTTTGGTATATAAACTACCATGATTTTATTTCAACTACAAATGTGGGATAATAAAGAAGATGTGCCACATCTTACTTATGAATTTACCCCATATATAGCTAGGAAGTTTGAACTTTTATGCAGCCTCTTGTGAGGAGGTAGACTCCACTTGTATGAAAAATAAGGAAATATATGGATATAAAAACGTAAAATGTAGTTTAAAAGAAGTTCTATAATGCTCGTGAGCTTCACAAACATAGCATTTCACACACGAGCCTGACTCGGAAGTATAGTCGAATAGCTTGAACTCGAGCTCCAGTTGATTTAGAGTAGTTTATTAGTCGATATTTTTAAGACACTAGATAGCTCTGGATCATTTTTATGTTTTTGTATATACTTAACAGTTAGAATATTTTTCAGTGAAAAGCTCCATAAAGATTTCATAAAATGATGAGGAAAATACATTTAAACAAAATGCGTACTTTTATAGTATATGTTTTTCACTTTTCTTTATATTTTAAGATCATAGAACTTTCAAACAGGAGTTTTAAATTTGGTCTTCTTATTTCAAACAGAATATCTTGGTGTTAAAAAAGATCCAAAGGAAAACCGAGAAACTCACGTATCACGGTTAGGTTTCTGTTTTATTTACATGTATGCGGTTATCGATTCTCTTTCAAAATAAAAACCAAAGGTTTCGCTTTGGTTCTCTTTCAATAAATATTTTTGAACATATGACATCTTCCCTGATTAACGAGTTGTGCGTAATTTTCTTGATTGGCTGCAACTTGGGCTTGATTTGCATAATTTCGGTACATCTTCTTCTCTTGAATGCAGGAGATTCGAACATTATTTTAATCCAATTTTCGCCAACGAAATTACTTTTTACCAAAGCTAGCTTTTCGTTGTAAAGCTATTGTTCCTTCTGTAATCTTATTTTTTGATCATCTGATAAAACAAAAGCTTTGATAGAAGTAACTAACTAATTTTGACAGAGTTTTAAATGAGTAAAACAATGATTTGAAGAAAATGACAAAAAGAGGCAAATAATTAAATGAAAAAAATATGAAATTAAGAAAAGTTGAAGCAATGTGACAAAAATAAAAACATTTTATATGTTTAAGAATTGACCAGGTTATTACAACAGAATTGGAGTAGATTCTAGTATTGAACTTGGGACCTCTCCAATTCTTATGAGAACAACCAGGCCACTAGTCCAACCCATAATACATGACTTATTTTGATTTTATTAATTGTTAACATGGACAATTTTTCTCATCGAAAATAAAACGATTTTCATTTTAAGCTCATATATAACTTCCGAACTACAGTTTTAAGTTTGATCTTTTCATTTCATACATACTAGCAGGGTGTTAAAAATTTGGAGAAACCGACAAACCGAGTGAAACAGTTTGAAACGAAAAAAAAAATCCCTTTTCATGGCTTATTTTGTGTTCTTATCTTTGGATTTTCGGGTTAATCAAACCGAACCATGTATAATATACAACGACGGAACCCAATGCACAATTTTATCCCACCATAATATGATATAGTATTTAAAAAGAGAATTAGATCATGCAATTGTTTATCTTTTATAGTAACTTTTTTAGATCATTCATATGGCCAAACTGATCAATTAATCATATAAAATAGTTAATCTTAGTCGAACCGCGAGTTACTGCTCATCTTGGATACTTAAAGCTTGGTGGTACAATTCGATTTCAAATAGTAAAATAATAAGGTCTTTCAATTACCCAACCAAACTCACCCGTAAACACGTTGCATAGTATAGGATCAGTACCTATGCATGTGCTTACAAACACTCATATGACTACATGCAGTTTCATATTATTGGTGAAATGTTCTATAATGTAATCTCAATTCACAGACGCGCAATGCTATAGTTTCTTAAAGAACTTTCTAAAAAAAGTGTACCGTCACATGTCTTGAGGACTTACGACTACTTTAAATCGAAAAACAAATTAGGACTTCCGAGGATGTATCTACTAGTCAAAGGCAAACACTCCTATGTTGATTTAGCATATAAACATATATTATAACGAAAAATACGCATAAATGGTGTTGTAGAAACAAGTAGCAATAAAAAATAAGAAGCGAACCAATTATACGTATTTTCCGTCTAAATCTGTAACGTGTAGGTCGATGGCAAACGTTACAATTATCTTTGTCTGGTATTTTTTCCTAAACGATGAGTAGATAATCCAATTAAAAATCCAGCTTCATATAAGAGCTTCATGTTAATGTGGTGAAATCCTTAATACAAGGCCAATTGTTTACAACTAGTAAGAACGTTACAATTATCTTTGTCTAGTATTGTTTAACTAACTTAAATTTTGACAAGTTTTATAAATAAGTTAAAGAGTAATTTACACTGTATTTTTTGAAATAAATACGCCAAACGTTCTCCACGGCTAAAATCGTAGGTGCAACATTAACGACTATAAAAAGGTTACTCAACATTTACATTCATGACTATAAAAACATTTACGATACGCTAAACTTTTACATATCTTTGTACATCAAAATATCATTCAAGCCTAGACAAAAATGGGTTTCTTTATATTTAATATTTGCTAATTTATTTTGTAGGTAAACTTTGAGAAACAAAAATGTAAAAGTAAGGATTTGTAACTATTCTTTAATGAGAGGTGATTTTCACACTAATTTTTTGATTGGGACAATCAATATACAAGTAGAGAAAACACAAAAAACTCAAACACAACTATGTAATGCATATAATAGAGTGTTTCAATTTATTTTTTAGTGTGCAAATCATTTCGGTCCTACTATTGTTTATGAAGATTAAAAACCTAATAAATTGAAATTAAACAGCAAATGGTATCATATTTTGTTCGGTTTTTGGTTCAAAGTAATATATTTTGATTTCGGTTCGGTTTTTGGCTCAGTTTTATCTAAATTGAATTTAGTTCAGTTTCATTAACTGTGTTACCAAAAAACTTTTTACCCGTACCAAATATACCAAACAACCTAACAACGAGATCATCCTACAAAACAGGCATGTTGTATTATTTAAACGAAATTAGATGAAAGAGAAAATTCATTGTTTGAGATAGGCAAAAATATGACATTAAAAACAACCATTGTCTATAATTTAGAGCCATTGTTATATGAAACAAGTTAGGATGGGAAAAGCACACGAAACCGATGGAAAAAACCGAAACCCGAACCGATTGGATCGGGTTTGGATTCGGGTTGACGGGTTTCGATGCGAGTTCGGGTTGGGATATTTTATTTTTCGCGGGTACGGGTTCGGGTTTTAGTAATACCTGCCCCGTATACGTACCCGTTTACCAAAATAAATATCGTTTATTGCTATTTTATATAATTTTTAAATTTGTGCGAAATAGTAGACGAAGATTATTAAACAAATGAAATGCTTATATTAGTTACATTTTGTATGCATTAAAATGTTTATAATCAAGCATATTTCGATTTTGTAACTTTAATTAAAACAATGATTTATTCGATATATTAAATCGCATGATTTGATATTGAATTAGTATTCTTCATCTTCTAAAAACTTAAAAAATTATATTAGGGTATTTTGATTGTTTTTCATTGGTTTTTTTTAACTTTATACGTACAATTATGTCTAACGAAATTTAATTGTGGATACCTAATACCCGCGTGTAAAAACCGAAAACCTGTTAGGTAATAGTAATGGGTACCCGTCGGGTATTAGGGCGGATGAAGGTTTTGATATTATAAACGGGTGCGGGTACGAGTTCAGTAAAACCCGACCCGTTTCCATCCCTAAAACAAGTTATATCCTTTAGGTATATTTTCTAAATATAACACAAGTTCCGTATTCTAGTCTTCTAATTGATGCATTACCTGCTAAGTCATAGTTTAAGTTGTGTTCCTGGTCATATTAAAGTACAAAATTTATATAAAAAAAGATAGTTAATTATTAAAAAATCTTATCTTTACTAAAAATGAGATTTGTTGCTTTTCAAAGAGAAAAAGGGGCAAAAAAAAAATTTACTGAAACAAAAAAAATAAAGCAACGTAAAGAAAAATAAAAAATTATGAGTATAACAAGTGGCTAGGAGTCGATTTAGAATTGGGCTGAGGATTTAACATATGGTTGCCAAGTTCTGAACCAACACATTGACCACTAGTCCAACACATGTACAAGATTTTCACTGAAACACTAAATAAAGATGTCAGAAAATACATTTAAACAACATGCATATTTTTATATATGTTTTCTTATTTCTTTATATTTTAAGCTCATATAGAACACTCAATTTAAATCAAGAACGCGTAAAATTTAAAAGGCCGAAGTAGAAAAAAACCCTTTACCACCGCTCGGTTTCGATTATATATATTTAGATATATTCTTCGTTGTGTATAATATACATGATGGTTTTTAGTCCCTAATATTTAACGCGTAATTAAAATTTTTTGGGTAAAGAGTACCAAGTAAATATATATTAATCACAGAAGTCACTGAATTACAATGAAATGTGGCTGATTTACCACATTAACCTCAAACCAACGGCTTGAAAATCTAAGATAAGTCCATGACATACCATGAGACTTAAACCCTATCAAAACAAAGACAACAAACTACTCCCCATAAATTCGAAAGTTACTGGGCATCTTCCAACGTGCAAGGATTTGTTTCACTGCCTTTTTATTCTTGAACCGTAAAGTAAGTAATTTTAGCCGAATAGTACTCAAAATAGCGTCCCGTACCTCTTCCACTGTTCGTTTCTCATTCATGAAAAGCCGAAGGTTACGTTCCCGCCAAACATTATATGCACACGCATCCACGATCATACAACCGATAATACTCTTAGCCGTCCTCTTACTCACCAACGGTTTCAGAAACGAACAATATCCACCATCTTAGGTTGCACCAGGTCCATGCAAGCATAAGAACGAATCCCACACCATACATTAGCAGAAAATGGGCATTCAAAGAACAAATGTGAGTGTGAATCCGGCTGTAGTTCGCACAGCGTACATGTCGACTTATTAATTAACGCCCCAACATTAATATCCCACGCTGCGAGCTTGTCTTGCGTTTTTAGCGCTTGTTTCAGTGTTAACCAAATGTGAAAACTATGACGAGGGATTGAGTGAGAAAACCAAACAATTTTATCCCATTCAATTTCATTCCCTCGCGGTCGGAACTCTTCCCACGCTCTATTGACCGAAAACAAATGCATGTTACCATGCCTATCTTTCCAGCGAACATAATCCTTTCGAGGAACTTCAAGCGTCGGGGTCCCCATATTGACTAAAACAGGAGCCTTTCTTAACCATGCTTGTGGCCATCTCCACTGATTATTAAGTATAAGATCTGCCAATTTAGAAGTTAAACAAAAACCTTCCCTTGTGATGTCACGATTAGTAATATACTGAGATAATGGGCACTACTCAGCCCAACAATCGAACCAAGCCGAAGTAGATTTGCCATCACCAAGAATAACCCAAATGAAAGGTCTAACCAACGGCCTAATCTGAAGGAGTTTTCTCCAGCCCCAACGCCTAATTAATATATCTTTGGTATTTTCGTAAAATCTATGGGCACACTAGAGATACTTGTGGAATAAGAGATCGAGGGTTGAGTCTTGGCTCGGCTCACTCCAGGTGTTGCGGTGATGGTCCTCTGAACCAGGAGATCTGAACCAGGAGAGTTGTCGGGCTGTTCCTTGTGAGATGGACAATGATTGATGCAAAAGACACCCGGAGTTAGGGTGTTCTCGCTAATATACACATTTTGTGAAAAAATTAATTAGTTATTGTTCTACCTACAACGCGTGTCTTCGTATGCTCGAGACGAATTTCGAAGATATATATGAATTATTCTACCTACAATATGTGCTTCATGTGTGAACTTTCAATCTCACATCGGTTGATGGGAAGAATTTTATGTTATTTATATATAACGTTATACAAAGTAATTGTAAATGCAGATAGGTATAAGCTGTTCGTTGGCTATATTACTACCTAATTTAATAGGTAGTCATGGAATCAAGTAACAACTTATTTGCATTCTCTTTTTTTTTCTTTTTCTAAAAAATCTTTGTCATTCTTCTTTAAATAATCTTTATTGATGCATAGGTAAGAGTGTTCATGAGTCAGTTCGGTTAATTGGAACAATTTGACTATCTGTTGCGAGCCAGGCAATTATTTCTATTACGCAAAACTGAATTACACTAGACGAGTAACTAAACATGCAAAGTACCCAAAGTGATGGTACTTAGTATAGAATTGGATTTGAATTGAAGTTGATATTAATTTGAATGAAAAATAAAAGGATACTCACGTGATGATATCACTTTCACATATTTTCACGTTGACATCACATGTAACATGTGAAAGTGATTTTAGGGTCAAGTTGGTTGAATACTTGAATGTGTTTGTATGGTTATTCGCTGACACAACCAAGATTAAATATTGCGGATTAAATATTGCGGGGTGTATAAGAAATTTTTGAATTGTAATACTAAGAGGGCTGGGAGTGGTGGCGCCGTGGGGTGTCAAACCCACGGCGCGGTCGGCGTTGTGACTCCGGTGATCACCAAAACCCACGGCGTGAGCCTGTGGCGTGGGTTGACTCACTTGGCGTGAGAGGTTTTAAAAAAAAAAAAAATTCGTTCAAACCCCCCAAGGTATAAAAATATGTAACCAGCTCTTTTTTTGTTTTGTGTTGTGTTTTGGTGGCTGTGGTGGTGGTGGGTGTTGATGGCGGTAGAAGGGGTGGTGGTGGTGGCTGTTATGGTGTTTGCTGGGACAAGATGAGGAAGATGATGACTATGTGTCATCTACACTTCACCCCACACAGGTTTTAAAGTTTACATTTTTGGTCCTATAATTTCAATCTAGTTTCATTTACAAATACAGTAGATTTTAAAAAGCTTACAAAGTTAAACATGTTTAAATATATGTTTTTTTTTGTTTAAGTTTTTTTTTCGTTTGGTTTTTTTTAGTGTACGAGCATGTTTTTTATTAAGTATTCGTAACGTATACTATTGTTAAATATTTAAGTTTGTTTAGGGGGTGTTTTGTAAAATTCTGAAAAACTGTAGATCACTTGAGTGATGACTCTCCTGTTTTTTTCATGTGAGTGAGTGAGTGAGTTTCGCTGACGTGGCACCCCAAAATCGACTCACTTGGAGTGATGACTCCTTGTGCTCTAAACACATATAATGCATTTAGTATACAATTAGGTAAAATCAATATTTTTTTCTTAAAATTAGCATTATATCAAAAAAAATTATATAATCTTCGGACACTCGCGAGAACCCCTCGTCCTGTCTATGTGGTTACTGTATCTTTTTGAGTTTGTTTGGTTAAAATGATCATTTAGATTCGTCGTTTTATTACTAGCTTTCTATTAGTTGTTTCATGAATTATATAATTGTCTTCAAAAAACGATGCCTCGAATGTTTATCGATTGACTACATTTTTTATATAGTTATGGTTAAGTCCTTTTGGTCTAGCGATATTTGAGTAACCCGACAACTTACCAGTTGCAGGCTGAAGTTCCGTTGGAAATATCTGAAATAGTATCAAACATATGGAGTATGTTATAAAAAATTATAGCTCGATCTCGACTACAAAATAAAATCAAATAGCTCGAACTTAAGCTTGTATTTTTAATCTTTTCTTGTACAACGTCAACTTCAATATGTTCCATGCGTTCACGCATATAATCCTGCATTTATGCTTATAGTAATAATATAATCGGTTCAAGTAAAATCTTGCTACATATATGTTGTCTCATAAACTTACGTGCATGTTGATTGTTCGTGTAATTTCTTGCGGGGGTCCGAATGGTGAGATCTGTTCGGACCTAAGATGATGCTCGCTTCGGATTGCCTGAAACCAAAGTAAACGCGTTAGCCTCGTCCGGTTGTGAGAACCCAGACCAAGCTCAGGTGCGAGAGCAGACCAGTGCAGCCTGTGCAATGGCACAGGGCCTCATTTTTTGAAGGCCTCCAGTTTTTAGATATTAATGTAACTATACACTCAATTTAGGATGGTTTAATCTTGGTAAACGATATTTTATGAAGACAACATGTTTAAAAATGTTAAAAACTTATAATTTGGGTCACCGTACTGAAACTTAAGGTTATATTTCGTTTCCAGGAAAGTGAATGAATGTAGACTGGTTTTCTACTAGAGAAGATGACACAGATCTTGGTTTTTTATATAAATTTCAAGTTTAGCCCTTGTATTATATAAATTGACAAGTGAGTGGTCATAATAAAGTACTGTCTTTAGTGTTGTGCGTTACATTATTACTGTATTTTTTTGTAGTAAAGAGGTCATATATTAAAATAGAAACGGTACCTTTTTTATCTTGACACATAATTATTATTTGATAGTTGTTTGATGCTATATTTTTAGGTTATGAGTCTGTTTCATGTAATACAACACAAATCGTTGGGACAAAATGTACATTTTGGAAGGTAATACAAAATTTCAGTTCTTCATATTTGAAAAAAGCACAAGGTATGTCCATTAAAAAAATATTACAGGCATAAATGATTAATGATCTAATAGCCTAAAAATGTATACTCATTATACGTAATGCCGTACAGTTTTAGCATACATTGTTTGAGGGCCTACAACATCAAATGGCACGGGCCTCCGAAATCAACGGGACGGCCCTGCGTGGGAGTAAGTAAAGGATTAAATCCTAATGGGAAAAAATATATGAATATTATAATGAATATAATATATTAAAGGGAAAAATAGTTAACCTAAACCTTAGACACAATAGGGTATTTATACTAGTCAAATCCCTAAAAGGCGGGGAATTGTGATGGGCTTCGGTCGGCCCAATTGGGGACACCCTTCCTGTTTTCTCGGGTGTGTGTGTGTTGGCTTTTCCTGTTGACTTGCGCTAGAGCCTTTCAGACGGGTCATGTGTTCCGGATCGTGTTATGTGTTCCGAACACATACACGAACATTGATCATAACCATTGGGTGAGAAATAACAATGCAGTTGACCGGTTGTCGAGTTGCCATATTCTATTTTCTTAAAAAAAGATAAAAATAGTTTCGTAAAAAGTTCAAAGTTTAACTCTTTTGGCATCATCACTTTATTCTTTTCAACTAAAAACTCCCTTTAACCACCTTACTTACCCACCACTTTTCCAGTGATAACTTTAACATGTTTACTTGAGCCACAGTACTTTAAATCCGCACATTTTACTGATGAATCTAGCATTCATAGATCACTTCCTAATGGCGTCTCCAATGCAGTAGCCGACGTAGAAAAGTGTACAAGAGGTGCGGTCGTACAACGCCTTCACATAAAAGAGATCATATTTTTATTAAGTTTGCATACAACACAACATATATGAGTCATATAAATTAATTTTATATGCAATTTATCTTTAAATAACAACTATAATGGACACTATGTGTTGTTATTGCCTAGGGCTACCTAAAACAATGAGAAGCCTGCCTAAATAGCATTGATTCAACTAAAAGCTCGTTATGTAAAATGCAATTTAAAGCTTCGATTCATATTCTTTTATGAATTTTTCAAATAAAAAATTTTCTTTATTTGATTAGAACGAATTCTTGATTTCACTTAAATGTCAGTTTTAAAACAACTTACAATTTGAGTAAATCTACACCAAGATGACAATTAAGGATTAACCAGTGGTATTTAATCAACAAAAATGAGAATTTTTATGCATAAAACCTATGACTCTACGTGACTATATGAATTTCACACGCTCCTTATGATATTTCACATTATGGATTACAAAGCCAATAGTTTACAAATAAGATTATTGTTATTTGTCTATGTTGTAAATTTGTCCCAAATCAGTAAATATGTGATTCAAAAGAACTTAATAATTGGAATGACATTTTAATTGGAAAACAAAGGTTGGCACAAGGTTTATTACAAACCCACTGCAAATGATTTGTTTTTCAACTCAACAGAAAAAAATACCCCGCCATTGGATACATCAAACGTAATCTAAATTACAGAAAAATATATCTCGAAAAATAAAGCAATGCTTGCGTCTGAAACTAAGTGTTCATTTTTTATTTTTGAAGTCTTTTTTAGGTAAGTTTGATCGCAAATATTTTTGTTTATGTTATATAATACTTGATAAAAGTTATATCAATGAAAAATACATTTGAAACTCTATTCATTCATATATATTGCATCAATTGTCATATAGTATACACAAAAATAATTAGGATAAAAAATAAAGATGTGGCACATCTTACTTATGAATTTAGCATGCTTTTCTGAACTTAATTAAGTTACCCCATATATATTTGAAACTTTTATGCAGCCTTTTGTGAGGAGGTAGACTCCACTTGTATGAAAAATAAGGAAATATATGGATATAAAAAGGTAATATGTAATTTAAAAGAAGTTCGATGATGCTCGGGAGCTTCACGAACAACATTTCACACCCGAACCTGACTCGGAATTATAATCAAATATCTCGAACTCAAGTTCCAGTCGATTTAGAGTAGTTTATTAGTCGATATTTTGTCTTGTTTAGACCCTAGATAGCTCTGGATCATTTGGTGATACCTTTAAATGTGGCAAGTATCTGTGCATTAATGTTTTTTTCTAATAAGATCAGAAAATGGGCCAAAAAATAGTAACAGGAAAAAAAAAACTAAAACTAAAAAAAAAGTTGAAATAACGGAAAAAATAATGAGTATAACAAGTGATGTAGATGATGGGATCGAACATGGGGCTGCCAAGTTCCCAACCAACACCTTCATCACTAGTCCAACCTCACAATACAATCATTTTTATGACTTTGTAAATACTTGACATTTAGAATATTTTTCAACTAAATGTTAAATAAACTTTTCATAAAATGATAAGAAAAATACATTTAAACAAAATGCGTACTTTTATAGTATTTTTTTAAGGCTTTTTTTTATATTTTAAGATCATGGAACTTTCAAACAGGGTTTTAAATTTGATCTCTTTATTTCAAACATAATATCATGGTGTTAAAAAGATCCCAAGGAGTTAACAAACCGAGTTCATACCAAAAAATTGAAGAGATCTGAAATTGATGAAACTGAAATCGAAAAAGAAGCTAAAACCAGAAAACCCGCTTATCACGGTTAGGTTTTTTTTTTGTTTTTTATTTATATGTACGCGATCAATCAATTCTCTTTCAATAAAAAAACCAATGGTTTCTCTTAGGTTCTCTTTCATAAAAATTTTTGAGCATATGACATCCTCCCTGATTAACGAGTTGTGCGTAATTTTCTTGATTGGCTGCAACTTGGGCTTGATTTGCATAATTTCGGTACATCTTCTTCTCTTGAATGCAGGAGATTCGAACATTATTTTAATCCAATTTTCGCCAACGAAATTACTTTTTACCAAAGCTAGCTTTTCGTTGTAAAGCTATTGTTCCTTGTGTAATCTTATTTTTTGATCATCTGATAAAACAAAAGCTTTGATAGAAGTAACTAATTTTGACAGAGTTTTAAATGAGTAAAACAATGATTTGAAGAAAATGACAAAAAATGTTCTAGTAACACAAACACATTTTGTTTTGTTTAAAGCCTTAACCATTCTCGTAAACATTTGTTTTAACTAATTTTGTTTACTCATTTTGTTTTAAATGAGTAAAACAATTATTTGAAGAAAATGACAAAATGAGGCAAATAATTAAATGAAAAAATATGAAATTAAGAAAAGTTGAAGCAATGTGACAAAAATAAAAACATATTATATGTTTAAGAATTGACCAGGTTATTACAACAGAATTAGAATTGGAGTAGATTCTAGTATTGAACTTGGGACCTCTCCAATTCTCATGAGAACAACCAGGCCACTAGTCCAACCCATAATACATGACTTATTTTGATTTTATTAATTGTTAACATGGACAATTTTTCTCATCAAAATAAAACGATTTTCATTTTAAGCTCATATATAACTTCCGAACTACAGTTTTAAGTTTGATCTTTTCATTTCATACATACTAGCAGGGTGTTAAAAATTTGGAGAAACCGACAAACCGAGTGAAACAGTTTGAAACGAAAAAAAAAATCCCTTTTCATGGCTTATTTTGTGTTCTTATCTTTGGATTTTCGGGTTAACCAAACCGAACCATGTATGATATACAACGACGGAACCCAATGCACAATTTTATCCCACCATAATATGATATGTTTTAAAAGTGAATTAGATCATGCAATTGTTTATCTTTTATAGTAACTTTTTTAGATCATGCATATGGCCAAACTCAATTAATCATATAAAATAGTTAATCTTTGTCGAACCGCGAGTTAATGCTCATCTTGGATACTTAAAGCTTGGTGGTACAATTCGATTTCAAATAGTAAAATAAACTACCCATCCACGATAAATAATTTAGGTCTTTCAATTACCCAACCAAACTCACCCGTAAACACGTTGCATATGCATAGTATAGGATCAGTACCTATGCATGTGCTTACAAACACTCATATGACTACATGCAGTTTCATATTATTGTAATCTCAATTCACAGACGCGCAATGCTATAGTTTCTTAAAGAACTTTCTAAAAAAAGTGTACCGTCACATGTCTTGAGGACTTACGACTACTTTAAATCGAAAAACAAATTAGGACTTCCGAGGATGTATCTACTAGTCAAAGGCAAACACTCCTATGTTGATTTAGCATATAAACTTACGAAAAATACGCATAAATGGTGTTGTAGAAACAAGTAGCAACAAAAAATAAGAAGCGAACCAATTATACGTATTTTCCGTCTAAATCTGTAACGTGTAGGTCGATGGCAAACGTTACAATTATCTTTGTCTGGTATTTTTTTTTCCTAAACGATGAGTAGATAATCCAATTAAAACTCCAGCTACATATAAGAGATTCATGTAAATGGGGTGAACTCCTTAATACAAGGCCAATTGTTTAAAACTAGTAAGAACGTTACAATTATCTTTGTCTAGTATTGTTTAACTGACTTAAATTTTGACAAGTTTTATAAATAAGTTAAAGAGTAATTTACACTGTATTTTTTGAAATAAATACGCCAAACGTTCTCCACGGCTAAATTCATAGGTGCAACATTAACGACTATAAAAAGGTTACTCAACATTTACATTCATGACTATAAAAACATTTACGATACGCTAAACTTTTACATATCATTCAAGCCTAGACAAAAATGGGTTTCTTTATATTCAATATTTGCTAATTTATTTTGTAGGTAAACTTTGAGAAACTAAAATGTAAAAGTAAGGATTTGTAACTATTCTTTAACGAGAGATGATTTGCATACTAATTTTTTGATTGGGACAATCAATATATAAGTAGAGAAAACACAAAAAAACTCAAACACAACTATGTAATGCATATAATAGAGTGTTTCAATTCATATCTAAGTGTGCAAATCATTTCGGTCCTACTATTGTTGATGAAGATTAAAAACCTAATAAATTGAAATTGAACAGCAAATGGTATCGAATTTTGTTTGGTTTTCGGTTCAAAGTAATATATTTTGATTTCGGTTCGGTTTTTGGCTCAGTTTTATCTAAATTGAATTTAGTTCAGTTTCATTAACTGTGTTACCAAAAAACTTTTTACCCGTACCAAATATACCAAACAACCTAACAACGAGATCATCCTACAAAACAGGCATGTTGTATTATTTAAACGAAATTAGATGAAAGAGAAAATTCATTGTTTGAGATAGGCAAAAATATGACATTAAAAACAACCATTGTCTATAATTTAGAGCCATTGTTATATGAAACAAGTTAGGATGGGAAAAGCACACGAAACCGATGGAAAAAACCGAAACCCGAACCGATTGGATCGGGTTTGGATTCGGGTTGACGGGTTTCGATGCGAGTTCGGGTTGGGATATTTTATTTTTCGCGGGTACGGGTTCGGGTTTTAGTAATACCTGCCCCGTATACGTACCCGTTTACCAAAATAAATATCGTTTATTGCTATTTTATATAATTTTTAAATTTGTGCGAAATAGTAGACGAAGATTATTAAACAAATGAAATGCTTATATTAGTTACATTTTGTATGCATTAAAATGTTTATAATCAAGCATATTTCGATTTTGTAACTTTAATTAAAACAATGATTTATTCGATATATTAAATCGCATGATTTGATATTGAATTAGTATTCTTCATCTTCTAAAAACTTAAAAAATTATATTAGGGTATTTTGATTGTTTTTCATTGGTTTTTTTTAACTTTATACGTACAATTATGTCTAACGAAATTTAATTGTGGATACCTAATACCCGCGTGTAAAAACCGAAAACCTGTTAGGTAATAGTAATGGGTACCCGTCGGGTATTAGGGCGGATGAAGGTTTTGATATTATAAACGGGTGCGGGTACGAGTTCAGTAAAACCCGACCCGTTTCCATCCCTAAAACAAGTTATATCCTTTAGGTATATTTTCTAAATATAACACAAGTTCCGTATTCTAGTCTTCTAATTGATGCATTAC
The DNA here is from genome assembly GCA_025667525.1 of Glebionis coronaria. Lineage (NCBI taxonomy): Eukaryota > Viridiplantae > Streptophyta > Magnoliopsida > Asterales > Asteraceae > Glebionis > Glebionis coronaria. The sequence continues at coordinate 859,814 of JANFOE010000374.1, read as the reverse complement.
CTGCTAAGTCATAGTTTAAGTTGTGTTCCTGGTCATATTAAAGTACAAAATTTATATAAAAAAAGATAGTTAATTATTAAAAAATCTTATCTTTACTAAAAATGAGATTTGTTGCTTTTCAAAGAGAAAAAGGGGCAAAAAAAAAATTTACTGAAACAAAAAAAATAAAGCAACGTAAAGAAAAATAAAAAATTATGAGTATAACAAGTGGCTAGGAGTCGATTTAGAATTGGGCTGAGGATTTAACATATGGTTGCCAAGTTCTGAACCAACACATTGACCACTAGTCCAACACATGTACAAGATTTTCACTGAAACACTAAATAAAGATGTCAGAAAATACATTTAAACAACATGCATATTTTTATATATGTTTTCTTATTTCTTTATATTTTAAGCTCATATAGAACACTCAATTTAAATCAAGAACGCGTAAAATTTAAAAGGCCGAAGTAGAAAAAAACCCTTTACCACCGCTCGGTTTCGATTATATATATTTAGATATATTCTTCGTTGTGTATAATATACATGATGGTTTTTAGTCCCTAATATTTAACGCGTAATTAAAATTTTTTGGGTAAAGAGTACCAAGTAAATATATATTAATCACAGAAGTCACTGAATTACAATGAAATGTGGCTGATTTACCACATTAACCTCAAACCAACGGCTTGAAAATCTAAGATAAGTCCATGACATACCATGAGACTTAAACCCTATCAAAACAAAGACAACAAACTACTCCCCATAAATTCGAAAGTTACTGGGCATCTTCCAACGTGCAAGGATTTGTTTCACTGCCTTTTTATTCTTGAACCGTAAAGTAAGTAATTTTAGCCGAATAGTACTCAAAATAGCGTCCCGTACCTCTTCCACTGTTCGTTTCTCATTCATGAAAAGCCGAAGGTTACGTTCCCGCCAAACATTATATGCACACGCATCCACGATCATACAACCGATAATACTCTTAGCCGTCCTCTTACTCACCAACGGTTTCAGAAACGAACAATATCCACCATCTTAGGTTGCACCAGGTCCATGCAAGCATAAGAACGAATCCCACACCATACATTAGCAGAAAATGGGCATTCAAAGAACAAATGTGAGTGTGAATCCGGCTGTAGTTCGCACAGCGTACATGTCGACTTATTAATTAACGCCCCAACATTAATATCCCACGCTGCGAGCTTGTCTTGCGTTTTTAGCGCTTGTTTCAGTGTTAACCAAATGTGAAAACTATGACGAGGGATTGAGTGAGAAAACCAAACAATTTTATCCCATTCAATTTCATTCCCTCGCGGTCGGAACTCTTCCCACGCTCTATTGACCGAAAACAAATGCATGTTACCATGCCTATCTTTCCAGCGAACATAATCCTTTCGAGGAACTTCAAGCGTCGGGGTCCCCATATTGACTAAAACAGGAGCCTTTCTTAACCATGCTTGTGGCCATCTCCACTGATTATTAAGTATAAGATCTGCCAATTTAGAAGTTAAACAAAAACCTTCCCTTGTGATGTCACGATTAGTAATATACTGAGATAATGGGCACTACTCAGCCCAACAATCGAACCAAGCCGAAGTAGATTTGCCATCACCAAGAATAACCCAAATGAAAGGTCTAACCAACGGCCTAATCTGAAGGAGTTTTCTCCAGCCCCAACGCCTAATTAATATATCTTTGGTATTTTCGTAAAATCTATGGGCACACTAGAGATACTTGTGGAATAAGAGATCGAGGGTTGAGTCTTGGCTCGGCTCACTCCAGGTGTTGCGGTGATGGTCCTCTGAACCAGGAGATCTGAACCAGGAGAGTTGTCGGGCTGTTCCTTGTGAGATGGACAATGATTGATGCAAAAGACACCCGGAGTTAGGGTGTTCTCGCTAATATACACATTTTGTGAAAAAATTAATTAGTTATTGTTCTACCTACAACGCGTGTCTTCGTATGCTCGAGACGAATTTCGAAGATATATATGAATTATTCTACCTACAATATGTGCTTCATGTGTGAACTTTCAATCTCACATCGGTTGATGGGAAGAATTTTATGTTATTTATATATAACGTTATACAAAGTAATTGTAAATGCAGATAGGTATAAGCTGTTCGTTGGCTATATTACTACCTAATTTAATAGGTAGTCATGGAATCAAGTAACAACTTATTTGCATTCTCTTTTTTTTTTCTTTTTCTAAAAAATCTTTGTCATTCTTCTTTAAATAATCTTTATTGATGCATAGGTAAGAGTGTTCATGAGTCAGTTCGGTTAATTGGAACAATTTGACTATCTGTTGCGAGCCAGGCAATTATTTCTATTACGCAAAACTGAATTACACTAGACGAGTAACTAAACATGCAAAGTACCCAAAGTGATGGTACTTAGTATAGAATTGGATTTGAATTGAAGTTGATATTAATTTGAATGAAAAATAAAAGGATACTCACGTGATGATATCACTTTCACATATTTTCACGTTGACATCACATGTAACATGTGAAAGTGATTTTAGGGTCAAGTTGGTTGAATACTTGAATGTGTTTGTATGGTTATTCGCTGACACAACCAAGATTAAATATTGCGGATTAAATATTGCGGGGTGTATAAGAAATTTTTGAATTGTAATACTAAGAGGGCTGGGAGTGGTGGCGCCGTGGGGTGTCAAACCCACGGCGCGGTCGGCGTTGTGACTCCGGTGATCACCAAAACCCACGGCGTGAGCCTGTGGCGTGGGTTGACTCACTTGGCGTGAGAGGTTTTAAAAAAAAAAAATTCGTTCAAACCCCCCAAGGTATAAAAATATGTAACCAGCTCTTTTTTTGTTTTGTGTTGTGTTTTGGTGGCTGTGGTGGTGGTGGGTGTTGATGGCGGTAGAAGGGGTGGTGGTGGTGGCTGTTATGGTGTTTGCTGGGACAAGATGAGGAAGATGATGACTATGTGTCATCTACACTTCACCCCACACAGGTTTTAAAGTTTACATTTTTGGTCCTATAATTTCAATCTAGTTTCATTTACAAATACAGTAGATTTTAAAAAGCTTACAAAGTTAAACATGTTTAAATATATGTTTTTTTTTGTTTAAGTTTTTTTTTCGTTTGGTTTTTTTTAGTGTACGAGCATGTTTTTTATTAAGTATTCGTAACGTATACTATTGTTAAATATTTAAGTTTGTTTAGGGGGTGTTTTGTAAAATTCTGAAAAACTGTAGATCACTTGAGTGATGACTCCCCTGTTTTTTTCATGTGAGTGAGTGAGTGAGTTTCGCTGACGTGGCACCCCAAAATCGACTCACTTGGAGTGATGACTCCTTGTGCTCTAAACACATATAATGCATTTAGTATACAATTAGGTAAAATCAATATTTTTTTCTTAAAATTAGCATTATATCAAAAAAAATTATATAATCTTCGGACACTCGCGAGAACCCCTCGTCTTGTCTATGTGGTTACTGTATCTTTTTGAGTTTGTTTGGTTAAAATGATCATTTAGATTCGTCGTTTTATTACTAGCTTTCTATTAGTTGTTTCATGAATTATATAATTGTCTTCAAAAAACGATGCCTCGAATGTTTATCGATTGACTACATTTTTTATATAGTTATGGTTAAGTCCTTTTGGTCTAGCGATATTTGAGTAACCCGACAACTTACCAGTTGCAGGCTGAAGTTCCGTTGGAAATATCTGAAATAGTATCAAACATATGGAGTATGTTATAAAAAATTATAGCTCGATCTCGACTACAAAATAAAATCAAATAGCTCGAACTTAAGCTTGTATTTTTAATCTTTTCTTGTACAACGTCAACTTCAATATGTTCCATGCGTTCACGCATATAATCCTGCATTTATGCTTATAGTAATAATATAATCGGTTCAAGTAAAATCTTGCTACATATATGTTGTCTCATAAACTTACGTGCATGTTGATTGTTCGTGTAATTTCTTGCGGGGGTCCGAATGGTGAGATCTGTTCGGACCTAAGATGATGCTCGCTTCGAATTGCCTGAAACCAAAGTAAACGCGTTAGCCTCGTCCGGTTGTGAGAACCCAGACCAAGCTCAGGTGCGAGAGCAGGCCAGTGCAGCCTGTGCAATGGCACAGGGCCTCATTTTTTGAAGGCCTCCAGTTTTTAGATATTAATGTAACTATACACTCAATTTAGGATGGTTTAATCTTGGTAAACGATATTTTATGAAGACAACATGTTTAAAAATGTTAAAAACTTATAATTTGGGTCACCGTACTGAAACTTAAGGTTATATTTCGTTTCCAGGAAAGTGAATGAATGTAGACTGGTTTTCTACTAGAGAAGATGACACAGATCTTGGTTTTTTATATAAATTTCAAGTTTAGCCCTTGTATTATATAAATTGACAAGTGAGTGGTCATAATAAAGTACTGTCTTTAGTGTTGTGCGTTACATTATTACTGTATTTTTTTGTAGTAAAGAGGTCATATATTAAAATAGAAACGGTACCTTTTTTATCTTGACACATAATTATTATTTGATAGTTGTTTGATGCTATATTTTTAGGTTATGAGTCTGTTTCATGTAATACAACACAAATCGTTGGGACAAAATGTACATTTTGGAAGGTAATACAAAATTTCAGTTCTTCATATTTGAAAAAAGCACAAGGTATGTCCATTAAAAAAATATTACAGGCATAAATGATTAATGATCTAATAGCCTAAAAATGTATACTCATTATACGTAATGCCGTACAGTTTTAGCATACATTGTTTGAGGGCCTACAACATCAAATGGCACGGGCCTCCGAAATCAACGGGACGGCCCTGCGTGGGAGTAAGTAAAGGATTAAATCCTAATGGGGAAAAATATATGAATATTATAATGAATATAATATATTAAAGGGAAAAATAGTTAACCTAAACCTTAGACACAATAGGGTATTTATACTAGTCAAATCCCTAAAAGGCGGGGAATTGTGATGGGCTTCGGTCGGCCCAATTGGGGACACCCTTCCTGTTTTCTCGGGTGTGTGTGTGTTGGCTTTTCCTGTTGACTTGCGCTAGAGCCTTTCAGACGGGTCATGTGTTCCGGATCGTGTTATGTGTTCCGAACACATACACGAACATTGATCATAACCATTGGGTGAGAAATAACAATGCAGTTGACCGGTTGTCGAGTTGCCATATTCTATTTTCTTAAAAAAAGATAAAAATAGTTTCGTAAAAAGTTCAAAGTTTAACTCTTTTGGCATCATCACTTTATTCTTTTCAACTAAAAACTCCCTTTAACCACCTTACTTACCCACCACTTTTCCAGTGATAACTTTAACATGTTTACTTGAGCCACAGTACTTTAAATCCGCACATTTTACTGATGAATCTAGCATTCATAGATCACTTCCTAATGGCGTCTCCAATGCAGTAGCCGACGTAGAAAAGTGTACAAGAGGTGCGGTCGTACAACGCCTTCACATAAAAGAGATCATATTTTTATTAAGTTTGCATACAACACAACATATATGAGTCATATAAATTAATTTTATATGCAATTTATCTTTAAATAACAACTATAATGGACACTATGTGTTGTTATTGCCTAGGGCTACCTAAAACAATGAGAAGCCTGCCTAAATAGCATTGATTCAACTAAAAGCTCGTTATGTAAAATGCAATTTAAAGCTTCGATTCATATTCTTTTATGAATTTTTCAAATAAAAAATTTTCTTTATTTGATTAGAACGAATTCTTGATTTCACTTAAATGTCAGTTTTAAAACAACTTACAATTTGAGTAAATCTACACCAAGATGACAATTAAGGATTAACCAGTGGTATTTAATCAACAAAAATGAGAATTTTTATGCATAAAACCTATGACTCTACGTGACTATATGAATTTCACACGCTCCTTATAATATTTCACATTATGGATTACAAAGCCAATAGTTTACAAATAAGATTATTGTTATTTGTCTATGATGTAAATTTGTCCCAAATCACTAAATATGTGATTCAAAAGAACTTAATAATTGGAATGACATTTTAATTGGAAAACAAAGGTTGGCACAAGGTTTATTACAAACCCACTGCAAATGATTTGTTTTTCAACTCAACAGAAAAAAAATACCCCGCCATTGGATACATCAAACGTAATCTAAATTACAGAAAAATATATCTCGAAAAATAAAGCAATGCTTGCGTCTGAAACTAAGTGTTCATTTTTTCTTTTTGAAGTCTTTTTTAGGTAAGTTTGATCGCAAATATTTTTGTTTATGTTATATAATACTTGATAAAAGTTATATCAATGAAAAATACATTTGAAACTCTATTCATTCATATATATTGCATCAATTGTCATATAGTATACACAAAAATAATTAGGATCAACGTTGCAAAGGAAAGATATCAAAAGTCAATGTGGATACTTATTTTGGGACGGATGTAGTAATATAAAGATCCAGATCAATTTTTTTGTCAACTTTTGTTATGAGCGTGGTATCTCGTTTAACTGTATTAGATTATAAGGTTACTATTATGTTGACCACCCATATTTTTTTCTAAATTCTGAACGTTCAATGTATGCGTATTTCAAGGCCTTTAAAACCCGAGAATGGCCCTAGCGACTAGAGTGTAGAGATAATGATTCATAATGGATCTACGCAACTAGTATCTTGCAAGCCATTGAATCCACATAAAACAGTTTTTTTCCTTCTTCATCAAATCGACAGTTTACTACTACTAGTATATAGACATTTGATGATCATTCATGTGTCTAAAGTCTCAACGTTCAACGGATGCATATATATCCATGAAGCCAGTGGTAAATGTATACAACGAACAAGAAACAGTATTATAAAACCAACCACGACAACATATATATAACGAGCAAAAAACATGATTATAAAACAAGATGATCATTCATGTGTCTTTTGTGACTTATAACAAAAACTTGTAATTTATGTGATCATTAACTATTCCACAATGTTTAACTTGACCAACAAGTAACCATAACTGGTGTCGCATATTATATAATCTTCTTGCCTTTTTAACCACCAAGTTCTTTTCCGCCTCATACACATATATGTTATATATAAAACAAACCACAACAACATGTATGAGAACCGTGTTTTAAAATAAGTATTACTCCGTAACAATTAATAATTTACGCATAATTACTCAAAGAAGATTACCTCAAATTGTAATCAGTTTCTTTGTTTCCGGTACAAAAGTCGCTATTCAACAAGAAACTCATTACCCCCACATCGGTAGTAGAAAGAAAAACTTGGTTGCTCATATACTCAAGTCATGTGGGTTTGGTAAGTTGCTATTGATATTGTGTTGTTGATTAAGAATTCGTAAGCGGATTTAAAAATTCGCTTTAGATAGGCTTGATCGACAACATTATATAACTCAGTAACTTTTAATAAAAGCTTTTGTTGATGATATTCAAAGTATTTCTTACATGTTACTTTGAACGATAAATTATTTCATGGTAAAAAAGCTTTATATATATTGGACTAGCTTCAAGGCCCGCCCGTCGGACAAGTAGCTTTAAAAATTAATTGGAATAAATAGATGATGGAAAATAAGACGTATAGCAAACACCATAAAATAAGCTGCTTATCAGGCTGTATAACAAAAAATCTAGCGTACCTCCAGGCTCCAGGTGCCTGTTTCGATTTGCTTCAAATTGAGTTAGAATATACAACAAATCTTTGCACATCACTATAAGCCGTGGATAATTGAGTTAGAATATACATTGCAGCAGTAGTGAGATCTTACACATCGAATTTACAGTATCAATAACTAAGATGTCAAACCCTAAATATGCAACTATAATGATATACAGACAAAGTTATTAGAAACATGAACAATAATATCATTGCATTCCGGTTGGTTTCCTTAGTCACCATGAACAATATATCTCGTGACACTTTCGCAGTCCTCCAAGATAGCTTTGTGGCCACAAACAACCCAAAAGAACATTGTAGCTCCATCCCTTTAGCTAACTCAGTAACTTTTTATAAAAGCTTTTGTTGATGATATTCAAAGTATTTCTTACATGTTACTTTGAACGATAAATCATTCCATGGTAAAAAAAGCTTCATATATATTGGACTAGCTTCAAGGCCCGCCCGTTGGGCGGGTAGCTTTAAAAATTCATTTGAATAAATAGATGATGTAAATAAGACGTATAGCAAACACCATAAAATAAGCTGCTTATCAGGCCGTATAACAAAAAAATCTATCGTACCTCCAGGCTCCAGGTGTCTCTTTTGATTTGCTCCAAATTGAGTTAGAATACAACAAATCTTTGCACATCACTATAAGCCGTGGATAATTGAGTTAGAAATATACATTGCAGCAGTAGTGAGATCTTACACATCGAATTTACAGTATCAATAACTAAGATGTCATACCCCAAATATGCAACTATATTTATATACAGACAAAGTTATTAGAAACATGAAAAATAATATTAATGCATTCTCATTGGTTTCCATAGTCACCATGAACAATATATCTCGTGACACTTTCGTAGTCCTCCATGATGGCTTTCTAGCCACAAACAACCCAAAAGAACATTGTCGCTCCATCCCTTTAGCAAACAAAATCAGCTCAGGAGAAAATCCACCGATTACAACCACCTAGTTAAAACGAACATCCAACATGATCTCGCCCAGGTTCATGAAATAAGCAGTCGAAGCTTGTTTTGTTAAACATGTTTACTTGAGCCAAAGTACTTTAAATCTGCACATTTTACCGATGAATCTATCATGCATAGATCACTTGCTAATGGCGTCTCCAAATGAAGTAGCCGAGCGGAAGAGTGTACAAGAGGCGTTGTCGTATAGCGCCTTCACATAAAAGAGATCATATTTTTATTAAGTCTGCATACAACAAAACATATATGAGTCATATAAATTAATTTTATATGTATTTTATCTTTAAATAACAACAATAATGGAGACTATGTGTTGTTATTGCCTAGGGCAGCCTAAAACAACGAGAAGCCAGCCAAAATAGCATTGATTCAACTAAAAGATCGTTATGGAAAATGCAATTTTAAAGCTTCGATTCATATTCTTTTATCAATTTTTCAAATAAAAAAGTTTCTTTATTTGATGGGAACGAATTCTTGATTTCACATAAATGTCAAGTTTGAGTGAATTTACACCAAGATGACAATTATGGATTAACTAGTGGTATTTAATCAACAAAAATGATAATTTTTATGCATAAACCCTATGACTCTACGTGATTATATGAATTTCACACGCTCATTATAATATTTAACATTATGGATTACAAAGCTAATAGTTTACAAATAAGATTATTGTTATTTGTCTATGTTGTAAATTTGTCCCACACCGGTGAATATGTGATACTAAAAAACTTAATAATTGGAATGTTATTTTAATTGGAAAACAGAGGTTGGCATAAGGTTTATTACAAAGCTGGTGCAAATGATTTATTTTTTCAACTCAACAAAAAAATACCTCGCCATCTGATACATCAAACATAATCTAAATTATAGAAAAATATACCTCGTCATCGGATACCTCGCCAATAATCGGTCGATTTTAAATTGAATTGATCATTATTTGTTACAATATAACTCTTATGACAATGATTCCCAAGATAATTTTCATGAATTTATGGAAGACCGTGAACTTTTCAATAGCTTAAAGGTCTTGTTTTTAATATCTAATTTCATGATTTTGTTTTAAATTGATTTAGGGGTTTTAGTTATATTCTAAAAAGGTTTGTGATTTTGCTTTTTAATTTTGTGGGAAAAATTAAGAGTTGACAAAAGTTCCAATTTGGTTAAAATATCACTGAGTAAGACGATTGGTGGTTCTGAATTGGTTAGTTTTGTGTTTAAGCCTTAATACACTGTTTAATCGTTTACTTTCGTGTGTTTTCGTTGTGCAGGGTCAATGCATAATCCAAAAGCTAAATGAGAATTACACTGTTTAATCGTTTAATATTTCACATCGTTTGTCTATTGTAAAAACCTATGGTACTTGTTTCTAAAAAGCTAAATGAGAATTAAAAAACGAGACCAAACATGGATCATATTAGCGTAACACTTTTTATACGATACAGTCAAACCACATTTACAATATTATAGAAATGCTTGTAATTATAAATTATATTTGGTTTACATCACCTGTCGATGTGAGAACCCTAGAAATATAATGTGTAAAAGCATTGAAATAAGTAATTAGAGAAGCAGGTGATCTCCCTCGTTGCATGAAAGTCTACTTCTTAGTCTCAAGATCCATGTGACTTCCCGTTTGATCTATTTACCCGCCTAATACTTTCATCATCATTAACAGTTACATAATCTTTGGTTCAACTTGACCAGATATAACCATCACTTGCGTCACATATTATGTAATCTTCTTGCCCCATTTGAACCACCAAGCTCTTTTTAGCCTCATACACATATGCATATATACTATAAAACCAACCATAATATGCATAAAGAAGTATGTTTTAAACTCCAACAATACATTACTAGAAAATAATGCATAATCCACTCACCCATGGTGTACCCAGATGGAAAACGGGTAATTTCTTTCCATTGATTACCATGTCGTCATTGATGCATCTACAAACTCGTTAATCCCATTAATCCCACATTGCTAGTAGAATGAAAAACTTGGTAGTTTATATACTAAAGTCGTGTGGGTCGGGTGTGTTAATGTTAATATTCTATGTTGTTGATTAGGTATCCGCGAGTTGATTTACAAATTAACCTGCGCAACCTCATCAATAATTGTGTATAAATTTCATTAACTTTTTTAAAGTTTTTGTTGATGATATTAAAAGTAATTATTTATTTATAATTGTTTTAGTTGGTAATTAGTTTGGCCCTTTTTTATTATAATAATTATAATTTATATGGTAGGAGAAGGTAAACGTGCAAAAAACTGCGCCGCTAGTTTTTGTATAGCAAAATCAAGTCTATTAAATATAATGTTTGTGGATTTAAGTGTCAAAACATTACTGTTGTATTCTGATAAGTAGTTACATCGCTTAAATGCAAGAAAATCAAATATATCAAAAATAAAAAGCATCTTATTTGTTGGATATAAAGCATCCAATGAATTTGTTTTACTTGCTTTTAGGTGTTTTGGTGCAATGGCGCTTCTTACAGCTTCACTACATCAAATAACCAATGTTGTCATAAGCCACTAGATTTCTCGTAAAATATTCACGAGTGGCGTTATACAAGAAAATGATTAGGAATACAAAATAATACTAATATGATTAGATAACTAGATCATTGGCCACCCTTGCCATAGAACTATATATTTGTTTACTCAAGTTGTTGGGTTGTTAATCGCCCAAATTCTCTGCTTCTTTTGACGCTTCATACCACCGACACAATCAACACACGATTAATGACGTATAGCCCGGAGCAAAAGATACAAAATATATGAATCCTTTCACTTTCTGCGATTCATGACGTATAGCCCGGAGCAAAAGATACAAAATATAAGAATCCTTTCACTTTCTACTAGAGCAAGATGAGTTTCAAAATATACAAAATATAAGAATGCTTCACGTTCGGCTAGAGCTTGTTAACTTGAGCTCGAACTTGAGCTCGAGGAGAATGCCTTTGACGAGCTATAACGTAAGTGATAATCTTCTCGTTATTGATTTCGAATATTCCACTAACGGAATATTTAGGCCCGGTTTGGTTTAACTTGACCACCGAGTAACCATCACTAGACTTTGTTGCATGATCAAAGGGTAACGATGTGTTGCATATGATGTAATCTCCTCGCCTTATTCTAATCATCAAGCTTTTTTCAACCTCATACGCATAGGTCACATACCTATGTATGAGAATAAGACAAACAATCTTTATCAACCAACAACTACATGTATAAGAACAATCTTTTGAAATAGCTATTAACAGATAACAATCACTAGATAACGTATATGCATGCACACAGCTTTTAGATCACTTAACGATCGGAAAATTGTAAACGTCTCGTTTCGTTCAATTGATTACATATCGTTGGTTCAACTGAGAACTCGTCATTATTATACGCATCAGTGTGGTAGATCAACAACACAAGACTTAAAAGACACATAAAAACCATAGATTTTTCCATGGGAAACTTGCGATTAAAATTTGTTATTTGATTAAAGTATAAGCTGGGCGTGAAAGAAAAAACTTGTGAGAGTGTAAAGCATCGATTTATTGACATATATAGAGATATTTTTCGTCTGTATATGGATAGTTTTTCTGGTAGATATTATGCAATCTTCTTACCCTATTTTAGCGACTAAGCTCTTTTTTTCCCTGATACACATATGCATATATTCTATAGAACCATCCATAATTAGAGCAGGGACGGAGCTAGGGGGGTTCCCGCGGGTGCCCGTGACCCCTATGGATTTTTTCTATGTAGTGCTAATTTGTGAAGAAAACATCGATTTTTTCTAATTGTATCTTAAATGCACCCAGTCAATCGGAACGTGTTTCTACCTTTGTTTCAATTCATTTTCTATATATGTTATATTGCGGTTAAAAAAATTTGTGCACCCGGTCATATGTCGTCCTGGCTTCGTCCCTGAATTAGAGGGGACGGAGTGTCCACGGTGTGGCTCGCTGTTGCCCCGCGTGGGTCAACGTGACCACACCGGGAAAAACCACGTGGAGGACGCCGTGCTTGTGGCCACGCCCGTGGATACGAGTTCTTTTTACAAAAAAACCCCCTTTTCAACTTACAAAACACTCCCTTATGGATTCAAAAGGATAAAAAAAAACGTTTTAAACTTACATATTTGATGAAGAAGGTGGCGAATAATGATGAAGGATGAACTTTTTTTTGCAGCAGCAGCAGGAGGGAGACGAAGATCGGAGGGGGTGCTTGGAGACGAAGATGATAAGGTGGATTGAATTTTAGTTTTTTTTTTTTTCCATTTATATTTAGTTTTTTTGGCCCTATTTATTTTGGTTTTTTTTCCATATAATCTAATGGCAATTATAGTATTTTTTGGCCCATTTATTTCGGTTTTTATAACGTATCTTATGATGTAATGTTTTTCACATGAATAAATAAAGTAAGTTAGGTTTTAAATAAATTAATTGTTGAGGGTAGTTTTTGAAAAATGTTAAAAAAATAGGTAAATTGGTGTAGAAATGATGTGATGATAAAATGAGTTTTTTTGGTGTGGATGTGGTATGAATATGGAAGTGAAAAAGCTGACGTGGCGAGGTGTTTTTTGTTGTGATGGTGTGACCACTCCATGTTCTCTTATATAAGAATGATGTTTTATACTCGAAAATAGACATTACCAGTAAATAATGCATGATTTACAAACCCATGGTGTACCCAGACCAAAAAAGGCTTCTTTCTTTCCATTTATTACAAACTCATTAATCCCACATTGTTATAGAATGAAAATTTTGGTAGTTTATATAGTAAATTCATGTGGGTTGACCAAGTTAATATGAATATTCTATGTTGTTGATTAGGGTATCCGTCAGTTGATTTACAAATTAACATCGATACTCTCATCAACAACTTTGTATATGTTTCATTAACTTTTTCATATTTTATTTTTAAAAAGCTTTTGTTGATGATATTAGAAGTATTTATTTTTAAAAAGCTTTTGTCGATTTATTGACATATATAGAAATATCTTTCTTCTGTATATCGATAGTTTTCCTGGTATAGATATTTCCAAATTCTCGTTTATGGCAAACCAAACTTTAGCTTGAATTTCGTTCCAATATTAGAATGAAACCTACAATAAAAATCAAGATGTATAAACGATAAAGCGTGTTTATTACACAAAAAAGCACTAGAGTTTTGTTTTTTCAATAAAATTGATGGCTTTAAAAAAAGCACTAGATGAAGATATGAGAATCGACCTATAGACTTTGAGGATATAAAGTAGTTCCCAGAAATATTATGAAATTCTCACTATAAAACCAACCATAACGTGTATAAGAAGTATGTTTTAAACTCGATATTTGACATTACTAGTAAATAATGCATAATTCACTCACCCATGGTGTACCCAAACTGAAAAAGGCTTATTTCTTTCCATGTATTGCTAACTCAATAATCCCACATCGTTAGTAGAATGAAGAACTTAGTAATTTATACTCTAAAGTCATGTTGGTTGGGTAAGTTAATATTAATATAAGTTGTTGATTAGTTATCCGTAAGTTAATTTCAAATTAACACGGCTTATCAACAACTTTGTATAAATTTCATTAGCTTTTTTTAAGCTTCTTTTTGGTGATATTAAAAGTATTTATTACGTAGTACATGTTATTTTGAAAATTAAATTAAATGTAAAGAGTCTCTTATCTGTTGGATTTAAAGCATCCAATTAATTTATTTTACGCTTTTAAGATGGTTTTGATGTGTGGTTGGCTTTAAGCCTTATAATGCTCATCACATTAAGTTTTTATTTTATTTTATGAGGTAAAGCCCAAGGCGTTTGATACAAAATATAATTCGGCTAGAGTTAGAAGAGTTCGAGCTTGAACTTGAGCTCGAGGAGAACACCTTTGACCAACTATGAAATGAATGATAATCTTGTCGTAGGCTTTGTTGCATGGCCAATGGGTGATGGTGTATTCCATATGATGTAATTTTCTCGCCTTATTCTAACCACCAATCTTATTTCAACTTACGAATGTATAAGATTAGTCTTTTGTTAACATGTATATGGAAATGGTTTTGTACATGTATGAATGATTCTATTTTGTCTATGTTTTAGATTATGTAAAAAAAAATTCATCAATTAGCTACCTTGACATTTTAGTTTGTTTTTTTTTTTTGCAAAGATTAAGCTGTATAAACACAACGGGCTTATATTCGAAAACCTATCTCTCCCAACTCGGATAAAATTGTGGTGTGAATAAATAGTACATTGTTGTTTCTGTGAGGGCATGACAATTGTTAACAAAGAACCGTGTCCATTAGTTGCTTGTGTTTGGATTTATGTATGTTGCGGACAATATTTGGTGTAATGTTTAGTTATATAAACCATTCCACAAAGTTTAATCTACAACTTTATATGAATTCCTAACTCTTTTATACGGATGAACTTTACCTAACAAACTTAAGGACTTTAAATGTTACTCTAGGTGCAATAAGGATTTTAGTTGAGATAGGTTGTTACAATATCCTTATTAAACTTCTTTGTAATTTTGTAGCTTTTTGCTAGTATTTCTTTTAATATAAGTTGGCGTTAAAAAAAGTTAATCGATAGATTTGAAGTGATAGCAAGCATGAAAAAAACCAAAAAACTATAGCAAGAGAAACAAATTAGTTGGATGTTTTCTATTTTATTAGTTTGAATTTTTGACTCGATATTTTTACGAGCCAAATAATCTTACGACGCAAGTGAACTTCCAAAGCTACACATGATTTAACGTTTAGAATAACATGTACTGTACGACACAAAAGATTTTGCAATAAATAGTTAACGAAAAACACAAATCTATAACCATCGGTGATAAATTTATGTGCTTGAGTCGTATAATCTATAACCATCGGTGATAAATTGGCTCAGACTTCTTTACAAAGTTCTTTGCATCGTCTGCCTCGAGGAGGGGTGGAGCAAGAACAATATGACTTGTTTGTCTAGGAGTTGGAACAGATTACACTGAATGATTTGGAGGATCGATGGTTGTGGAGTCTAAATGGTTCGGGAGAGTTCATTGTGGCTTCGGTGAGGAGTTTAATTGATAACACTTTGTACATGGATTATGGGAAGAGGATGAGATGGAATGAATGTGTTCCTATCAAAGTGAACATTCACGTGTGGAGGATCATGAGTAACGCTTTGGCTACCAGATTCAACTTATCGAGACGAGGGATCGACATTGATTCCATCAGTTGCGATATGTGTGTTCAAGGCGTGGAAACAGTGTCCCTTTTTTTCAGATGTGTTATGGTGCAGCAGGTTCGTAAGTTGATTAACAGATGATGGATAATTCCCGATTCCGAGATAGATTCGTTCGAAGAATATATGGATCGCTAGCATTCGTATGGGTTCTAAATTCAAAAAGATGTTTAAAAGTGTTTACTATGTGGCTTGGTGGCTTCTTTGAATGTTCAGAAATAAGAAGCTCTTTGAGAATAAGGGTCCTTCTAAGACGAATTTTTTATGATATAGTTAGTAGATCATTTTATTGGTGTAACAGTAGGAATAGAGTCAAGTTCGCTTGGAACGATTCGCTTAAGAATCCGTATTTAATTGCATTTTAGTTCTAGCTCCTTGCTATTTATTAATAAAAGCGCCGTTAAAAATAAAAAAAGTTAACGAAACACACAAAATAACATAGTATATATTGCCATCAAATCATTCTTGTCAAATGTGAAGTAAACTATTCATTTTTCTAAGCCATGCTTCGTTATTCATCTCTTAATTTTTAACATGATCCACACCGTTCGCACATCTTACCTATGAATTTAGTATGCTTTTTTACAACTACGTAGTAATATTCAATTGATAAGCAGTTTAATAAGTAGGATATTATATAGTATAAAAGTAACATGTAAATGAGGCAAACTCCTTGATACAAGGACAATTTCTGTTGTACCCTATTCTGTTCATCAAGTAATACATTTTTTAAAATCAGTAAGAACGTCCAAACAGGAGCTGATCTTTAGAAAAGCCAACAAAGTGGGTCGATAATGGCTCGGTAAGACAACCATGGTAGTAGTTCTCATGAATACCAAAACTGAAGTTCCAAGAGCGTTGAACATTGATGTCGCAATGGCCATGGCATGCAATTAATCATTTCACTCATACGGTTCTTTTTATAAGTCCGTCACACGAGTATTGTGTAAACTAAATACAATAAAAAATAAAGATAAATTAGCAAATTGAATGATAGACATGCTATGCATAATTCCGAATTTTAAACGGCTTCTTTCTTTCGGTTGATCAAATCTCGTTGTTCAACTAAAAACTCTATCAATCATCCCACATCGGTAGTAGAAAGAAAAACTTGTAGCTTATATGCTAAGGTCCATGTACATGGTGTAAGTTGATATTAATATTATGTCATTGAGAGGGTTATTGCGCATGTGGAGTTAACACACCACATGTGGTACTACCTTCTCATTAACTTGTATAACTGGTTAACTTTTTCTTTTTTAAAAGCTTTTGTTCATATATTCGACTATCGTGTCAATTTGATCGTTGACTCATCGGTTCACCGGTTCGATCACCGGGTCAACTCGGTCGATGCCTCACCGGTTCACTGATTCAACCACGAGGTTAAGTCAGTCGAGTTGTCGAGTTAGCAATTCGATCACCGAGTCAAATAGCATATCGTTAACATTTTTCATTAGGCAATTTCCGCAAAAATGCGCTATACGCGTCTAGTCACTTAGATTTCGCAGATTAGTGTTTCAACATCCATAAAACAAGGCAATATGAAGAGTAGCATCATTTTAGAGCAAATGATACCAGTTAGTAAATAACAAACCCAACAACATGTCACGAAGGTTGCACAAATTTTTTTTGGCTTCTTGGATGAGAATGTGGACTCATTTCAATGCTTCCTAAGGGCCCACCTTGTTTTTTGGACCACGACATCAAGCATAATCCGTGAAAATGTATGAGGATTTTGGTAAGATTGCATAATCCGTGAAAATGTTTACATCATTGGTGCAAGACTGGTTAATGTTGCCGATTTTCACCGTTTAAAGATCTCTATTCAAGTATCCTTTGCACCCGTGCATCACTTGACCAGGGGGTGTTATTTTGTTTCGGCGTCCTCATCATGACCCGGGCATCTCATGTGTTTTAATGTATGTCCGCCCCTACTTGCAAGTGTAAATTATATTCGGTTTGCATCACCCACCAATGTGGCACATCTACAAATATAATGTGTAAAAGCATTTTCAACAAGTTATTAAAGAACCGGGCGATGTCCCTTTTTGCATGCATGATCTTATGCTTCTTAGTCTCGAGATCCATGTGAGTTCAGGGTTGCTCTGTTTCCCTTCTTAATACTTTCATCTTCATTAACAATTACGTAATCTTTGTGTAAATCTTTTTTAATTGTTCAAGAGGTTTCGCAACTGTTCCACATAACAAAATCAATCATTATCACTAGTTTTTTGAATATTGGGTTTGTGGTCGACCCGACCGAGTCACCACGTCAACTCGGTTTATGAAAAAATCCAAATAGGTAGTGTACACATGTCCAAACACACATTATTATCATAGAGACCACGATGTGTGTTACGGTTGACCCGGGTCGCTAAAACTGGCGGTTTGAACTGGTTTACAAATACTCAAGCAACGGTTTTCTAGGCTGGAGCCGGTTAGCCCGGCCTGGTCGAACCAGGTTTGAAGAATCAAATCAAACTGAGCTTAATTATACCAACCTATTACAAAACGTAACTGAGATCCACTCCACATGCATTTGAGATGAAGGAGGTGTGACATCTAAGTGAGTCAAAATATGATATGGGTCGAGTTTAATGTATTTGGATTTTGGTTTGTATTTTAGCGGCCGATATTTAAATTTTGCCTCGTACATATATGCTATAGAACCAACAATAACATGTTTAAGAATATAAAAACTCGCTTTATGCATGTGTATAACTTATGTCACTTACGGGGGCATCATGTAAACGGCTCCTTTCGTTCCATTGATTACATGTGGTTGATTCAACTAGGAAAAACTCGTTAGATGCATCAATGTGAAGCTTTAGATCATGAAATTGTTTTGAGTATCCATAAAGACCATGAGTTTTGCCACTGAAAACCTAATTAGAAATTGTTTCGATACACATGTGTCACTGGTTCATCTTTCAATAACCATTTTTGTTTTGCTTAAACATTAAGTAGCTTATAGTGTTGAACCCGAGACTTTTCCAATTCTCATGAGAGAAGCTTGGCCACTAGTACAACCTACAATACATGACTTATATTCATTTTATTAATAGTTAACATGTTCAATTCTTCTCACCGAGAATAAAAGGATTTTTATTTCTTAAATTTAATCTATTCTATTTCAAACATACTACTAGGGTGTTAAAAAGTTCGGGAAACCGACAAACCTAAGGGAACCGTGCAGTCCGAAACGAAAAAAAATTTGTTTATCATGGTTTATTTTTGGTTTTTATTTTTGGATTTTCGAGTTAACCGAATTAAACCACTGCACAAATTTCTTCTAACCGTAAACTAACATAGTTGAGAAGTGAATTAAGGCGAACACTATAAACACATTTTGATGGATTAGGTGCATTTTAGATACATTTGAGAAAAAAATTAATGTTTTTTATATAAAAAACTAGTATTAAATCAAAAAATTCATAAGTGTCTCAGGCAAAAGAAAAAAACCCATGGCTCCGTCATTGACGATATAATATGTATTTTTTTGAATTCACGTACTTTGACGAAACAACTTTAGTACGAAGTATGACTTTAATCTATTTAATATTGTTTATTTTTAATAATATTTTACTTTTTAGATCATGCAATTGATCATATGGTCAAACTCAATTAAGCATCTAAAATAGTTAACTTTGGCTCAACGACGAGTAACCGCTCATCTCGCGTGTCGAAAGTTCGATTATCCGTCTAGTACAATTTGATTTCGCGTTATAAAATTACTCGTCTGAATTAGTTTAACTTTTTCAGTTATCAAACTAAACCGACCCGTGAACACGTTGTATAGTATAGGATCGATCGATTGTCAGATCCATTCCCAACCCTTTTCTTACAATGAGAAATAAAATCAAAACCAATATCTTTCAAAACCTTCACTTCACGTAAAATATGCTGAAAAGCCGATCGGGCACGATACCAAATACAAGTTAATGTTTTACATCGGTTGTCTATTGTAAAAACTTATGGCACATGTTTCTAAAAAGCTAAATGGGAATTAAAAAACATATACAACAAGCATTGTATTAGCGTAATACTTTTTATACAATACTGGTTTTTTATTGTTTCAAACAAGAAAAATATTTGCAATTATAAATTATATTTGATTTACATCACTCACCGATGTGGGACATTCACAAGTTATTAAAGAAGCGAGTGATGTGCATGATCAAATGGTTCTCGGTCTCGAGATCCATGTGACTTCCCGGTTGATCTCTTTCCCTTCCTAGTAATTTCATCTTCATTAACAATTACGTAATCTTTGAGTAAACACCACGATTTGGGTTACAAAAGGTTTCACCAAGTCATATTCCACAAAAATGAGATGAGAAACATGTTCATATAACATGAACCAGCTTCTGCCTCTAGGTTATGCAACAGTGTAATTTAAATAAGTTGTGTTCTTATTGTCGGTCATAGTTGAAATGAAGGAAAAAATTAAATTTAAAAAATACTTAAGTATAGTTGAAGTGAGTTAAATATCATTTTCTGAAAAAAGTGGAGACGAACTAGTATGGTGCTTATTACTAGCATTTTTCATGCGCAAAGTTTGAATAAACCAAGCACGTTTTAGGCTTGTACATATGGATAGTATATACTATAAATCCAACAGCATGTTTAATAAACCAGATTCGCTCCGAATCAAGATTACATGTAAACTAGTAAAAGATATAAAAGATACGGAAAACGTCTAATGAAATTGATTTTTGTATTCATCAAGAAACACATAGACAACAACTAGTTAAGGGATGACGTTGGCCTAAAGGAAAAGTTGAATGATAAAAAGGGGGTCACAAACCTCATGTATCCCCTTTAGCGAAAAAATTGTAATGTAAATACCGAATAATAATAAGTTCATACGATCAGATACTTAGAGCATTGGCCACACTGGCCATGGAACTATTTGTGTACTCAAGTTGTTGGGTTGTTAATTGCCCTAATTTAAATCGCTGCTTCACTACAAAATTTTTGACATTAGCTTACTCAATTATATGTGAAAGAGTAAGTAATAGAGGGGAGCACTAAAAGTCTATACTTACTCAATATTAAGTAAGCAAAAGTATTTTCTATTAAATTCTACTCAAAAAGAGTCATCAAAAGTTAATTTTTATCAACTCTTACTCTTAAGAAAAAGAGTAAGTAATAGAGGGGAGCACTAAAGGTCATTACTTACTCAATATTGAGTAAGCAAAAATGTAAAAGTTTTAATGACTCTTTTTTTAGTAGGGAAAAGAGTAAGCAAATGTTTTTGCTTACTTTTATATACATTGTGTTTTAGTAAGGAAAAGTTATAGTGACTTAAATGATTATAAATTTTATTAGTAAGCAAAACTTTTAGTAAGTAAATGTCATTTATTTTGTAGTGGAATCTCTTCAAAAATCAATACGGAAATCTACGCCAACGACTCATTCAACACCACGATGCATGACGTAAGGCCAAGAGCGAAAAACACAATATATAAGAACCTTCATTTTCGGCTAGAGCTAGAGTTTGAGCTTCAACTTAAGCTATGCATAATAAGGTTCAGGCCTTATTATGTGATGCCAAGGAGTGATGCATATTGTACATATGTAGGTTGGTTCACGCCAATGAATTTTGACAATATAGAACATTTTTATGACTTTGTTAGTACTTGACATGTAGAACATTTTTCACTCAAGATGACAAAAAGTGATTCTTGTTAAATGCATCGAAGATATGAAAGATCAATCCGTTTTAAGATTTGATTGATCATATGACCAAACTCGATTAAGCATCTAAAATCCTTAACCATAAATGAACCGCGAGTAACCATTCATCTTGGGTGAGAAAAGTTTGGTTACACGTTTAGTAGAGTTCGATTTCGAATAGTAGGATAAATTACTCGTGTGCGATAAATAATTTATAGCTTTTAATTAACCGAACTAAACCACCCCGCAAACACATTGCGTAGTATAGGATCGCCACATATGCATGTACTTACAAAAACTCATGTTGACTACATGGAGTGGACACATGAACAATATGCGGTTTCATATGGATAATTTATATTATATTTAATGAGTTGATGCTGTACTTTATAAGAAAAATGCATTTCTGACCCTTTAGTTGTTAGATTATCATTTAAGTATACATAAATTTTGAAGTGTTAAACATCTTTTTCAAACTTCCCTTTGGTTTCAAAACAAAAATTTCTATGTTACGTGAGAAAAATTTTTGAGCCCACCTAAGACTAATTCCTAGCTCCGTGTCCCTGCATGTTCATATGAAACATATTGGTGAAACATGCAGTTTCTTAAAGAACTTTCTAAAAAAAGTTAGTACATTTACATGTCTCGAGGACTTGCGACAACTTTGGTCTTTTCTCTTCGCAATCCTTAGCTACTAGTCTCAAATAGTACGTGTGTTAAACACTCATATGTTTGATGAAAGAAGAAAGTCCAAAGAAGAACTGAACCAGGTCGATTAACAAAAACATTAGTACACAAACATAACTATGTTTTAAAGTCGCAATACATTCGTGCATAAGTCAGTCACCAATGGTGTCCCAATGTTGCTGTCGATTCAAGTACAAACTCATTATTCCCGCATCGATAGTAGAAAAAAAAAACTTTGTAGCTTGTATAGTAAAGTCATGTGGGTTGAGCAAGTTAATATTAGTATGTTATCGCAATGCTGATGGCTTGTATCTTTAACAAAGCTACTTGTGCATCATCATCTCCATAACTTATAAATTCATCAACTTTTTTTTACGATATTCAAAGTAGGAAAAATGTAGGAAAAAGTATTTAACTTAAAGGTTATTTTTAATTAATGTATAAATTTTTTTTGCATAAAAAGATACCCAATTTAGTTTTTAGCCAATTTAGGTAACATTTTAGAATAATTAACAATCACTCGTTTAGTTTTTAACATTTCAAGTCCATCAATTATACTCTTATCAATCAAACCAAAAAAAACCCTCACACAAAAATAATACTTTTATTAATTAATATAAAAACATTACATTAAAATATAAAAGTAAATTGCACCGTTCGTCCCATTGGTCATGCCAAATCCCTAGTCTCATCCCTTACGATGTTTTTTTTTTTTGGTAACCGTGATTTCCGACTCATGTCCTTATCTTGAAAATATGTAACACCATACTCAACATTATAATCTGACAATGCTTGGTCAATATAATCGCCATCACTGGCTCCACTGCTTTATGTCCGAAAAGCATTAGCGTAAACACCGCAAAATTGGCATACCTTCGGACGCATGATTTTTTTATTTTCTGTTAATCATGCCGTAAGTCTCGTCCTTTCTCACATTGCCAACACATCTGTTCTCAGAAATTCGCACCCATGATTGACATAATGCAGCCTCTTCTACAACGGTCCATATAATACAATGTTGGTTATCGGGTTGCATCTTTTTCAGGTTCGGTTGACGTATTGTGGTTGGTTTCCTCCTCGGCTTCGACGCCGGCTCCGGTATCTCGTCGACTTCGTCTTCGGCATTCCATGATTGTTCACGAGGATATGTTTCTAAATACTGAGGGGAGTATATTTCCTCGTCAAATACATTAAAACGATTGATCGGAGATGAAAAACCACCGACGTTAGTATGAGATGAAGAACCACCAATGTTAGGTTGCGATGAGGACCCACCAATGCTAAAATTAGGTTGAGATGAAGAACCACCGACACCGTATTGGCCATAGACGTTTTGATAAACCATTTGTGGTGGTGCAAATGTCGTGTTAGTGTATGGTTGGTTGTAGTATGCCAGGTTTGGGTAAACCAAATGGGATCGTGCAAAGTTGATTCGTTGTTGTTCATGCATTGTCGGGGGAGTATTGCAAAAATCAAAAGGTTTTGACCGGTGTCGAGGGAGAGCTTCAAATTTTTCTTGATTGTTGACGATTTGGGGTTCGTGGAGTACGTATGTAAAACCCGTATTTAAAATTCCAATATTAAATACGGAGTTTTATTTCATTATAAACTATTCACATATTCTTCAAGAAAATAATTGTTAAGTTCAAAAGTATTACGAAAGATAATTACGTTTCAGAAAATTAAAACACGAGAAATATAAATACGCTTACTTAATAATTTACTAGTGTCGAAAATCAATCGAGAACTTATATATATAAAGGGTGGCAGTTTAATCTATTAAACAAAAAAGGAGAATGGGCTTTTAGGCCCGGCCCTAACCAAAGAAAAAAAAACGGGGATAACCCCCTCATTTGTCAAGTCAGAATAAAACAAAACAGGAAAAAAATAGGGTTTATCAGTTTTTGTATGTGCCGCCAGTTGGGAACCCAAAAACAGGGAGGATCTCAATTTCTATTCTTCAGGAAATTTCGTTTGTATTCATTGTTAATCCCGAATCCAGAAAAAAAGGTAAATCACTCCTCATTCTTTCTTTAATTCGTGAGATAAAAAGATAAGAACACGCGGGGTCCTTTTGTAATCACGAATTAGTAATCAAGAGGGAGTGTTGGGTTATGTTGGTTACAGGAAAACCGAGAGTCAAAGACTCTCGGTGTGCTGCTGTTCGACCCAGCCGAGACCGCAGCAAGGTCTCGGTGGTGGGGGTGTTGTCGTTTGTACAGCCACAGCAAGCTGAGTGACCATCAGGGTGTGTTGGTTGGCAGCCGGGGGTGAGGGAAACAAAAACAGGGTGCGTTTGGGATTACCAGGCGATAAGGGGGCGTTTGGGCCTGCCAGAAATGAAGGCAGTGGGAACCACTGCATAAGCAGTGGGAACCACTGCACAGGCAGTGGGAACGTAGGGTTACGACAGTGGGAAAAACAAACAGAAAGATGGAGGATTGTTTTAAGATTAGCGACAGTTTTCTGTGACACTTTTTCTGTCACAGAATGGCGTTTTAGACAGTTTTTTTAAACAGCAGCTTTAGCGACACTTTTAGTGACTCAGATTCTGTCGCAAATTCAAATAGACAGATTTTGTATATCATAGTTGTTGATTTGTTTAGTGCGACCGAGATGGGGTATCTCGGTAGGCTCGGGACATTATTATAATAAATAATATGAATATTTTTATATTATACCTTTTTATACTAATCGTTTTATAAATGTTTAAAATATATGTTAAATGTATTAAATTAAAAATAGATCTTTAATATTTTAAAAGGGTATAATTTTATTAAATGAATTAAATTATTTTGGGTACTTCCTAATTTTAGAAACTTTCTATTTTAGCGGGATACTTAATATAGTATTACTATAGCGTCAGAAATACGCTTGTACCATAACTAATAGTAGAACGATAATACATTAAAATGAATTATTATAAGATCAGATTTATCAGTTAATATATGTACAGAATTTCAGAAATTAAATAAATAAGAAGCCAATAAGATCAGTAAAATTCCATAAACGAATATCAGTTAACTTATTCGCGTCCTTTATTCATGTAGCACGCGTGAAGCCCGAGTAGTATTCGTTCAGTCTTCCATTCAGTCAGTTACTGGACACGAGGTACGGATTTTCCGTCCTTTCAGTAAGGACTTCCTTTCTATGCATGATTAGGATTCCCCGTCTGCAGCCAAATGTTTTCCCCAGTATATGTTTAAACTTATCAGTAATCATGTTAAGAATTAAATAAATTGCCTGAGCATTATATACAAACATGATTAGTTTATGTACTAGTTACGGAGGTACCGTAACCACGACACTAGAGGCACCGGTGTCGTGACTCACATGCAGGAGAGTGATATCCTGCATCGTCCCACTCAGCTCAGCTTGGCCATTTTATCAGTATTATTAGTGGGGCGTATGGATGCATCCTAGGCTACAGTTTACAGTTTAGCAGGTGAATGTGGTGTGTGCTCTACATCCTTCACATTGGAGCTGATCCCTCCACCCAGCACAGTTATTTAGAGGTCACCCCTCTACAGCATGACGAGGTCACCCCTCCAGTTATTCATGCAACGTTGTTACAGCACATGACCTATATAAGCTCTGGCAATTAAAATACAGTAAATGCATGTTTTCAGATTTAACAGATAACAGTTCAGCTTTATTATTTATAAATCAGCCTTTACAGATTATACACAGATTTCCGCTGCAACTTTACTTATCAGTCTTACAGCTTCAGTATTTTATCATCTGTTTCATTTTAGTAATTTCTTATCATGCTTTATATCCGTTCACTGAGCGTTAAGCTCAGCCGTAGTTCCTTTCATGTTCTAACGGCAGGTACACCAGGACGCTTTTAGGATTCTAAGAGCACATGCATTTGAGATGGAAGCTATCCAGACTTCTTATTTTATGCACTTACATTGTTCTGCTTATTTTGACATTGTTTAGTCCTTTCTTGTAGTATTTTATTTTTCATGTTTTGAGCTTAGGTTGGATTACCGATGTTTGATTCCGGTATATCCGTTATGGTCATTTAATGTTTTAGTACATTTACCTTATGCTTTGATGACACGCCATAAATACACGTAACGGTCCACTTATCCAAGTGGGGTGTTACAATTATGGTATCAGAGCGCAAGGTTCGACCTGTAGGCTCTAAAACTTGACCTGTGACTAGTGGGTAGTCACCAAGAACTTCCCAGATTTTGGCGTTGTTATCTTTCATGTTTCTCGTGCATGTATCAGTCATTTTTCTTCAGTTATCAGTCGGTTTTCTTAAATTTTAACTAAGTAAAAGGTTGGTACAGGACTGGCCATATTTAGACGCATGTGCTTTTCTGCGAATTTTGTTTTGGTGAACCGACCCATAGGCGTTCACCATTGCCCGCTCAGATTTTGTATTGATGAACTGAACCTAGGCATTCATCCTTATTCATGTCAGATTCATGTTGTCAGTCAAGTAATTCTTGGTGAACCAGCCATAAACGTTCACCATTGTTCAGGTCAAATTTCATGCTATTCAGTCGAAGGTTGTTTTGTGAACCGATTCATAGATGTTCACCTTGTCATATCAGGACATTTAATAAATTTAGACAAGTATGGGATGGACTATAGCCAACCATATTTAGTCCCAGATTATGAATTTCTACACATGACAGTTCTCAGAAATTTTTGACAAGCATGGATCGAACCAAAATCGCCCATACTTAGTCATATGTTTTGTTCCTTGAATTCTGTGGATTGAACCATAGCCATCTACACGAGTTGATGTTAAACCTCAGTTGATTTTCTTTTATGTTCTAGTAACAGTAAAATTTTCATATCCTCACGTTGATGTCGTCTTCAGGTTGATTCAGTTCATGTCTCCTTATGAGGATTATGTTTTCAGCAAGGTGATAGTGTTTTCACCCTAAAATACAGAAGGATTACAGTATCATCCTATTTCATGATAAATCATGTTCTGGTTTTCATCAATCATGTTTTTATACTGAACATTGATGAAACTCCGTTTAGTCATACTTTTTAGCCTCTATACAACCAGCATTAAGTCTACGCAGAAATTATCAGCCTATTATGTTAATCGTTTCAGTTCAGTTTACTACCGTTTAAAACAATTTATTCCTTTGATAATGTCAAATAAGCGACACCAGCATCGATCATCCCATAAAATTTCCACCAGCTCCATGTACAGTATTTCACATGTACTCTACGTACAGTGGTTCAGATTTGCTCCATGTGCAATATCCATTTTGTATTTCATGTACAGTAGTCCAAGTGTACTCCAGGTACCCTACTCCATGGATATTGTTAATCGATCCTCAATCATCTCAGATGTTTCCACTTGTCGATATTCTACCAAGTTCTGATGCTGCTCGTGAGTTGAAGATTTTGCTAGATGCTGATGCCGCCAACACTTTGAAGACCTCACAATTGCTGATGCTGCTGATACTTTGGAGATTTCTCAAGATGCTGATGGTGATGCTGTTATACTATAAAGACACTGCAGAGCAAGGACGAAAACTATAAATTTGAAATTTCTGACAGGAATAAATTCAACCATCAGACATTATCATTTTATTACAAGCTTTTACTTTCCCAGCTAGATGTCACACTTCACTCAACTAACCGTTCATTCAGAAGGGTGGGAACCGGAACCCAGCCGACCACTCAGCAGAAATAGTTACATGAATCACGGTCATGATAACGACCGTCAGGAGACTGACAGCCAAAGCAGTAGTGACAACCACCGTGCTTAATTAATCAGCCAGTAACCATCGGAACTCCGGTACGGACGTGGCCAGAAATACAAAGGTCAGTAGTCTAACCGGTCCGCCAATCCTAGCAGTTACCAAAAAATTTCAGCCTTGTCCAGATTCATCCACTAAAATACATGTCTAGACAACAGTCAAGACACATGTCTCAAGTATCATTTCGGAAGACACTTGTCAGGACACCAGTCATAGTACACGTCATACGAATATCTTCTCAAAGTACGAGTCAGAACTCATAACTCCGTATGTTTGCTAAACCAGGCCCTCAGAAATTCAGGGTACCCTCCAAGGGAGTATACCCGTTTTGTCATGCCATGCATAAATCAAACAATTAAAGACTCAGTCACCACCACAGGAGTATTGTCCAGATTAGACATGCACTGTTCGTTCCGTGAAGTTACAGGCGATATAAATTCAGTAAAATCTGCCACGTCTACTTCACATATTCATATGTCGGCTTCATCTTAAAACAAGCATTATCTACCCCCATCCACAAAGACTCCACAGTACAACCCGTGGTTATTAAATTTATCCTTTCAGTTAACGACGAGATCCGTCTTACTAAATCCCAAATATATTCATTATATTTTCTACCAGAAAAATCAGTACAAATTGTTTCTGCCTTACTAGCGCGTAATTTATCAGTCCAAAGCTACGGAGACTTATAGCTACTAGTTATAAATCAACTTCTGAAATTCCTTAAATTCAAGACCAGCAGATTATCCCAAAGTTCCCAAAGGTCATTCCAAAAAGTTTTCAAGAAATTCCTTCCTAACCACGAGACAGAATTTAACTTAGGGCTTTTCTCAAGGACATAACCTATTTTCAGAACTCTTTATCGCAGGACTTCAGCTGAGTTAAAAAGAGTTGCAGCCTTAGCTGCAAGAGTTACCGGAACGAGGCTTTATTCACCCTAGCGCCCCGCTAGGAGATGTACCCTTTCGGTCTAGCAGGAAGAAGGCCGGTAACATGAGATCATATATCGACCACCAGAAAACTTACCGAATCACAATTTTGTCGACATTCATTCCATGTATAGAAATTTTATTTGATCTGCTACGATGTCTTAAACAATTTTCCAGGACAATTCACGATCAGACAACCATCAGTGGTGAGAGTGATGTTTGTAAGACTGCTTTTGCACACACTGTAATCACTCAAAATTCTGACTTATACTTTTGAGCTCCCAAATACTCCAGTTATAGTACGAGATTTATGAATAAAATTTCTTTTCATGAGTTCTCAGACAAAATCGTCAGTATACTCATTTATAACATCCTGAATTGCTAAACTCTAGAGAAGAACATGAGAAGTATCTTTGCAAGATCTTGCAGATTTTCCGTTAGGAAGAAATTTTATATACAGCTTTCCAGATATGAATTCCAATTGAACAAAGCGGCGTTTCTGAGCCATCCTACCTTAGCAGAATGAAATTTCAAACAATACTGCCAAGGTGAAGACCATCACCAAATGGTCAAGACCGACGTCTGTGACGAACATACAAAATTTCTAGAACTCAGGAAACTACTACCGCAGAAATTCTTGACAGTTCTCACGATCAGCCTTCCAAGACTAAGATTTCGTATAAAGAAGGGTACCTACACTGAATTATGTATTCACTTAGGTTCCACCAGAATGTACCAAAATTCTAGGAAGGATTTTGATCGAACATTATAACACGTTGAGGGGTGTTCATATTTAATGCCTGCCATCCCAACAGATTCAAGATAGAACACCGACATGCTATTACAACCATTAGAAATTTCTGAACTAAAATGTGATAAGATCCCATGGAGGTTATCGTCAGTTATCACAGACTCAGACAAAGTATGATGCTATTTAAGTCATTGTTAACCAGTTAACCCACCCTACACGTTTCTTTTATCCGAAATGATTGCGCAGTAACAAATCTGCAGGAAATTCAGCAATAGATCGCATGATTCCAAGGTATTTTGTCAACAATCTTGTCAGATGGAAATTGTGTTCGCGAATCGCGCTCACGTTCATGTTCACGATCACGTGTATGTTCGCATTCACGTTCACGTTTATTTTCACTTTCACGTTTACGTCTCATTCACAGTATTATGCTGTTTCAGTTCATGTCTTGTGTTATCTCATGATTTAAGCTCACGTTAGCGTTCATAACATTGTTCACGTTCAAGCTCGTGTGCCATTTCGTGATACACGTTTTACAGTCTATTATCGAATACGATTACAGAAAGCTTAAGAAACCAGACTCAAGTTTAGCACAACTATTCCATAACCAGGCAGACGTTTCACATCTCAGACCGTACCGTTTAAACATTCTTTCCTCAGTTAGCATACGTTCATGATATGTTCTAGTATCACGTCCCCAGTATGTTTCACGTATTACATTCATGATATACTTCATGCACAACGTTTCTCATATAATCGTGAACCACGTTCACAATTGCTCACGTAGTACGTTTACAATTGTTCACGTAGTTCGTCCCTATATGTTTCAGCAGCTTGCTCAGATATATAAATATTATCTTGTCAGGATATTTGTACTTACCAGTTCATGTATACTACATGCTATAGCTTATTCGTTCCATCAGATTCAGAAAATCCATCTTAAGTATGGAACCTGAAACTATTCAGCATCATCAGGACAAGTCCATCCAGACCTCTCATTCCTTTTCCTTTAATAAACCCAGTTAAGTTCTTTCAGTCATGTTACGTTCCATGTCCTCTTCAGCCATGTCACGCTTAATGTTTACTTCAGTCATGTCACGTTTATACACTTTCAGCAACAGTATGTTTTAAATCAAGGACGAATGAATCCTTCAGCTTATATGTTTTTTCAGCCTTCATGCTCTTTCAGCACATATGTCCCTTCAGCTTTTATAACTTCACCAGCTTAATTACCGTTAATTCGAGGACGAATTCCTTCTTTTTAGAGGGGAAGAATTGTAAAACCCGTATTTAAAAGTCCAATATTAAATACGCAGTTTTATTTCATTATAAACTATTCACATATTCTTCAAGAAAATAATTGTTAAGTTCAAAAGTATTACGAAAGATAATTACGTTTCAGAAAATTAAAACACGAGAAATATAAATACGCTTACTTAATAATTTACTAGTGTCGAAAATCAATCGAGAACTTATATATATAAAGGGTGGCAGTTTAATCTATTAAACAAAAAAGGAGAATGGGCTTTTAGGCCCGGCCCTAACCAAAGAAAAAAAAACGGGGATAACCCCCTCATTTGTCAAGTCAGAATAAAACAAAACAGGAAAAAAATAGGGTTTATCAGTTTTTGTATGTGCCGCCAGTTGGGAACCCAAAAACAGGGAGGATCTCAATTTCTATTCTTCAGGAAATTTCGTTTGTATTCATTGTTAATCCCGAATCCAGAAAAAAAAAGGTAAATCACTCCTCATTCTTTCTTTAATTCGTGAGATAAAAAGATAAGAACACGCGGGGTCCTTTTGTAATCACGAATTAGTAATCAAGAGGGAGTGTCGGGTTCTGTTGGTTACAGGAAAACCGAGAGTCAAAGACTCTCGGTGTGCTGCTGTTCGACCCAGCCGAGACCGCAGTAAGGTCTCGGTGGTGGGGGTGTTGTCGTTTGTACAGCCACAGCAAGTTGAGTGACCATCAGGGTGTGTTGGTTGGCAGCCGGGGGTGAGGGAAACAAAAACAGGGTGCGTTTGGGATTACCAGGCGATAAGGGGGCGTTTGGGCCTGCCAGAAATGAAGGCAGTGGGAACCACTGCATAAGCAGTGGGAACCACTGCACAGGCAGTGGGAACGTAGGGTTACGACAGTGGGAAAAACAAACAGAAAGATGGAGGATTTGTTTTAAGATTAGCGACAGTTTTCTGTGACACTTTTTCTGTCACAGAATGGCGTTTTAGACAGTTTTTTTTAAACAGCAGCTTTAGCGACACTTTTAGTGACTCAGATTCTGTCGCAAATTCAAATAGACAGATTTTTTTTTTTTTTTTTTTTTGGTAACCGTGATTTCCGACTCATTGGCCGACTAATCCACGGGGTTTGAGCCCACCGCCACATAGACTCAAACCAGGTAAAGCCCTCCCTTTTCAGGAGGTTGGCGTGGCCACTTCAAGGTTGTTTGCACCTAGTGGGAATTGAACTTGAGACCTCACACACTTTGGAGTGATAGCCACAAATAGACAGATTTTGTATATCATAGTTGTTGATTTGTTTAGTGCGACCGAGATGGGGTATCTCGGTAGGCTCGGGACATTATTATAATAAATAATATGAATATTTTTATATTATACCTTTTTATACTAATCGTTTTATAAATGTTTAAAATATATGTTAAATGTATTAAATTAAAAATAGATCTTTAATATTTTAAAAGGGTATAATTTTATTAAATGAATTAAATTATTTTGGGTACTTCCTAATTTTAGAAACTTTCTATTTTAGCGGGATACTTAATATAGTATTACTATAGCGTCAGAAATACGCTTGTACCATAACTAATAGTAGAACGATAATACATTAAAATGAATTATTATAAGATCAGATTTATCAGTTAATATATGTACAGAATTTCAGAAATTAAATAAATAAGAAGCCAATAAGATCAGTAAAATTCCATAAACGAATATCAGTTAACTTATTCGCGTCCTTTATTCATGTAGCACGCGTGAAGCCCGAGTAGTATTCGTTCAGTCTTCCATTCAGTCAGTTACTGGACACGAGGTACGGATTTTCCGTCCTTTCAGTAAGGACTTCCTTTCTATGCATGATTAGGATTCCCCGTCTGCAGCCAAATGTTTTCCCCAGTATATGTTTAAACTTATCAGTAATCATGTTAAGAATTAAATAAATTGCCTGAGCATTATATACAAACATGATTAGTTTATGTACTAGTTACGGAGGTACCGTAACCACGACACTAAAGGCACCGGTGTCGTGACTCACATGCAGGAGAGTGATATCCTGCATCGTCACACTCAGCTCAGCTTGGCCATTTTATCAGTATTATTAGTGGGGCGTATGGATGCATCCTAGGATACAGTTTACAGTTTAGCAGGTGAATGTGGTGTGTGCTCTACATCCTTCACATTGGAGCTGATCCCTCCACCCAGCACAGTTATTTAGAGGTCACCCCTCTACAGCATGACGAGGTCACCCCTCCAGTTATTCATGCAACGTTGTTACAACACATGACCTATATAAGCTCTGGCAATTAAAATACAGTAAATGCATGTTTTCAGATTTAACAGATAACAGTTCAGCTTTATTATTTATAAATCAGCCTTTACAGATTATACACAGATTTCCGCTGCAACTTTACTTATCAGTCTTACAGCTTCAGTATTTTATCATCTGTTTCATTTCAGTAATTTCTTATCATGCTTTATATCCGTTCACTGAGCGTTAAGCTCAGCCGTAGTTCCTTTCATGTTCTAACGGCAGGTACACCAGGACGCTTTTAGGATTCTAAGAGCACGTGCATTTGAGATGGAAGCTATCCAGACTTCTTATTTTATGCACTTACATTGTTCTGCTTATTTGGACATTGTTTAGTCCTTACTTTTAGTATTTTATTTTTCATGTTTTGAGCTTAGGTTGGATTACCGATGTTTGATTCCGGTATATCCGTTATGGTCATTTAATGTTTTAGTACATTTACCTTATGCTTTGATGACACGCCATAAATACACGTAACGGTCCACTTATCCAAGTGGGGTGTTACAACGTAAGTTAGACATTTTGTTATTAGGAGTTGTATTTAGTGTGTAGAAATTGTATTTTTTGTTGTGTAAAAATTAGTTTTGTTTGAAATGTATTTATATGAGGTAAATGAGATATTGAAAAAGTTGTTTT
The DNA here is from genome assembly GCA_025667525.1 of Glebionis coronaria. NCBI lineage: Eukaryota > Viridiplantae > Streptophyta > Magnoliopsida > Asterales > Asteraceae > Glebionis > Glebionis coronaria. The sequence goes on along the minus strand of JANFOE010000374.1, from coordinate 825,983 downwards.
TTTTTTAAATATTAAGATGAACGTTTGTGGGGGGGGGGGGGCAATATTTTCACATCTCGCGGAATGTTACACCATCAGCTCTCGTGAGCCTTTTTCTCCTCAGTTACTCACAAACAAAGGAAGTTTAGCAAGGTCACATGCGAAGAACACTCTCGTCGATGCCTCACACCACCTCCTCACGCCATATAGAAAACACGGAATACCAACTACATACGTAAACTGTATAGTCATGGGTAATTTTGAATTCTACTTTTAACTCGTCTAGCAAAAGAACTAATACTAATTTTGTTAAAATCATACAAAAAGGAATCCTTCAAACTAAATTAAAAAAGATAAGTAAAAACCACAAACAATATTCACAAATACTAGTTAAGGGAAAGAAAAAATGAATGATAAAAAATTCCTTCAAAAATATTAGCTAAATTACATTAAAAGTGAATATATTGCTTGGTGTTACATGGTTCCATGGTCATCATCTTCGATCTTTATACAAGAGGTCTAAGGATCAATTCATTGAACCCCTCTAACACCGTTTTTAACTTTTAATAAAAATTATTTTATTAAACTCACTTCATCTATGATTGAGACGACATAAACATAGCTTAAACTACATCACTGTTGCGGAATATAAAATAAAATCATCAACATTCGTTAAGAGTGTAAGTTAACTTATGTGAAACCTGACTTGGTGGATTAGAATTTCAACATACATAAATCAATAACCGTAGTATAAGCACACGAAAAGAAGATCATGTCGATTAACAAACGGTTCCACGGCATGGTGGAATCGTATAAAAAACAATTGGAACTACAAAATGGCGTCATGTACAGGATAGTTGCTCTTTATCTACTTATTGAATTTGATGCTGTAGTTTTTTATAACATTTATTGGCCAATTTCTTAACCTCAACAACTCTCAAGTAGCTTGGGTGTTGAAATATATTGTGAATAATATAATGCAGTAATAATAAGTATACTAACAATGATGAACTAAAGCCTCGGTATATATTAACGAACTTTAAACCAAATGACCAGCAACAAAACGCACTCCAAACAGCAGCCCGAAACCTGCAACAAAATAACAAAAGGACAGAACTGCACGAGGTAATTCTCTGTCCTTAAAGCTTAATACGAACTCGATTATTGCTGCGAGTCTACAACGTACAAGCCCAGGATTTGATGCAGTCAACACGTGTCTATTTGACAGCAACCAAATCGACACAAAACAACGTTGATAGCAGAAAAAAAATACACGAACAAAGTATGCTGTGAAAAGTGGAGTATGTAGTTAGCAACAGTTGATTAGATCAAGTTTTGGTTTGATCTTTTGTTGGTGCATAGACTAAATCACAGAACCTTTATTTATACTAAAGGATTATAACCCACTACTGGAGTAGTGGAGAAATAATAGGCCTCAAACTATCAAACTATTGCATGATTTATTCAAATGAAAAGTGTTGAACGTGTTTTGTATATATCCGAAATATAGGAAGACAAAGTCTTCCAAGACTCCTAAAATACCCCATCTATCACACACGTTCAAACTCACTTTAACTTATCAACTTGCATACTCCCACCATACTATTATTATTGTAACCATTAAACTATACAACCTTTATTAAATATCCAACAATCTCCCACCAGGTTGGATAGTTTTCTACTATTCTAATAGGTTATGTCGCAAAGGTGTCACGAAGATTAAACCTTGCATTATACAAGTAGGCAAAGTAAAATCGATTCTTTGATGTCCGAAGATTAAACAAAGAATCTTACGATATTACCGACATACTTATACACATTCCTACCGTGACCGTTGTTTTCTGACCGAGCGCTAATAAGGCCATGCGCTTAAATCCTGTTTCATGACCATCTATAAGAGAAACCAAACACTCTTCATTCAAGACGGAACTACCTCTAGATCATATAGGCAAAGCTTTTTAACATCTTCTTTGCTAAGATGACTCAAATACTTTGTTAAGAGGATTCACCTCATCATTACCTCGTTAACGCCATACTATCTATACTATACATGAGTCAATTATGCGATAGTACCTTCTACCAATTAGTGACTTCGTTATTACCCATTAAACTCGTGAAGTAGGAGCACTACAACCAAGTCGGGTTTCCATCACTAACCGATTCACATTTGATTTCATACTCATTGTCTATTGTAAAATACTCAAGGTACTTGTTTCTTAAAAGTTAAATGAAAATTTTAATATTTCACATCGTTTGTCTATTGTAGAAAACTCAAGGTTCTTGTTTCTAAAAAAAACTAAATGAAAATTTTAATATTTCACATCGTTTGTCTATTGTAAAAAATCAAGGTACTTATTTCTAAAAAGCTAAATACAAATTAAAAAAACGAGACTAAACATGCATCATATTAGTGTAAAACTTTTTATACGATACATCCAGACCATATTTAACATATTATAGAAATGCTTGCAATTATAAATTATATTTGGTTTACATCACCCGCCGATGTGGGACACCGAGAAATATAATGTGTAAAAGCATTTCAACAAGTGATTAGAGAAGCAGGTGATCTCCCTCGCTGCATGATCGTCTGCTTCTAAGTCTCAAGTTCCATGTGACTTCCCGTTTGATCTCTTTCCCTGCCTAATACTTTCATCTTCATTAACAGTTACATAATCTTTGGTTCAACTTGACCAAAAATAACCATCACTCGCGTCACATATTATATAATCTTCTTGCCTCATTTAAACCACCATGCTTTTTTTAGCCTCATACACATATGCATATATATTATAAAACCAACCATAACATGTATAAGATGTTTTAAACTCGCAACAAGACATTACTAGAAAATAATGCATAATTCACTCAGCCATGGTTTACCTAGATGGAAAACGGGTTATTTTTTCCATTCATTACATGTCGTCATTGATGCATCTATAAACTCATTAATCCCATTAATCCCACATTGCTAGGAGAATGAAAAACTTGGTAGTTTATATACTAAAAATTCATGTGGGTTGGATATGTTAATGTTAATATTCTATGTTGTTGATTAGGTATCCGTGAGTTGATTTACAAATTAACTTGTGCAGCCTTATCAATAATTTTGTATAAATTTCATTAAATTTTTTTAAAGTTATTGTTGATGATATTAAAAGTATTTTTTTTAAAAGGCATTTATTCAAAACAAAACTCAAAGTACAAACAAAGGCAACCCACTACTTCAACAAGAAGTTTAAAGTAAAAGGACCCTATAAACAAAGTATGGCATATTGAAGCCTACAAAAAAACAGACTGAAACAAAAATAAGAACAACCTTCATAAAAAGTCTCACACGATCTCACAAATGCAAAACGCATCACCAGCGGACCACAACTTGGAGCACGTTACACATTCGCACTAGCTACGCCACTAGTACTTTTTGTATTGAAAAATCAAGTATATTAAATATAATGTTTGTGGATTTAGGTGTCAAAACATTACTGTTCATAATACGTTATGTAAGTAGCCCCGCCTAAATGTAAGAAAACCAATTGTATCAAAAATAAAAAACATCTTATTTGTTGTATATAAAGCATCCAATGAATTTGTTTTACTTGCCTTTAGGTGTTTTGGTGCAATGGTACTTCTTACAGCTTCACTACATAATATGACTAATGTTATCATAAGCTACTTAGATTTCTCGTAAAATATTCACGAGTGACGTTGTACAAGAAAATGATTAGGAATACAAAACAATACCAATACGATTAGATAATTAGATCACTCAGAATTCGCGGCTAAGGGTTTCAACATCCATTAAACTTATGAGTAAAGATAACAAATTATATGATTAGTATGTAAAAACAGTTTTTAAACTAGCTAGTATCCAATCTCAAGCTGAACTTCATGAGGGTCGAGTAAGTTGATATTAATATTATGTTATTGAAACGTTTATTGCACATGTGAATTTAGCAAACCTAGGTGTGTCATACCTTTATCATTGATTTATAATACATTAACTTTTTATCTTTTTAAAAACGTTTCTCTATGATGTTTAAAATATTTAGTACATGTTTAAAAACGTTTCTTTATGATGTTATTTTGAACGTTGTTAAAAAGCTTCGTATTTGTTGTATTTTAAAAGAGCTGAGATCTGTTGTAAGGGAAAGTGGTGTCAAAGTCGTCACATAGGATTTAAAGGCTTGCCACAAGAACCCATTGGCACCACATTTAAGGGGGAGTGATTGGCACGAGAAAAAAATTGGTGTCAAAGAGGTATAATTGGCCCAGAAATACCCACTTTTATTATTAACAAAACAAAAAAAAAATATTTAGCGCTGGTTGGTGGAGTTGGCGCGAGGAGCGGAGTGGTGCGCCAAGGATGAATTGATGCCAAAAGTTACCAGTCCACCCAACAGCATACCGATTCCCTTGCTCTAAGCATCGAATTAATTTATTTTTCTTAAAAGCAAACACATAGAGTTACTTGTGGCCGATTATACTCGCATGTCCCGTCTTTATCATGAGTTATGTCTTAAAATGTAGTTTTGTTGTTGTTGGTGTTAATAATGTTTGTTTTATTTGATGGATTAAATTAGTTAGATCAATTCAGTAGAGTTACCAGTTCACTGATTTGATGATCGAGTTAACCTTGTCGAGTCAGTGGTCACTCGATTGACCATCATGTTGTAAGTAGGGTAAATCTCTGTGTATTGCATAATGATCAACGTACAATATATATTAATTACAATACTATTCTAGAAACGGGTTAAAGCCAAACAATGGTACAATAATGATATTATGGGCTAACACTCCCCCGCAGTTGGAGCGAGAGATCGTTGAACGCTCAAACTAGATTTTAATTTCTAAAAAAGAGATGATGGTAAACCTTTGGTGAATATGTCTGCAAACTGATATCGAGATGGTACATGGACAACCCGAACCTGACCAAAAGTAACATAATGGGCGACATCATCTTCAAGTACATGGGAGTCGAGACTAGCAAGGAGGTCATGAGAGAATCGACCTTCTGAAAATAGGCTTCGATAGTAAGATCACCAATCGTAATGGAGCGAAGTTCCGTATTCAAGGCTGAAGTTCGAGAGCGTTTGTTTTCTTTGACAAGGTCACTGAAAAAACCCCACGCCTCTTTTTTTGACTTTGGGCGTGCAACCACAAGTCGTTTCTGAAGTGCATCGGACGAGGTGTAGAAGATCCAAGAAAGAATGATACTATCAAACTTCAATTCCTCAGTGTCAAAGGGTTAGGATCACTCGTAGTGGTACTGTTGTGATCACTAACGAGGAACTTGGTGACCTCATAACTACCGCATAATTGAAGGAAGAAATATTCCCATACTCCATAGTTCCAGTCATCAAGATCTATCTTCAAAGGTACCCTCGTGAGGAGGTGGTGATGCGTAACAAGAGCCAGTTTATCTGAAAGAGATAGAGCAATAACATTCACAACTGAACCAGTCATGGTGATAGGATGTAAGGCACAAGTAAGTTAACACAAGTACTGATAACTAAACAATTGCGTGATTCTATGCACGCTGTAAAGAAACGGATGCGTGATTCTCAGCACGCTTTAAGAAAAAAATGGAGGTTGTTTTAAGGTTTTGGTGGGGAGGAGGTTCTAGGGTTTGAATGGCATGATACCATGTATGATACGACCCTCTCGGGTAATATCGGGATAGGGCACCACTTTTAGCGTGTGCTGGCTCCTTAAGAACTTGAGATGAGAAAACCAGAGACGTTTTTATGTTTAACTTCATTGATTGATTATGATAATATGATTACAGGAAACCTTAAATACTAGTTAAGGGATAAACACTAGAATAAACGATAAACATAAAAGATACTAAACATATATCCTAAATAAATAAAAGATATCTTGGTTGTATCATTCCTCACTCCTTCGAATTCACCTTGCCCTCAAGGTGATATCTTGAAAAGCTCGTGATTCCGGGATCCCATAATCTTCTTTGAACCACATCCCACTCCATTCTTTCACTCATGTAGTTCTTCACCCATATAGTTCCCCAACCTAGATAATTCTCCAACACATTTAGTAATCGAACATAAATCGTTTTCCAAGACAATTTATTCTCCACCAAAATTTGTTCTCCATCATCCATGAGTTCGTGAAAATAAACATCATTAACAACCTCATTAACATTTGATTCTGTCGCCGACTCCTCAAACACACTAAACCCTTTTGTCCCATTATCATCGTCATCATTCACATTAGGATTTTTCATAACTTCTTGATGACAAACAATATTAACGACTTCCTCCTCTTTAATGGCCTGTACATTCTCCTCGATTGACTCAAAACGAGCCTCCATTATACAGGCACGAAAGAAGGTTTCTCCTAAAGTGGCAGGATTCGACCTTAATAGTTCTGAGAGTTCTAGGTTCGTGAATCGTGCTTCTGCTTCACGGGCTAATGAAAAAGCTTCGTCTAGTGTTGTGGGCTTTGAAAGCACCAATTGATACGACCCAATTGATACGACCCTCTCGGGTAATATCGGGATAGGGCACCACTTTTAGCGTGTGCTGGCTCCTTAAGAACTTGAGATGAGAAGACTAGACATTGTTTATTTCTTTAAACTTGATTTATTCATAATATGATTACATTATGAAACTTTAAATACTAGTTGTGTGATAAACACAAAGATAAATGATAAACATAAAAGATACTAAACAGATAAACATAAAACATAAACATATTTCCTAAAAATAGAAGATATTCTTGTCGTAACATTCCTCACTCCTTCGAATTCACCTTGCCCTCAAGGTGATGTCTTGAAAAGCTTGTGATTCCGGGATCCCAAATTTTGAAACCGTTCCTAAACATTTGAAATCTCCCTTTCAACTTGTTCTCCGGCTCGAGTAGTGATAGCGGATGAATTCCTGTTGTGTACTCCTTCCATTCAGAAGGAACAAACCATGTGCCCTTGTTAGGTCGCGATTCACCAATAGATTGTGATTTATCAACAACGGGATGCAATTCATAAATTGCAGGCTGCGATTCACAAACAACAAGTTGCGATTCACCAATGACCGACTGTGATTCACGAATGACTGGCTGTGATTCATGAATGATTAGTTGCGGTTCACCAATAATAGGTTGCGCTTCATTTGGCCATGATAAAACGACATCTAATTTTTCTTCAATGCTAAGATTATTCTTCGCAATCGCTTCAAAACGAGCCTCCATTGTACGGGCTAAGGAAAAGGTTTCTTTTAAATTTGTAGGCCTTGACCTTAAGAGTGCACATTGTAAAGCCGGTTTAAGCCCAGATGTATAATAACATTGAAGTAAATCTTCAGAGATCCCCGTTGCCCGATTTGCAAGCATCACAAACTCATTTTCATATTCGACCACCGTACCCTTATGCAAGAGCATGGATAATGCATCTCGATCGTTAGTGCTCGATGCCATAGCAAATCGAAAATAAAAACAAAAAATAAAATAAAATTTTTTTATTATTATTTTTATTCGGATGAACAGTGATTTCGATGAACAGTAACTTTCGGTGAACAGTGTCGGATGAACAGTAACTGGATGAACAGTAGTCTCGATGAACAGTGTCGGTGAACAGTAACTCCTCCTGATGAACAGTACTTCCGATATGAACAGTAACACGTTTTTTTTTTTTTTTTTTTATGATTGGAATCTTAGATCAAAAATCCCCCAACGAATTGAGGGCTCTCAATGAAAGCACCAATTGATACGACCCTCTCGGGTAATATCGGGATAGGGCACCACTTTTAGCGTGTGCTGGCTCCTTAAGAACTTGAGATGAGAAAACCAGAGACGTTTTTATGTTTAACTTCATTGATTGATTATGATAATATGATTACAGGAAACCTTAAATACTAGTTAAGGGATAAACACTAGAATAAACGATAAACATAAAAGATACTAAACATATATCCTAAATAAATAAAAGATATCTTGGTTGTATCAATGTAAGTAGGGTAAACCTCTATGTATTACATAATGATCAACGTACAATACATATTGGTTACAAGACTATTATAGAAATGGGTTAAAGCCCAACAGTGGTACAATAATAATATTATGGGCTAACACATGTTAATTTAGTCGAGTCATCGAATCCCAGGTTCGACCCAATGAGTCAACTCGGTCGAGTCATCGATTAACTGATTCGACCACAAGGTCAATCCAATCTTGTCACCAGATTCTCGCTACGATCACCGAATAAATTAGCATATCATTAATTATTTGTTTCGGCATCGTCATCATGAACCGGGCATCTCATATATTTTCATATCATGTAGCTGGTAGTTTTAATGCATTTGAACCTGATACAATTCAGACCAATGTGTTTGCAAAACAAACCAAAGCTAGAGCTCCAAGAGAGAAGGTCATGGCCTAGGACAAAAATGTAACCTACAACTTACTCATAGTAAAACTAAAAAATACTCCTAAAAAGGTTTTTCTCGTACCCATATCTTTTAATACAAAAAAGTGGAACAAAAAACACATTAAGGAACACATGTATAAGCTTTCCAAAAGAAACACATGCACAAAAACTAGTAAAAATGTATGGACATCACTTCCTCTTTATCTGCTTAATGGATTTGATACCACATTTTTTATATCATTTATGCAGGCTAACTACTTAACCTCAACAACTTGCAAGCAGTTTGGGGGCTTCATAAGGCTCTTCACGTAACCGTGAGAGAACGTGTTCCTTCTCTACAAGACACTAACAAAACAAAGACGATTCTAGGTGAACCATAATAATATAAGAGAGGTACTCAATTGTCAATTATGTAGTTTCCAACATAATTTTTTTTCATCACAGATAGCAGGTAAGATGTGGTGCCCTTTTAAAATATCATGATCAGATAAGGACTTGATGCCAACTTTATAAAGCATATGGGTTAATAATAAATTCTTAGTTTTGTATGTAACTTACCAAATGTTTTAGAACCGTGCTCATCCAAATGCATCCAATTGCATCTTCATTTATTGATGCATAAAATCCAAGGGTATGTTTGGTATGACAAAATAAAGTAGTGACAAGATGTAATAAACTTTGTAATTGAATAAATGAAGTTATGACATGATGCATTACGATGTAATTATGTTTGGTTGTAATGATGGAATAGAATATAATAAAAAATAAAATACTAAAATAACCTTCGATGATGTAGATTTTTTTGTTTCGTGGATAATTAATAAAGGATTTTTTATGTAATTCTCATTCCATTCTAGGACGTAATAAAAAAATAAGGCCCCCCTAATGAATGAGAATGATGTGATGGATGAATGTAATAAGTCATTGCATTACGTAGTTACAAACAAACACAATTTTTTCATTTTGTCGTATTGATGTTTTCCATTCCTACTTTCATTACGATGTACCAAACACTACGTAAAAGAGAAATGAAACGTAATTAGATAAGAGTGCTTAAGATATCCTGATGAGCTCCATTAACCATCATCAAAAAACAATTTATCTCACATTAACATGTGACACTAAAATTTAAATAAACATATTCATCACTAGTAATGATAAAACGCATTCTCTCATCCATAAACGCATAAAATAAAATATAAGTTAATATTTTACATCGTTTGTCTATTGTCAAGGTACTTGTTTTTATAAAGCTAAATGAAAATTAAAAAGATCAGACCGAATTTGCATCATATTATTCGCATAACAATTTTTATATGACACAAATTCTACCAGAACTTTACAATAAAAAAATGCTTGCAATTATAAACTATCTTTGGTTTACATCCTCCACCGATGTGGGACATCTATAAATATAATGTGAAAAAGTTGCAATGTCCATCTTTGCATTTTTTTTAACGATAAATTTATTAAAACGACTAGCAAGGCGCTAAAAAATTACAAGGAAATTAAATAAGGAGTTTTAAACCACTTCTCATGAGAAATAAAGCTAGAACAACGATAGAACACCAAAGAAACGAAACCGAGACGATATCATCAAACAACGTGGAACGCTTCGGCGGCGAAGGATAAAAAATGCACCTGTTACGAAAGGACCATATAGACCACCATGAAGTAAAGAAAACTCCTTCCAACAATCTTTTAGCCTTGCCCGATAAACGAATGCTAGCAAACCAAGAATCCCAATCGGCGAAAGAATTCATGTCTGACCAATTTAAGTTCCACCATTTACAGATTTTTCTACCAATACAGTTAGAAAGATCACACCTGAAAAAAGTATGGTTAACATTTTCTAGAAGAGTGCCACACATCAGAAACAGATCAGAGTCTAACGAGATTCCTCTATTAGTAAGATTGATTTTAGATGGAAGCCGGTCCATACGAGCATGCCACATCATAATGTTAACCTTGATTGAGACAAATTTCACCCATCTGGTGACTACATTCAAACTGGGAAGAAAAATCTCATCGATGACCAAGCGGATATCTTTCACATGAAACCTACCATCACCATTAAGATCACAATAACAACGATCTTCCGATGAAGAAAAACATACCATATTAAATATAGCGAGAAGCTCTGCCCATTGTTGACTTTCAACTCCATCCCGAATCTGTCTTCTAAAGGAAGCAGTAAGATCACTTCTTTTAGAATCAATAGACACATCTTTGTTTCTCTCTAAGGCGAAGATGCGAGGTAACCGAATACAAAGAGGTTGATCAGTAACTCACTTATCAAGCCAAAATCTGGTCCTAAGACCATTCCCAACACGAATCTTACAATGCGACTTGAAATCAAACCCTTTAGAGGACAAATTATTCAACTCTCGCAAAACAGAATTCCAGCAAGAAGCATATTTCAGGTCATGCGAGTCAAAAGAATTCCGTGAATGGCTTGAATAATTTGGTACCACAAAGACACGTCTTTGGAGATAAATCTCCAATACCATTTAAGAAGAAGGGCACGGTTAAGAGCAAAATAAATCGAAACACCAAAGCCCCCTCTTTTTTTTAAGCCAACGCATTTTTCCAAGCAACCCAACTAATTTTCTTGTCTGTCGAGTCAGCTCCTATGAAGAATTTGTTACTGATCTTCTCTAGCTCATGGAGGACGCCTTTGGGGGCTTTATATATAGACATAAAATATAAAGGAACAGCTCCAGAAAAGCTTTGAGGAGCGTCAATCTTCCTCCAATGGAAAGAGTTTTAGCTTTCCACGAAGATAATCTAGATCGAACCTTCTGCATAACACCGGACCAAGCCGAATGACGGGACATATTGTCCCCCACAGTAACACCAAGATACTTAAAGGGCGTCTTCATGACCGTACACCCTATACTTGCAGCTCCAAAATTAACAACATCAGTAGGAACCCCAATCCCCATCACTTGACTCTTGATCAAGTTAATTCTTAACCCCGAAGCAAGATGGAAACAATTGAGGATTCTAATTAAATTGGCTAGATTCTGTTCCGACCATTCGCCTATGAACATTGCGTTATCCGCATAAAATAAATGAGAAAGAACCGTCATGTCTGATATTTGGAGACCTTTGAAAACACCATCATTTACAGCTCTAGTAACCGATATGTGGAGGGTTTCCATGACCAGAATAAAAAGGAGGGAAGCCAAGGGATCACCTTGCTTTAGACCACACGCAATCGGAAATTCATCAGTGGGACTCCCATTAACCAAGACGAATGCCATGTTGGAACTAAAGATTCCCCTAATCCAAGAACACCATCTACAACTGAAACCAAAAGATTGAAGAGCATCCAGAAGAAAATCCCATCTAACTGAATCGTAAGTCTTGGCGAAATCAACTTTAAAAACTAAGGCTTGTTTCTTTTTTATTTTGCACCAGGAGAGAGCCTCACTTAATATAAAAGGACCATCAAGAATATGTTTATTCTTCACAAAAGTAGTTTGGGTATTAGACACAAGATCCGAGATAACCAAAGATAATCGATTTGACAGAATCTTAGTAATCACTTTGTAAACACTCCCGATCAAACTGATCGGACGAAAATCAGAAACGAGTTTAGCGTCCATCACTTTAGGGATTAGAGCGATAAAGGTAGAATTACACCCTCTCGGGGTCTTCTGCTTCTTAGTCTCGGATCCATGTGACTTCCCGGTTAATCACTCAAGGCAAGACCTACTTCCACAATATATCAATTGATCTTGGGTAAGAGGGTTACTTGAAACAATCACATATACTAGACACATATGATTGTAACATTTGTTGTGTACCTATTTCTGTACTCATGTTGTTGGGTTGCTACTTGATCTGTTTCGATCTTTTTTTACTCTTGATTAATCATAACGACAAGCATCACAACGACAATCAACACCGCCATCAGTAGCATATTGTAATCACGAACATTCATACGTTTAATCCCACACTCCAACAACATTAAGTTGTTGACGATCTCCCAACCCATGAATTACATGTATGCATAACGTTTCTTAAATAAGAAAGGCTAATATTGAAACCGTAGCTATATATTTAATTACAAGGTATAAAATGACTAACATCTAGTACGTACGAAGGAAACTAGTGGTAAAACAGTTGATACTAGAAAAATAAAATTTATATAAAAAGTATATAATTTTTTATATAAAAATTATTTATTCGGTTTTTACTCCTTTTATTAGAAAAATAAAATTTATATAAAAAATGTATAATTTTTAATGGAATTTATAAAAAATTGAAAATTTTGACTTTTAATCTTTTAAACATAAAATTTGTAAATTTCAATAAAAAAATATTTATTAGGTTTTAGTCGTTATAGAAAAAATAAAATTTATATAAAAATTATTATTAACTTTTTATAATTTTTTATTAAATTTATTTAAAAAAATGAATTTACTCAATTAAATAGAAAATTTTTAAATGTTTCAAAAAAATTTATAAAAAAAATTAGACGATTTATACTCGTTTAAAAAAAATTAAAATTAATATAAATATTTTATAAAATTTATAAAACAAATTATATAACTTTTTTTTAAATTATATAATTTTTTTGTAAAATTATATAAATTGTTTATAAATTTTATTTTTCTTTTATAGAAAGTGAAAATTTGTTTTTTACTCGTTTAAATAGAAAAATTTATGTACAAAATATTTATTCATGTTAATTGATTCTACCCAAAATCAAGATATAGAAATATGATAAATTTCTGTTAACCAAACATGAGTAGGCATTTGAAATTCTAAAATTTTTAATTCTTAAAATTTTTAATTTACTAGTAGAAATTTAGAATTTTGAAATTTTAAAATCTTGAACCAAACGACGCTTTAATGTAATTTAACTATTTGTTTAAGGAGTGTGTATGGGTTTTGTTTTCATTTATTTACATGTGTTTCTTGATGCGTTTTTTTTTAATTTATTTTTGTAGGCTGATTCGATTTATCTATGCTGATAAATAACGTTTAATAGGCATAACATCGCATTAAAAGACAACCATTATCTAGATTCTTAAAGCAAATGTCGTACAAAACATGTTATATAAGCTAGACATATTCGATAAGTCATGTTACACAAAAACTAACTTGGAAGACGAACATATTATTTAACACAATCATGGCCATGTGTTTTGCATTTAATCTATATGTAATTTAAATAAGTTGTTCTTATACTTTTTATTGAACGATGCCACATACTTGCATCGTGGATTAACAATCATTTTGAGATTGATTTTTTGATACTCACTTCACCCATATGTGGATTAAAAAGGTCGAGAGTAACGATTCGTAATCTTGAATACAACTTCATTTGTTGATGCATAACTAACTACCATTTAAAAGAAGAATGAACCGTAATTGGCTAAAAGAGCTTAAGACATTCTGATAAGCTCCATTAACCAACATCAAAAACAATTTATCTCACTTTGACATGTCAAAGTTTAAATTTATATAAACATGTCATCACAATAGTAGTAATGAGAAAACGGATCCTCTCATCCATGAACACAAAAACCAAAATATAAATTAATACCGACTAATACTTTACATCGTTTGTCTGTTGTAAAAATTCAAGGTACTTATTTTTAAAAAGCTAAATGGAAATTTAAAAAAAGAAGACTGAATTTGCATCATATTAGCGTAACATTTTTTATAGACTACAAATTTGAACCAACTTTAAAATAATAAAAGTGCTTGTATTTATAAACTATCTTTGTTTTACATCACCCACCGATGTGGGTCATCTAGAAATATGTGCAAAAGCCGCCATGCCCCTCTTGCATGATCTTCTGTTTCTTAGTCTCAAGATCCATGTGACTTCTTGGTTTATCACTCAATTCAAGACCTACATCCACAACATATAGCAATTAATCCGGGGTAACAGGGTTACTTGAAACAATCGTATCTACTAGACAAAGATGATTGTAACATTTTTCATGTACCTATTTCTATTTTCATGTTGTTGGGTTTCTACTCGATCCTATTCGATCCTTCTTTTGACTCTTGATTAATCATAACGACAAACATGACAACGCGAATCAACACCGCCATCACTTATAGACTGTAATGAGTAACATCCATAAGCTTAATCCCAACACACTCCAACAACATTAAGTTGTTGACAATCTCCTCAACCCATGATGTAACATATCCACCACGCTTAATCCCCTTTAGTTTTATCGACTCTCGATACGAGAAACGCTTAACTAGACACGACGGTGGGACCGTGGGTCGACGTGACATGTGTGGATAGTAACGTGCTTACTAGTCATGCTATCGAGTTCATAAAGTTTACAGAAGACTAAAGAGAGAGTTAAGGTCATTGGGATGAATGTAGGGTATAACAAAGCTAAAAACAAATAAAAGATATAAAAGACTATGAGAACGTGTGATTAGCATAGCAGAACATCAAATAGATACGTAATAACGCCACATTAGATGAAGACAACCATTATCTAGATTTTTTTAAGCCAATGTCGTACATAACATGTTATATCAGCTTGGCATATTCGCCAAATATACCCCATCAACATATATAATCAATATATCCGAAATCGTGAAGTTAAAATACTGGCCTCGTGATCAAAGAAAACAAAGACGACATAGTACAAAGCTAGTTCTTACACTAGCAAGTAGCAAGCATGTAATATCTAAACGAAGCCAGAGTCTACCGTTAAATCAGCGAAAAATAAATAAAAAATAATGAGTATAACAATTAACAAATGGCCAGATACCAATTGAAGAATTGGCTGAGGGATCGAACTCTCACAATACAACATTTATATAACTTTGTAAATATCAAAGTGTATATAATGTTTAATCAAATTTATTATATTACCTTTGTTTGAAATTCTTTTTTTTAACGACAACTTTTATTAAACTAACAAGGTGCTAGAAAAATTATAAAAAAATTAAATGAGGATTTTTAAGCCACTCGATCCAATTAAACTTTCTATTACAACGACAATGGCTCCAAATAAACGCACACAGAGTTAAGTCATCAAAAAGCGTCGAGCATCTAGGAGGAGTATCCTGAAAAACACATTTATTTATGAAATTCCACAAAATCCACCACGCAATATAAAACACTCCCTCTAACAACTCCTTATTCGCCAGTGGTAACCGAATTGAAGAGAACCAGTTGTGCCAATCCAAAAACAAGCCCCAATCTTGTTGGTCTAGACCCCACCAGTGGCAGACACGTCTTAAAACACTCCGAGCTAAATCACACCGAAGTAGGATGTGCTTGATGTCTTCATCAGCATGGTTACAAACAGGGCAAATAGTAGAATCAATAACCACTCCTCTAGATGCCAAATTCAATCTAGTCGGTAAGCAATCTCTTTTAGCCCACCAGTTGAAAATATTTACCTTAATGGGAATATTTTTAACCCAGTTCGTAGCCTCGGGATAGGACGGAAGAGTTTTATCATCAATGAAGTTACGAAGAACTTTGACACTAAACTCACCATCACCTGTCAAATTAAAAATCCACCTGTCTTTAACGTTAGATAAAGAAACTGTCTACAACAGGGACTGCAACTCCACCATCTGCTGATGCTTTATACCCCTCTTGGATCACGACGAAAAGAAAAGCAAAACGAGGCTCCCAATTTCACAGCCACAGAAACGTCCTTATCCTCTTTCAAAGCAAATACCCGAGGAAACATAACACTTAAAGGAGTACTATCAAGCCAACAATCAAGCAAAAAACTAGTATCACGTCCGTTACCGATATGTTTCCTGCAGTGAGACCATATATCAATCCCTTTAACATTAAGAGATCGAACTTCATTAACTATAGCACACCAATTAGAAGAAAAATTCAGCGGGTGATCATCAATCCTGGAACCATATATAGCCTGAATCACACTGCTCCAAAGAGAATCATCCTTAGAAATGAATCGCCATATCCATTTAAACAGGAGAGCACGATTGAGAGCAAAAAAACTCGACACTCCAAGCCCTCCATTTTTCTTAGAAGCAAGAACCATGTTTCAAGCAATCCAAGTAATCTTGGATTCTAATTTCCCATTACCATTAAAAAATCTGTTAATATTTAAAAAATCTGATATATTTTCCAGCTAGGTTTTGAGTTAGATCCATGAATAACACAGAGTATCAAAAACATAAAGTAAACACACAAGGGTATCATTGTCTTTTCAATTTAAAATTCCGTGTACCAATAAGAACCTTCCGTGTACAAATCAATATAATTCAATTTCGGTTTCGTTTATTCAATGTGAATTTGATTCGATTTCATATTTTGTGTTATTTAGAAATTTTATGGCTGGGCTACAAAAAAGACAGGTTGTATTAGTAACCAATTAAACGAAACAAAATCAAAGAGGAAAGTTTTTGTTTGACATATTGGCAAAAATATGAGATTAAAACAAAATAAAGAAAAATAAAAAAATTATGAGTATAACAAGTGGGGAAGCCGAGAATTGGAGATTTGGCTGAGGGATCGAACATGGGGCAGCCAAGTTCCCAACAAACACCTTCACCACTAATATAACACATCATTACATCTATACTTTTATACTATTATATAAAGATGCTAACTCCAAACCTAACTCCTATCTTAATCTCGAAACTAAAATTATTAAACCTAACTCAAAGCCAAAAATTAATATAAGAATGTTAGATGTAAGCCATTAGATCATATTTGGTAAATTAATCTCATCTATTTATTTTTTGAAACAAACTTTTGTAACAACATTTGTAACAAACTATTTAAAAAAAATTATTTTAAAATTAAAATATCTTATTTTTTTTATAATTTAATTTCGTCATATTTTTTAGAATTTGGTGCTCTTCAATTTAACATCTGTTTTAATATATTTTGTTAAATTTTAGTTTTTTATTCTTATCGAGTTTATTTTAATTTGATTTGATTTTTTTATAACTTTCACTTTACTTTAAATATACATTTGATGAGTTAAAACTTAACATTTGTTCTCTACAAAATAGTTATCGGGTACCCGCCGCTACATTACGCGGGTACTATGCTAGTCATTTCTATATATATGAATTTATGTATACATTTAAACAAGATGCGTACTTTTATATATGTTTTTCATTTTTGAAAGTTCAGTTTTGATTTTTATATTTAGATATATTCTTTGTTGTCTATAATATGCATGAAGGTTTTTAACAAAATATTCAAAAATTAATTATAAAATATTAATTTTAGTATTGCACTACTTTTATTATATAAAACAATTTTTTTTCTTACAATATAATCATTTACTAAACATATATGTGTGTGAACGAATAAAAATGGTGTTAACATATAAAAGTCGATTTTTTTTTAAATTGATATGATACGTATGTTAATGCATGTATTGTGACGTGACTAAAATCTATTTAATGTGACATTTACATTATTGAATTATGTAATGGTCAAACTCGATTAAGCATCTAAAATAGTCAACCTTGGTTATAATCGTGAGAACCAGCTCATTTTAGGTACTCGCAAGTAGGGGTGGCAATTTTTGATACGACACGATAGATGACATGAACACGGCACGAAGTTAAACAAGTATGGGTTTAGGATAAACATGTTTGAGTAAAAACAGGTCAACCCGTATAACCCATTTAATAATTGGATCGTGATTGGGTTGAGTAAGTAATAAACAGGTCGACACATGAACCCGTTTAAATATATATAAGCCTTTAAAAATTAATATATAACTTTAGTTTTATGTTAGATTTAGATTAAATATATTTTGTTATGTAGTTAATATGAATTGCCATTATAATTCACATATCGTTGAAATTAGTGCATAACTATTTGTATGTTATGTTATCTTTTTTTACATCATTATATCATTTTTTGCATATAAATTAGTCAGATTGACAAAGTATAAACCTTATTAATCGCTTGACATATTTACTTAAACATGTTAAATGGTCAAAAACGGGTAACACGTGTTATGCAGGTGTGGGTTAGAGTTGAGTTTCTTGACACGATTAATAAATGGGTCGTGTTTGGGTTAAGGTTATAATAACACGTCAACCTGCAAACCCGATCAGGTCGACACGAAAACGACTCGATTTCCGCCCCTACACGCAAGTCACGATTCAATTTCATGTTGCATGTGAATTACTTGTCTCATGGTAAGTAGTTCAAATCTTTCAACTAATCAAACCAAACCACCGTACAAATAGCCTACTTAGTATAGGATGGGTTGGTATTTAAAAAAACTCATATGACTTGAGGCAATGTACAAATGTATAACTTGTAGAAGAGGTTAATCTCATTTCATAAATTGTAGTCGGAAGAACACAAAAATTGCGAAGATTTTCAACAAGTCTAAACCGTAAATATAATGTAAACTACCTTATAATCGATTAGTCAAGTGGTAACAAATATCAAAACAACCAAAAAACAATAGCAAGATAAACAAATTAATTAGATGTTTTCACTTTTTACTAATTTGAGTTTTTAACTCGACATTACAAGTCAAATAATGTCAACTAGTTGGGTACTCGTGCGTTACAGCCAGGCCGGCTCTTATAGTGTGCCACAGGTGCCTAGGCACAGGGCCACCAAAAAATTAGGGCCACCAAATTTAGAATATTTGTTTTGTACGATATTACTAGTAGACTATAATTACAAATTCAAATATAACACTGAATCACTGACAATTTTTTTTCTGGTCCAATGGGAATGTTGTGTAGTTTTGACACCGACCCATATAAGGTCCAATAAGAGATAAAGCAAAAGCCCACATCTCATCAAACATATATAAATAATAAAAAAACGTGTATCATTATGATTTATTAGACTGTTATGCTATTGGAGAAATGAAGTTTCCGAATTGCGGCTGCGAAATAGTACTTACTTTTGCCATCAATTAGGTAAGGTTTCAAATGCTATATTCTAGTTTTTAATTATCGGTTCTATTTTTTTGCTGTGAAGAGTACAATTTTTAATTTTTTAATAAGTTAGATTAATTGTTTATCTCTTTTGATAAATGTATGTAAATTAAATGTTACTTCCTCCGTCTCATAGTAATAGTCCACCTTACTATTTTTGGACGTCCCATATTAATAGTCCAGTCCAAAAAAAAAATAGATTAAGTTTACAATATTAACCTCACTTTAAGGTATTATTACAAATAATAAAGAAGTTTTGTATTAATTGGTTAAGGGTATAATTGTATTGTGTAAAAAGTAAGAGAGAGAAACCTGAAAAAGCTATGTTTTTATTAAACTACGTGTTTTTTGTCGGTGGACTATTATTATGGGACGGAGAGAGTATGTTTTAGTATTATAGATGGCCCCGTAATACTAATTAGATATTTGTTTTAATTTTTTTGATGCGTTTTAGCACTTACAGCTATTGAGAATGACATGTTAGAGAGTGTTATGAAGATCAACAACTTTGCTTCTAAGAATGCTAGAAGAATCACACTATTTAAATACAGTCATTAATTTTGATGTTTGTTACTCGATTCAACGTGTCTTTTAGAGGGGCCTCCACGTTGTCATCGCACGGGGCCACCAAAATACACGAGACGGCCCTGGTTACAGCGACCGGTACAATGTAAAAAAGTTTTTGGCAAATATAATTCCACTTTTGTGTTTTTTCTTCATATTGCCAATAACGAAAATTTATATTAGCTTTGCATAACTTTAAGAAAAATGATGAACAAAATCAAGCAACTAAATTAGTATTAAAATTTTAAATTATAACATGATGTTTTATTCATAAAAAGACGATAGTTGGTAAAGTTATACTGCAATATATGTAATTAAATGTACCTCCAAATAAAAATAATATTTTTAATTTTTTAAAGAGCGGCATGTAAAATTTTAAACATATTTTACTATATGTTAAAAAAATAGTTTTACGAATATACATCTTGTACTGTGAAATATATAAATATTTATAAACATGTTTATATTAAGAACTATGTTTGTGGCACTTGTCTCACATAGATATAAGACATTAACAAAAAAGTATTTATAATGTAAATAAAAATTAAATGTTTAAGAAATCATGTGTATATAAATATAGACATTATAATTATTAATATATTATAATTATATTAGCACTTTGCACATTTTCACCATTTGTCTTCAAATAATTTTCAGAGTTTTTTATCAAAGACTATTTTTTATAGTTAATGTTTATGCGTCACATAATAAAAATGATAAAAATTTTAATCGAAGCATAATAAATAATTATCATAGTCCGACCTGGTTCATCCGTTTATGTCGAGTTCGCCCGATTATCTCCGTTCCTTTTCACATGACTTGTATTGGCTACTCGAACCAGTGCCCACTCCAGTTTTCGATTAAACCCGTTGGTTTGAACAGATTTTAAAATCATATATACCACCAACTTATAAGTTATATGCATTTTTTTTATGTTTTATTAGTTGTACAATACATATAATAAAATAAGATGCAATTTTTATTTTAGGGATAATTTAAAGATTTTATTAATTATACTGTTTAATATATTTATTAATATTATTTGTAACATACGTTTTATAACATGTATTAATTAAAATTAATTTTATAAAAGTGGCAGTAATGCTTAATTGACTTGTACAATATGTTTCAATATATGTATTACTTAAAATTTTAATGGTGAGAAGATATATAAGATGATTTAAAAGACAAGCTTAATTGACTTGTATAATAAGTTTTAAAGTTTGTATTACTTAAAAGTTTAATAAAAAGGAGTGCATAAAATTTTAATGACGAAACAAATTAATTGGATATTTTAAAATTTTCTGAGTTTTTACTAATTTGAGTTTTTTACCTCGACATTGAGTTTTCTCTAAATAGGCACCTAAAGATTTTGCAAAAAAAAAGTTAATGAAACATACATATAATTAGGGATGAGCGAAAAAACCAAAGAACCGGATCGGAACCAAGAACTGGACCGGAACTATGAAGAACCAAACCGGAACTAGAACCGTAGGTTCCAGTTCCAGTTCTTATTTTTGAGATTTTTTGGTTCTCGGTTCGGTTCGGTTATGTTCCACCGGTTCTCGGTTCTGAAACCAATTACCCAATAATTATAAAAATATTGTAATTTTTTTATATACGGAACTCAAAACCTAACATCATAAGTAATATTAAAAAACGCACCTGACCAACTTCCAAAAAACCCAAACCAAACACGCTAAGCTCTAATCTTAATTCATTGAAACATAAACAACTATTGCCATATCAAATTAATGGAACTATGTTTTATGTAGTTTTTTAATTACATTCAATGTATGTCTTCTTAATATTACTGAAATATGTATGCCTTAATACAAAATTTCTAATCAGTAGATTTGTATAATATAAAAATTGATTAGTATGTTATAATTGTTGACGTAATTCAATAGTGAATAAGTTTTTTATTTTCTTCTAGAAAATCGGTTCTTATACGGGTAGAACCAAAGAACCGGAACCGGATCTGGAACCAGAACTAGAACCGAGAAATAAATTTGGTTCGGTTCTCGGTTCTTACTTTTCTCAAAATTTTGGTTCTCAGTTCTACCGGTTCCGTTCCAGTTCCACCGGTTTTAGACCCACGCTCATCCCTACATATAATTGAGAAGCCACCGTTTGTTTGTTAATAAATGGTTCGAATATAACTAATCAATAACATAGTATTACCATGATTTTATTTCAACTATTGACGTGGGATAAGTAACAAAATTTATCAAACAAATGTAAAGTTAAGTATTCAGTTTTCTAAGGTTAGGAATAACAACGAATTCATATGATTTTTATTTTTCTGTCTTATCAACTTTCACTCTTCGGCGACCTACAGCGACCTATTTGTTCTAAAAAGACGAACTAGTGCGACCTAGTTAAAAAAATCCAAACAATAAAAACATAACATTTAATTAAAAAAACATTACATTAATATTAAAAACATTACATTAAGAAATCTCTTAGCGTCAGTAAGCAGTTGCAGAAGCAGTAAACAGTAGCAGTTAGTAGGATCAGTAAGCAGTAGCTGTTTATTAGAAAAGTGTTTGGTAAACATAGGAATAGCAGTAATTATAAACTATAAAATTACGAAAAAGGGCATAAAATAATTAAAGAAATAACAAAGTTATTAAAAAATTAAAGGAGGATATATTTGTAATTTTAAAGCAAACTGCTATGAGAATGTCTGAAATGCTTTTCCTATCAACCATTTCAAATAAGAGCAGTTGTATTATATCGAAACTGTAGTCGCTCTTTACCAAAAAAGATTTTAAGTGAAACTGCTAACCATCAGCAAAATAAGCCGCCACTAGAAGACTATACGCACCATCGTAATCTCTATATATGTACGCTCATTTTTTTGGAGGGTTTGATGCTTCGTATGCCGATTGAAAAGCTTGCGTAAATATTACAAGCTCACTCGTAACTTCATCCTCGTCGTCGGAAGAGTCGACAAAAATAATAAGACATATTTCGAGAATTGTGAGTTTAATTTGTGTGAAAAATGGTTGAATAAATAGGGTTTTTATATAGATAGAAGGATAAATTTAAAATAGAAAAAGGTTTTTTTTTTAATTCAAATGTAACGGTCATATTTGCTTCATTTTACCTCGCACACTCGATCGTTCCTAAGACCGAATTAGTTGGATCGAAATCAGTGACTCGGTCGCCGCGATGGGTCGACCGAGTGCGACCCCAGTTGCCATCGAGACCGACCTAAACCGGTGCGCCTAGCCTAAGCCATGGTTCGTCATTATTCCTATGATCATTTTTAATGTGAGCCACAGTTCGTAATCTTAGCTATAAGCTCGTTATAATTTCCTACTCACCAATGGTGTCCTAAAATTGTAAACGGCTTCTTTCTTCCTGTTGATTACATGTTGTTGTTGGTTCAAGTACAAACTCATGAATCCCACATCGGTAATAGAAAGAAGAACTTGATAGCTTATATATAGTGAAGTCATGTTTGTTGGGCAAGTTAATATAAATATTATGGTATTGTGATAATGGTGCGCTTGTGTGTTTAACAAAGCTAGTCGCGTACCATCTTCTCAATAACTTATAGATTCATTAACTTTTTCTTCTTCGTATGTTTTTTCACGACCTTACATGTGCCTCTTGTTACCTCAGTATATGCTGGTGTGTATGATCCGCTAAGGTTTCACTTTAGATGGTCATGGCGAAGACCTTTACGAACTCACGAGGAATTTAATGAACTGATTGACCTCCAGAGTATGCTTTCTAATTTCCAGGTCACAAATAATCAAGATGAATGGGTTTGCTTTTTTTTTGAACGACAATTTTATATTAAAAGATTAGCAAGAAGCTATAAGATACAAACCATAAAACCACAAAAGAAACACCTACCAAACTACCTAAAGACCCAATTAGAACCACAACAAAGACACCTAAAAACCTCCAAACAAAATGAAACCTTCAATAAAACCTATAATATATCAATGAAAGACCTTAAAAAACAAAAACTCCTAAGAACAAAACAAATTAAGACACCGTTTGGCGAAGCAATTTGAGTGTCTTAGAAGACTTTGTTTTTTTCTTTCTAATCGATGCGTTGAACCTTTTAGAGATGTTCGATGAGATTATTTGATAGTACTTGTTTGTGGTGGGTTGAAAGATGCAAACCCCTCACGAATTTCTTCAATAGACATATTTGGACGAAGCGTGCGAGAATATAATATTATCCTTTCCAACTCCAACTTGGAAGGCTTAGGTTTAAACCCAATATTCGCCTCATCACAACACATTGACTCGTCCTTCTCTTTTGCAGCATCACAACACTTAGTTTCGTCCATTTCTTTTGTAGTATCACAACAGTTGGTTTTGTCCCTTTCCTTTATAGTATCACAACACTTGGTTTCTTTTTCTTTGACATCCACAGTGTATGGTGAAAAGTCATTTTCACTACCAACAGACATGCTACTACTAGAGTCGCATGCATGCTCATCCATTTCAAAATTTGAATTTTCACTACCTTTGACTTGAGCGGGAAAAGTATTACTAGTAACCTCCTCATTGGCTTTTGTGCTCCGGTCTTCTGTCGTAAAATCACCTTCCATGACATCCTTGCGAGTGTTGATGCATTTCGTACACATCTCCGTTAGATCATTGATTTCTCCACATATGCTATTAGAACCACTCTTGATGATGATGTTGGTTTTTATCTCAGTTTTAACACCGTCTTTAACACATCTTACGTTATCGACTCTAGATGAACCGTCCCCCTCCTCGTTTTTGAATTCTATAGAAAATTTGGAACCACCCATATAGTTGACTTTGCAATTTGTAGTGTTGAAAGACGACCATATTGAATGTAGTTCGAAGAGTGAATGGATAACAAAATATTCATTGATCGTATGTTTAAGTGAAGATGAGAGATTAACCATGGGAGATTTTTTCGATCTGGAAGGAACATCGAACACCCACTCGTCTCTCTTGCATCCTTTTTTAGAGTCAGAAACAAGTTTTTCAAACATAGCAATGTTTGTTCTTAGATTGAAATTCCCTATCCTAATTCTGTTTAGTCTGTTTTCAAGAGCACGGAGGCTACCAACTCGGAAAAAGCGAGCAAACCCGAACTTTCTACCTGCCTTACTTAGCTTTCTAGCCACATACAAATCTGCTATCTCCCTGACCTCTACAAACAATTCATGTAGATCGGCTTTCTGCCAGTCAATTCATGTAGATCGGCTTTCTGCCAGTCCAGTGGAAAATTGGTAAAGAAAAAGTTGACCACATTATGGCTAGGATCAGGCTTTCCTTTTTCATCTCCTTTACCCTCGTCTTGATATTACCTTCGTGAATACCTTCTTGCTTGTTCACCGTGTTGAAAAGCAGTGACCTCTGATTTCCTTCTTGAGCGGCTTCACCCTTTGTTAACCCTGCTGGAACTTTATTATATTTTGCTTCTTTCTTGGCTCTTCTGTTTACAGTTACCCATGGTTCTCCGGTTAGTTCGTCATGGTTGAAAGTGTCGGTGGTGTTTCCATGGTTGTGATGGGTGTTTGGGTGTTTGTTTTCAGAGTGGGGGTTTTCTCTGTCCATAGACTTTAGAGAGAAAAAGTCAACAACACATAGTCTTGCTTGATTGACCAATGTAGGCGCTTCACTGTCAAAGGTATAAGAGCGCTGGGAGTCATCACTCCGAGTGAGTGTGTTTTTGGGTGCCACGTCAGCAAAACTCACTCACTCACTCACATGAAAAAAACAGGGGAGTCATCACTCCAAGTGATTTCCAGTTTTTCAGAATTTTACAAAACACCCCCTAAACAAACTTAAATATTTCATTAAACATAACCAACATTACAATACTTTTAAAATAAAACGAACATAATAAAAAAGACATACGAAAATTAAAAACACATACGAAAATTAAAAAAACATACGAAAATTAAAAATCATACGACCCGCCGTTTAGTTTTCTTCATCTTCATATGCATCTTCTTCTCCGTGGTCAATTTGATTCCACATATGATCCATAAGGTTTTGTTGAAGACTTTGATGGGTTTGTCGGTCACGTAGTTCTTTGTTTTTTCGGCGGTAAACTTCACACCGCTCAACCCATGTTCGTTGCATATTTCTTGACGGGTTAACGTAATTTTGGTTCCAATCTAACACCTGCATACCTTGATCTTTCAAAATCATGTTATGAAGTATGATGCACATATACATGAGTCGTCGTAAGGTGTTTACTTCATACGCGCGTGCTGGTTGACGTAGTATTCCCCAACGTCCTTGGAGAACACCAAATGCACGTTCAACATCTTTCCGTGCAGCTTCTTGACGCCTTTTGAAGTGAGCATGTTTGGCGTCAGTTGCAACCGTGAAAGATTTCACGAAACTCGCCCATTGTGGGTAAATACCATCCGCTAAGTAATACCCTTTTTGATACTCAACTCCGTTAACCGTATACGGTTTTATCGGTGCTTCGTCATTCAGAAGGTCATCAAATAACGGAGAATTATCTAAAACATTAATATCGTTATTCGCACCTGCCATCCCAAAAAACGCATGCCAAATCCACAGATCTTGCGAAGCAACAGCTTTAAGCATCAAAGTAGGGTATCTTTTATAACCACCAGCGTATTGCCCATGCCACGCAACTGGACAATTTTTCCATTCCCAGTGCATACAATCAATGCTGCCAAGCATCCCCTGAAAACCATGTTTCGTAAGATGTAGATCATATATTTGATCAACATCGGCCGGAGTTGGTTTTCTTAAATACTTGGCCATATACAAGTCAATAACACACATATTAAAATACATTAGACACTCACGTCCGGTTCGATTAGCAATTTGTAAATATTCATCAAATGCATCCGGCGTGTTGCCGTATGCCAATTGACGTATAGCCATTGTGCACTTCATAATAGCACTAATACTCATTCGACCTGTAGCATCGGGTCGAGAAGTAAAATAATTAAAATGCTCAGTAAGAGGATCGGCCTGATAATTTTTTATGCCGTTAACTATTTTTAAAAATAGTCTTCGGCTCATTCGAAATCTTTCACGAAACTTAACCAAAGGATACCTGTAATTCTCAACGAAATAATCGTTCATGAGCCGTTCCTCAGCACCTTCTCGGTCACGGTTGATTGGGGTCTGAGTTAGTCTTGGACGATTCTCTTCTTCAAGCAACCGTTGATAATGATTGTGTGCTATTGGCAAGAAGTAAGCATCGAATTCCTCATCGATTTCAAAAACTGACGGAACGTGATTGGGATTCATATTTGTTTGTAGAGAGTGTTTATGTTTTGGTGTGTAAGAAATGGTTGATTTTGAGGTATATTTATAGACGGATCGAAAAATATAGCCGTTATAATTCGAATTTCAAGAAACTAGCCGTTGGGGGGTGAAATGAAAAATTTTCAAATACTAGCCGTTTGGGGGGTTAAATGAAAATTTTTTAAAAATTAAACCGTTTTAGGGGGTAAAATGAAATTTTTTAAAAAAAAAAATCACTCACGCGACGTGAGTATACCCGCGCCGGAGTCTCACGCCGCGAGTTTTGCCTGGGGTGGGAGTCTTCACGGCTCTCGCGCCGTGGGTTTGGCACCCCACGGCGCCACCACTCCCAGGGCTCTAAGAACCCTTATTAACAATTCTTACTACAACCACTTGTCGTCGACTCCAACGAAATGGAACAAGCTAGTGCCAATTAAACTTAATATTTTGTCTTGGAGAATTGATAATAGGAGATTACCAACGAGGGTTAACTTAGATAAAAGGGGTATTGACTTAGACTCGGTTAGATGCCCCGTTTGTGATAATGACCTTGAGACGGAAGAACACATCTTAGTGCAATGTGATGTTTCTAATAGTGTGTGGAACGAAGTTGTTAAATGGTGGAAGATTCACGATGTCCAAGTTCACAACATCAGCGACGTTCTTTCACTCGTAAACCGTGCAAGCTTCTCCCCTAATATCATAATCGTATTTGAGGCTGTGATTCTTTCCACCATTTGGATTATTTGGCGGTTTAAAAACGACTACTTTTGCACTCAAGAAACCAAATAAAAGTCTCATCATCAACGACATAAAGCTATTCACATTCAATTGGATTTCCAATAGATTTAGAAAAGCAACGTTGAATTGGTTTGTGTGGCTTTTCAACCCGTGTAACACATTATTTATTTCTTTGTAATTGTTTTGGGTTAGCTTCTTGCTATGATCCTTGTTATATTTTCAAAAAAAAAATGTTTTTTCACGATATTTAAAGTATTTATTAGTACATGTTATTTTGACATTAAATCATTTCATGATTACATAAGCTATCTATCTGTTGGATTTAAAGCATCCAGTTCATTGTTATTTCTCAAAAGCAAAAACACACCAATACTTATGGATAATTAGATGTTGTTAAATGTATTGGTTCTGCATCGTGTGTTGAGCATACGCGTCGGTTGTATAATGTAATTACAATATAGACTTTAATTCGGCGTGTTACTATATTGACGAATATTTATTGCCAATTTCTGTTGTGCCCTTTTTTTGTTCATCAAGTACATTAATTAAAATCACATAGAAGCTGATGTTTAGAAAAATCAACAAAGTAGCTCAATAATGGCCTCGTAGTGCTGCAATCAAGCCAACCTTTTATCGAGCAACTCGAGCTCGAGCTTGGCTCGATCAAGCCAAACTCTTATCAAGCTCAAGCCCAAAAATAACTTGAATTACATTTCTACTGCGGAAATTAAAGGCAAGAAAACAACAATTATTCAGCAAATTTGAAACATATTCCTCCAAGGGAATAATTCGGCCTCATTTGGTTCAAGTAGTCTTCGCCAACTGTCATGCATAAGCAGATGATCGGATCTTCTTGCTTCGCTTTGAGCGGTAAGCTCTTTTTAGCTTCATACATATATATTAAAAGACTAACAACATATGTAAATTACATTTTCGTACTTCATGTCTCATTTTTCTTTTCATCTGTGTGTGTCTTAGCATGTATTGTCTAAAATTGCAACACTTATTACTAAGTTGAGTGACTAAATGTACACTCTTTTGACAAAGAGTGACTATTGTTTACCCTCATTTTATGCAAATTGCTGGCGGCGGCGCTATAAGCATGTCATGAATATGCTGAAAAGCCAATCGGGCACGACACCCTAAACATAAGTTCATATATAACATGAGTTGTCTATCGTAAAACACTCGAGGTTCATATTTCTAAAAAGCTAAATGGGAATAAAAAACAAGATAAAACTAGCATCATATTAGGGTAACACTTTTTACGCGATGCTAATTTGATTTTTTACAACAACAAAAATGTTTGCAATTATAAACTAAATTTTATTTACATCACCCACCGATGTGGAACATCAACAAGTTAATACAGAAGCGGGTGATGTCTCTCTTTGTATGATCTTCTACTTCTTTGTCTTGAGATACATGTGACTTCCCGTTTGAACTCTACCCTTCCTAATACTTTCATCTTCATTAATAAAAGGAGCTAAGGAACTTCAAACTTCCAAAAAGAATCCATGTATCAATAATCGAAGCTTCTTATTGAAAACATGACAAGCTGATTTGTTTTCATCCGTCATAATCCATATTGCAAGACTCCTTCTAATTTTGGCTTTTTGAGCTCACTTGTTCGAGCTCTTATAAGGTTTGAAACCTAGTTAAGCTTTATGTATAAAGCTCGGGCTCGTTTACACCCCTACGAGTAAGTGTTGGAACTTTTGAAGAGTTTGGTAATATTTCAAAAGGAAGAAAATTAAAGGTATTGTTAAAACCCTTTATTTAATCTGATATTTACATTGTAAGGACTAATTGTGTGTTTTTCTATTATCTCAGGGACCAAAGATGGACAATGTGTGTGAAGTTTGCTAAAGGGCTAGCCGTTGGAGGTTTTTGGGCTTGGAGATAGAAGGCCCAAGGTTGTTTGGGTTGAACGTTGCTATGTTAGCTATAATACCCTAACTCATATTGAGTTAGGGTTAAGTTGAGTGTGTGTGTGTTTTCTCTTGTGCAGCCATCAATGGCGACACACATATCCTACTTCATCCCTGGGTTTTTCATCTAGTATTTTGTTTGTTTGATTTGTAAAACTATTATCATGTTAGATAATAGATCCATACCAGTTTATACTGTGGTGGATTTTGATTTTTATAAACTCTCTCTCGTTCCTTTGATTGTTTGAAGTGAATGAAAGTGTTGTTAAATCATCTAGCCTTATTTTTCTACATGGTATCAGAGCTAGGTTATCAAACCTGATTCTGTTATTGTGAAAAGTTTTGTTTACAAAAGTTTTTATGCTTTTTTGTTCATACAAAGTTATAAAGTGTTTTTTCTGGTCGATCTGCTATTACAATAGCATTATACTCTCTCGATTTACAAAACCCCTAATTTTTTGAAAAAAATTAGGGTTTGACTTTTTTGGGGATCTTTTGATTCTTTGGTTCCGGTGACTTATTGTTGCGATTATTGTGACTCTGGTTATATTATCTATCTCACAAGTGGTAAATCCCCAATTTTTTGCAAAAATTAGGGTCTACTGTTTGTGATTAGATCTTGTGTTGTTTGTTCCTTGTGTCTCATAGGTGGCTTATTGGAGTGTTTCTCTTACGGAAATTGATTTTCCCTTTTTTCCTTTGAAGGAAAATTAGGGTTGGTCAATTGGAGGTTCTGATATCATCTAGACTAAGTGAATCTAAATATATCAGATCGATTGTGCTTGGTTTGATATCACTGTAACACCTCTTATCTCTCTCCTTTACTTGCTACCTGTTTTCTGTTTGATTCATTGTTTGTTTGTGCTCTTGGGTTGGTTGTCTTTTTTATTTTCTGACCCATTATATTTGGATCCTCACTCATTGCTTGCCCTTGACCTGCCACCCTTGAGTGGTTTGGAAGCCTGGGAACTTTGTTTGCAGTGTTGTGAGTTTGTTTATACCCTTTTTTGACCCTTCACCATGACTGATCATGAGAATGAGTCAGTTCATGGTGATGATGAGACCTTGAGTGTGACAGATCCTGTCACACTCATTAGCAAGTTGGACTTGAGTGACCCTTTGCATTTGCACCCCAATGATACTGCTGTCTTGACTGTTGTGAGTGTTAAACTTAAGGGTACTGAAAATTATCAAGTTTGGGCCAATGCCATGTTGTTGGCTTTGGAAGGAAAAAACAAAATTGGTTTTATAGATGGTTCTTGTAAAAGGTCTTTAACTGATGAAGTTTTAGGAAAACAATGGGATAGAGTCAATGCTGTGGTTCTTGGATGGATTCTGAATTCAATTTCTGAGGAATTATTCCTTGGACAAATTTTTTCTAAAAAGGCTAAGTATGTTTGGAATGAATTGAGAGAAACTTACCATAAAGTGGATGGTTCTGTCATTTTTAACCTACATCACAAGATTAACACTCTCAAACAAAATGGGTCTAACTTATCTGATTATTACCATAAATTGAATGCTTATTGGAAACAATATGATGCTATGATTGAGTTGCCTAATTGTGTGTGTACTGCTTCTGGTGAGTTTAAACGACATAATCAGTTGTTGAAGCTTATGCAATTTTTGATGGGATTGGATGATTCTTATATGAGCATTAGAAGCTCTATTCTCTCTAGAGAGACCTTGCCTGATGTGAAAGGTGCCTATGCCATAATTTCCAGTGAGGAATCTCATAGGTTGGCATTTGGTACCCTTGCTAGTTCCTCTCAGAGGACTCAGACCTCTGCTTTCTTTTCTAATGGGCCTGCTAGAAATAATAATACTCAAAGAAATCAGTCCAATAACCAAGGTAATTATAATGGTGGTAACTTTAGACCCAACTTTAATTTTGGCAACAATGGGGGTTTTAGACCTAACACTCCCACCACTGGATTTAGACCTAATGTTCCTAACAATTCTGGTCCTAGACCTTTTGGTATTAGTAATTCTGAGTTGATTTGTGAAAATTGTGGGTATAATGGGCACACTATTGATAGGTGCTTCAAGATTATTGGGTATCCTCCTGATTTTGGTAAGAAAAAAGGAGGACAAGGTAACAAGGGAAAAAATGTTTCCAATAATTCTGTTGGAACATCCTCTTCATCTGGATTCAGTGATGAGCAACTTGCTACCTTACTTTCTATGTTTAAAGATAACAAGGGAACCACTAGTGACTCTGGCAATGTTCATGCCAATATGGCAGGTACTTACTTTAACAATAGTAAGATTTTTAATGACAACTTTGAGAAGTTTTTTTGTTCTAACACAAACATCAAGTCCAAAATTGGGAACAATGGGAAGGTTGTTGATTCTGGGGCTAATCAACATATGACCAATAATGATTCTGAATTAGAAAGTGTTTTTAATATTTCACACCTTAACACTAAAGTTGCTCATCCCAATGGGACTGAAGCTATCATCTCCAAAATTGGAAATCTTAAACTTTCTAATGGACTTGTGTTGTTTGATGTGCTTGTTATTCCTGATTATTGTGTGACTTTGGTGTCTGTTCATAAATTAGCTAAGGATAACAAAATCTTAGTGGTTTTTGATGAAAATAAATGTTTCTTTGTTAATCAGGATTTCAATCTCAAAAAAATCTTGGGGACTGGTAGACAGTGTGGTGGTTTGTACTATTTAGATGTAGAAGGTAACAAATGTGTTAATGATTCTCATGTGATTACTTGCTCCTTGTCCAAACATGACTGGCATTGTAGATTGGGTCACCCTGCTGACCCAGCCCTAAATGTACTAAAAGATTCTTTAAAAATTAGTTGCATTGATCAACATGAGTTTTGTGAAATTTGTCAAAGAGCTAAACAAGTTAAAGAACCATTTCCTCTAAGTGAACATAAAACTAGAGCTCTTGGTGAACTTGTACATTTGGATGTTTGGGGTCCTTATAGGGTGACTAGTCATACTGGCCATAGATTTTTCTTGACCATTGTGGATGATTACACAAGAGCTGTTTGGGTTTATTTGTTAAAAACCAAAGATGAAGTTGGCAAATCTATTGAGATTTTTTACAACTTGTTAAAAAACCAATTTCAAAAAGATGTTAAAATTTCCAGAAGTGACAATGGGACTGAGTTTGTTAACCATACTTTTCAGACATTCTGTAATAACAAAGGTATTATACATCAAACCTCTTGTGCTTATACTCCACAACAAAATGGGGTTGTTGAAAGGAAACACAGGCATCTCCTTAATGTGACCAGATGCCTTATGTTTCAGGGGGGAATACCCTTAAGATTTTGGACTGAATGCATTCTAACTGCTACTTATCTTATCAAGAGATTGCCTTCTTCTGTTCTAAATGGTAGATCTCCTTATGAGATGATGTATAACACATCTCCTAATCTCTCTCATATTAGGACCTTTGGTTGTCTTTGTTTTGCTACTATTTTGAATAGTCATGATAAACTTACCAGCAGATCTGAAAAATGTGTTATGATGGGTTTTTCTAATTTGCAAAAGGGTTATAAACTTTATAGTCTTGATAGACATCAGTTCTTTGTTTCCAGAGATGTCAAGTTCTTTGAGTCTATTTTTCCTTTTAAGGATACTGTTTTGAATAAAAAGAATAAGGACCAAGATGTTGATGTTTCTCAAAATGACAAAGTTTTAACCTTTTTTGATTTGGAAAACCCTGAGCTTCCTAATGATGATGAGAGAGTTACTAATGTTCATAATGGTGACAGTAAGTCACCAAGTGCTGGTAGCCCAGACTTGGGTTTAGGTGACAATGGATACATTGCTTCTAGCAATGATACCATTGATGCCAGTCCAAGTGTTGAGGCTGCTACACTTGATGAAACACAAATATCTGAAGGAAACTTAGAATTTCACCCAAGCTTTCCTTTGCATGGACATGACTTGGGTGGTATTTCTAATACTAATGCTCAGGGTAATCAGGGTGTGAGAAGGTCTTCTAGACCTTCTGTTTTTCCAAAAAATTACAATGATTTTGTTGTGGATTCCAAGGTCAAGTATGGGATTGAGAAATTTGTTGGTTATTCCAAAATTAAAGGAGATGTGTTATGCTTTGTTACTCAATTAAATAAGAGTAGTGAACCTAGGAGTTTTTTTTAGGCTTGTCAAAGTCCTGAATGGGTAGATGCTATGAATGTTGAATTTGCTGCTTTG
Source organism: Glebionis coronaria (assembly GCA_025667525.1). Taxonomy (NCBI): domain Eukaryota; kingdom Viridiplantae; phylum Streptophyta; class Magnoliopsida; order Asterales; family Asteraceae; genus Glebionis; species Glebionis coronaria. The sequence continues at coordinate 792,038 of JANFOE010000374.1, read as the reverse complement.
CTTGAAAATGACACTTGGGACTTAGTTGAATTGCCTGCTGATAGGACTGCCTTAAATTCTAAGTGGGTTTGGAAACTTAAGTTTAAATCCAGTGGTGAGATTGAGAAGTATAAGGCCAGACTGGTTGCCATGGGTTGTGGTCAAAAAGAGGGAATTGATTATGAGGAAACTTTCTCTCCTGTTGTTAAAATGGTTACCATTAGATGCTTGATTAATCTTGCTGTTAACCAATGTTGGCCTATTTACCAATTAGATATAAACAATGCTTTCTTATATGGTGAATTGGATGAGACTGTCTACATGAAACCCCCACAAGGTTTTTACTCTGGTAATCCAAAGCTTGTTTGTAAGCTTAAAAAGTCTATTTATGGTCTGAAACAGTCTCCTAGACAATGGAATGCCAAGCTCACTTCTGTGTTAATTGAGAATGGGTTTGTGCAAAGCAAGTCTGATTACTCCTTGTATACTAAGGATTGCCATAAGTGTTTTATTGCTGTGCTGGTTTATGTTGATGATATTATTATTACTGGGAACAACAAAAAATAGATTGACAACTTCAAACTTTTTTTAAAAAGTAATTTCAAAATAAAAGATTTGGGAAAACTACAATATTTTTTGGGAATTGAAGTTGTTGATACTAAAGATGGAATATGTTTGAATCAAAGAAAGTATGTTCTTGATCTTTTGTCTGAATATGGTATGCTTGCTTGCAAACCTTCCAAGACACCTTTACTTTCTAAATTGACCATTTCTAATCAACCTTGTGATGATGATCCCTTGTTGGAAAACATTGTGGATTACCAAAAGCTCATGGGCAAGCTGATCTATCTGACCAATACCAGACCTGATATTTCCTATGCTGTTCATTGTCTTAGTCAGTTTATGCACTCACCCTTAAGGTCTCACTTGAAGACTGCTTTTAAGATTCTTAGATACTTAAAGGGTGCTCCAGGTTTGGGTATTCATGTTAAGAGTCACACAGGTATGACTCTTAAAGCTTTTTCTGATGCTGATTGGGCTAAGTGTATTGTCACCAGGAAATCAGTTACTGGGTATTGTGTCTTTGTGAATGATAATCTTGTGTCCTGGAAAAGCAAAAAACAAATCACTCTCTCTAAGTCATCTGCTGAGGCTGAGTATAGAGCTCTAGCCTCAGTGACTAGTGAAGTCATTTGGATCCTTAAAATTTTAAAAGATTTGAAATGTAGTAATCTTTTGCCTGTGGATCTTTATTGTGACAGTAACTCAGCAATCAAAATTGCTGCTAATCCAGTGTTTCATGAGAGGACTAAACACCTAGAGATTGATCTTCATTTTGTGAGGGAAAAAATCTTGAATGGTGTTGTTAGGACTCAAAAGGTGGAGTCTGCAAATCAAATTGCAGACATCCTTACCAAAGGATTGGATACACCACAACATGCATTCCTGGTTGAAAAACTTGGGATGATTGATCTGTATAAAATATCAGATTAAGGGGGATGTTAAAACCCTTTATTTAATCTGATATTTACATTGTAAGGACTAATTGTGTGTTTTTCTATTATCTCAGGGACCAAAGATGGACAATGTGTGTGAAGTTTGCTAAAGGGCTAGCCGTTGGAGGTTTTTGGGCTTGGAGATAGAAGGCCCAAGGTTGTTTGGGTTGAACGTTGCTATGTTAGCTATAATACCCTAACTCATATTGAGTTAGGGTTAAGTTGAGTGTGTGTGTGTTTTCTCTTGTGCAGCCATCAATGGCGACACACATATCCTACTTCATCCCTGGGTTTTTCATCTAGTATTTTGTTTGTTTGATTTGTAAAACTATTATCAGGTTAGATAATAGATCCATACCAGTTTATACTGTGGTGGATTTTGATTTTTATAAACTCTCTCTCGTTCCTTTAATTGTTTGAAGTGAATGAAAGTGTTGTTAAATCATCTAGCCTTATTTTTCTACAGGTATAATAATTGATGCATAAATTGATTGTGTATGTTCTGTAAGAGTTTGGTAATCATGTTCACCTAGTCTAAGGAATGACTGGTTGATTTAGGTATCAACAAATAGTCGAAAGTATAAGCCATTATCTAGGGAAGGGCAAATTCTTTAGTTGTCTTAGGGTATTATACATCAAGAATAACTACGTACACTTTAGGTAATGAACAAGACCACCGAACACACAGAGATAAGATCAGCCATATTCTCCTAATGTACCGATGAATTTTCTCTTACGACACTTTTAGTAATGAACAAGACCACCGAACACACGGAACATGTTCCGCACCATCATCATTTGGTTGTTACCATCCTTTTAAAGATATATCCCGTGAATTGATTTTTATCAATAATAATATTTCATTAGTGAAAAAAACAAAAAAACAATAAAATATCCCCCGTGACAAAATAATTTTATTATATTTCATTTTATCACTACTTATATTTCATTATTTTTTCAGTAGTGAAATATTACCGTTGATAAGAATCAGTTGGAAAATTTACAGTTTTAGTCCTCCGCTGGGTTTTTTTAATTTTTGGACATTTTGACAAAAAATTCTCCTTTCGTGTTTTTATCATGGGATTTAATCTTAATTAATAAATGGTTAAAATTAGTCCTTTTTCATACAAGTAAAAAAAAGTCGCAAAATAACTCAACTCGTCAACCGAAATCAAAAGGAAAAAGAATACATCATTCATGCATGTGACCACTAGTCCAACCCCAAAATACATCATTCATGCATGTGACTCTATTGATATTTAGATATACCACATATTTCACATAGATGATGAGGAAATCTGTTGTTCATATATTCTAAGCTCACATAAAAACTTAATTTGATATTTTTATTTCAAATATGACATTAGGGTGTTCCAAAAACTGAAGAAACCCATAAACCAAACTGAACCGTTTAATACGAAGTCGAAAGTCTATTTATCATGCTTTAGTTTCGATTTTTATTTTTATATATTGCTCGTAATGGTTAACCGAACCGGATAATGTAACGTGCATTTATCACATCTTTTTATAGCCCGTCCATATTTTTATTTTATGTTGTTTCAAAATAATTGTCCATTTCTAAATATATATAAAAGATGTTAAATTAAATTTATCATATTATCCTCATTTGAGATAATAATTACAAATTTTAAAAAACTTTTCAATCAAATCGTTAAGGGTGAAAGTGTCTTTGTGCAAAAAGTAAAAAAAAAAAATGAAATTGTTATGATGATAATCTTTTCAGATTGTGTGACTTATATTTGTCAATAATAATTAACATAAATATTTTGTTTTTCCCTTTTATCTCTTTACTTCACTTTAAAAGATTTACCACTTAACTATAACTTTCTTTGTTAATAAATAAAACTTAACACTGGATACGTATTTTGTTGAGAGACAAAGAACTAGAAAAGTAGTTCTGATAAATTTTGAATAAGAAATAAATGTCTGGGGAAGAAGATGCATGGATAAATGTAAAAAGTGAAAATAAAAAGTAGTACATATAGGTACAAGTGAGGGAGGGTATCACGTGAGAGTAGGACTGAGTATCGGGTTCAGATCGGATCGGATTAGATCGATTAAAATCAGACCACACCGAGGCTCGAATTGGTCTAAAACCCCGTATTGAAACCGGTCTAGTCTGGTTCAATCTTATTAGGCATAAATGATTATTTTTTGTATGATCGAGCTGGAGACCGAAAACCGAAATGATCCAAAACTCAAATGCTCATCCCGATCAGAACTTCGGCCTCATGCAACCAGCCATTCACCACATTCTGGCTTGACATCATCATCGTACTTTACTATGAAGACAAAGGAGAAATAAAAGGAGGGGTAATTTTTCAGCCCAACAATGGGACGAAAGCGAAGTAAAGTAGTGTGTATTGTTTGTAATTATCATAGCCCTGGTTTAAAATAAATGGCATGTTAGTAATGTTTTAACTTTTGGCTTTTTGAAAACATAAAAAATCTCAGATTTCTATTTCACTTTCTTTCATGTCACAACACATACATCAACGAGCTGAGCATTTTGGATTGTCGACCGGATCGAACCGGATCATTTTGATCCGGTCTTATTTTGAATCATCAATCGGATCGAACCGGATCATTTCGACTCGGTCCTTTGTCTGAAGTTTTGAACTATTTCGGTCTTAAGTTCGATCTGTCTTGTTCGGTCTTAACAAAAAGTCTCTGTCCAAGGTTTTAGACCATTTCAGTCATCGGTCTGATTCCATCTTAGTCGGTCCGATCTGGTCCTAGCCCGATGATCAACCCTACATACAACAATTACTTTCTCTACTTTACTACTCTCTCTGTCTCATAATACATGTCCAGTTTGACATTTTTTATTCTTTTTAATCTTATTTTGATTATAAATATTTTTACTTGTGTTATATAATACTTGATGAAAATTATACTAAAAAAATACATTGTAAAACCGAATTTATTCATATAACTTTCATGAAGTATTATATAACACGATACGAATATTTATGATCAAAGTTAAATAATAAATACCGATAATATTTCATATTGAACACTTAATATAGAATCAACGTAGTACCATCTTTCTTCTTCAACTTGATTTCCTTTTCATTTAGTTCTCACAAAAAAGTTGAGAACAGGTTGTAAATACTTGAATATCATCAACATAATCTTTTAAAAACAAAAAGGTTAAGAGCATTGGAAACGATTGAGGTCTAAAGTTGGTGTCAAAGGAAAAAGTGCTTGCTACATAAGTTTGACACGAGAATTTTTGACATCACATTTTGTGATGGTGTGGTAAGCCAAAGAAAAAGTGGTACTAAAGAGAAAAAAATGGTATTATTAGCCCACAAATACCCCCGGTTTATTAAAAAAACAAAAAATAATAAGAAAAAAAAAAAAAAACACTTTGGCGTGAGCTGATGGTTTTAGCGCAAAGATGTTTGATGCCATGTTCGATGTGATACTCGTAAGCCAACAAAAATTTGGGGCCAAAAGCTTAGGAGCCCACTTACGAGTTATTGTTCCTCATGCTCTAAATCATACAAAGTTCTTGAATAGAGAAAAAGCTAACAAATCATACAAAATTGTTAGTTGAAGATTTATGCGTTTGGATTTGTGAATCCAACCGCTCCACACTCAACCAACGACTTAATATTAACATCAAATTATACAACCCACTTGAATTTAGTATATATTCTATCAAGTTTTTATTTCTATTAGCAATGTGGGATTATAGAAGCCATATGATACATGGAATCAATGTTTTCAGACCCGGGTCAACCCGACCGGGTCAACCGGTTGAACCGGTTCCGGCCGAAAAAACGGGCCATATTGACCCGGGTTTTATATTTTCGAAACCCGGCTTGACCCGGCGGGTTTGGGGTGACCCGGGTCAACTCGGTTCTCAAGACCCGGCCGGGTTTCGAATTTTTCGGGTTTTTTTAATTTATTTTTTTTAATTTTACGTATTTGCGACGAAATTTTATTTTTACATATTATTTTGGTTGGTAAACAATTTATATTTTCAATATACGTAAATTTTTGTAGCTTTTATAAGTATAATTTTATTAATTATTAAAAATATATAAAAAAATATTTTTTTTAAAAACCGGGTTAACCCGGGTTGACTCGGATCCGGCGACTCGACCGGGTCAATCTAAGACCCGGTTTTAAAACATTGCATGGAATATAAAATCTATTCCAAAATGGTTACATCATGCATTATACACTAATAGTCTCAAAATAAATCCATATAATACATGGAATATTAAATCTATTCCAAATTAATGGTTACATAAAAAATAATTTCACAACTTGCAAGTCGCCAAATTATTTTATGAGCATTTTAGTTTAGATGACTTTTTGACGTATAAAAAATGATTGTGCAGGTGCGGTCATTAATGGGTGATCGACTTGCTCTTCTTATTTAATTTTTTTAAACGGCGAGTTAGTAGTTAGTAATTCGAGTGACATCTAATTAGACAGTATGCAAACATGCAACTTTCTTCTTAAAGGATAAACCCTATTCCTGATTCTATTTAATTTGGGCCCTCGAAGGTTTTTAGTGAGACTCGAACTTGACACCTCTCTAAAAATATCTCCCCAAAATTACCTTTGGTAACCAATTGAGGTAGTTCATTTGGTTTTATGCAGTTATTTATGAGATGGGAAGTGCTACTAAGAGCTCTTTAAATTTGTGTTGAAGTATGCATTTGAAGATTAAACCGGTTATAATAGGAGATGGAAGTGCAAAGATTATCAGATTTGTTAAGATCAGATTCCGGTCTGTACATATGTCGAATAACCCCTATCGAAAAAAACCATACTTAAATGAAAAACCTGATATTAGGAAAAGTTAAATGAAAAGTAAAGTGTCTAGTATCGAACTTGGGACATCCACTATCCATGCCAACGACTTGGCCACTAGTCCAACCCAAAACACATCATTTAAATGACTTAATTACTAGTTAATATGTGGGACATCTAGAAATACGATCAGTGGCGGATCCAGAGATTTTAACTATGTGTGGCACAAAATTTTTTTCCTCAAAATTCTAATTTACGCAAAATTAGAAGCAAAATTAACACATACTAATTATACTACAATACGTAATAACTAGTTCAACTGCATACTGTATATTTTTCTTGCCAAATTTAATGGGCTTTGCTTCATTTACAGGCTTTAAAACGCTCATTTTTTACTTTAGAAATACAACATCTGTCAAACCAAAAAGAACAAGTTTACAAAATACTTTCAAGACAATAGAACCAAAAATAAAACAAAACAACAAGACTATTATAGATCAAGAAGACTTGCAGGTACACAGTACCCATTTACACAGTACCCATTTGCAAACTATTATCACTGACACCTATGAGGTGTAAAAAAAGAACCAATCTCTAGTCCCATGTATGCAAACTATTATCAGTCAAGAAGACTTGCAGCTATACAGTACCCATTTGCAGACTAAAATCCAAATTACACAGAATAAAACTACTTCTCCTGGCCAACTTATGTATGGCACGTGTCACAGGTAGCCAGGCTATAGCTCCGCCCCTGAATACGATGTGTAGGAGCATTGTTAACAATCTCTTAAAGAAGCGGGTGATATGTCCCTCTTTGCATAATCTTAATCTTCTTAGTCGAGGCCGATGCAACTTCAGACTTGTTCTTTTTTCCTTCCTGATACTCCCATCTTCATTCATAATTGCATAATATTTGAGTGAATCTTGCAACTGTTCCACCACCATTGGGTTTGCAGGAGGTTCAACTGATGATACAGTTACACCAGGTTCCATTACTGTCAGGTTTGCTACGTACAGGTGGAGTTGCAACATGTTCCAACATTTTCCGTAACACCGAAAATAGTAATACTTATATAAGTACTAACTATATAAATTATAGGTTCTAGAGAAGTGTCAAATGTAGGATATTAGAGAAGCCAATCATATTTACTTGACAAAAGATAATTTTAACATTTGCCATGGACCTATTTCTGTATTGATGTTGTTGGCTGCTACTCGATCTGATTTACTTCTTCTTTTGACTATTGATTAATCATAACGACAAACATTACAACGCCAATAAATACCGCCATCAATAGCAAATATACAAGGCATCCTAAACAGCCCAGAGCAAATTACCGAATGCTAGAACTTTCCAGTGACATGAATGATAATCTTCATGTTGTTTTCGACTACTCCAATAAAGGAATATTTAAGATCGGTTTGGTTCAACTTGATCAGATTGAACCATCACTGTGAGTCACATATTATGTAATCTTATTGCCCGATATTAACCACCAAGCTGTTTTTAGCCTCATACGCATATGCATATGTACTATAAAACCAACAATAACATGTATAAGGAATATGTTTTAAACTAGCTATTAGACATTACTAGTAAATAATGCATAATTCACTCATCCATGGTGTATCCAAATTGAAAACGACTTTCTTTCCATTAATTACATGTCGTCATTGATGCATCTTCAAACTCATTAATCCCATATTGTTAGTAAAATGAAAAACGTGGTAATTTATATACTAAAGTCATGTGAGTTGGGTAAGTTAATATTAATATTCTATGTTGTTGATTAGGTATCCGCGAGTTGATTTACAAAAATAACCAGGAACCCTCATCAACAACTTTGTATAAATTCATTAACTCTTTTTATTATAAAAAGATTTTGCTAATGATATCAAAGTATTTATTACATGTTATTTTAAACGTTAAATCAAATGTTTAAAAACCTCTTATTCGTTGGATTTAAAGCATCCAGTTAATTAGTTTTACTTGCTTTTAAGGTGTTTTGGCTATGGTCCTTCTTATCATTTTGCATCAAAGCCTCTAATTTGTTAAAAAGCCCCTTATTGTTGTTGGATTTAAAGCCTTTACTGTTGTTGGATTTAAAGCCTTTACTAGCTTTTAATTTGCTTTACTACATCATATTTACCGTTTAGACTTGCTAGAAATCTTTTTAGACACGTTTTTACCATAATATAGTAAGTAAAAATTGTAAAAATCTGCAATCGATAAAATTGAAATCGAAAAAAAAACAAAAGCGGGGGACCCGCTTATCAGGGTTAAAATTTGGTTTTTATTTATATGTACGCAATCAATCAATTCTCGTTCAATAAAAAAAATTCTCTTTCAATAAAAAAAACCAATGGTTTCGCTTTGGTTCTCTTTCAATAATATTTTTGAGCCTATGACATCTTCCCTGATTAACGAGTTGTGCGTAATTTTCTTGATTTGCAGCATTCTGATAAATCTTCTTCTCTTGAACATTATTTGCCAATGAAATTACGTTTTACTAAAGCTATTGTTCCTTGTGTAATCTTATTTTTTGATCATCTGGATAAAACAAAAGCATCGATAGGGGTAACTAATTTTGACTAGGAGTTTTGAAATGAGAAAAAACAATGATTTGAAGAAAATGACAAAAAGTGTTTCTAGTAACACAAATGCATTTTGTTTTGTTTAAAGCCTTAAACATGCTCGTAAACATTTGTTGCTCTTCAAAGAGAAAAAGAGGCAACTAATTAAATGAAAAAACCTAAAATTAAGAAAAGGTTAAGCAAGGTGACAAAAGTAAAAATATTTTATAAGTTTAAGAAGTGACCAGGCTATTACACGAGAATTGAAGTAGCTTCTAGTATTGAACTTGGGACCTCTCCATTTCTCATGAGAAGAGCCAGGCCACTGGTCCAACCTACAATAGATGATGACTTATATTGATTTTGTTAATTGTTAACATGAACAATTTTTCTCACTGATAATAAAACTATTTTCATTGCTTTGTATATTAAGCTTTATATATAACTTCCGAACTACCGTTTTGAGTTTGATCATTTCATTTCAAACATGCTACTAGCTTAGGGTGTTCAAAGGTTCGAGAATCCGACAAACCGAGTGGATCCGTTCGGTTCGAAACGAAAAAAAAACTCCCTTTTCACTATGAAGCCACTGCTCCTCCGTCAACGGACGAATGGCTAGCGCTGATTTCATTGTCAAGTCATGGATCCTCTTAACTCTTGGTGAAACTCTTCAATGTAGGCTCATAAAGATGAGCCCTACCACTGCTAAACCACTTGGGAACAGGTTGAAAAAATATTTCTTGATAATAAACGTAGAAGAACTATCGCCTTAAAAGGTGAGTTGCGTGTGATTCAAATGGGTGATCTTAGCGTCGATGCTTATTTTCGTAAGATAGATTCAATTGTTACTCTTAGATGATTTTGGGTCACCCATGAGTGATGAAGATCTTGGCGCGAGCACCAGAGCAGTGCGCCAACTACCACGTGGCGCCAAAGGCTTACCAGCCAAGTGGCCAGCCACTGTTTCCATCTCTAATAAATAAAGTCTTTTTTTGCATGGTATAAAAGCAATAGATGTCGCGATAACATCACAATAGCTACCGTGATAACATCACAATAGAAGATTATGGTTTATCTCTAAGAGAAAAGGTTTGAGACTAACTTAACGACTACTTATTTAGAGCTCTATGTGTGGTTGGCATTGTTGCGAAAACGTCACCCCATGGCGCAAGGAATCACACCATGGGTGCACGTGGTGTTTTCTCGTTTCCCGTTTCGCGTTATACCTGCAAAAAACCACTCACCGATGGTGTCCCCAAATTATTAACGGCTTCTTTCGTTAAACTGATTACATGTGGCTCGTTGATTCAACTAAAAACTAATTAAATGCATCAATGTTGTGGATCAACAACATAAGACATATAAAAACCACTGATTTTTCCATTGGAAACCTAGGATCAAAATTTGTTTCTGTGCATAAAGCTAGAAGCTTTAGGTCGTGAAAAAAGGAAACTTTTGAGAGTAAAAGGCATAGACCTATTGACATATTTACGTATGGTGCTCGGGTAATGAATCGACGGTGAGTACGCGATGATAATTTTTGAAGCGAACAAATGTTACTATTTTACCTATCAAGTTTGTATTTACAATTTACATTGATGTAAAGTGGTAAAAATATTAAATCAAAATAATTTCGGTTAAAAAACTAAAAGTTAATAAAATTTATCCAAATTGATACTGAATTAAAAAACACAAAATTTTAGAAAATATGGTGAATTTAGATTATGAAAATAATAAGTAGATAAAAATATTTTTCAATTTAAAATAAAAAAATATTATTTTATATATTGTTACAAAAATTTGTTATAAAAAGTTATTAAAAAAGGTCATATGGTATAGAATGTAGAAAACACACACAACTTGTTATACTTAGTAAGTAAAATTTGAAAAAAATTCATGTTTTGTACAAAAAAAACTCTTGTGAGAAAGAAATATAAAGCACAAAATTCATGTTTTGTACAAAAAAAAAAAAAAAAAAAAGAGTCAATGGTAGGCTTAAGAATTGAAGCGAAAACCTTGAGAATATAGGATGGTTTCCTTGCCAAACCCACGACATGACTCCATACTAGTTATTTTACTTGAGTATTTATCTAAACTCTAAACTTTGATTATACAGTACTTTACGTTTAGTTTTAGCCCAAATAATCTTAAGACGTAAGTAAACATCCAAAGCAGCAAATGATTTAACGATCACAACAACATGTAATCAAAGGACTTTTTTTTTCACTACTACAGAAATATCTAATGTAAAGTTTTGATCAACGTTTTAAAACAGCTTACGAACTGTGAGTGAATCCACACCAAAATGACAATTATGGATTAACTGTCTCAGCTCTAACTATATGAATTTCACACGCTCCTTAAAATATCTCACATTAACAGGGGCGGAGCTATGCCTTAGCCACCTGTGGCACGTGCCACACATAGATTTGGCATGTGAAGTGTAAGTTTTTTGTTTCTTCTTTTGTTTTCTTGGTATTGGGCGGTGAGGGTGACGGGTCTGACGATCAGAGCATCAACGTTTTTGGGCATAAAAAGTTATAAGTTTTTCATTTGGGATGATGAAGGAGAGGGGTGGAGAGAAGGGTTCAAAATAGTAAGTTTAACTGGATCATAAAAAAAGTTCAGAAAGACTTGGAGGATAATAATTCATAGGTTCATAAAGGCATACTTTGTTTTTAGTGGTACTAAATGATATAGAAGTCCCACATAAAAATAAAAGTTGTAGCAATATTTTCACAAAATGCTAAGCTCTAAATAACGGTTGTAAAACATTTTTATCATATACTAGAAATTTGAAAATACCCAGTTAGAATCCGAATCTTCAACATATTGATCATACTTAGTTTGCAAATTATATCTATATGGTGGACACCGGAGTGCATATGGATTTATTACATAGATATAATTAGTAATAATAAATTCAAAAAAAAGTAAAAAAAGTTATTAAAGAAATTATATTCATTTTATTAATCATTTAAATAAGTTTTTTTTTCAGTAAAAATTATAACTGAAAAATGTTTAAATTTTATCTACAACTCGAAATATTTATTTGTTTCAATCCAAACCACGTTTAAGTTGCTCGCATTTCTAGATCCATAACTGTAAACACCAGCTGGTTTACCTTAATCAACAAAGCACACATTTAAAACTATACGTTAAGCAATGCAAGTCGAAATTGTGCCACATGCAGTCTAAAATCCTGGATCCGCCACTGCACATTAAGGATTTCTAATCAAGTATACAAAGCCAATAGTAGTATACAAATAAGGTTACTGTTTTTTTTTATGAGCAAGGTATCTCGTTTAACTGTGATAAGGTTATTATTAAGTTAATCGACAACCCATATTTTGTCTGAAGTCTGAACGTTCAATGGATGCATATCTGATCTCAAGTCCTTTAAAACCCAAGAATGGCCCTACCGACTAGAGTTTAGAGATAATTATTCATAATGGAGAATGCGCAACTAGTATGTTGCAAACCATTGAATCCACTTTAAACAGGTTTTTCCTTTTTTATCAAATCGACAGTTTACTTCTAGTATAGGCATTTGATGATTCATTCAGTCTCAACGTTCAATAGATGCATATCCATGAAGCGAGTGGTTAATGTATATATCGAACAAGAAACAGGATTATAGACATAGTGTGTCGCATCCTAAACGTTCTTTTAAGATTTATAACACAAACTTGAAAGTTAGGCAATCATCGACTATTCCACTATGTTTAACTTGACCAACAAGTAACCATAACTGGTGTCGCATATTATGTAATTTTCTTACCTTTTTAACCACCAAGTTCTTTTCCGCCTCATACACATATATGTTATATATAAAACCAACACAACAACATGTACGAGAACCGTGTTTTAAAAAAAGTATTACTCCATAACATGTAATAATTTACGCATAATTACTCAAAGAAGGTTACCTCAAATTGTAAACAGTTTCAGGTACCAAAGTCTCTATCCAACAAGAAACTCATTACACCCACATCGGTAGTAGAAAGAAAAACTTGGTAGCTCATATACTCAAGTCATGTGGGTTTGGTAAGTTGCTATCAATACTATGTTGTTGATTAAGAATTCGTAAGCGGATTTAAAAATCCGCTTTAGAAATGCTTGATCGACAACATTATATAACTCAGTAACTTTTTTAAAAGCTTTTGTGAATGATATTCAAAGTATTTCTTACATGTTATTTTGAACGATAAATCATTTCATGGTAAAAAAGCTTCTTATAGATTGGATTTATAGCATTCTAACTAGTTTGTTTTTCTTATCAGATTCTACTAAATTCTTGACAGTACAAAACAATGTATAAGAAAGAAAAAATAACCCTTAACAATTAAGTTCATACGAGCAGATAGTTAGAGCATTAGCCACAAACACTGGCAATAGAACCATTTATGTACTCAAGTTGTTGGGTTGTTAAATGCCCCAATTCAATTCGCTGCTTGTAATGAATCGCTTTAGAAATCTATACGGCAACCAACGCCAACGACTCAATCGACACCACGATGCATGACATAAAGCCAAGAGCGAAAAAACACAAAATATAAGAATCCTTCATTTTCGGGAGCTTGAGCTTGAACTTAAGCTATGCATAATAAGGTTAAGGCCTTATTATGTGATGTAAAGGTGCAATGCTTCGTACATGTGTAGGTATGTTCACAACAATGAACATTGACACAAAAATAGGAAACTGTGTAATTTTCATTTCAACTGATTTTGTGTGTTGCTTTGGTATATAAACTACGATGATTTCATTTCAACTACTAAAAAATAAGGAAATATATGTGGGCTAATAAAGAAGATGTGGCACATCTTACTTATGAATTTAGCATGCTTTTTTGAACTTAATTAAGTTACCCCATATATATTTGAACTTTTATGCAGCCTCTTGTGAGGAGGTAGACTCCACTTGTATGAAAAATAAGGAAACATATGGATATAAAAACGTAAATTGTAATTTAAAAGAAGTTCTATAATGCTCGCGAGCTTCACAAACAACATTTCGCACCCGAACCGGACTCGGAAATATAATAAAAAAGTTGAAATAACGGAAAAAATAATGAGTATAACAAGTGATGTAGATGATGGGATCGAATATGGGGCTGCCAAGTTCCCAACCAACACCTTCATCACTAGTCCAACCTCACAATACAATCATTTTTATGACTTTGTAAATACTTGACATTTAGAATATTTTTCAACTAAATGTTAAATAAAGATTTCATAAAATGAAAAGAAAAATACATTTAAACAAAATGGGTACTTTTATACTATCTTTTTAAGGTTTTTTTTATATTTTAAGATCATAGAACTTTCAAACAGTTGTTTTAAATTTGATCTTTTTATTTCAAACATAATATCATGGTGTTAAAAGATCCCAAGGAGTTAACAAACCGAGTTCATATCCAAAAATTGAGGAGATCTGACATTTGATGAAACTGAAATCGAAAAAGAAGCTAAAACCGGAAAACCCGCTTATCACAGTTAGGTTTTTTTGGTTTTTATTTATATGTACGTGATCAATCAATTCTCTTTCAATAAAAAACAAATGGTTTTGCTTTGGTTCTCTTTCATAAATATTTTTGAGCATATGACATCCTCTCTGATTAAAGAGTTGTGCGTAATTTTCTTGATTAGCTGCAACTTGGGCTTGATTTGCATAATTTCGGAATATCTTCTTCTCTTGAATACGAGATTCGAACATTATTTTAATCCAATTTTTGCCAATGAAACTAGATTTTACCAAAGCTAGCTTTTCTTTGTCAAGCTATTGTTCCTTGTGTAATCTTATTTTTTGATCATCTGATAAAACAAAAGCTTTGATAGAAGTAACTAATTTTGACAAGGAGTTGAGTTTTGAAATGAGTAAAACAATGATTTGAAGAAAATGACAAAAAGTGTTTCTAGTAACACAAACGCATTTTGTTTTGTTTAAAGCCTTAAATATTCTCGTAAACATTTGTTGCTTTTCAAATGAAAAAACCTGAGATTAAGAAAAGTTGAAGCAATGTGATAAATACTAAATACATATTATAAGTTTAAGAATTGACCAGGTTATTACACGAGAATTGGAGTAGCTTCTAGTATTGAACTTGGGATCTCTCCAATTCTCATGAGAAGAGCCAGGCTACTATTCCAACCCACAATAGATGACTTATATTGATTTTATTAATTATTAACTTGAACAATTCTTCTCACTGATAATAAAACGATTTTCATTGCTTTATATATTAAGCTCATGTATGTATATTTGTCGAACTGCAGTTTTGAGTTTGATCATTTCATTTCAAACATGCTACTAGCTTAGGGTGTTAAAACTTCGAGAAACCGACAAACCGAGTGGAACCATTTGTTTTGAAACGAAAAAAATCTTCCTTTTCACGATTTAGTTTTGATTTCTATCTTTGGATTTTCGGATTACCGGACTATACCATGTATGATATAAGGTGATGGTGCCCTTACCAAATATTAAAGATTTAAAAAGTGAATTCAAGCGAACACTAAAAACACATTTTGATTGACCGAGTATATTTAAAATCCATTTGAAAAATA
The DNA here is from genome assembly GCA_025667525.1 of Glebionis coronaria. Taxonomy (NCBI): domain Eukaryota; kingdom Viridiplantae; phylum Streptophyta; class Magnoliopsida; order Asterales; family Asteraceae; genus Glebionis; species Glebionis coronaria. The sequence goes on along the minus strand of JANFOE010000374.1, from coordinate 776,631 downwards.
TGATGTTTTTTTTTTCAAAAAAATTAATTTCACGTCAAAAAATTTATTGGTGTCTCACCCCATATAAACCTTTGGCTCCGTCCCTGCTAATATAGATGAAGGTTTTTTCAATTTGAAAACGTTTTCTTTCTTTCCACTGATTATATGACGTCAGTCCGTAGGTGATAGGGGTCAACAATGCTGATCCATGAATAAACTAGCACCCACATACATGTATGTCAACCTCGTACCCTCAATCAATATACAAATCAAAATCGCAGCTCTCGCAAACATAACATTGTTGGCAGTAACCCTAAGTGTCACCCAACCACTTGCCCATCGTCCCTAACCAATAAGGAGCCCAAAACTTCAAATGATTACATTTTTTTTACGAGTATAAAAGAAACTAAAAAAACTAAATGATGGAGGAACATAAAAAATAAACTGGTTATTTAGTTTAATTTGTGGTATCTTTTATTTAGTAATCTTATTTTGTGTTTTTTTTTTAAATAATTTTTATCTTTTTGCCCAAGTTTAGTTTTCCTATAAAATTAGGACTTATTTGTATTGAATTATTAATGAAGTTATGAATAAAAAACAGACTTTTAGTCTTTGTTAATTGACTTGAATCCAGGTTAGGGTTTATTGTTCAATTTTCTCTTAATAATCGGGTATTCGTTGAATCAACGATTGTTGGAGTTTACCTGATTATCGGTATTCTTTTTGAATCAACGACAGTTGGGAGGATTGTGTCTGGTATTCCCTGGGAATCAACAGATTCAGTTATCTATCTTTGTTACTTTGTTTTTTCGCTACATCACTAAACTAAAAGGTATAGTTTTATAAAAGTAGTAAAAAAATAAACGTGACATTTTATTATGTGATACAAAAGTTAATGGTGACGATCATTTTCGAGAGAATCAAAACCTTTAACAAAATTAAAGTTAATCTAACCTTAAGGTAGGTAGTATTACTAAGCTACCTAAGCTTTCAATATATATACATGATCATGACTATGAGTTAATATAATAAAATTGAATTAAGCTCACAAGAATGTCTAACGTATCGATACCTCCTAAGTCGCTTTCCTTTCGCAAGATAACGTTGGTATACGTGGATGTGGCGACAGCCGCGAGTTTAGTCTCCGGTGAAATCGAGTGATAATGATATGCTTTTTGTTTCAACATTTGATCAGCTCTTTACAATCAAAACTCAAAAGTAGCAATATGTGCTTCATGTGGAAGTTTTAATCCCACATGGGTTGATGGGAAAATTTTTATGTTAGTTATATATTACGGTATACACACTAATTCTGTATATCGATATAGTTATAATCAAGTAACGACTTATATACATTCTCCTTTTTTTTCTTCTAAACAATCTTTATTGATGCAGAAGTTATAGTTATGTATCCGTTAATATTAAGCAGTATGAAATATTCAACTAATTGAACCATCATCTATATCCTCCGCAGTACATATTTGATAGGTATTTACAAAAACTGATATGACTTGACGTGACCCAATGTATATGTGTAACAATTGCATAGAGGTCAATCTCATTTCACAAATTGTAGTCGCGAGACCATAAGAATTCAACAAGTGTAAACCGTAAATATAATGTACCTACCTTATGATCGATTAACCAATCGATATATCAACAAGCATCAAAACAACCGTAAATATAATGTAAATGGGGCAAACTCCTTGATACAAGGCCAATTTCTGTTGTACCCTATTCTGTTCATCAAGTAATACATTATTTAAAGTCAGTAAGAACGTCCAAACAGGAGCTGATTTTTAGAAAAACCAACAAAGTGGGTCGATAATGGCTCGGTAAGACAACCATGGTAGTAGTTCTCATGAATACCAGAACTAAAGTTCCAAGAGCGTTGAACATTGATGTGGCAATGGCAATGGCATACAATTAATCATTTCGCTCATACGGTTCTTTTTATAAGGTCGTCACACGAGTATTGTGTAAACTAAATACAATAAAAAAATTAAAATGATAGACAGGCTATGGATAATTCCGAATTTTTAACAGCTTCTTTCTTTCAGTTGATTACATCTCATCCTCAACTAAAAACTCATCAATCATCCCACATCGGTAGTAGAAAGAAAAACTTGTAGCTTATATGCTAAAGTCATGTAGGTTGAGTAAGTTAATATTAATATTATGTTATTGAGAGGGTTATTGCGCATGTGGATCTAACACACCACATGTGTCCATACCCATCTTATTAACTTTTTCTTTTTTAAAAGCTTTTGTTCATGATAATCAAAGTATTTTATTGGTTAAAAAGTTTCGTATTTTTTGGATCTAAAGTATCAATTAATTTTATTTTTCTTCAAAACAAAAAGAAATTGTTATTTGCGGCCGATTAGACGTTGATAAATCTGTTGGTTCTCCTTGTGTATCGGACATACTCCGTCAGTTTCTAAGCCATATAATGCTACATGTTGTGTATCCAGCGGGCTTTATCATGAGTTATGTCTTAAAAGGTAGTTTTGCTGTTGTTGGTGTTAATAATGTTTGTTTTATTAGATGGATTAAATTAGTTGGGTCAACTTGGTGGAGTCACTCGTTCACTGATTCAACTATCGAGTAAATTCAATCGTTGACTCATCGGTTCGACCACCGGGTCAAGTAGGTCGATGCCTCACCGGTTCACTGATTCAACCACGAGGTTAACTCAGTCGAGTTGCCGACTTATCAGTTCGATCACCGAGTCAAATAGCATATCCTTAACATTTTTCATTAGGCAATTTCCGCAAAAATGCGCTATACACGTCTAGTCATTTAGATTTCGCGGATTAGTGTTTCAACATCCATAAAACAAGGCAATATGAAGAGTAGCGTCATTTTAGAGCAAATGATACCAGTTAAATGACAAACCCAACAACATGTCACGAAGGTTGCACAATTTTTTTTGGCTTCTTGGATGAGAATGTGGACTCATTTCAGTGCTTCCTAAGGGTTCACCTGATTTTTTTGGACCATGACATCAAGCAAGGTCTTGTATGAGGATTTTGGTAAGATTGTATAATCTGTGAAAATGTTTACATCATTGGTGCAAGACTGGTTAATGTTGTTGATTTTCCACCGTTTAAAGATCTCTATTCAAGTATCATTTGCACCCGTGCATCACTTGACCAGAGGGTGTTATTTAGTTTCGGCCTCCTCATCATGACCCGGGCATCTCATGTGTTTTACAGTGATATCATGCAGTCGGTAGGTTTAATGCATTTGACCACGATACAATTTCTGACCAATGTCTGCAAAACAAACCAGAGCAAGAGCTCCAAGAGAGGAGGTCGTCATAGCATGAAACCAATAAATAACTTGTAGCTCACTCAAACTAAAACAGAAAAGGAATCCTAATAACGTCTTTATTTTACCGCGGTGAAGGAAGTACCTTTTACCATAAAAAAATCCTAATAACGTCTCTCTCGTACCCATATCCTTCTACACAAAAAAGTACCTTTTATCACTCATTTGTTCTATTCTGATGACGCTGTCTACGTTGGCCAATGGAGTGATAGTAATACCACAACTCTTGTTCACGTGCTCGAATGTTTTCACAAAGTCTCTGGTCTTCGAATAAATATGTGTAAAAGCAAAATTTTAGGGCTTCACGTTGACGAGGAGTTGGTTCAACAAGCTGCCAGGAAACTTGGTTGCTTGATTCTTAATACTCCATTTTCATATCTTGGATCTATCGTGGGAGATAATATGGCTAGACGACATGCTTGGATAGGAATCATTGATCGGGTCAAGATAAGATTATCTAGATGGAAGATGAATATGCTTCGCTCCCTATTTATAACTTTTCTATTTTCAAAGTCCCGAAATGTATCCTTAACGAGTTAGAGTGCATTCGAAGAAAGTTTTTCAATGGGCACGAGCAGGATAGTAAAAAAGCCACGTGGGTCAATTGGAATAATGTGCTAAAATCTAAGGAAAAAGGTGGGTTGGGCGGTTTCAAGTCTGTTCGCTATTATTAGAGGGCTTCTCATGAAGTGAATGTGGCGTTTTGCTTTTCAAAATAATATATTGGTGACCAACTTTGCTAACACAGTTGGTTAAGTAGTCATTATAGCTGGAATGAGTGAGTTTAATAATGATGTGGTTCTTTAGAAAAAAGAATTAAAACTAGAAAATTATAAGTATAACACACAAGTGGTGGAGTCGATAATTAAAGAAGTGGCTGAAGGATCGAACATCCCAACCAACACCTTAACCGCTAGTACAATCCTCATTACATCATATTTTATGACTTTATTAGTAGTACTTAACATGTAAAATATTTTTCACTGAAAAATTGAATAAAGATTTCAAAAAATACATGTAAACAAGGTGCGTACTTCTATATAATGTTTTTCATTTCTTTATATTTTATGATACATTTTGTTGTATAACAATTTTTTGGCTTACTAGATAAACATTTACGAAACATATATGTGTGGGAACTAATAAATATGAGCTTAACATATATACGTCAAACACAAATTTAAATTAATATGATATGTGTGTTAATGCATGTATTTTGACGTAACTTAGATCTATTTAGTGTGACATTTTACATTATTAAATTATGTAATTAGTTATATGACCAAATTCAATTAAGCATATATATAAAAATGTTAATCTTAGTCAGAATCATAAGTAGCCGCTTTTTTCGGGTACTCGTAAGTTTGGTTACTCGTCTGTTACGTTTTTTTTTTTGTAAGCGTACTTGCCTCGTAGTAACTAGTTTAAATCTTTCAACTGAAATCGAACCATCGTGTAAATAGTTTGCATAGAATAGGATTGATAGGTATTTAAAAAAAAACGTCATACAACATGAGCAATGTATAAACGAAAAGTTAAAATAATATTTTGATCCCACATCTGTAGCACTTGAAGAAAAGGTTAATCTCATTTCATAAACCGTAGTCGTGAAAACACGAAAACTGCCGAACATTTCATTATTAAAAACATGTCTTAATAGATTTTCAGCAAGTCTAAACTGTAAATTTAATGTAAACTACCCCATGATTGATTAGTCAATCGATAGATTCAAAGTGGTGACAAGCATCAAAACAACCAAAAAAAACCATAGCAAGAGAAATAAATTGATCAGATGTTACTCCTTCCGTCCTAAATTTATAGTCCCTTATACCATTTTCGGACGTCCTAAACTTATAGTCATTTTCCAAAAATATATGTAAGTAATGTAACGAATTTACCATATTGCACCTAGTGATAATAGGAATTACAAACTATGTATAAAGTTTTAATTAATTGCATAAGTGTAAGAGTGTCATTTTACAAAAAAAATAAGAGAGAGAATGTAGTTATAGTGATATTTTCGTGTTTTTTTGTCAGAGAACTATTAATTTGGAACGGAGGGAATATTATTTATATTAGTTTGAGTTTCAGACTCGAGATTGCAAGCCTAATGATTTTAAGACACAAGTTACCTTTCAATGCCCCAAATGATTTAACATTTAAAATAACATGTAATAAATACTTTAAGTTGACATTTGACAAAAAAAAACCCTCTAGAAAGGCACAATAGCTTTTGCAAAAAAAAAAAGTTAATGTCGCATACAAATAATTGATTTGTGACTGTCCACTCATTCTTTTCTTAATAAAATGACTTGAACGTCACGAATCAATAACGTTGTATTGTCATCAGCTCGTTTTTGACGTGTGACCCTGTAGTGTATAAACTACCATGATTTTAATTCAACTGCCGATGTGGGATAAGAAACAAGATTTAGCAAAGAATGTATATAACACGTTTAGACTATTCAAAATTTGTTTATGTGACTTTGTGAAATCGAGTAAAAGCATCGATCTATTTATATATAGGGAGATTTTTTTTCATCAATATGTATATGAATAGTTTTCCTAGTACTATCATATTTTATAGCTCTTATGTTATTCATAATCACAAACTATCCAAATGACAAATAAAAGCCTTCGGATGAAAATACATTCACTTTAAAGTTAACGTTTAGTAATTAACCATACTTTAACAATCCGAGAAATTATGGAAAACACAATTTAAAGCTTTGATTCATGTTTTTTTATGACATTTTCAAATATCTAATGCAAAGTTTTGATCGAAAACATAACATCTGTCTCATATTATTTGACAATTATGGTACTTAATAAACAAAAATGATAATTTTGGTTTATAAAAAGGTAAAAACTACTATGACTCTACGTGACTATATGAATTTCACACGCTCCTAAAAATATCTCAAAGTCGTTTTAAACAGCTTACAAACTTTGAGTGAATCTACACCAAAATGACAATTGTGGATTAACGGGTGGTATTTAATCAACAAAAATAATCATTTTTATGTATAAAACCTATGACTGACTATATGTATTTCACATGCTCCTTAAAATGTCCCACATTAAGGATTTCTAATCAAATATACAAAGCCAATAATAGTTTACAAACATTTTTTTGTTTTCAGATGAAATCTATTTCCACTTAGTTATGCTTAATATATGTTAACGGACGAATGCTAGAGGCGAAGTAGAACACACTACTAGAAAAACAGCATTTACCCACAACAAATTCCGTGGGAAATCTAGTGGGAAAAGGCCCTTACCCACTGATTTCTCACGAAATTGTTCCGTTTGTAAAAACATCGTGGGTAAATATTTTCCTACGAAATTTCCCACAAAGCGTTGACCATTTTCCCACGGATTTCTCACGGTTATTATTACACATTTTTAACATTCAAGGAGTGATTTTTTTCCCACGGATTTCCCATGAACTTTTTCCCACAGATTACCCACATATATTTTCCCACATATTTCCCACGGGCATATTCCCAAAGATTTCCCACAAGTTTTAACACCCATTTTCCCATATGTTTCCCACATATTTCCCACAACTATATCCCACGAATTTCCCACAGATTTCTCACAATTTTTAGCAACCATATTTCATATTTTTGCCACGGATTTCCCACAGATGTCCCACGGGCATTATCCCACATATGTCACACGAACATATTCTCACAGATATCCCACAATATAATTCGACATTTTCTGAATTCCAAAATCTATATGAAAATATGCAATTAATTTATTACCAAAATATACAAATACAATATCCGGAATACTTAAATGCGTCACCCGTTGGACATAAATCTATAGTCCTAAAATGTTATCGACATACTACAAGTCAATAGTTATAACTTCTAACAAAAAACCTAAAGCCTAATGCTAAATCAAACTAGCTAAGCCCTGATTTAGTAGATCGCTCAATATTTTGAGCAAAAGACACCGACTTACCAGTGTTAACTTCTTTCGTATTTGATGCATATTCTGCATTGATGATGCAGGTGTCCTTGATCTTCTTTGCAAATACTTAGATGTAGACTTTACGATACTTAAAACATCTTGTGACAAGTCAGTACTTGTGGTTGGTGTAAGGTTAACTTTTTTGGGATGAAATGGAAAACATAGACCACTTCGATCATCACTTGGTACCGGTTGCTAAATGAAAATCTTAGTCTCGAAGAATAAAGGAAAATTCAGACCCAAAAGCAAAATCTGGTTGACAGACACTTTGATAGCACTTAAAATGACCGTTGATGTTGTATTTGCGAGTGATAAGGATGATTCAGAAGCAAGGGATGGCCGTAAGACCAACTCCACAGAAAAGAAACACCAAGTAGTAGCAATGAAACAACATCATAAAAACCTAAAAAAAGTTGCATTACAAATTAGATCTCTACTTTAAGAGTAGGCCACCATAGAGTAGTAAAAACATTATTACGTTTAAAAAACAAGTTTTTTAACACACTAATTTATAAAGTTGCATCCATTTTGGACCCGATAAAATTGTTCTCTTTGATAGGTTATCGTTGTATACGAGATGTTCAAAGGAGTAGTCGATACGAGATGTTCAAAGAGTATCGTTATATACGAGATGTTTAAAGAAGTAGTCGATAGGTTATCGTTGTATACGAGATGTTCAAATAAGTATTTGATAGGGTATCATTGTATACGAGATGTTCAAATGAGTAGTCGATAGGGCGTCGTTGTACATGAGATGTTCAAATAAGTAGTCTATAGGGTATCGTTGTACACGATATGTTCAAAGGAGTAGTCGATATGGTATCGTTGTATACGAGATGTTCTAAGGAGTAGTCGATATGAGATGTTCAATGGGTGTCATTGTACACGAGATGTTCAAATGAGTAGTCGATAAGGTATAGTTGTACACGAGATGTTCAAATGAGTAGTCGATAGGGTATCATTTTATACAAGATGTTCAAATGAATAGTCGATAAGGTATCGTCGTTGTACGCGAGATGTTCAAAGGAGTAGTCGATAGGGTATCGTTGTATACGAGATGTTCAAAGGAGTAGTAGATAAGGGATCACTGTATACGAGATGTTCTAAGAAGTAGTCGATACGAGATGTTCAAAGGGTATCATTGTACACGAGATGTTCAAATGAGTAGTCGACAAGGTATAGTTGTACACGAGATGTTCAAATGAGTAGTCGATAGGGTATCGTTATATACGAGATGTTCAAATGAGTAGTCGATAAGGTATTGTTGTACACGAGATGTTCAAATGAGTAGTCGATAGGGTATCGTTTTACACGAGATGTTTAAATGAGTAGTCGATAGGGTATCGCTGTACACGAGATGTTCAAATGAGTAGTCGATAAGGTATCGTTGTAAACGAGATGTTCAAATGAGTAGTCGATAGGGTATCGTTGTACACGAGATGTTCAAATGAGTAGTCAATTGTGTATCGTTGTACACGAGATGTTCGAATGAGTATTCGATAGGGTATCGTTGTAAACGAGATGTTCAAATGAGTAGTCGATAAGGTATCGTTTACACAAGATGTTCATATTAGTAGTCGATAGGGTATCATTGTACTATCTCATATATGGAGTAATTATTTTATTGTTATTTTAAAAGGAACTTGTTAAAAAGTAGTACCACCAAATCTAAAAAGTAGTACCACCATATCTGAAGTTTTATTTATTAGTGGGTCAGAATCTTTTGCCTAACAAGCTTTTTAACAATCGATTTTTATCAAATATAACTTCTTGATTTTTATTATTATAAATTTTTGGTGTCCATCCTTTCATGTTTGTTTCTAAGAATGTTACAAAAATCACTATTTAAAAAGTCAATTTTGATTTTTGTAACTTGGTAGATTTTTTTTAGTATCGTTGTTTAACGTTTTTCGTATTTTAGTAATACTTTTTACGCTTTATCATCGCATATATTTGTTTTTACGTTTATTTTTAGTATTTATGAGAGTCTCTATATAGTCGTGGTACAGGGCTACAGAAATCAACGAAACGGCCCAACACCATTCTATTTGTTGAAATAAATTCTAAGCTCGCTCTCCAGGATCATATTATATCCTTCCACCAGATGTTCTATGTTCTTTATAAATAAGTTGAAAAGTAAATTATACCATTGCCTCTATTTGTACTAAAATCACTCTTTTTTTAAATAAATATTACGACATCTAGTGTTTTAACATTTCATGCCTAACCAGTTTTTTTAATTTATAGGGGGTCGAAATCTCAATGAGCCATTGGATAACCTGTTTTTTTTTACTTAGTATAAGTGCTAAAAAGTTAATGAAACATATAACTAGCCATTTATTAAGTTATTTGTGTGTTAATAAATGGCCTGATTATCACTTATCAATAACACCTAGATATTGCCACGTGACCCTTTACTATATAAACTAGCATGATTTTATTTCTAACGAATTTAGCATGCATGCTTTTTTGAACTTAATCAAGTTACCACAAATATATATAACTAGGGAGTTTGAACTTCTACGCAGCCTCTTGTGAGGAGGTAGCCTCAATCTGTTCCTGAATTTATATTTTGGAGTGAAAGAGAAAAATTTAGTTTTTTAGGAGACGAGTGAGAAGTAAATGAGAGTAAATTAAACCAAATTTAATCTCCAAATCTTCTTCCTAAATTTGAGAGTAAAGAAGTGAAGTTGTTTTTAATCCTTTTTTTAGTTACATGCTCCTCTTTTCTTTTTAACTCGAACATATAGTAAAATAATCATTTCATTCTTCTCTCCTCTTTACTTCTCTTCTTTTTTCCATCTTCATCCCTCTTCTTTCCCTTTTTACTCAGGAACAAAGTGTCAGAATTGATGGATATTTAGCCTATCGACACGTACAAAACTCATATGACTACATGGAGGCTACACATAAAAAGTACATGCAGTTTCATATTGGTGAAATGTCCGATACATTTATCTCATTTCACAAACGTGCAATGCTAAAGTTTCTTAAAGAACTTCCTAAAAAAGTTCGTACCATCACATGTCGAAGGAAACCCAAACACAACAACTAGTAATAAATGTAATATTATTTGAATATATAGTGAAAAGATTTCATATATAATATGCTCTCGGTTTGGTTCGATTAACCGCGAATATATAAGAATAAAAACCAAAACAGAACCGTGATTAGCGGGTTTTTTCGGTTTCGTTTTCTTTGGTTTTGAGTTTTTTCGGTTTCGGATTAAATGGTTCGACTCGGTTCATTGATTTCACGATTTTTTTGAATACCCTGTATAAAACCAACCACAACAACATCTATAACAACCTTGTTTTTAATTAACTATTACTCCGTAAAACTAATAATTTATACATAATTCACTCACCAAGGTTTCCTTAAATTGTGAACAGCTTATTTGTTTCAAGTACTCATACCGTTGAATATTCAACTAGAAACTCATTCATCCCACATCCGTAGTAGTAAGAAAAACTTGGTAAAATCATGTGGGTTTGGTAAGGGATTCTCAAGCCGATTTAAAAATCTACAACATCTATATTATCCAGTAACTTTTTTCAAAAGCTTGATGATATTCAGAGTATTTATTACGTGTTACTTTGAACATTAAATCAGTTATTCTTTTGGTGCTTTTTGCCATTTCGTATTGAATGACCAATGGTGTCGGTGATTTACCCGAAAGAATACCCAAAGAAACAATTTTTGCAAGATTATAGAAAGATTATTTGAATAGTTAAATGATTCTAAAAGTAAATATATTCCATGGTGAATCGGTGATGGAAGGATTTAATGGTTGTCATTACCCTTCTTTATTCAAGAGGTCTAAGGATCAATTCTTTACATCCTTCTGTCTTTTTCTTCAAATTTTTGACTCTTAGTTCGTTATAAAAATGATTTTCTTTTTCTTTTAAAATCTCTTCAACTATACTTCAGGCAAGAGCATCCTCGCCACAAACCAGGCTTCTAGTACGTTTTAATACATTTGGACCTGATATAATTTTAGACCAATTTTAGGAATATAAACAAAAGCAAGTGCTCCTAGAGGGGAGGTTATCCCCTTGATATACCAACGTCGGTCCGCATTATTGCACTAAAGAGTGTTCATTGGTTATGTTTTCGAGTTTTTGGGTTGTATAGTTTGGGTTCATCAGTTTATAATCAAATCAAAACAAAACCAAACCAATTGTAGAGCACGTAAAACCAAACCATACACCAAATTGATATTGAGTTTAGTTTCGGTTAAAACCAAAAAAATCAAATTCAAGCTGAAAGTCCATGTAATAACGTGAAATCCAAATGAAACTAATAAACCAAAAGGTCTCACAAGCTCGTTAAGTAAGTCAACAAAATACAAGTTTAAGAAACAAAAGTTTCAAATCTTAACGAAAATAAATTAAAACGAAATAACATAGAATTTTTTCCATAGAAGTATTATTAGGTCGAATAGTTCGTCTTCAAGTATCGACACAAAGTTGAAAGATAAAAAAAATATTCTTCGAAAGATTAGTTAATTGGCGAGAGGTTAATCTTGAGTGGTTTTTACATTCATGTTTTGATCCCGCATCCATACAAAGTACAATTCATGTATTGATCCCGCATCCATACGAAGTGCAATTGGCGAGAGGTTAATCTCATTTCATAAACTATAGTCGCGAGAACACAAAAAGTTGCGGAAATATCATTTCTGAAAATGTGTCCAAAAGATTTCCAACAAGTTCAAGCCATAAAAATAAGGGAAAAAGACTAACACTACTAGAAAAAACGTTAAAAAGAACGGTGGAAACCCCTTTAAAAGATCGGTTTTGAACCGCTCTATACAAGGGTGATCTTTTTAAGCAAAACATAAATAGATCAGTTGAGAACCGATCTAACTATTATAACAAATAGATCAGTTCATAGCTAAAAACCGTTATATCAATAGTTTTTCACAAAAAAAAATATTAAAACCTATTTTTTTTTATAAATTATGTTCAATCACACAACATACACAAATATTTAAATACATGTGTTCAGTAAAATCATCATCTTACAATACAAACCAACTGGCTCACTGCAACAACCACATGCTAGATCCTTCTCAATACCATTCAAAGACAATCACGTTTAGATTTTTTCATCTTAATCGAAATCAAAAACTAAAAAACCAGAACAGTTAAAAACAATATCACCATTAGATCACTGCCACGGTTATCGCTGTCGAAAACTCCTTTGGTGTGAAGCCTGAAAAATTCAATCACTTGAAAGGCCAAACTCACTGGTCGAACAACATCAACTACATGCTTTTTTTAATCTTCGACGCCCTATAAAAAACTTACTTAGATATAAAAAGGCATTGCTTCAGTAAGTTACATAATAGCAAGAATTTCTGATGACTTTTGTTTCTTACCATGGTGATGTTGACAATGTCAACGACACGGATATAATCACTCTCTAATGTGTATATGCAAACACCATTGCAAGTTCATCATTGTATTTGATATCCAAGTGTCCTACTACTTCTCTTCTTGTGGATAACTTCAAAAGTATCACCAACAATAGCCCTGGAATACGGCCCCAGTAGCATGACGCCTCTTCTTTATAACCTCTTGTGAAATATCCTATTTCGAACAATAATAACAGATTCAGCAAAAAACATCATCCGATAATTAAGAAAAAAATAGCTTCAGAAAATTGTCACCTTCTTGCGTTTCTTTCATTACATGCCAGTCCAAGTAAGCTTTGAGGGCTTCAACTTGTTGTAAAAGTACCTCTTGCATTTCAAGTTCAAAAATAAGAAAACCTGTAAAACAAATAATACTACAAATATCAAAACATTAATGTGTAAAGAAGATAGAAAACCATAAAGAGAAAAATCTTAGTATTTATACATGTGTTGATTTCAAGTTACCGGTGATTTCTCTTACATTTGTCTTTCTTTTTTCATTTGCCTTTCAATGGTAATGTTAACTGAAAATGAGACTAGCAAGCAAACAAGACTAGAAAAAACATGAACTATACTATGATGTGAACTTGTGAAGTCACAAACAGAAGCCTAAGTGATTTCCGTGAAAAATGTATGCATTATTGGTCTATATCTGTTTGAGAAAGAAAACCAAACCACCCCTGTATAAACGTTAAGTCGCTTTAAAATGCAATCAGATAGAAAACCACCTATATATGTTCATTCGTTAAGCAAAGTCAAACATACCTTTATATGAGCAGTTTCAATGTGTAAATCTAAAAAGCCTCAAATGATAACTACATCCCAAACATTTAGAGTATAGCTGTAAATACAAGTGTACGAATTTCAAAAAAAATCAACTACAGAAACATCTTATAACAATAATAATATGTGTAAAATAAGTATTATCTAGCTTTAGCTTATGTTAATCACTTTGAATTTGACATAAGCATTCCATTAAATCAAGAACACTTAAATTAATTATTATGAAATATAAATTTAATCAAACCATTATATGAAAACCTCATATCTCAAACACTCACAAACAGCAAATTAGTAAATAAGTTGATAGAAAATTAAAATAATAAGATGGTAACTGGAAATAACCTGATCCGGTGCTGGTTAAACATTTTGGTTGGGTGAACAGCGGCATCATCGGGTTTGATGTCATCCGGTAGTGTGGTTGACGGCGGCGGCCAGTAGTGTGGCTGGGATGAAGTGGAAGTGAGAATGGTTAGGGTTAGAAGATGTGTGAAAAGTGAATTGAATATAATGTTTTAATTTGGAGTGGGGTTAATGAAAAGTTTATTTTCGATAAAGAGCGGGTTTATGAAAAGTTTATTTTCGGTAAAAGGCGGGTTTATGAAAAGTTTCTTTTTGGTAAAGGGCGGGTTTATAAAAAGTTAAGATGAAAAATCCCGCTTGAGTGAAAAATCACATAAAATAGATCGGGTTTGTGAAACCATCGAAACACATTCCTTAGCACAGGTCCAAGCCTATAGTGATGGACAAAAATCTTTAATGACTTATTTCTTCAGTTAAACCAAGGAGGTCCAAGCCTTATTCACTGCTTTAGGAAATGACTCCGCACAATAATCACTTACCTGTATTATAAAAAAATAAGGATATTATTCATGTTGAACTGGCATCATATGTCCGTTAAACTCACTATGTTCTAATCAAGTAACGTAACAAAATTCAAGACTTATTCAGGGTGTTAGTAACACATTACTAACACATTTCTAATCTAGTAGGGTGTTAGTAACTTCAGGTCCTCAAAAACTACATAGGGTGTCATGTTTCTATTTCCAACCCATGAGTTAGTATATATTAATACACACAAGTCAGTAACTGAACACTTGTTTTACACTCCATAGTCCACACATACAGTCAATACATTTTCAGCATAAACTCTACACATACAATTCAATATGTTTTGAGCAAAGAGAAAACGCAAGAATCTAGTGAGACATTTGGTCGAACACTTAGCCTACACTTGAAGTAATATCATGTTTACTGGAAAAACTACACTTGCAAACTAAATAAACCACATAGCATAGAGAATATATTCTTTTTGGGGACATGAGATATGAATCATAACCAATAAACCATCATTGGTTTTATAATTGGGGATTAGGGTTTCAGATTAATAGCAATTTTGATTAATTAAATATCAATATTAAATAAATAGCAACCTGACTAAAATCTGGATTGTCTTCATCATCAGGCTCGTCTTCTCCTTCACATCTTCACCTTCATCATCTATAATGTTAAGACCATCTTCTCCATCATTTTGATTGACGATTTGTTGGGTTGTTGTGTAGTTGAAAGAACTTTACAGAGGAATTAAAAGATTTTGGGAATAGATTTAGGCTAGGGTTTGTAGATCTGGGAAGAAAGGTTTAGCGGCAAATGTATGTGAAAGATTTTGGGGAATTGGATTTTGGCTAAAAATCAAACTGAAATATGATATACATATAGATGGACTAGCGTGCCTAAAGATCTAGTAGTAATCTTGATACGGTGTCTGATGTGGATATGATGACGACCATGACTTCCGTGACTTATGCTCGAGTCAGTTGTTGTGCCACCATTCTATATATTTGTTGAAATCAATTCTAATAAGCTGGCTCTTGTCCAGGATCATATTTTATCCTTCAATTCCACCAGATTTTCCCATATATCAAATTGAATTGTGAATGAGTGTATGGCTGCATTGCTGCTACCTTCTCATCCATCCATAATTCTATGAATTTTGAAAAATGGCTTAATGTGTAAACATGTTTCCGTACCTTACACGAGGAGATACAAAAGTATCAGCAAAACATACGACATATTGAGATCTTCTAGCTGATTGGTCTCAAAGCTAGCAAATAAAGCTTAAACCCCTCTCTCTGAAACACCGGCTTTAAGCAATCAGGAACGTTGCATTGACATAAAAATTGATCCACTAACAATACCAAACAAGTTCGCCTAGCTAGTACTCCTAAAATGCGATGTTAAACATACACATCTTTTCGAATTAGATAACGATACGCTAAACTTTACATATTTTGATACATCAAAATACCATTCAAGCATAGACAAAAAGGAGGTTTCTCTATATCTAAAATTTGCTAATTTATTTTGTAGGTATATTTGTACAAGTAGAGAAAGCATAAAATAAACTCTAGTACAACTATGTAATGCATAGACTAAAGTGTCTTAACTAGTACTCTACAATGTTTAAAACACGGTTTTTTAATCGACCAGGTCAAACCACCGGGTCACAGTTTAACCGGCGGTTCAATCGGGTTTTTCGGTTAAAACCCGACATCCAGTCACTCAACCGGATCACGGTTGAACCGGCCGGGTCAACACGGGTTTAAAACACTGTACTACGTATTTGAGTGTGTAAATTAGATCAAGTTTATTCGTTGAAAGACTAGTCAAAGTTTCTAAACCTAAAATCGTGGGCCTGCCACTGCTTGTAAGAGCGTCTGTCATGGAACAATTTTTTTTGCCCGACTACATTTGTCCCGACATTGTGAAACAAAGTTTGATTTTTTAGTGGCTCCGGTTATCATTGTTAAATATACAAAAGTTCATTGTGGTGTGGTGCTTATGTGGAATATATTCTGATACATCAAAATACCATTCAACATAGCCAAAAAATATTCTTTATATACGTATATAATTTGCTAATTTATTTTGTAGGCATATTTTGAAAAACTAAGTAAAAGTAAGGATTTATGAGTGTTGTAGTATTATTTGTGTAAAAGCCTAATAAATTGAAAGAATAGACTTGGCTCATAACTGTGTGAAATTACCATGTGTGCTAAAAATAGCAGGGTGTTCACGATTTGGTTAATACCAAGGGAATCGAAATCGAGACGAATCGGATTTGTTAAAATGAATGAGACCGAAATATTTGGTTTGGATATGGTTTTGGTAAATTGTCAGTGAAACTGAACAGCAAATGGTACCAAATTTTGTTTGGTGTTCGGTTCAGTTTTGATAAAATTTTATTTTTTATTTCGGTTTTTTGTTCGGAAAAAAATTATGAGCATCTCAAGTGATGCAGCTGACAGTTGAAGAATTGGCATAGGGATCGAACATGGGGCTGTCAAGTTCCCAACCTACAACTTCACCACTAGTCGAACGCACCATTACATCATTTTTATGACTTTGTTAGTATTTGTCATGTAAGAGATTTTTCACTGAAAGGTTAAGTAAAGATTTCAGAAAATACATTTAAACAAGATGCGTACTTTTATATATGTTTTATTTATTTATTTTGAACGTTAAATCATAAAGTTAAAAGGCTTATTATTTGTTTTGAACGTTAAATCATAAAGCGTTCAATTAATCGTTCTTGCTTTTAGGGTGTTTTGGTGCTTCTTCCCATTTCGTATTGAGTGACCACCGTTATCATTGGTGCTTCGGTCCCGAAATTGTGAAACAAAGTTTGAGTTTTTTTAGTAGCTAGTATTTGCTAAACATATTGAAATTGCGTACTCTATTCGTCGGATTGGACAAAAGTTTAACTTAAACTCTTAAAGATGGTTGAAAACCGCACAGCACCACCATGCTTTCTTACCTTTAAATTTTGCAGCGATGTGACCTAAAGTTGTGTTCAATATGTGTCATAGTTGAATGTGAAAGTTTTTACGTAAATAAACATGTCACAAAACAGTAGTAATGAGAAAACGGAACCTCTCATCCATAAACTAAAAGATTTCACATCGTTTGTCTATGGTAAAAAAACTCAAAGTATTTGTTTCTAAAAATCTAAATGGAAATTTAAAAAACTAGACAGAACATGCATCATATTCGCTTAACACATTTATGCCATGCATATAATAAGAATCCTTCTTATGACTCTCATCAAAAATCAATACGAGAATCCACACCAGTGACACAATCAACACCACGATGCATGACATAAAGACGAGAGCCAAAAACACAAAATATAAGAATCCTTCATTTTCGGCTAGAGCTAGTTTGAGCTTGAACTTATGCCATGCATATAATAAGGTTAAGGCCTTATATAGATCGGGCTATTTGAGTTGAGAAATAAGAAACTTTTTTCTCATTTGACTTCGGACAATGCTAAACAGAAAAGGTGGTTTCGTTGTGTTGTTTGATGCGTTGAGCCTTATAATGCCTCATCACATTAATTTTGTTTATCAAATTTTATATATGAAATATATTTTTAATTTCCTACTTTTGTCACCATTCCTATTTAGATTTACAGTTACTGTAAAAAAAATTATCAATCAGTCGTAAAGGCTTTCTGACGTCTGCAAGGTATATCGCTATTTCTCTCTAAATACCTTGTACTTCCATCATATAGGTAAGACTATTAACTTGAAGCAATTATATAGATAAGCTACCAGATTCCTCGTAAAATTATTCACGTGTGGCGTTATACAAGAAGATGATTAGTAATACAAAATAATAACTAGTTCATATGATTAGATAATTAGAGCCACAATGGCCATGGGACTATTTGTGTACTCATAAATCAAATAATTAGAGCCACACTAGCCATGAGACTATTTGTGTATTCAGGTTCTTCGGTTGAAAATTTCTCCAATTCAATTCGCTACTTCTTATGACTCTCTTCAAAAATCAATACGAGAATCCACACCAGTGACACAATCAACACCACGATGTATGACATAAAGACGAGAGCGAAAAACACAAAATATAAGAATCCTTCATTTTTCTGCTAGAGCAAGTTTTAGCTTGAACTAATGCAATGCTTAATAAGTTTAATGCCTTATATTGTGATGTTAAGCTGCAATGCATTGTACTATGTAGGTATGTTCACAACAATGAACATTGACAAAAAGAATTATACTTTCTTTTTTTCACCAGTGAAAGTTAACTAATTTAACTTGAATTTTAACAACACGGTTTCCTCTATTTGTACCAAAATCATTCGTGAAGTCCTTTTTGAAATAAATATGCCAAACGCCCTCCACGTCTCGATTGTTTTAGGTGTTGTCAAAATCCCACTCCAAGGCTAAAATCATATTGTGCTACACACACCCTAAAATCGTGGGTCTGCCACTGCTTGTAAGAGCGTCTGTCATGGAACAATATTTTTTGCCTGACTACATTGGTCCCGACATTGTGAAACAAAGTTTGAGTTTTTAGTGTCTCCTTTTATCATTGTTAACACCACGAATATACAAAACACTACAAAATTTGTGACATTTACTTACTCAAACATGTGCTTACTAAAACCGATAAAAGTCACTATAAAAACTTTTACTTACTAAATATCTAAATTATTACTATAAAAGTCACCAAAACTTTTACTTACTTATATTTAAAAGCAGATAAAAGTCAGTAAAACTTTTACTAACTTATATTTAAAACTAAAGAAAAGTCAACAAAACTTTTACTCACTTATATTCAAAACTAGATAAAAGTCAGCAAAACTTTTAGTTACTTTTAAAAGTAACATAAAAGTCAGCAAATCTAACTTTCTAAAAAATTAAAAAAACTGAAAGAAACTCCTCCATCCATTCGCTCCGATCACATTCTCTCAAAAAAAATGTTATCATCTCCGTCCATTCGCTCTAGTCCATTCGCTCCGGTCTCCGTCGATTAGCTCCGATCTCCGCCAATTAGCTCCTATCTCCGTCGATTAGCTCCGATCTCCGTCAATTAGATTCTATCTCCGCCGTCCATTAGCTTCGATGTCCGTCCATTAGCTCCGACCATCTCTCCGTCCATTAGCTCCGACCATCTCTCCGTCGCATCTCCGCCGCATCTCCGGTCATCTAAACGAGTCACGAATCGGTTAGCTCTTATTACATTTTTAATCGCGACTCATATTATTATGTGAATTTATAAACTGATTTTGTTAATTTTATAGTTTATTTGTTTATGATTTGTTACTATAGAGATTGGTTAGGGTCGATTTTACGAATCGCTAAGTGTATTGTAACGTGAATGTATATATGTGACTTGAGCTCGTTAAAGTAGATGTTTTAGGAGTTTAGACACGTCTGGTATGTTGTTTGATCTTATATAGCTGTTCAGTTTTAGGCTGTAGGAGGCGTTGCAAATTGTATCACTCCTAATAATGAGTTAGAAAGGGTAAATTTGAAACACGTAATTAAGCTCGATATAAGCTTCTTTTACTAATAGTACTGATGCTAATGGAATCAATAAGTAGGAGCAAGTTTTCGTGTTTGTGTTCGTTTGGACATTCGAGTTTTTTGTTTAGAATTTTAGGTTACTTTTCGACTTGTTTTCTTTTGGAGGATGATTTTAGAATTGCTAGTAATTGAAAGATGAAAAGGCACCGATCTAAAGGTTTGGTAAGAAACAGTTTCGGGAGAACTCTGTTAGCTTTTCTCATACGGAGTAATAGCCATAAGAATTTGGTATATGATTTATATCCGTCGACTTTTGACACTTAATGATATGAACATCTTCCGCTATTACCTCGACTGTATTCACCGTGGGGTGAATTAGGTATTCCTTATGGTCTTAATCTAATTATGACTATACAATTATACATTTGTTAAGTGTGTGTTTATTATTCTAGAATTTAGAGTGCAGTTATTGTTTTAATTTGTCAAATTTCATATATATACGTTCATTTTTACTAATGATTTAAGAGAGTTTTAGTGTTTTATAAAAGCGTGTAGAATTGTATGAGTGCAACATAATATTCGTCATAGTAATGGAACCGCTACCCTTAAGTTTATGTTGAGCTCGATGTTTCTTAACAAAGAGTAACACAAAGTAGCATGATCGTGTAAAATTTATGACAAATTGCTCTGAGAATTGTGGTCGCCTTAAAAAGTGGATGAAGAACACAATTCAATGAATTCACATACATACACATTGTAATTTCATACCAATTACTTGACCTGAACTTTAGATCTTTATTGGGTATTAGTCAGAACATTTCGCTGTAAGGCATGATGGATGGAAGGAGAGAGTTATGATGAAGATGAGTGTGGTCTTTGATGATACTTTGTCATAGGTTTAATTTTCCTTATATTTCCTTTTCTCAAAACATGCATACAACTATCTCAAGTTTACTCATTGTCATCATTGTATGATTGGATACAATTTGATTTCATGATATGCCATGTCCCTCTTAACTTCCCAATTATATTTCTAAATACGTTAACTTAGTTAGATTCTTGTTAGTCAAACAATTGTATATGACCAATACAGTTTATTATTTGAAATTCTAGGAAGGAAGGATCATCATTTCGCAGTTGACTACAAATATAATGTTGAATTAGAGTGGAAAATATGATGAAGATGTGTAACTACTTAGGAAATTTTGACCAATACGGTTTATTGCCATTTGGATTCTTGTTAATTCATTCGACGAATATAATGTTGAATTGGAGTGAATACTGAATACTTAATGTTGGTAAATTTAAGTAATATAGATATATGATTATGATGTGTAACTGGGGATGTTGGTAAATCTTTTTTCACATGTAACTTTTTTTTCCTGTTTTTCCGGTTTATCTAATTATATAGGAATTGAAATTAGTTTAGATTTGCGGTGTTTGGGATTGGTAAAAGGAAGTGTATCGATGAATTGAAAGTTAGGCTGTTTTGGATTTGCTTATCCGTATTGCTTACTGATTATTTTTCAGTGACTTAAGCAGTACTAGAAAGTTTTAAGCAATTCCAAATGACCGCCTTTGCATAGCTGAGATATTCTGATGGTACAGTTAGTTGACCTTTGTATCCGATACTAAATATAATCGTTTTTAGATGGAAAGGCCGCGTGTAAGAAAAATGATAGTTATCCACAGCTTATGTTACTGAGTTTAAGATGGTCAATTATTCTGTCTCTTGAGAAGCTCAAAATCCATATCGTTTCTGATGTTTAAAAATGAGTTCTTTTATTATCTGATATCCAAATGAACTGTAAATTTTCTAATACTAAAGATCAAAGCTTGTTAGTATCAGCCTAGTCAGAATAATCCAACTCCATTTGTTCATTCAATTCTATTTTTAGATCTTGGCAATGCGTCATCCCAGAAGACACGTCTTGGCAGGCTGCCTTTCATCTCTTATCATAAGCTGGTTCTATCCAAATCTGATATCCAAATGTGTTTTAAGTCTTCGATCTAGGCAATGCTTTGACTTTCAGGTAATGACCATTTTTACTGCTGTCGTTGGAATGGCTGCTCCAAACCTCGTATGTTTATTAAGCAACATATGCTTTTAAATCACCATACTCTTATTCAACTTGGTTTTTTTATACATGTACATGACTCTTGTATGATTGTATTCATGCAGATGTCCCGAACATTGACTAAGCATATAGCCACAGTCTTGTTCTTTGGTTTTGGACTATGGTCTTTATAGGATGTCTATAACGGCGACGGGTAACTTATTTCACTTTTTATATGTATAATCAGCTAGACTGTCTGATTTGGTTTTTAAACCATCAGTGAGTCTGAAGAATTGGCTGAAGTTGAGGCTGAATGGTCAGTATTTCCAGTTTTCCTCCACCAGCTAGCCTTATTTTATCCTTTAGATTAACATTGCAGTCTTTTCCGTGATCATGTGTGTAGGATGCCGACACAAAAGCTAATGGGCAAACTACAAAGTCAAGTACTGATGATGACTTGAAGAAAAAGAAGCCATTTATGACTTAGTTCTTTTCGCCCATATTCTTAAAGGTAGTTCTCACGAAAATATCACTTTATTTCTTCAATCGTGCGTTTTATAATATGTAGCTAATTGAGCAGGCATTTTCTATAATGTTCTTTGGTGAGTAGGGTGACAAAAGTCAGGTGAATGTCAATCTTGATATGTAATAGAACTTCATCAAATCAATATCGTCATCAATGTCTTCGTTCTTACCTTATAATATTAAATTTTCAGTTAGCTACAATAGTTTTGGCTGCAACTAAAAGAACAAGATGTAAAGTTCAGTTAACGTGGTCCGTTATTAGTTAGATATCTTAGCATCAAGTAATAGTTTCTTCAATTCAGGGAGATTCATCTGTTTCAGAATTAGAAAAGATGGTACATGTGAAGCTAGATACTATAAACAAGTTTTACTGTCTTGTTTCGTTTGCGATCAACATATTTACTGGAATTAGAGAATTCATTTCTTCCTATGAATTCATATGACTTTTGGTTTCTTAGCATTCAATACATATTAGCTGCAGCTAAAAGAACCAAACAAGTGAGTTTATAGTAACAATCAAATACATAGGTTAACATATTGTGTTTTTGAAACAGTTTCATATATTAGAATAACATTTGCTACAAGATTCTTATAAGTAATTTACACATGGTGATTTTGTTTCTGAAGGCATGTTGACGGGGAGACACGTGTTGGTGTTTTTGCTGCCCGGTCTATTGAAGCTGGGGAACCCGTGACTTATGATTATCGGTATCATCCCTGTTTTCTTTGTTATGTTTTTGGTTCCATCTTCCAATGTGATACATTTTACCGATAGACATGCATACGATACAATAGGCTATAACTGATCCATATATTGATCCGAAAAATTTAGCAGAAATGTATTTTAATACTATTGCCTATCGTTCAGTTATCTCAAAGAAAGATTCTATCTTGATCAATTGTGAACAGGGTTTCTGTGAGCAGGATTCTATCTTGATCAATTTTTCCGCATATATTCAAGTTTTCAAGTTATTTCGCATTAGGTTCTTTCAATAACGTTGTGGTGCACAATTGGCAGGTACAATTCTCTGAGAAGGATGCTACTTCCAAGAGCGCCTTTTAAATCATCTAATGTAAGATATACTCGACTTTTTCTTTGTCCTTTTAACTTTTTTTTAATGATCAGAGAGACTTAAAAGTAGCTAAAGCTTTTGGACTAAAATATGACCAGTTTGATCCGTCACCCAGCTTCTCATCATTATTTGACCTCTATGGCTGTACATTAATGCTTACCAATGGTTTTTTACTTTTCTGATGTAACAAGAAGCTTATTTTTCTTTTATTCTTGTGTATGTGAAGGAGTAAGACGAGGACACGCCCCAGCTGAGTCATGGTACGTGCAAGCCTGAAGTTCTGTGAGTCGTAACCAACACCGCATCTCAGTAAAATATGAGAATTTTAAATGTTATTGTAAAATTTCTGTTTGAAGTCATATTCTATGTTTTTATTTGATGTAAACGATGAATTGAGTAACGGGATCCTTGTGTTTAGATGGAAAACTGAAAAATATTTGTATTTTGAATCTGATTTTTTGATATGATATAGAATCTGGAAACCAAAATTTGAAAATATTTGTATTTTGATATTGAATCTGGAATTAGAAAGTATCGTCATTTTGTGATACAAAAAGTGTATAATTTATGAATAGCTTTGCATACCTTTGCTTACTCTTAGTCTTATGTGTATAAAGAAAAGAGTAAGCAAAAGTTTATAATTTATGAATAGGTTTGCATACCTTTGCTTACTCTTAGGTGTATAAAGAAAAGAGTAAGCAAAAGTTTTTAGCCTTTTACTTACTTAATAATGAGTAAGCATAGACATTTAGCGCTCCCCCCTATTACTTACTCTTTTATTATGAGTAGGAGTTTCCAAAATAGCTTTTAGTGACTCTTTTCTTATCTTTTGCTTACTCTTGCGTAAGTAAGGAATCGTCACAAATTTTGTAGTGAAAGTTCATTGTTGTGTGGTGCTTATGTGGAATATATTATGATACATCAAAATCCCATTCAAGCATATCCAAAAAGTATTCTTTATATTTAAAATTTTATTTTGTAAGCATATTTTGAGAAACTAAGAAGCAAAGGTTAGGATTTATGAGTATTGTTTGCGAAGATTCCAAGTCTAATGGAAACGCAATTAAGTTGTAGTACAAAACTACCCAAGTTTCAGCCCACCAGAGAATAGATTTGGCTCATAACTGTGTCAAAATACCATGTGCGCTTAAATTAGCACGGCTGTTCACGATAAAGGAATCGAAATCGAGATGA
Organism: Glebionis coronaria; assembly: GCA_025667525.1. Classification (NCBI taxonomy): domain Eukaryota; kingdom Viridiplantae; phylum Streptophyta; class Magnoliopsida; order Asterales; family Asteraceae; genus Glebionis; species Glebionis coronaria. The sequence goes on along the minus strand of JANFOE010000374.1, from coordinate 751,955 downwards.
ATCGGATTTGTTAAAACGAACGAAACCGAATCAGATATTTGGTTTGGATATGGTCTTGGTAAGATGTCAATGAAACTGAACAGCAAGTGGTATCGAATTATTTTTGGTTTTTAGTTCAGTTTAACATAATTTGATTTTGGTCCGATTTTGGTTCAGTTTATCCAAATTGAATCTGGTTTACCTTCATTTTATGTCTTACCAAGAAATTTTTTACACGAACCAAATAAACTGAAAAACACAATGACGGAATACCCTACAAAACAAACAGGTTGTATCATTCATGTAGAAGGCACAATTGAAATCGAGAACACCTGAGAAACTGAAGAGGCCGAAGGAAACACATACAAAAAGTTCAAATACGTGAATCTCATTTCACAAACATGCAATGCTATAGTTTCTTAAAAAACTTTCCAAAAAAAGTTGGTACTGTCATATATCTTGCATTCACTGGTCGAACACAAAAACTATTTAAGGAAAAGTTGGATGATAAAAAAGTTCTTCAAATGAATAGTTAAATTTTATTAAAAGTGAATATATTGCACGGTGATGGATGGATCTCATGGCTATCATCTTCAGCCTTTATATAAGAGGTCTAAGGATCGAGTCATGAAGTTTTCCATTTGCCTTTTTTTTACACTTTAGTTTTAACAAAAAATGATTTTTATTAAACTCTCACTTAACAATACTTGCATGTCTTTTTAGAAAATTAAACTTTCTAAATACTCACTTCCTGAGAGAACATAAACATAGATCAAGTCCCATCAATGCTGCTTTTGAGCTAGAGGTGAAATGAGTCGACTATTCACATAAATTTCTAAAAAAACTAGGAATTTATGAAGGGGATTGAGTCAGTTGCTCTTATCGATCTAGTGCGAGCACTCAAGTAAACGAGTAGTATTTGTAGATTGAGTAAGACCGGATAGTTGAAACTAGTCCAGATTATTCATATAAATTTTGGGACCATCTCTTGTTTCTAGTTTGTGGTCCATGAGTAGTAGTATTTGTGTATTGATGTCAGCATAGTTGATCACTAGACCATTTGTGTTTGTGTATTTCTGTATTACGTATTTTAACATCATGTAGCCGATAGTTTAATACATTTGGCCTCGATAAAACTTCAGACCAATGTTCGCAAAAACTCGCCAATGCAAGAGTTCCAAGGGGGAGGTTATAGTGCATGAATTTCTTAACTGACACTTTCACAAATTTCTTATTATTTGACTTAAAGTTAGTCTCACTAGTAAATAAGAAGCATCATTAGAACACGGTCGATATTTTGAATTCATTTGTCAACTAGAAACATAAAGAAAAAATAAAAATACTTTTGGGTATAATAAATGGTCAAAGTACCACTTGGAAAGCGAAAGACTACTTATACCATGAATTGAAATTGGGTCTCCAACTGTTAGATAAATCAAACGAACAAAACAAACAAACAAAATCCGAACAAATGAAGCGAAAGCTTTTATTCAATACCAAAGTTACAATTCGAAAACTACAAAGAAAACTAATGACATTGGCCTCTATTTATAGGAAACCAATTACCTAAAACTTACCAAACAAAAACATACAAAAATAACAAAGCTTGTAGGACAAGCCAAACAAATTACCTAAAACGAATTTACTAAACAAACCCCAAAGTTTAACTCACTTTCCAACAATCTCCATCGTGAGTTCAACTTCATACGAAACTTCAAAACAAAAGAGTCTTGGTCTTCAAATTCAAATATCCGAATACCAAATTCCAAACGTCCCTTGAGAGTTTAAGTCACTTTTCTAAGAATCTCCACCATGACTTCAACTCTATTCGAAACCTTCAAACCAAACGAACATTCCGTCTTAAATCGGAATTCCAAACGAACGAACAAATAACTCTTGATATGTTATTCCACAAACGAATGAATAACTCTTAATATGTTATTCAAGCAAACGAACGAATTTATTATCCGTATCAAACAAATTCAAATTAATAAATAATTTGACGAACGGGCACAAATTCAAATGCCCCAAATATGATCCGGATAATACGAACGACCCACTTATGAATATAAGATTTATGGTCCAAACAAACGATCGAATAAACGATCCAAACAAACAAACAAATGATCGAACCTGAAAACGATCCAAACAAACAAACAAATGATCGAACCTGAAAACGATCTACCAAACAAACGACCGAACCTGAAAACGGTCAACCAAACAAACGACCGAACCTGAAAACGGTCAACCAAACAAACGACCGAACCTAAAAACAGTCAATCAAACAAACAAATCACCCCAACGATCTTCACCAAACACTATCAAATTCAAACAACTAACTTCAAAAAACTCTAACGAACGAAGATCCTAAATTCTCAAATGATCGAACAAATTCGAAACAATCCGATAATAACCAAATCTTCAAACACCAGATCGATCTCAAATACCGAATAATGACTCCACCGTAACCGACAAATTTCAAAACACATAAATCCTAAAAACTTTCAAACCAGCAAACAAGTTCTAAATCCAAAATCACTAATTTTTAAATCTTTAAAGATAAGCCACGTGTCAACCAAAAAAAAATCTAAACGAAGAAGACTAGTTGACATAATTTATCAACATATTCAACCCTTGTTGAATTTTACGAATAATCAAAAGCCAAACAACCAATTCAATATCCAAAATCGAATAACAGAACCCCAATCTCTCTATATCGATTCTTGTAATCAATCGAACCAAAGCAAACACTAATAAGTAACCCCACCAGCGATTCAAACAAATTACCTTCAAATCTAAACGAATCCTTTAACTTCAAACAAATCCTAATAAAACCAAGATCCGAACTTCGACTTCAAACAATCAAAGTAGTCGAACCCTTTTTTTTCTTTCTTTTTCTTTTCTTCTTCATTGCGACCACGCTCTGATACCACTTGTTAGATAAATCAAACGAACAAAACAAACAAACAAAATCCGAACAAATGAAGCGGAAGCTTTTATTCAATACCAAAGTTACAATTCGAAAACTACAAAGAAAACTAATGACATTGGCCTCTATTTATAGGAAACCAATTACCTAAAACTTACCAAACAAAAACATACAAAAATAACAAAGCTTGTAGGAAAAGCCAAACAAATTACCTAAAACGAATTTACTAAACAAACCCCAAAGTTTAACTCACTTTCCAACACCAACTTTCCAAGGAAACACCATGACCACTAGTCCAACCCCAGAATACATCATTCATGTGACTTTATTGATATTTAGATGTACATGATTTTTCACATAGATGGTTGTTTTAGTCATTTCTTTATATTTTAAACTCATGTATATTTTAATTCATTTGATTGATCATTGAGACTACACTTATAAGCCATAACATTAAATTTAACCACCGACCTTATCAATGGTTGCGATGTAGGCGAAGGGTATAGATATCGCTAATACTAGTCGTCATGTGTATGCCCCAGAATTGTGACCTATCATCTATGGTTGACCCTTTGACTTTTTCTCTCAAAATTTAAACTACTTCCATCTACACCATGCCAACCAGATGGACCACCCATCATCCCCAGGCACCACCCACAAAATCCACCAGTAACCCAAATCTGAAACACATTAACACCTCTACCAACGAAACCATTGAAGGTCAGCAAGATGGTGTGTAAGATGAGAAAGGAGAAGCTGAAGCGGAAGAAAGAGGAAGGGAACTTCTTACCAGAAGGTAAATAGATCCTTCGGTATGAGGAACACAGGGGAAGAAGGTCAAGAAGAAGAGCATGATGACGGTGAAGGTGAAGCAAGAAGGAAGCCACGCCGCGATTTGGTGAACTTCTACTTTACCAACTTTCCATTAGAGTGGAACAAGGTGAATCTGCATGATCTATTCGCAGAGGTTGGAGAGATTGCTAATGTGTATGTAGCTAAAAAGGTGAGTAAATCAGGTCTCAAATTTGGGTTTGCTCGTTTTTTTGGGTTGGAAATATTCAAGCCCTCGAAAACCGTTTGAATCGGATAATGATAGGGACATTCAAACTCAGAGCAAACATTGCTAGGTTTGATAGATATCATTCTAGGTCTAAACAAGGATCTAAGCAGGTCGATTGGGTGTTTGACATACCTTCCAAATCAAACCAATTACCGAGTGCTAAACTTTCTCCTTTGAAGAACCAAAACGGAAGGCCAAAAGCATTAGTGGGTGAATCGTTTATGATCAATTCACTTTTAGATCTTACAATGATGTGGGGGTCTTTCAGTGTTAAACATTGCAAGGCCACTCGGATGGGTGGTCAAAGAATTATGTTGGATTTCACAAGTATGGAAGGGTATGACTCAACGAATATCATTCATGCTGAGAGACATAGGAGATTGGGGGAAAATAGTTTGCCCATCGGAATGGAATCAAATCCCGTCAATGTTGCTGCAGATGTGGCTTCTCCGATGAATATCCCAGTTCCCGATGTACGAGATTTGAATTTTGAATCTGATGAGAGGACATATGTCACGGGTTCAGATGTCACAGGTTCAGGTGTGCAAAAGCAAGTCAAAATCAGGTTTCATCATGTCAAAATATTTCCATGCTTTGCCGTCACAGGGGTGATTCATTTTACCGTCTTTCTTAGACTGTCCGGTCGCATGCCAAGTCATCCACTTTGCTATGTCTTTTGTGTTGAACATACGTTGTAGTCTAGTTGTTATCGGAAAGTAACGCACCACCTTGATGGCAACTAATTGTGTCCCCTTTTTCTTCTTTGGGTTTTTCCATCTGCTCGCGTTACAGATTGGACAAGTGTGCCTCGCCTTGTTTTCCGGTGATCCCCAATATAAAAAAACAATCATTTATACAAGCATGGATCGATTCGTATCCTAACCCGATCTTTTTAATGTCTTTTTTATTTCATAGTATGAAGACGGGAAATTGTATCCTTTACTAGGGGAACATGCCTTTTGGAGAAGAGCTAGAATTTTGTTAAACCCGACATCAGTTATTTTATGTAAAATCTTGATGTGCGAAATCTCTGATGTAAATTCCAATGTGGTCATATCACAACCCAGGTACAACTTTTGGGCAGACCTAGCGAGTAACTCTTCAAACTCGTTACTAGGACCCGATGTTTGGGTTGGTTGAGGACCGGTTGTTTGAGTTGGTGGAGTTTGAGAGGGTGGAGTTTCAGATGGTGGATTTGGAATATTATTTGCAGAAATATCTTCGAAGAACGCATCCATGTGAATTCGATCAGGTGAATGTGGTAATAGTGGAGGTAACGGAAGAATTGGTTCACCGTGATATATCCAAGTGGTGTAATGTTTGTCAAACCCGAATTTGGATATGTGTGCCTCAAGTTGGCCGAGGGTAACCAACGTTTCACGGTTACAACAATGACTACATGGGCAACGGAGCTTTTGTGAGATGGGGTGCAAAAATTTCTCACAATCCTGAATGAATCCAAAAAGACCATCTAAAAACTCATTGGAATTACGATTGTTTATAGTGGTCCAACTCTTATCAATTGTCATAACTGCGTTGCAAATAAACATACTCAGATAAATATTTTTTTATACGTAAAATGTCATACTAACAAAATGAATATGAACTCTTTTTTTTCTTCCTAGTGCAACTATGGAAGGCAATCCTAACCCACCTTTTGAATGTTTCGTCCCATATATGAATGCGTATAACCGGTTTACTATTTAAGAAAATTTCGGCAGCATTTCCCCTCTACTCCCCAAATATGTGTTTAAAGACATATTCGTAGGAGTAAAGGAGAAACACTGTCGAAATCATCTCAAATAATAAACCAGTTATACGCATTCATATCCTAAATGAGACGAAACATCAAAAAGCAGTCCCAAACAGGGGACTTTCCGAAATTAATTCCTAATAAATTAATTTCGGACGGGTTTTCTATAGGTTGATTAACTTCGGACGGGAATTTTCCGAAATTAATCGATAAAATCCTAAAATATTCCTAAAATTATTTACTACAAAAGACTAACAATCATATATCATATATATATATAATATAATAAACATATGCATAATATTAATTACACACCTCGGTCACGACTGAAATAAGCAAAGATATAAAGATAGAAAAAGAGGTCCGGATGAGGAAGTTGTCCCGACTGTCCTGGTGCTAACCAAACACAAACATAAAATAAACAAAACCTAAATTAGTTGGTTTCTAAAAAAATTTCTAATTTGAAACGAACAACACCACAACAATTTAAAAAAAAACATTACATTTTTTCGGCTGTAACACGGGTCTCAGTTCTCGGCTCGGTTCCCCGCTAACTCGGTTGTGACTCGGGTCTCGGCTACGACAAACATATTAAAAAATAAATTAAACTTGTGCCTTACATAAAGAAAATAAATTGTTTTCTTATGTATAAGTTAAAATCAAATAAGCTCATAATTCCCGAAATCAAATAAGCTCAAAAACAAACACCCACCTGTGGTGGTGTTGCTGCTGTCACGACGGTGGTGGTGGCTACTACTATGCCGAGAATGGTGGTGACGAAATAAGCTAGCCAAAAAAACAAAATTAAACTATATATAAGCTAAAAACATATAAGCCGAAAACATATAAGCTAAAAATCAATTAAACTAGCAAAAAAGACACATACCGCGGTGGTGGTGGTTGCGACTACCGCAATGGTGGTGCGGGATGAGTTGCTACTGTCGAATTAAACTAGCCAAAACAAACCCAATATCAATCTTAATTAAACATAAACAAAATTAATAGATTAAAAAAAATTACCTTTATATTTACTTAAACAAAATGTGACTGCGGTGGTTGACTGGTGGTGGTGGTTGATGCTGCGCCGTGACTGCTGTCGTGACTGTGGTGGTGGTCCGGTGGTCGAGTTAAACCAAAAAAAAAACCTTTACAATATATAATCAAAATTAAACATTATACCATAAAAAATAAACAATAATAACAATTAAACTACAAAAATTAATCAAATTAAAAAATATATATTCGAAATCAAATACCTTGACAATATATAATCCGAAATATATATTAATTCTGAATTAGTGGTGAATGTGCTCGTGTGCAAGTGATGATGGGTCGAATTGGTGGTGAATGGAGATGAAGATGGTGGTGAATGGAGATGATACGATGGTGGTGGTGAATGGAGATGATACGATGGTGGTGGTGTAGCAATGTGTGGTGGAGATGATACGGTGGTGGTGGTGTAGCAGTATAGCGTCCCGTTTTTGTTTTTGTTTAACAAATGTGTGAATGAGAGATGAAGATAAGATGAGTTACTGGAATTTACACCTAGGGACGACCCATGCTTTGTAACCTAGGGACGACTTAGTCGTCCCTAGGTTAATTATAATTTTTTTTTTTCGTTTATTAAAGAAACTTAGGGACGACCATTTGAACCTATGGACGACTAAGTCGTCCCTAGGTGTAAACCGGGAAAACTCAAACCCAAAGCGGGTTATTTAAATTTTCACCAAAAAATTTCAATTTTTCCAAAATTTTGCTAAGTGTTGGAGGGTTTTTTTAGGGACGACTTTCTTTGATATTTAGGGACGACTAAGTCGTCCCTAGGTGTTTTTCATACATTTAAAATACATTTTACCTTTTATGTAATAAAATTAATAATATAAATTAATAATAAAAATCAAAATAAATTATTATAATTAATATTAAAATATACGTTATACTTAGTTTGTAATAATTAATAACCAAAATGAGTCGATATGTTACGGTTATACGTTATAGGTTCAACCGATGAATCCATATGTTACGGTTATACGTTATAGGTTTAACCGATGAGTCCATATGTTAGGGTTATACGTTATAGGTTCAACCGATGAGTCCATATGTTACGGTTATACGTTATAAGTTCAACCGATGAGTCGATATGTTACGCTTATACGCTATAGGTTACACCGATGAGTCGATATGTTACGGTTATACGTTATAGGTTCAGTCGATGAATCCATATGTTACGGTTATACGTTATAGGTTAAACCGATGAGTCCATATGTTACGGTTATACGTTATAGGTTCAACCGATGAGTCCATATGTTAGGGTTATATGTTATAGGTTCAACCGATGAGTCCATATGTTAGGGTTATACGTTATAGGTTCAACCGATGAGTCCATATGTTAGGGTTATATGTTATTGATCAATTATTTGTATGTTTCATCAAGTTTTTTTTTGCAAAATCTTTTTTGGTTTGCTAGAGAAAAAGAAGTCCTTCAATTACATGTTGTTTTGATCGTTAAATGAGCTTTGGAAGTTTAGTTACGTTGTAAGATTATTTGGGCTAAAATTGAACGTAAAGTATTGTGTAAAGTGTATAGTTTATATAGATTCTCAAGTAAACTCAATGGTATGAAGTCATGTAATGTGTTGGGAAGCAAATCATCCTGTATCCTCAAGGTTTTTGGTTAAATTCTCGACCCACCATATGTCTTTTTTTTTACAAAACACGAATTTCGTGCTTTATATTTCTTTCTCACAATAGTTTTTTCTTGATTTTTATAGTATGTATCATTCCTCTATTGGAAATCCAAGAATCAAGATGTAGATGTCACTCCTTTAACCATAACCATATAACAAAATGTTGCCAAACGTTATTTACGTGGCATCGTTTTTCTAAAGATGATTATATAAACATGAACTACTAGTAATTATAATGACGACTTTAAATGATCATTTTTAATGTAAACACGACCCAAAAAGGATGCATTGACCATACAAACATATTTAACTAACATGACTGTCCTTAAAATTACTTTCACATTTTCATTTAAAGGTTTTCAATTACCATTTGGATTTTTTCCGTTTATACTGAAAAACAATCTTTATCTATAATCTATAATCCATGTTATTTTGAACATTAAATTATTTGTGGCATTGAAAGGTCACGTGTGTCTTAGAATTATTTAGCTTGCAATCTCGAGTCAAAAACAAATTAATATAAATAAAAACATCCGATTAATTTATTTCTCTTGCTATTGTTTTTCGGTTGTTTTAATGCTTGGCACCCATTCGCGTAGCCAAACGGGGTGTAGGGTTGGCCATAGCCCAAATACAATTCTCCAAGATACTAGTATAAGTTAATTATGATTGTCTTTATGAGTTGCACAAATATGCTAGTATCAATAATTTGACTTGCACAAACTTGATATATTTAGGGGATATTGTTGGAGAATGTTTTGTAAAATATGGTTTTTGTAATACTTTGAACATAATTTTATATATGTATATGTTATATATATTCGTAGTACTTAGTAGCTTTGCGTTCTCCTCGAAGAGAGCTTCGCAACGAGCTAAAGTATGTCCAATATGGAGTTAATATGAATGAGATATCGTGTCTCAAAGTGAGTCACGTGAAACACAATATTTGGAAAAATATTTGTCCCACATCGCTTGAAACATGAAGTAAAAACATGTTTATAAGGAAATCCTAGTTTCTACCCTACAATATTCATTTGTCGGTTTTTACTCCACGCCTACGCGCGGGCAGGGGGGTGCAGAAAGTGGTATTTCTAGGCCAAAAACGGGTTCGAAGCTACTGAACTTGTGCACGAGCGCGCGACCTGCGGACACGAATGCAGCTCCGAAAACTGGCTTGGGTGCGGGCAGATTTCGGTATCTTTTTTGCTGCAAATTCGGATTTTTTTCAGAAAATTCTGTAATCTATTTTAAGAATAGATTTATAATAAATTTGTGTTTATAATTGATTTGCAAATCGTGTTATAGAAATAACAGATTTGTCAGAATATTTTATATGGAACAGAATATTTTGTCTTGGTGACCAAGGCAAATTTTCACTATATAATAAATCTGTCTCATTCAGTTTAATCATCAGAAAAACGCAGCTTTTCATACTCCATTACCAGACGATTTTTCCAGCAGTTCTCGATCAGAAACGCAGAAGGCTTCCGTGATCTTTCAGGCAAGTTTGTCTAGTCCGGCTGTACAACAGCTTTGGACGTTGTACCCTGAGAAACAGACGGCGAATCTGTTTTAAGGGAAGCGTGTTAAACATGTGCCTCGTCTTACTTTTACTGCTTTCAATTTTATTTGTTATTTAATTATGTTCTTTGTTTTCTGTTAATTTTATTATTGTTTTAATAAAAGTATACACCGTTTCCCACAGATATTACATATTTCATATAACAATGGGTCTAAATTATAGACAATTGTTTTCTTTTAATGTCATATTTTTGCCACTCTTTCAAACAATGATTTTCCTCTTTGATCTCATTTCGTTTAAGCAGAATTATACAACTTGATTGTTTTGTATGGTGTTCTGTCATTAGGTTGTCCAGTTTCTTTGGTTCGGCTAAAAAATTTCTAGGATGACAGGAAATTAAAACAAATTGAATTCAAATTGGATAAACTGAAGAGAAAATCAAACCAAATACCGAGCCGAAATCAAATTATAATTGACTAAACCGAAAACCGAACATATTTTGATACCATTTGTTTCATTGACATTTTACCATAACCATATCCAAACCGAATGTCTAATACGGTTCGGTTTGTTTTAACAACTCTGAGGCGTGTCGATTTCGATTCTTTTGCTACGTATTTTCATATAGTTATGAGCCAAATTTCTTCTCTAGAGGGCCGAACATTACTTGTTTTGTAATACAATTTATTTGGGTTTTTATTAGACTTCGTTTTCTTTCAATTTATTAGGTTTTTTATTAGTCCTTACTAGTGATAAAACAGTTGATACAAAAAAGATATAAGCTTATTCTATTAGTGCTTACTCAAAATCTAAAAGCTAAACAAGCATTATAAACACTCCAAATCCTATCTTTAAATTCCGAAAGCTACAATACACACCAAAATGATAAATTGTAAAATGCCGTAAAATCTTATACTATTAGTATTTTAGATAGGAACGTTTAAACATACTAATCCAAAAGCTAGACGCTTTCCTAACTCTAACTTTAAATTCAGAAAGCTACAACACGCAGCTAAATAATCAATTAGGTATATGGTCTGTCCTTTCTCTCATACTTGGTCTTTCGTACGATTTGGTCTTGTGCAAAATCGGATATTATGTCGTGTATGACCGGATCAAACATTTGGCCTTTTGGTTTGGACAAAGTCGGTTTTCAGTCTGATTCAATTTTGAAAATCGTCATTTTTAAGTAAGTACGTGAAACTCGTTTTTAAAACAAATTGAAAGTAAAATAAAAAAAAGGTGATTCAATAATGACTCGGGGTTGATCCTTAGACGTCTTGAACAAATAGTGGAAACGATATCCATTAGATCCATCAATCACCATGCAATACTTTTACTTTTAGGGTTGTTTGGTTGGAGATATTGAAGGATATTCATGGGATTTAAATTTTAATATTCTTTAAATATTTTATTTGGTATGAGTAACGAAAGAATTGAGAATTCTTCGAGTTGACCAAAACGGGGAAATTAAAATTCCTCTTAAAAGAGAATAATTTTAATTTATTTGACAATTATTTTTTATAAACTTTTTTCGAGTGGATTTTCTCCGATTTTTACTCGTTTAAAAAGAAAATTTATAAAGTATACAATTTTTTATATAAAAATTATTTATTCGGTTTTTACTCCTTTTAATAGAAAAATAAAATTTATATAAAATATGTATAATTTTTTGGAATTTATATAAAAATGAAAATTTTCACTTTTAATCTCTTAAACATAAAATTTCTAAATTTCAATAAAAAAATATTTATTAGGTTTTAACCGTTTAAATAGAAAAATAAAATTTATATAAAAAATATTATAAACTTTTTATAATTTTTTTATTAAATTTATATAAAAATAATTAATTTACTCATTTAAATAGAAAATTTTTAAATCTTTTAAATTTTTTTGTAAAAAAACTATACGATTTTTACTCGTGTGAACAAGAAAAATAAAATTAATATAAATATTTTATAAAATTAAAAAAAAATTATATAACTTTTTTTTAAGTTATAGATTTTTTCAATAAAATTTATGTAAACTGTTTATAAAATTTATTGACTTTTTTTTAAAGAAACGGAAAATTTCCTTTTTACTCGTTTAAATAGAAAATTTATGTACAAAATATTTATTCCTATTAATTGGTTGGACCCAAAATCAAGATATGAAAAAATGATAAATTTCTGTCAACCAAACATACGTAAACATTTAAAATTCTAAAATTTATAATTCTTAAGAATTTTAATTTACTAGTAGAAATTTAGAATTTCAAAATTTTAATATCTTAAACCAAACGACGCCTTAATATAATTTAACAATTTGTTTAAGGAGTGTTTATGGGTTTTGTTTTAATTTATTTACATGTGTTTCTTGATGTGTTTTTTTAAAATTTATTTTTGTAGGCTGATTTGGTTTATTTATGCTTATAAATAACGTCTAATAAGCATAGCAGAAATGTGAATAGATAACGTAATAACATCGCATTAAAAGACAACCATTATCTAGATTCTTAAAGCAAATGTCGTACAAAACATGCTATATAAGCTAGACATATTCGATCCGATTCGATCCTTCTCTTGACTCTTGATTAATCATAACAACAAACATCACACCGCGAATCAACACCGCTGTCACACCTCACCATGGCGGAATATGGGGCACGACGTATGGATATCATCACAACAATAGCGTGTCTATAGAGATAACTAAATGATATAAGAAATGTCATAAATGGTGACACAAATGTCATGACAATATCTCAACATGCAGGAGTCTAGGTAAGTAGGTAACAGTCCTACCTCTTACCCAAGACAAACAATAAACATAAACCAAACAAACATATAGGTGCCACTATATCACTTATTAAATGAACAAATAAAAACTAAGAAGGAAACAGGGATATCCTTCTATATGCATTCCTACGCTCTCCAAATCCTAGCCACTTAAGTTCTCATGCCTACCCATAGCATCACCTGAAAGAGACACTAAAACACGTCAATATAAAGTTGGTGAGAGTCATAGGTTTAGACTCCAACACAAGACAAGTCATAAGCTGTGAATACCATAAACCAATAAACATATGGACAATGCGCTACAATCATGTACTAACAACTAGCATTCAAGTTCAATCAATCATTACAATTCCAAGGCATCACGCCTTACCAACAATCACTATTTCCAAGACATCACGCATTACCAATAATCACAATTTCCAAGGCATCACGCCTTACCAACAATCACAATTTCCAAGGTATCACGCCTTACCAACAATCACAATTTCCAAGGCATCACGCCTTACCAACAATCACAATTTCCAAGGCATCACGCCTTATCATTAACCATAGGTCCCATAGGCGCCCATACACCTATGTACCTTTCCAATCCAGATCACACACAAACAAGAATCACATAGCAGTTAATCACATAAATGTACACACAAGTCCATCCCAAACCTTAAACATTCACAGCATTAATTTAGAAAATAATTCAACACAGTGTCTCTTCCATCCCATCTAGAAGTGAAAATCAATAGTAAACATGGGACTATGAAACTCACCTGATTGCTTCTTCACAAGTCCTCGCACTAGCAACAAGCTAACAAACAAAAAACACGCAATCAATACACAAACCAATCACTAAGATGGATCATCAACCTATGATGGACATCTAGCCTATTCCCATATAAATACCTCATATATAAGCTCTAATCACCCCATTACCCTTCCTTAACAAGTCCTTAAGTTGGTTAAGTTTAATAACTATCCCGTTCATATTTTACACAAAACAGTCCCAGTTTTTAGGTCTCAAAACTTTAAGTCAAACATCCACTTAAACATACCCATGGTTTCTGTAAAAGGAATATTCATACTTGTACATATGTTGGCTAACACCTCCCACTTGCCCTAACCTTAAATATACTGTTAAGGCCCCGATATACATATATCTACTTTTGTCATTCCAGATTTCCTGATTTTAAACGTACTAAAAGTTTGTTACCATTAAGGGGTCTTACCCTAAACCACAACCTTAGCCCAAGTGCAGATACTTACTACAATATATAAAACATCTCTCACGTTCGTGAGAAGGTGCCAATGCAACCCTAAGTACCCCAAACAACCAAAAACTTAAAAAGAAAACAGGCTGATTACAAAACTGTTTTGACCTCCGACTGTTGTAACCTGTTTTTGACCCACTTCCCGACCTCCAATTTAGTTCTAGTTTCTTGAATTAGAAAGCCACTTCAATTACCTTTTCAGGGATACTTGGATTCATCTTGAATGTTCCTAGAACTCCCGATATGATCAAAACAATTGACTCAAAATTCTGCCCAGTTTTTAAAAACGAGTTTAACAAAATCAACCTCATTAATTAACCCTAATCCCTCTAATTACAAGCCCTAATTTATTTAATCATTAAATTATGATTAATATACTGTTTTTAATTAAACCCTAACCTAAATCCATCATAAGATGATCATAGAAAACATTAAAAACAATTAATATGAAAAGGGTTAAGAAGGTTTTACCTTTAATTTATTGGAAGATGAGAAAACCTAATTTTTAAAGAACCCTAATTGGCCACCATTGATGAATTTCGGCTAGGAGATGTTATGGAGGTTAAAAGCCTGATTATTATGGTTATGAGTTGGGTTTGGTTAAGTCCTAAAGGCCCCCTAATCCAATTACAAGTCCATTGGGCCTGTTTTGGGCTTTTCCCTTCTTTCTTTCTTCTTTGGTGCGTCTAAACCGACCCAAACACCCCTAAATTCGTTTTTTTTATTATTTAATATTATGTTATTAATATTACTTTAATTTTCCTTAATTTATTTCAGCTCCTAAAGCTTCCAAAACCACAAAACCGTAAAACTAGTCAAATTTACGCGTTTTACCGTAAAAGACGTAAAATATACACTTTTAAAACAAATCTCAAATTTTGCAATAAACTTTATAACTAAGTCCTAAATGACTTAAAACCATCCCGAAAAATATTCATATGACTAATTACCTCATTCGCGACCTCTAAATGCTAAACCGTAAATCGTAAAAATACGATTTTCTATAATACATATACGTATACTTAAAACCACCAAATAACACCATCTCACTTCATAGTCACTACCATGTGAACTCATGAACATGAAATCATCACACATCGTTTCATTCACAAGGTACCCCGTACCGGAAACGATATCCAAACCACAATCTATACACACCAATAAGCACATAAACACGTAAAGACACGCAACTAGCACATAACAAAACTAAGTGGCGAACCTCAAAACCAGGGTTGTCACATCACTCCCTCCTAATAGAAATCTCGTCCCGATATTTACTCCTTAGGATCAAACACACAGACAACAAGTCACACGAGGATACTTGTTCTAAAAGAACTCCTCTCATTTCCACGTGAACTTTAGTTCAAGTTTCAAAATACCACATATACAAACCAAAAGCAATTAAACTCATTGCCAAACTCTTGACCTCACAGTCAATAAATCTCCTAGATGACTCTTTGATAAAACAAAGACTCTCATTAACACAAGTCCCGAATAACCGTACATGCAAAATGCATTCTCAAATAACCTTTACCAATCTCAATACATGAAATGTATCATGTATACAACTCATTTCCCCCAGGAAATCTATGCTCATAAGCTAATTGTCCGATCTTTCTAAAGATCATAAATGGACCTACAAAACTCTACATCAACTCTTCCATTTTACCAAAACATACCACCCGTTACTATGGGTGAAACTCCCTACATAACTTTGTCACTAACTCTAGTGGTTTCCTCCTTTGCCAAATGTTCAATCAAGATGATTGAATATGTGTTGGAGACGTTCATGATCCGTATAGATCATTCTCCACGTCTCGTACACCAAATGCCTCTAGCATTCTAGGCAGATATATCAATCCAGCCCCACTAACTAAGTCCATCTAGTTCTTCCAAATCTTCAGTTCCTGCAACGTATAAGTGATCGCCTTTCTTTGTCGTCCTCGTACGCGTCCAAATCCTTGCTCCACGTATCGTCATGCTTCGCGAATTCATCCGGTCCTTCCGATAATGCCAAGATCGGCTCATTATCCAATCCACCTCTTCAGCCTCCATAACGCTTCCTCATCCTTCTTCACTTCGCCCCTTGTTGGTTCCATGATACGCCATCATCTCTAACTACTCATCATGGTAAACTTAATACTAAAAACTCACACTCGAAAATCTCACGTATAACTCCACTCCAAAACCAACACATAATTCGCCTCACTCTCCTTCTCAGATTTGAGTAGTTTAAGATGTCGTCGACGCTCCCGATGACAACTCGTTTATACACGTTCATGCACACTTGGTTCATTGACACCATGAAAACCGCTAGTGCTTTGGTGAAGCCAAATACATAACCGTAAACCCAAAGCGTTCATACAACATCCTTAGCAGTTTCAACTATGTCCTCCTTGCACCCTCTCTTAGCGGCAATACGAATAAATTCCTACCTCGTTCTACTTGCAAAATTCTACACGCATCTTAAAAGACCGGTACTTCCTCTCATCAGACCACTCAACCTCTTTCCACATCCAATCTACTACTAAGCAACTCAACTTTTATCCGGCATTCCTTGCAATTTCTAACAGCTCTTGTTTTTTTTAAATCACTCCATCAACGATTTTCCTTAGAAGGGCACTAACTACAACTCCCCTCACTCCTCCTACTTGCTCTATTTATGGTTCTACCTCATAGTAATAGGCAAACCTACTAAATTTCAAGAAATTTTCGGAAAACTTACATGCCCTACGAACAATCATAAATACCTTTGAGGTATTACTTCCCCTTCCAACACTCTCTATGGCGCGTTACTTGTGCTAATATCCCATAAATCTCTATTCATCTCCTTGGTACTCCTAAGAGACCTCATGACCACACTAGTTCTTCTACGAACTTCTTTCCTCCCCACTAAGGGTATTCCGACCGTTTTCTCATGGTCACCTACTTAAACGTGTAGGCGCGACCAAGTCTTTCATACGACTACCTCAACGCTCCCGAACAATACGAAACCAAAACTACATCCTGAATCCATCAGATACGATCAACGAATCAAACCAACGGATAACTAACGATATTTCACGTGCACCAATTAAAACAAGTCAAAAACCACGAGACTCAAAAGAAATCTCAAACCCAGAACATGTATCAATTCAAAATGACCCATGACAACGAAAAATAATCCAAGAAACACCCAATGGTAACCAAAACATATTACGCCCCGCAACATATTATTTAAACCGTGCAAAAGACCGACCTTTCCAAAAGAATATACTCTTATTTATTATTGTTATTACTTTTTTTACCTCCCCACATCTATGTGACTCAAACCATCTACAAACAACCTTCTAGGCGATCTCAAAACTCAACCCAAGGACTAGGTATCCCGTGCACCCCAAATAAAAATAAACTACTATTCAAAACTCAACCATGAACCCGACACTTGTACAACAATTCCGACCAGTCCACTGACCTCCCATGACTATACTTTCTGAATATTTGAAAAGCACGTTCCGAGTACATAATTTTTGGCTTTTGAATCACTCAAAAAGCTCTAAAAACGAACAAGTTATGACCGAAATAGTTTTATATTAATGAAAGATAAAATTGTATGTGAAATCTTCATAAACTCAATTTAACCTTGAATTAATAATTATAAATGACGTGAATCGGTTAAACCCAATTATATAAACTATGTAAGTAGAAATAAATTTTACTTCGCTTTATTTTAAAGAAAGTCTTTTAGAATTTGAAATAAATAAGTGTTGACTAAAAAGAAATCTTATGTTACATCTTGTTTCAAACACGACCCCAACACCTTACCCTTATTTTACCGAATACGACCAACTATCTAACCCTATACTAGATTTCCAAGTCCCCTTTTTCTATATACCAACCAAAAGAAATGTAAGACTCAACACAAAAGATTTCATTATCTCAAAAGAAATCCCAGGTTATTTCAATAGACTTAAAACCAAGAACACCGTTTTAAAACGTACACGTGAAATACGAAACTCAAAGAATACGCTACAAGACACAGTTCAAAAGATTCAAAACGTCGTTGAAACTCCACCAAAATCCAGCACCATAAAACACGAACAAACACAAGGTACGTTCAAGCTATAATAACTAGTGAACGACCATATACCATAACTTAACACATAGTAGTATATATACATCCGCATATGTATACCTATTGAATCCCCCAAACATACTCGTTATCATACACGTAAGTCAATCAATCGCTTTATACGCTCGTTTTTTCCATACGAGTAATCACCATCTCACCATGCCACAACAAGGCATAAAGCCTACCTCCAAAACCAAACCATATCGTGTGACCCCAAAATCACAAAACACATCTATAACCCAAAACATATAACACAAAAAGAACAATAGCCATATCGTAGGTAGCCATTACATAAACTCATATATAATACGTATACCCAAATTCTACATCCCATCATATACAAGCATGTACTAACCCTCTTTCATGCAACCATACTTGGGAACCCATTGAAGTTGTGGTACTTGTATAACTATGTTGGCCACCATACTTATACAATTACCCTTTCCCCAATGCACTCCCTCCTATGATGACACTTATAAGAATCAATACAACATATAACACATAAATCCATCTACTCACATAAGCTCATAACCACATAACCAATAAGATCCAAAACTCCATCTATAAAAATAACATAATAAAACTCTTAGAATACATAAATCCATAGTCTAGCTTAAACAGCCTAGACTAAATCCAAAACGAAAACATAATCAGTTATAAGTCATGTCGCCCATAAGAGTGGAAACGACTTAAAATCCTTCCTACCCATGTACTCCTAGTAACTCGAACCACCACACGATTCTTAGGGAACATGACTTAAACATCAAAAGAAAAATATTGTACCTCAGGTACATAAAATAACCCAACAAAAGATAGAACTACCATGTACCAAATTATGTACTATAATGTACAATTTAAGCAAAATACGACAATGACTAGTGTGGACGATTATGGTTCAACCTACACTAGTCACCACCCAAAAAGAAAATAACATGTGGCTAAGTATGAACTTACTATGGTTCAGTTCATACTAGTCAAAACATCACAATAAATAACATTCAAACACATCAATTATAATAAAATGCACACATACTCCTATGACTCCTATATGCAGGGACCCTTAAGCTATATACTAGGCTACACGACTAGGCAACCTAATTCTCTATAACCACTGGCTCTGATACCATTCTGTCACACCCCACCATGGCGGAATATGGGGCACGACGTATGGATATCATCACAACAATAGCGTGTCTATAGAGATAACTAAATGATATAATAAATGTCATAAATGGTGACACAAATGTCATGACAATATCTCAACATGCAGGAGTCTAGGTAAGTAGGTAACAGTCCTACCTCTTACCCAAGACAAACAATAAACATAAACCAAACAAACATATAGGTGCCACTGTATCACTTATTAAATGAACAAACAAAAACTAAGAAGGAAACGGGGATATCCTTCTATATGCATTCCTACGCTCTCCAAATCCTAGCCACTTAAGTTCTCATGCCTACCCATAGCATCACCTGAAAGAGACACTAAAACACGTCAACATAAAGTTGGTGAGAGTCATAGGTTTAGACTCCAACACAAGACAAGTCATAAGCTGTGAATACCATAAACCAATAAACATATGGACAATGCGCTACAATCATGTACTAACAACTAGCATTCAAGTTCAATCAATCATTACAATTCCAAGGCATCACGCCTTACCAACAATCACAATTTCCAAGGCATCACGCCTTACCAACAATCACAATTTCCAAGGCATCACGCCTTACCAACAATCATAATTTCCAAGGCATCACGCCTTACCAACAATCACAATTTCCAAGGCATCACGCCTTATCATTAACCATAGGTCCCATAGGCTCCCATACACCTATGTGCCTTTCCAATCCAGATCACACACAAACAAGAATCATATAGCAGTTAATCACATAAATATACACACAAGTCCATCTCAAACCTTAAACATTCACAGTATTAATTTAGAAAATAATTCAACACAGTGTCTCTTCCATCCCATCTAGAAGTCAAAATCAATAGTAAACATGGGACTATGAAACTCACCTGATTGCTTCTTCACAAGTCCTCGCACTAGCAACAAGCTAACAAACCAAAAACACGCAATCAATACACAAACCAATCACTAAGATGGATCATCAACCTATGATGGACATCTAGCCTATTCCCATATAAATACCTCATATATAAGCTCTAATCACCCCATTACCCTTCCTTAACAAGTCCTTAAGTTGGTTAAGTTTAATAACTATCCCGTTCATATTTTACACAAAACAGTCCCAGGTTTTAGGTCTCAAAACTTTAAGTCAAATATCCACTTAAACATACCCATGGTTTCTGTAAAAGGAATATTCATACTTGTACATATGTTGGCTAACACCTCCCACTTGCCCTAACCTTAAATCTACTGTTAAGGCCCTGATATGCATATATCTACTTTTGTCATTCCAGATTTCCTGATTTTAAACGTACTAAAAGTTTGTTACCATTAAGGGGTCTTACCCTAAACCACAACCTTAGCCCAAGTGCAGATACTTACTACAATATATAAACCATCTCTCACGTTCGTGAGAAGGTCCCAATGCAACCCTAAGTACCCCAAACAACCAAAAACTTAAAAAGAAAACAGGCTGATTACAAAACTGTTTTGACCTCCGACTGTTGTAACCCGTTTTTAACCCACTTCCCGACCTCCAATTTAGTTCTAGTTTCTTGCATTAGAAAGCCACTTCAATTACCTTTTCAGGGATACTTGGATCGCATCTTGAATGTTCCTAGAACTCCCGATATGATCAAAACAATTGATTCAAAATTCTGCCCAGTTTTTAAAAACGGGTTTAACAAAATCAACCTCATTAATTAACCCTAATCCCTCTAATTACAAGCCCTAATTTATTTAATCATTAAAATATGATTAATATACTGTTTTTAATTAAACCCTAACCTAAATCCATCATAAAATGATCATAGAAAACATTAAAAACAATTAATATGAAAAGGGTTAAGAAGGTTTTACCTTTAATTAAATGGAAGATGAGAAAACCTAATTTTTAAAGAACCCTAATTGGCCACCATTGATGAATTTCGGCTAGGAGATGTTATGGAGGTTAAAAACCTGATTATTATGGTTATGAGTTGGGTTTGGTTAAGTCCTAAAGGCCCCCTAATCCAATTACAAGTCCGTTGGGCCTGTTTTGGGCTTTTCCCTTCTTTCTTTCTTCTTTGGTGCGTCTAAACCGACCCGAACACCCCTAAATTCGTTTTTTTATTTTTATTATTTAATATTATGTTATTAATATTACTTTAATTTTCCTTAATTTATTTCAGCTCCTAAAGCTTCCAAAACCATAAAACCGTAAAACTAGTCAAATTTACGCGTTTTACCGTAAAAGACGTAAAATATACACTTTTTAAACAAATCTCAAATTTTGCAATAAACTTTATAACTAAGACCTAAATGACTTAAAACCATCCCGAAAAATATTCATATGACTAATTACCTCATTCGCGACCTCTAAATGCTAAACCGTAAATCATAAAAATACGATTTTCTATAATACATATACGTATACTTAGAACCACCAAATAACACCATCTCACTTCATAGTCACTACCATGTGAACTCATGAACATGAAATCATCACACATCGTTTCATTCACAAGGTACCCCGTACCGGAAACGATATCCAAACCACAATCTATACACACCAATAAGCACATAAACACGTAAAGACACGCAACTAGCACATAACAAAACTAAGTGGTGAACCTTAAAACCAGGGTTGTCACAACCGCCATCCCTTGCAGACTGTAATGAGTAATATTTATACGCTTAATCCTAACACACTCCAACAACATTAAGTTGTTGACAATCTCCTCAACCCATGAAGTAACATAACCACCACACGTAATCCCCTTTAGTTTTATCGACTCTTGATACGAGAAATGCTTAACTAGACACGACGGTGGGACCGTGGGACGACGTGACATGCGTGGACTAATAAAAATGGAATTTGATTTTATTTCATATTTTGTGTTATTTAGAAATTTTATGGTTGAGCTAAAAAAAGCAGGTTGTATTATTCATGTAGTAACCAATTAAACAAAACAAAATCGAAGATGAAAGTTTTTGTTTGACATATTGGCAAAAATATGAGATTAAAACAACTTAAAGAAAAACAAAAAATTATGAGTTTAACAAGTGGTGAAGCCGGTAATTGGAGATTTGGCCGAGGGATCGAACATAGTGCCGCCAAGTTCCCAACCAACACCTTCACCACTAATCCAACCCATCATTACATCATTTCTATATATGTATTTCGGTATACATTTAAACAATATGCGTAATTTTATATACGTTTTTCATTTTTTTATATATAAAGCTCACCTAGAACGCTCAAGAAAGTTCAGTTACGATTTTTATATTTAGATATATTCTTGGTTGTCCATAATATGGATGAAGCTTTTTAACAAAATATTCAAAAATAATTATAAAATATTAATTTTAGTATTGCACTACTTTTGTTGTATAACAATGTTTTTGCTTACAGTATAAGCATTTACCAAACATCTATGCGTGTGAACTAATAAAAATGGTATTAACATAGAAAAAAAATAAAATTAATATGATACGCATGTTAATGCATGTATTATGACGTAACATAAATCTATTTAATGTGACGTTTACATAATTACATTATTAGATTATGTAATTGATTATATGGTCAAACTCGATTAAGCATCTAAAATAGTTAACCTTGGTTATAGTCGTGAGTAGACGCTCATTTTATGTAATCGCAAGTCACGGTTCAGTTTTGTGTTGCATCTGAATTGCTTGTCTCGTGATTAGTAGTTCAAACCTTTCAACTAATCGAACCAAACCACCGTATAAATAGCCTGCTTAGTATAGGATCAGTAGGTGTTTAAAATAACTCATATGACTTGACGCAATCTATATATGAAAAGGTTAAAGTAATATTTTGATCCCACATCTGTAAGAATTGGAGAAGAGGTTAATATTTTTTCATAAACTATAGTCGTGAGAACATGAAAATTGATGAACATGTCATTTTTAAAAGCATGTGTCGAAAGATTTTCAACAAGATAAGTCTAATCTTAACTATAATGTAAGCTATCGTATGATTGATTAGACAAGTAGTAGCAAACATCAAAACAACCAAAAAAAACAATAGCAAGAGAACAAATTAATTGGATATTTTTATTTTTTACTAATTTGCGTTTTTAACTTGACATTGCGACCCAAATAATCCTAAAACTCAAATATACTTTTAAAGCTGCAAGTAATAGATTTTTTTTTTGAATAGCAAGTTATTAGTTATTTATTCGAGCTTACACTGACATTCAATTGGCCACTATGCAGCCTCGAAACTTCTCCTTAGGGGATAAACACACTCCTGTTTTTATTTAATTCGGACCTCTAAAGGTCTTTAGTGAGACTTGAACTCGAGATCTCTTCAAAAATACCTCCCAAAAGTTACTCTTGTTACCTCCCAAAATAATAGATACACTGAATATTATTAAGGAATGTTTTCTTTTTCTCTAAACAGGCCCCAAAAGCTTTTGCAAAAAAAGTTAATGAAACATACATATAATTGACAGGTCACACTAAAGCGTTTGTTTGTTAATAAATGGCTTGAATATGACTTATCAATAACATAGTGTTATCATTAACTTGTTCTTGTTAGGCGACCCTTTAGTAAATAAAGTAGCATGATTTTAATTCAACAATCAATGTGGGATAAGAAAAAAGATTTAAGCAAAAAATGTAAAGTAAACTATTCATTATTCATCATGTCATTTGCATAAGTCACTCATCAATGTTGTCCCAAAATTACATGTGTTGTTGATTGTGTACAAACTCTTAGGGTATGTTTGGTTGGACAAAATAAATTCGTAATGGATGTAATGAAATCAATGAAGTAATGAAGTGATTCATTACGATTGTAATTATGTTTGGTTGTAAAGACATAATGGAATGTAATTAGAAATAAAAAAGACTAAAATAACCTTTGTTAATGTATATTTTTTGTTTTGTGGGTAATTAAGGAGGGTTTTTTTCTGTAATTTTCATTCCATTACCGGGCGTAATAGATTAAAAACAAGAGGACCCTAATGAATAAAATTGAAAGCTTTTGATGTAATGGGTGATTGCATGTAATTAGTCAGTACATTACGTAATTATAAACAAACACACTTTTTGCATTCCGTTGTAATGATGTTTTCCATTCCTACTTCTATTACGAGGTACGAAACGCTATGTTAATCCCACATCGATAGTAGAAAGAAGAAATTGATAGCGTATATAGTAAAGTCTTGTGGATTCGGCAAGTTAATATTAATATTATGTTATTATGATGCTGGTGCGCTTGTGTGCTTAACAAAGCTACTTGTACTTCATATTCTCGATAACATATATTTTATTAACTTTTTGCTTTCATATGTTTTTTT
This sequence comes from Glebionis coronaria, assembly GCA_025667525.1. NCBI lineage: Eukaryota > Viridiplantae > Streptophyta > Magnoliopsida > Asterales > Asteraceae > Glebionis > Glebionis coronaria. The sequence goes on along the minus strand of JANFOE010000374.1, from coordinate 727,430 downwards.
TCATGATATTTAAACTATTTACTAGTATTCAAAGTATTTATTAGTACATGTTATTTTGAACATTAAATCATTTCATGATTACATAAGCTATCTATCTGTTGCGATTTGGGTGAGGTTATTAGTACCCCTAAAAAACATCTATACTTCTTGTTTTATGAATTTTTTTAAATTATTTTTATTTTTATAATTTTATTTATGTTATAAAACTGTGATCCTGAAAATACGAAATGAAAATGATAAAGTTTAATAAGTAAAAAGTAAGAAACAGACAAAAATACCGGATCGAAACTGATAACAAACTGTGCTAAACTGTAAACTGGGGGAACAAGGGGACAAAAAATACAAATTTTTTGTACTTTTTTTTATACTTTTTTAAAAAGTATGGGGTATTAATAATAGGACCCGTTTGAATTTACAGGAATTGGTGTTTTTCAAAAACAAAAACACACCAATACTTATAACCGATTAGACATTGTTAAATGTACTGGTTCTCCCTCGTGTGTCGAGCATACCCGTCAGGTGTACTTAGTTGAGCCATTTATTGCTTATACATTGAGCATGGTCAATTACATAATGTAATTAGAATATAAACTTAATACCTACGAGGTTCTTTTCATGGTGTAAACATCCCTTCTACACTTTTTAACGGCGGCATATTATTAAAAGAAAAGTAGTAAGACGCTAAAATTACAAAGGTAATTTTAGCCAATCAGTCCAACAAACATACATTTTTCCTCTAAATTAACTTTAACCAAGAAAAAGAAAAAAACCGAACTGTTTAAAAAATGTCTGTCTTTTCTCATGGACTGGCTCGCCATCTTTTGATTAAAGTGGCTCGCTTGTGGGAATTATGGGTTCGAGATAGTCATTCTTATGCGATTTTGCTTTCTTAGTTCATTAATCTTTGTCTGTTTATAAAACGTTTTTTATCTGAACTAAATAAACCGATCAACGAAATAACAGATCACTCTACAAAACACGCAAGTTGTATTATTCATGAAGTAACTGCTTCAACAAATTAAGATCAAAGAGGAAAGTCATTGTTTGACATAGCGGCGTGACATTAACGACACTTCATTTAACACAAAGTACGTCCATACATTCTTGCCTTTAGTTTCTTCAGTGATATGATGTATATTTTAAGTTGTTTGCATGGTCTTAGTTAGAGCACTCGGTATAGTGGTGTGGTGTGGTAGAGAAAAATGATGTCATAATTGACACGTAGTTTATGGTATCAGAATGCTATGCGAACACAAAATGTGGAATAGCAATGAGCCATAGAAAAAGTGGTGTTATAACGTTTTTTTCAACTAAAATACTCGAAATTAAAAACAAGCATGTTACTGATCGATTGGGGGTTGTTTGGATTCATTTTTGTGAAGAACTAAGAAAATGAGAGTTTATAAAATTCATTGGGAGTGGTATAAAAATGGGATGATATGAAGGTTTTTATAGAGATTTAAAGGGTTAAATTTTGAAAATATGGGGTTTTTTTAAAACTTCTAGCCGTTACATATTAAACCCCAACGGATAGTTTTTCAAAAAAAAAATGCGACAATCGGGAGTATGGCGCGAGCCAGCCGGTGTGATGCGTCGAGAAAAAGCTCGCGCCAAAGTGTACGACGCCACCTACCAGCCAACCGTACCCTTGGCTCAAAGTATAAATTTATTTTCTAAAAAAAGATAGTTAATAATAGTTATCATATTTACCATTTTAAATTATTCCTTTAATGATTTATTTTATAAAAGAACATAATTTTAAATTAAAAATTTACGTTTTTCTCTTATTTCAATTTACTTTTAAAAAAAGGTTATTTATTTCCGAAAATACAAAAAAAATATTAAAAATATCTAAATTTTTCTGGAAAAAAATCATTTAGTTATTTTTATCTTTTAAAAAATATTCAGAAAAAAATTATTTTTTCTGAGAATATAAACTTTTCTAAAAAAAATGAAACAAGATTTAAAATAATTTGAAATTTTTTTAAAGTAAAAAAAGGTTTTTGTAACTTAGAAAATTTTTTTAACCCAAATTTTTTTATATTTTAAATATGTTTGGAAAATTATAATTTTTTATAAGTTAAAACTTTTTCTTTGGAATTAGTTAAAGGACTAACGATGCAAAATTTGACATTGGACTGAAGGGTAAAATAGGTAGAAAAAAGTTTGATGTACCATATTAACAGGTAAACCGGAAGTTCAAGTATTATCTTGGCAATTTTATGAGTAAAGGTATGATATGGATAAATTTGAGAAAGTACGAGTAACTTGTAAAATCTTACTTAGGTGTAATATAGTTTCGCAACTTCATACCAACTACTCGTATTTCGAGAACTTGATTAAATAGTTTTTATGTTATTAGAAACAAATTTTTTAATAAATAAATGTTATTTTATAGTGTAACTAATTTTGACAAAAAGTATTGAAATGAGTAAAACAATGATTTGTTGAAAATGGTAACGAGTGTTTCTAGTTAAATGCATTAAAGATACCCACAAGACAAACTCATTCTTGTTTTGCTTAAACACTCTCGTAAATTTGTTGCTCTTCAAAGAGAAAGGGGCAAATAATTAAATGAAAAAATCTGAAATTAGGAAAAGTTAAAACAAAGTAAAAAATAGGATAAAAGCTATAAAATACTATCTTATTTATTGATTTGTGCCGACTTTAAGCACTTACTATTTTATCTTGTGACTTTACCATTGTACTTTCAAATTTGTTCTTATTTATTGATTTGTGCCGACTTTAAACACTTACTATTTTATCTTGTGACTTTACTATTGTACTTTCAAATTTGTTCTTACTATACCAATATAAGCGTGAAATGACTATATTACCTTTTTAAATGACTAATATACCCTTTAGTTTTTTTCCTTCATATTAATTAATGATTAAAAGACCATCTTTTTACTTAGAACTCATTATGGATTCAAAGTTGCTGCTTTGTACTAATACTTTACTCTTTGTTTGTTAAAGTTTGATATATCATAATCTTCTATTATTGATTTGTTGAACAGATAATAATTGAGCTTAAACAGAGATAGTGGTGGTTGCCTGCTATGGCACTTTTGGAGAAAAGCGCTAATTCCAAGATTAAGAATAGCGAACGTAGACCACTAAATTTGACGATGTTGACAAAATGGTTGCATCACACATTCATGCCTCGTAGCCGGAGCACCTCACGGGAATAAGGGTGGGCCCAACTTAATCATCCTCCACATGAATGTCATTGTCAAGGATTCAAGACTAGAAGCCATCCTTCCTATTCTTATATCAGACAGAATGCAAGAGAAATCATGAATAAAAAGTTGAAGAATAGCAAGTTTAACCGAAAATTTACCCCTACCATTAACTGACGAGTGTCACATATAATACTTAGTTGGAAAAAGAATCATTAAAAGACGGTTGATGGCCATGATTCATGGATAATGGAGCAAATCGTGTGCTTCAAACAAGAAGATTGTGGAGGGTATTCGATCTTCAATTTTAATGAAACAATGGTTTTTAGAGAGAGAAAAACTAAAATAGGTGAGTGAGAAATAGATTTTATGGCAATAAATGTAATTATATTGAAGAAGACAAGGGTAATATAGTCATTTCACGCTTATATTGGTATAGTCGAAACAATTTTGAAAGTACAATGTTAAAGTAACGAGATTAATTAGTAAGTATTTAAAGTTGACACAAATCAATAAGTACGATGGTATTTTATAGGGTTTACCATAAAAAATATTTTATAAGTTTAAGAAATGATCAAGCCGTCAAACATAAAACTGAAGTAGCAACTAAATCTATTTAATGTGACGTTTACATAATTACATTATATTATTAGATTATGTAATTGATTATATGGTCAAACTCGATTAAGCAACTAAAATAGTTAACCTTGGTTATAATCGTGAGTAGCCGCTCATTTTATGTAATCGCAAGTCACGGTTCAGTTTTGTGTTGCATCTGAATTGCTTGTCTCGTGATAAGTAGTTCAAACCTTTCAACTAATCGAACAAAACCACCGTATAAATAGCCTGTTTAGTATAGGATCAGTAGGTATTTAAAATAACTCATATGACTTGACGCAATTTATATATGAAAAGGTTAAAGTAATATTCTGATCCTTTTTAAAAGCATGTCTCAAAAGATTTTCAACAAGATAAGTCTAATCGTTATAATGTAAGCTATCGTGTGATCGATTAGTCAAGTAGTAGCAAACATCAAAACAACCAAAAAAAACAATAGCAAGAGAAACAAATTAATTGCATAGTTTTATTTTTTACTAATTTGAGTTTTTAACTTGACAATGTGACCCAAATAATCCTAAAACTCAAATATACTTTTAAAGCTGCAAGTAATAGATTTTTTTTAACGGGGAGTTATTAGTTAGTTATTCGAGCTTACAATTACATCCAATTGGGTACTATGCAAGCCTCGAAATTTCTCTTTAGGGGATAAACACACTCCTACTTTTATTTAATTCGCACTTCTGAAGGTTTTTAGTGAGACTTGAACTCGAGATCTTTTAAAAAATACCTCGCAAAAGTTACTCTCGTTACCTCCCAAAATAATAGATACATTAAGGAATGTTTTCTTTTTCTCTAAGAGGCCCCAAAAGCTTTTGCAAAAAAAGTTAATGAAACATACATATAATTGACAGGTCACACGAAGACATTTGTTTGTTAATAAATGGCTTGAATATGACTTATCAATAACATAGTGTTATCATTAACTTGTTCTTGTTAGGCGACCCTTTAGTAAATAAAGTAGCATGATTTTAATTCAACAACCAATGTGGGATAAGAAAAAAGATTTAAGCAAAAAATGTAAAGTAAACTATTCATTATTCATCATGTCATTTTTATCATGAGCCACTCATCAATGTTGTCCCAAAATTGTAAACTGTCTTCTTTTTTCCGTTAATCCCACATCGATAGTAGAAAGAAACAATTGATAGCGTATATAGTAAAGTCTTGTGGATTCGGCAAGTTAATATTAATATTATGTTATTGTGATGCTGGTGCGCTTGTGTGCTTAACAAAGCTACTCGTACATCATATTCTCGATAACATATATTTTATTAACTTTTTGCTTTCATATATGTTTTTTTCATGATATTTAAACTATTTATTAGTATTCAAAGTATTTATTAGTACATGTTATTTTGAACATTAAATCATTTCATGATTACATAAGCTATTTATGTGTTGCGATTTGGGTGAGGTTATTAGTACCCCTAAAAAAACATCTATACGTCTTGTTTTATGATTTTTTTAAACTTATTTTTATTTTTTATAATTTTATTTATGTTATAAAACTGTGGTCCTGAAAATACGGATTGAAAATGATAAAGTTTAATAGGTAAAAAGTAAGAAACAAACAAAAATATCAGATCGAAACTGATAAAAAAAACTGTGCTAGACTTAAACTGGGGGAACAAGGGGACAAAAAGTACAAATTTTTGTAATTTTTTTTATACTTTTTAAAAATGTATGGGGTATTAATAATAGGACCCGTTGAATTTACAGTAATTGGTGTTTTTCAAAAACAAAAAACACACCAATACTTATACCCGATTAGACATTGTTAAATGTATTGGTTCTCCCTCGTATGTCGAGCATACCCGTCAGGTGTACTTAGTTGAGACATTTAATGCTCATACATTGAGCATGGTCAATTACTTTATGTAATTAGAATATAAACTTAATACCTACGAGGTTCTTTTCATGGTGTAAACATCCCTTCGAAGAAAAGTAAAAGAAAAGTTACACTTTTTGACGGCGGCATATTATTAAAAGAAAAGTAGTAAGACGCTAAAATTACAAAGGTAATTTTAGCCAATAAGTCGAACAAACATACATCTTTCCTCTAAATTAACTTTAACCAAGAAAAAGAAAAAAATGAATTGTATCAAAAATGTCTGTCTTTTCTCATGGACTGGCTAGCCATCTTTTGATTAAAGTGGCTCGCTGGTGGGAATTGTGGGTTCGAGATAGTCATTCTTATGCGATTTTGCTTTCTTAGTTCATTAATCTTCGTCTATTTATAAAACGTTTTTTTATCTGAACTAAATAAACCGATCAACGAAATAACGGATCACTCTACAAAACACGCAAGTTGTATTATTCATGAAGTAACTACTTCAACAACTTAAGATCAAAGAGGAAAGTCATTGTTTGACATAGCGGCGTGACATTAAAGACACTTCATTTAACACAAAGTACGTCCATGCTTTCTTGCCTTTAGTTTCTTCAGTGATATGATGTATATTTTAAGTTGTTTGCATGGTCTTAGTTAGAGCACTCGGTATAGTGGTGTGGTGTGGTGTGGTAGAGAAAAATGATGTCATAATTAACACGTAGTTTATGGTATCAGAATGCTATGGGAACACAAAATGTGGAATAGTAATGAGCCATAGAAAAAGTGGTGTTATAACATTTTTTCAACTAAAATACCCGAAATTAAAAACAAGCATGTTACTGATTGATTGTGGGTTGTTTGGATTCATTTTTGTGAAGAACTAAGAAAATGAGAGTTTATAAAATATATTGGGAGTGGTATAAAAATAGGATGATATGAAGGTTTTTATAGAGATTTAAAGGGTTAAATTTTGAAAATATGGGGTTTTTTTAAAACTTCTAGCCGTTACATATTAAACCCCAACGGATAGTTTTTCAAAAAAAAAAAAAAGAAAAAAGCGACAATTAGGAGTATGGCGCGAGCCAGCCGGTGTGATGCATCGAGAAAAAGCTCGCGCCAAAGTGTACGACGCCACCTACCAGCCAACCGTACCCTTGGCTCAAAGTATAAATTTATTTTCTAAAAAATGATAGTTAATAATAGTTAGAGTGTGATTTTAACAAAAATATGATCTTATTAAAAATGAAATTTGTTGGTCTTTAAATAGAAAAAGGGGAAAATATACAATTTCCTTTTTATATTTCTACCTTTTTTTTAACGGCGACTTTTATTAAAAAAACTAGCAAGGTGCTAGAAAATTACAAATAAATGGAACAGGGATTTTTTAACCAATCTGTCCAAGAAAAAGAAACGTGGCAGCACCATTTACACCAATTGAAAGAATTAAGAACAATATCATCATATATCTCCGAACGTCTAGGCTTATCTTCCTCGAAAATGAGACGATTCTAAAACTTCCAAATATACCACCATGTAACCGCAAAGACACCTTCCAAAATGTTTTTAAGTTTAATAGAGATGCGAATATAATTAAACCAAACTTGCCATTCATCGAAACACGACCATTGCTGATATCCCAGACCCCACCAACGGCAGATAATCCTTAAAAGACTTTGAGCCATCTCACAACTAAAGAAAGTGTGAGATATATCTTTATTAGCAATATCGCATACAGGACAAAGTAAAGAAGATAACTGAACGTCCCTAATAGCCAAATTTGTCTTAGTAGGGAGACAATCTTTAAGAGCACGCTACATAAAAATATTCACCTTAGAAGGAATACCTTTAATCCATCTAGTCGGATTACTGCAAGGAAGAATTTAATCATCAATATAAGAACGAACCTCCTTAACTCTGAAGCTTCCGTCACCAGTTAAACCACAAAACAATCGGTCAGAACTATTGGAAAGTATAACAGTCCCCAACATATTTTGCATCTCAGTCATTTGAGCCTGCTCAGAACCTCCTCGGACTTGTCTTCGAAAAGAACCAGCAAAGTCATCATTTAATTTTGAAGCGACCGAAATATCTTGATCCAATTCCAATGCGAATAGTCCAGGAAACTTAGCAAATAAAGGAAGGTCGCCAACCCAGTGATCAGTCCAAAAGCGAGTAGATCGACCATCACCAATTCGTCTAGTACAATGTTCCCAAAAATCGAACCCTTTATCTTTTGAGGATTGAAGTTCACGTAAAATAGAGCACCAGTTTGACGAGTAATTAGTATTATGCGAAAAAAGAGATGTACCGTATAAAGAGCGAATAACTTTACTCCACAGGGACTTATCACTCGAAAGAAACACCATATCCACTTTAAGAGTAACGCTCGATTGAGGGCGTAAAAGCTGGAAACCCCCAGACCACCGTTATTCTTAGAAGATAAAATTTTGTTCCAAGAACACCACGTAATTTTCTTCTCCGAAATATCTATACCATTAAAAAACCGACTTCGGAGACCCTTCATATTTTTTAGAACACCACAAGGAACCTTGAACAGTGACATATTGTAAATAGGCGATGACCCTAGAACCAATTTCAAGAGAGTTAGTCGTCCCCCCACCGAAAGGGTTTTTAACTTCCATTTGGATAGGCGAGCACGGAGTTTAGATATAGTGTCCTCCCAAGCCAAAATATGAGACGGTTGATGACCAATCATAACACCTAAGTACTTGAATTAATTGTTCATAACTACACAACCCATTAAATTCGCAGCAATTTCAACTTCTGAACGCGTGACCCCCACCCCTAACAGATGGCTTTTATGCATATTAATTTGTAAGCCAGATGCAAGGAAAAAATAGTCTCCAAACGAATAGTTAAATTATATTAAAGGTGGATATATTGCATGGCGATGGATGGATCTCATGGCTATCATCTTAATCTTTATATAGAGGTCCAAGGATCGAGTCATGTGTTTTTCCATTTCCCTTTTTTTTACACTTCAGTTTTAACAATAAAATGATTTTTATTAAACTCACTTAACAATGTTTACATGTCTTTTTAGAAAATTTAACTTTCTAAATAGTCACTTCCTGAGAGAACAAAGTTGGATGATAAAAAAAGTTCTTCAAATGAACAGTTAAATTTTATTAAAAGTGAATATATTGCATGGTGATGGATGGATCTCATGGCTATCATCTTAACCTTTATATAGAGGTCCAAGGATCGAGTCATGTGTTTTTCCATTTCCCTTTTTTTTTACACTTCAGTTTTAACAAAAAAATGATTTTTATTAAACTCACTTAACAATATCAGCACAAAGTTGAAAAAAATGACAAATCTTAACAATGATTTGAAAAAAATGACAAATCTTAATAGGTTGAATATTTTCTTCTTCAAAATATCCGCACAAAGTTGAATGATAAAAAAATAGTCTCCAAACGAATAGTTAAATTACATTAAAGGTATATTGCATGGTGATAGATAAGAGGTCCAAGGATCGAGTCATGCCTGTTTTTTTACACTTTAGTTTTAACAAAAAATGATTTTTATTAAACTCTCAGTTAACAATATTTGCATGTCTTTTTTAGAAAACTTAACTTTCTTAATACTCACTTCATCTATGACAAGCATAAACATGGCTAAAATTACATCACTATAAGTCTTTAACGACTCGACTCCAACTTTATAAAGCATATAGGTTATGTTTTCAGCTTGATCATTAAAAGGGCGGGATTAACGATTCGTAGTCTTGAGTACAGCTTCCCAAATGCTTTTGATAGTGTCATTTCTTCTTTGTATGTTGGCTGGGCTTTATTAGTTGAACACAAAAGGAGATGAGGAACTTCAAACTTTAAGAAAAAATTCATGTATCGGTCCTAGGAAGTATTTCAGTAATTGTCGTAGAGGCGCACCCAATCGTTTTTTTTTCAATAATCAGTTTCGGTTAGTACCCTTATGACCGGTTTTTTTCTAAACTCGGTTTGATCAGGTAATCCCAATAACCGGTTAGGGTCAGGTACGATTTTGAGAGTAAAAAACCTTACCCGTTACTAACCTGTTCAGGTCGGTTAATAACCGTTAGGGTGTGAAAAATTGGTTAAAATAGGGTTTTTTTACAACTGAGTCCACTTGATCGATGCAGATAAAGAACTAGCAACAGCTGATTTTCGAATAATATCTCTAACCTTTTTCTCATAACTCTCATAAAATTATGGTGTGAATGACTGGTACAAATGTACGAGTCAAAGAAAATTGCAGCTACATTGTTAATCCCACATCGGTTAAACAACAAAACAACAAAATTGCAGGTACATTGTACTCGTATGTCATGTACTGATAAGGCTTAATTGTGTGTTAAGTCCTTTAGGAGGTGGTTTTACTATTGTTGGTCTGAATGAATATATTTTTTAAGATTTTACTGTTTTATTTACAGAAGTCATATTTGATGTAAGTAACGAGACTACATATTAGTAGATATCACAAATTGAACTTACGGTGCTTGCAATCTAAAAATTAAGTTACTTTTCAACCACGAAATAACTTAACGTTCAAAATAACATTTACATAAACACTGTACTTTGAGTATCATAAACAAAAGCTTTTAAAAATAAAAAAAGTTAAAGAGTTATACAAAGTTGTTGATCAGCAAGCTCAAGGTTGGATTTGTAAATCCAACCACTGACCACCTAATCAACAACATAATATTTGTATCAACTTGCTCTATTTTCATGGATTTAGTATATAAGCTACTAACTTATCCATTTGACTACCGATGTGGGATTAGCAACTTAAGTAGAATACGCAATATGAATTACTTCATGCAGTGTACTACGATTGTCTAAAAATAAATCATCCGAACAGTTCACATGGATAAATGCCCAACTTATTAGGGTCTGTCCTATTTTCAATTCCAATACAGGGGCATTATACTTTCTGCAGATCTTGAAATCATGGGTGATAGCGAATGGAAGGAGGTAAGAAAAATCGATCGATGTTTGATAGACTACAATATCGATCCGCAAGTAGAAACTTCTAATGCCGACACCATTGTAAAGATTTCGCTATGAGTGTATGTTTCTAATTTTTCTTCGCATCTAGCGGTGCGCGAACTTTGGAACATATGCGGCAAAATGGGGACTCTTGTGGATGTTTTGATTGATAATCATAAGAACAAAGTGGGGCGGATGTTGGCTTTTTGTCGTAATCAAGGTGTCGAATGCTGAAACTCTAATTGATTCATTATGTAATGTTTTGATTGGGAAGCTACTTTTTCACGTTAACGTGGCTGTTGTGTAGGTGTTAAGGATGCTAAATCTAACATACCGGTCGCATGGTTTGCTAGGGCGGACGAGGTTAAACTGTCACATGCAGTTGATAGGGCTCCAAATTAAGGTTAACAATTGTTTGAAAAGTAATATTAGAAAAATGGAGAATTTGTGATAATTGATAGTCTAAATTTTAATGTTTCATTTTCATAAAAAATAAAAGAGATATTAAAATTGACAATTTTATCTATCTCACAATATTATTTACCAAAAACTATATATATTCATCGCGACTTGAGCCCACAACCATGTGGTTTGAAATTAAGTTAGAGGAATAAGAATAATTTTTTAAACGTCTTTTGCAAATATGTATTTTTTTTTCTTTTCAACTCAAATGTGTATTTTACATACATTTTAAATTCATTTGTTATCGCTTCATATTCGAATTAAGTTGGATATAAAAAAATTGTATTTGTTTTAATTTGATCAACTCAAGCGGAGTTACTCAAATATTTTCAAGTCAACACCCAAGCTAATTTAATATTTTGATTACTTGGGTTGACCCTAACAACGAGTTGACCTAAGTAAGTCGACTAAAGTAAGCTTTGATTCAAGTCAGTTTTTTGACACCCTTGTCAAAATATTGATTAAAAAACAAAAATAATACAGATTTACGTATTTCTCATAATTAATTCTCTGTTCTTATCAAATAGTAAAATTGAATAAAAGTATATACTAATTTTGATTTTCTGCTTCGTTTCTAATCATTAAATTTATGTCTACCTAAACTACCTATAAAGTACTGTTTCTAAGAAGCTATGAAAGCTAATGAAAATTATCAAGTTCCAAGTGAATATTGTATGTATATTAAGGTACTTGTTAAGCTAAATCAAAATTAAAAAGTTCAAGATACAAGTGATACATAATATTTGCAATGTCACGTTTGTTTTACATCACCACCAATGTGGGAAATCTAAAAAAACATGGATTTTTAAGCAATTGGAGTATAGCCGATTTTTAGTTTCAAACTTTATGGCTATTACGCACGACAAGCTCTTAAAGAAGCAGTTGATGTCCCACTTTTATGGTCTTCTACTTCTTAGTCCCGAGATCCACGATGTGACATCGCATTTTATAATATGTAATAAACTCATTAATCCCACATTGGTAGTAGAAAAAAAGAGTTTTGTAACATATATTCAAAAGTTATGTCAAATGAGTAAGTTAATATTAATGTTATGTTGTTGATTAGGTAATTCTCTGGTTGATTCACAAACCAACCTGAGATGATGTTAATCAACAAACTTTGTATGAAATATAAACTTTTTATTTTTTTAAAGATTTTGTTGACGATGTTCAAAGTATGTATTTATTGTTATTTTGGACGTTAAATCATTTATGCTTGAAAAGACTTTTATTTCTTGGATTTAAACAACCAGTTAAATATTTTTCAAGCTTTTAAACCATTATATTGGCAGGGGTAAGAGCTAAGACTTGACAAGTATTAAAAACCAACAAGAAACATATAACAAAACAAAATAACAAATCACAAAAAGAACCAAACAAACAATCAACTAATAACAATCACCAAACGATTAATCCAACTTACCACTCCACAAAAGCAACAATCGGATTAATCAGATCAAACCCTTTGACACCTAAACCCAATAAACAAGAATACAAAAAAGAAAGTGCGAAAGCTGTTACAAAACACGCAATAACTTCCAAACAATTGATCAAAAAGATCAATTAATATCAAACCACACAAACAACCAACAATGGATAACCAAACAACATGCACTATTATAAGACAAATATAATCATTAATAAAACAATCTTACCAAATCTTAAAAGAAAACCCTAATTTCTGATTTTGGGTTTCTTAAAAAAAATCAAAATTAAACCAATTTCCAATGTTAATCAACGATTAACACTAACAGAAACTCAAGCCAAGTTGAAAAACTAAACCACCCCCCCCCCCCCCAAAAAAAAAATTTTAAAAAAATTGAAACCCTAATTTTTGAAAAAACCCATTTGAAGATCCGATCTAACAGATCGGCCTAAATAAACCCCAAATAAACATTTTTGTAATGGTGTCGGTGATTTACCCGAAAGAATACTGAAAGGAACAATTTTGGCAAGATTATAAAAAGATTGTTCGAATAGTTAAATGATTCTAATAATACATATATTCCATGGTGATGGAAGGATTTAATGTTGGGGTGAGCATGGTTCGGTTTGGTTCGGTTTTTGTATAAAACCAAAATCGAACCAACAAATATTGGTTTTAGATTTTTAGGAACCATTCGGTTTCTGTTTTGTGTCGGTTTGGTTTTTCGGTTTTCGATTTACTTTCGGTTTGGTTTTTTGGTTTCTATATGATTTATCCAGATTCGCTTTTACAAGTCGCTTTCGAATATACCATAAACCGACACATTAAAAGCTTTAAATAAACAATAACAACAAGAAACACAACATTAACAATAAGGAAAAATATCATATAAATCATAAAAAAATCGTTTATGCTTATAAATCAACACAATAGCAACGATAAAAACCTAACTAAAAAAACCTAAAAGAAAACTTATTATTTAGTCATGTTCAGTAAGCATATGAAAAATGATTAGTTATTAAACATGATATAACTAATCTAGCGTAGTATATTCATCGTCTATTAGGTTCGACGTGAACTTATATATATATATATATTCTCATGTTTATAGAGATCGATTCAGTTTATATCGGTTTTCTTTAATGCTAAACCAAACCGAATCAAAAGCTTCGGTTTTTTCAAAATGGAGAAACCGAAACATCGGGCTTTCAATCGGTTTTGGTTTTTTAGGTTTCGGTTCTTCTGTTTTTTCGGTTTAGGTTCGTATTTTTGGTTTCTTGCACACCCCTAATTTAATGGTTGTCATTACCTTTATTCAAGAGGTCTAAGGATCAATTCTTTACATCCTTCTGTCCTTTTTTCAAATTTTACTCTTAGTTCGTTATAAAAATGATTTTCTTTTTCTTCTAAAATATCTTCAACTATACTTCAAGCAAGAGCATCCTCGTCACAAACCAGGCTTCTAGTATGTTTTAATACATTTGGACCAATTTTAGGAAAACAAACAAAAGCAAGTGCTCCTAGAGGGGAGGCTATCCCCTTGATAACACATATAGATGGACTAGCATGCCTAAATATTGAGTAGTAATCCTAATACGGTGCCTGATGTGGATATGATGAGGTTAAAACATGAAAAAGAGATAGAGACACAGATCTTATCACCCAACGAGCCATCCCTTGGTGATTTATTAAACAAGGTTCAAGTTCAAACTACAGATAAAGGATTAGTCCCTAAATGGGTGCTAATCAACAATACAAAAGAAATGAGTGAAAACGTCCCAACTAGGTTGATCCATTTTTCTCACTACAGATTCACTCAAGACTCAATCATAATCTAAACTTTTAAGTAAAGATGAAGATCCTCCCACAATAGAAGCCTCAGACGGCTGGGTGAAGAGAGAGCAACACACACAAGTGTGTGTGAATGATATGAGCCAATGAATCTCAAACCCTAACTCTGCTAGGTTAAGTAAACAGAGAGTCTAAGTTTCAACAAGATGGGCTCAACGGTTGACCCAACAACAAAGACCAAGATGAGAAGTTGCCAAAGGCAACTTAAGTCCCTGCACAATAGAAACACACACAAATGGCACAAGACATAATAAAAAGGTAAGTTTGATATTTTAACATCCTCCCTCAAACTTACCAGTCATGCCGGCTTACCTTTTGAACATATCCACCATCCCCAATTGTTTGCACAACTTGGAATGTTGATGAGTACCATGACCCTTAGTGAACGGGTCTGCTGTTTGATCAACAGAGGCAACCTTAATGGTTTTGATAATCCCACTCTGCACATTTTCTCTCACAAGGTGAACATCAACTTCAAAGTTTTTGGTCCTTTCATGAAAGACAAGATTGGCAACAATTTGGATGACAGAGGAGCTGTCACTATACATGTTCACAGGGAACACCCTTGGAATGTTAAGATTATTGAGTAAATTTGAGATCCAAATGATCTCACAAGTAGCACTAGCCATGCATCTATATTCTGCTTCAGCAGAGGATCTAGAAACAGTTGGTTGTTTTTTACTTTTCCAAGACACAAGAGTATTACCCAAAAACACACAATAGCTAGAGACAAACTTCCTAGTCTTCAAACACTTAGCCCAATCAGAGAAAGCAAGACACATTATTACAAAGTTAATGGACTTACGCATGATCTCATTGGAAACATGTATGTGATATTCTCGTTAATGTGTACCTCCGTCCCATATTAGATATCTACTGGACTTTTTTTGGTCTATCTTTTTCAACTTTAACCATGAATATTTTTGTTTGTGTTAGTATAATAATTGATACAAAATATATGAATAGATTAATTTTTAAGTGTATTCATATTTGTATAATTTTCATCACGTATGATATAACACACCTAAGTTATTTATAGTCAAAGTTTAATAAGAAAGACCGAAAAGAGTAAAAGTGGACATTTAATATGAGACGGAGGTAATATGATTTATTAGCTTTTTTTAGTATTTGATTCCCTTTAGCTTCAGTTTCTTATTTCAAACATACTACTTATGTTGTTTAAAAAAACCTGAGGAGTTAACAAATCGAGCTGAACTGCTCAACCAAAAACTGAAAAATTCTGAAACCGATGAAGTTGAAATCGAGAAAAAACAAAGCTTAACACGGTTAGTTTTCGGTTTTTATTTGCAGAGTTTTGGTATATCTTCTTTTCTAACATTAATCCTTAACATAGCTATAAGAGAACATACAAAATGGAATCTAACATTGACTATAACATAGCAATCTGCTTCCATCTTTGAATATAGCATAGCTATAAAGACTGTCCACTGATTATCTTGATTTATTTGCTATTAATAGGTCACATTCAAGTGTCTAACCCGGTAACATAGCTAGAAAGACAAATAAACCTCGTTAGAGGCCTCTAGGCTCAGCCCAGAGAGCCCCCTGCGACGATTCCCTGGTGTCAACAACTCCCTGGTGTTGAGGTAATTCTCCAAACTCACATCTTCGACGACATTGTTTTCTTAAATTAAATGACCAAATAGTAAAACTAAAAGTTGATTACCAAGACAATTGACTAATAAGAGAAATAAAATCTTCATAACACAAACCGAATCTCATATATATATGCAAAATACGAATGCTCTTTTTGTTAGATGTGCTTCCTATGATGTAAAGCTGCACTCGTTCAATTGGATTTCAAATAGATGTAGAAAAAACTTTTGTAATTGGCTTGAGTGGTATCCAAACCCTCGTAACTCTATTTCTGAATCTTTGTAACTTTTGTTGCTAGCTTCTTGCTAGGTTCTTAATATCAATTGCCGTTTCAAAGAAAAAGACTGTAGTAGACATATGTATTTTAACTATGCTCTGTACTAACAATTTTTTTACTTTTGCGAGTCTTAATAAGTGCATATATGTAAAAAAAAACTTGTCTAGTTTATAATTCAGTGTGAAGTTTGGAGATAAAGGATTACACCTATCTTTGTCTTTCACGATGATTTTTTCGTATTTTTACCCGGTTAAAAGTTTTTAGTGGGTAGTCTGATTTTTTTCGTTTCTATTTAGAAGTGCATTCTATTCATCAATTTGATCACCATGGTTTTTTTATTCCTTTTTCTTTTATGGTCATTAATTTTTCAACGAGTAGTAATTAAGGTCACTACTAAAAGTTCATTCCATTCATCAGTTCATCATCTTCTTGACAAACTTTTCAACCTAGCTCGTTCGTTACATGGTAACTGAACGTCTCAAGTCCCCACTGGCGGGTTACATGGAAAAATGAGAGGAAATTTGGGTAATAAAATGTCTAAAATATAAATTAAATTATGACCTCCAACCTAGCTCAAGATTTGGTTAAATAAGAATATGTTTTTTGTTCCCGGTATGCTCCCTATACACTATGATGATTGATATATTGTACTAGTATGTGATAAAAAAAATTGGGAGTCTTAAAAGGTTATATGAAGGTCTTACTTTATCCCACATAGGAGGATATTTAAACTCAAAGCCCGTATAATATACGTGGAAAATTGCCAAAATATTGAATGTACCGTTTAATGAAAGCTATGTCTTGTTAATTCCTTTCTCCAAATGGTTAAAAGTTTTTTATTTCTTTATCCCGTTATAAGAATTTTGCTTATTTCTGTTTTCGGAAGTTAATTCCAATCATCAATTAGTTTATGCTCGCTATTGAAGATCCATATTGTTCGTTTGTGCACACTACTGAAATTTCATACCATTTAACAATTCAACATCTTCTTGACTAAATTTTCAACTCAAAGAAAGAATATATCAAGGGTATTCAAACGTCTAACGGCCTCCATCGACACGTCACACGCAAAGGTCTAAACCCATGACCTCCAATTACATTGACCATTAGGGTTTTAATTTTGTTTACTTGATTACTAGAAGTTATGCGAGTAATAACAGGCAACAATATTTTACTAATCTTTTTTTTGAATTTAATATCATGACAATTCGCAAATCTATAGTTGAGATTAAATTGTCATTTTGAATGTTCTCGTATCATATAAGAGATTAATTTGATAGGAAGGAAATTCTAGCAAAAATTATGTTATCACACCTGGTTCACATGAAACACAGTTCAAATAGACACATTAATAGTCATTGCTCTTATCATGGTTACAAAAAGGTGTTGGAATTTATAAATACTAGTTAACCATTAACTACGAGTACGCAGCGGAATGGATCTAGTATAACATACATGATTAAGCACATAATAAAAACAATTTAAAACCAACCTTCAATTAATTGAATAAATCAATTAATACGTCTTGATCTTGATCTTGAACTTCAACGGTTAAATTACCGTCTCCACCGTTTGCTCACACGACACGTCAAACGAACATCACTACGATGCTAGTAGTAACTTCACTTCTCAAACAACAAGTGTCTACATCTTGTAACTAGAAACCCTAGATCCAAAACCCTAATTTGAATTACGCAAGGATCGGTTTATAGAACGTTACAAGATTGATTAACCCAAAATCACATAAACCCTAATTAGGGTTTATGCATGTCGAACCACCAAGGGAAAGAACTAAAACCTAAATCTAGTGATTTAGGGTTTAGCTAAAAAGCTTAAGACTTTATAAGAAAACCACCAAAAAGGATTGATCTTATAAAGGTTTAACCTTTATGTGATTTTAGGGTTATTTGGTTTGTTTGGTTTGTGTGTGGCGATCGGACGACACCAAGGGGAGGGGTAGGACGAAATTTTATGAGGGTTGTGGGTTTGTATTTATACTAATCCCACCTCCTCAATATTACTTGGTCCCTACTCCAAGAAAACCTAAATTAAGTAATTATCTACCAAATCAAATATTAGGAGATATTTACTTACCAAACAAATAACAAAAAAATCTTCTAGAACCCTACACACAAAATAATCGGCCGATCGGCCTTGGTGTATTCTAGAATTGATTTTGTTCCCAAATTTAAATAACGCACTCGCATTAAATTAATTAAATCCCGTTAATTAATTTAACCACCGTTAATTAAATAATAAGTGAAGTTTTTATTAAACGTTTAATTATAAATAATAAAACGTAAATAAAAGTGTGTTCTCCGTATTGAGTGTGTGCCCCCGATAGGCTCACGTATTTCCGACGACTAAACGATCGCATATCCCAACAGCTCCCACTTGTGAGAGTTTAGACACACAGCGTCCATAATAAAGTATCTAGCAACACTTCATTATAACCGGAAATGACTGAGGTATAGTTTCAAGAAGAATATCTCAAAAGTATTAATGGTATACGATTATGTGACTTGCTAATAATCATCCCTTTGTTACTAGTACCGTTTAAACCATGGATATGGATCCTAACTCATTCCATGAAATTTAAATTATAGTTTCTCGTTATAGAAGTTAATTCAGATATACCAAACGTAAACAAGTATCATCTTGATTTACACTTTGGGTGCGGCCACACAATTATCTGATTAATTCTGGAGAGGGCCCAGTGGTACTTCACTGCACTATATCAAGTGGAGGAACAAATTCTATATTGACTGCAAGTGTCTGTGGATGCTGCTTCACAACACTTCCAATTAAAGTCTTTATAGCTAGGTCTGGCGAACTAGCGTTGGACATAGAATCAAGAAGTGATATTCACACATGCACAAACTTGTTTGCATCTCAAGTCTAAGGATGATGACTTAATCACCATTTTCAAAATCTTACTCATGACAAGGATCCAAAAGTAACGATTCGAAAGTTCGGGGTGTCCAATACGCATCCCTTATGAATAACATACGAGTTTGGTGGGAACCGTCCATATATTCAAAGAATATAACCAACACTCATATTTGTCTTAATGTAGACAATACTCCCATATTGCTAACCGACAATGGACATATTTAGAATAATCAAATATTCAAGGATTTAAACATACAAACATAGGGCAACAATAATTATATGAATGAATAACAAATACCAACTATCTTTATTCATCAGAAAGTAATTATTGTCTTACCATCCCAATTATCCAAATACTAAAATAGATATGCATGAAACGAATTTAGCAAGTTGAATTCAAATGTTTCCAACATTCTCAACTATTCTTTAACAAGAAGGCTAAATAGTTATCTAAGTAAAGTTTCCGAATACTTGTTTCAAATTTCTCAATTGTGAAAGATTTGGAAAACAAGATGAGTGTCTTTTCTTACATGCTCATACTATTTGCAAGTTTCATAGTAGGGGATATCGTCAATCCTTATATAAGGTATTTAACATCAACGATATGCTGACAGTCATCTTTACAGTTTCTTAAAATGTAAAGTATTCTTATTCCTTAATGTGTAATGCAACAATGCTCATTGTGAGCACATATAGTTAGTAGATTTATCATAAAAGATAACATCTCACTTTACTAGATCGATTATCCTCTAGCATCAGTGTACACATACATCATATGCTTTATAATTCGTAAACATTTGTTTTAACAATAATCTAAATACTCTCTATTAGATATTGGTTTTGTCATCTCACTTTGCTCTTGTACAAAAAATGACAATAAGTCATATACACAATATAATATTTATACATAATGAATCCTTAGTTAAAAACATAAGGTTTCCATTCATGTTATAAATTATGTCAAGTGAAATATATCAATCAAGACTCGCTTTGAATGATGTATTGCATTGTGTTGGACTTAATTACCGCATATGTTTATTTCAATAAACATTTATTCCAAAAGTCATTTGTTTTATTCCATAAATTCTCAAATGAGATTTCATTCCAATCTTAAGGATTACATCTAGCTTAAATGGAATGATATCTTCAGTATGTTATACAACATATGAATTTAAAGAAAAAAAACATATTGCTCCCACTCAATGTCAAGTGTACTCCAACCTCGTCTAAATTTAATCGAAATCATATTGAATTAAATTCTAGATTTAGTTTCTAGATGCATGATTTAATCCATACTTGAATTAATCATCTTGTATACTCAATAAAGATTTTATAGATTCATAAACCTTTTGATTATACACCATCCTTGCTAAAAGGTAATCATAAAGGGAAACTATAAAGTTTTAATTGACATATTCCATTTCCATAGAAACATATATGACAATCAATTATCTTTATTTAATCAATGCGTGCATAGAATAATGATTTAAACATAGTCAATTGCTTGAGTATAATTAAAAGCTTCCTATTCTTAGCCATGCATTAATTATGTATACCATTTTGTCCTTGTGAGTTTTTCTTCAAAAGAAACTCTAACCAACCTCATAGGTTTATAATTAGGAGAAACATCAATCAAATTTTAGGAGATTGATTTTCCCTTTAAGGACTGCATCTTATCATTCATTGTTCTAAGACATTTATCAGATTCAAAATATGATAATATTCATTAGCAGTTAGTAGATTACCAAGATCTCCTAACTTATATTCCTCAGCATTGATATTAAAATATCAATCAAGTGATGAGGTATCTTTGCAGATTTATGAATGAGAGTAACATTTACTTTGGTTTGACATTTCTATGCTTTAACCAAAATATGACATTAGCAAGTGGATTTTGAAGGTTGTGTATTTTGCTCTTGAATATCTTCAAGATTTGTTATAACTCCCACTTACTTTTGTAAGTAGAGATCATTCTCTACATACTAAGTATTTAAGCAACAATAAATTGTTCTTGATAGAGAGACTACAAAACACATTTTAAATTCTTATCTCAAGTTTGTTAATAGTATGCTTCATAAGATATTAACAAATTAAAGAATTCAATCAAGACATATTGGGATTTCTCCCAAGAACCCTAATTAGGGTTTCTAGCATGAACCCTAATTCTTGTATAACTCTTTTAACCAATAACCTTAGGAAAAGGTTTATGTTACGTCAAGCTAGGAGGAACACCAACACTACAATCGTCAAGCACGGAAGTGTAGGAAATCGAAAAACCCCAAGAGATTTTAAGATTAGATTGGTTTGAGTGGAACAACCGAAAGTCCCTAATAAATTAGGGGTTTTCAATTTGTGGGTTGTCTTGAATACCTTCTAGGTTTGAACTATATTGAGTGTATCAATGACACACGCAATTTTCTAACCTTGATAGATCATGGAGGTAGAATAATTAAAGCTATCATAAATCAAACTATATGAATATAGTTTGTTTCAACTCCTTAGACATACCATAACATTTTGGTATTCTATGAGTATTGGAATTGTGAGACTACATCAGAATTCCATAGATAACTTAATACTCTTTGGATTAAATACTTGTCAATTGGATCATGTACCAAAGTATTTTAAATCCAGGTGCATGCTATAATGTATATTTTTGAACAATGCGAGAACCATGTGTTTACAAGAAGACATAGTAGTTCAAAAATTATATGTTCATGCGTTTACAAGAAAACAGAACATATCAAGTATACATTATTAGTCTTTGAATAATTCAAAGATCTAATGTTTATGTGTTAACAAGAAGACATAACTATTTTACTACATACTTTATGTTATAAGTCGGTGAGTAATTCAAGGACTTTATAATTATGTGTTATCAAGGAAAAACATAATTATACTAACTAAAGCAATCATGAACGCAAACTCTTGAGTTCAATAGTAATTTCAAGTTAATTTTATACTTCAAAATTATGATTATTATATCTTAACCATAATTGTATTTACTATAACATGTAGTAAATTACCGAAGTAGCTTTCCACTATATCATGACATTGAATGTAGTAGGACAACAAACATCTTGTATGTTCAAGTCCTAGTAGAATTATTAGCTTTCTTACCTTTTGGGCAAATGAAACTAATCATATGTTGTTCCTTGCACACACTTTTGCAATTTCTCCCACTTGTGTAAGGCACAACATTATATTATGTAGACAAGCAATACAACATGTGGTTGATTGTGTAAACAATATGATAATGTCATTGATATTATAAGTAGATTTAGAACCATAACTTTAAATAAAGAATTGTGGATTATTATTTTATAGATAACGTTTCATAAGGCAATATCAGAAAGGCAGCGTGTTATCATATAAAATAAAATGCAATTTTCTTTAAGAAATGGTTGTTCATATTTGGAAGTGATAAATTATTTCAAAGCAAGTTCGAAATAATATGGATGACTAAGTAAGAAAATAAATCTTGTAGCTCCCACTGAAATTGACAATATTACATGGATATTATTTCAGTAATAAACTGTAACGCTCCCACTGAATTTGTCAACATTATAAATGTTACATCAGCAGTAGAAGGCAAAAAGCAATTTTATTGACTTCCTTATCTTTGAAAAATGCCTACAAGTATACATTTACTTAGGTATTTGAACAAAGTATATGAAATTCTATTGTGTGGATGAGGGACTAGCCGTCCATGCTTTCAATTAACTTGACTATTTAGCATGCAATTCCTCCTTTATCGTCTACAAAGCCACAAGGGTATTTAGCATTTTAAGGAATAATCAAGAGTCCAAGAAAGATACCTAGCGAAGTGCTAGTAAATTCTTTACTCTTTGCGGTTAAAACTCATACATCGTGACAAGTGCAAGATGTCATTTATTTTGGTAGCTATAGACATTAGGTACACAAAATATGTTATCTTTCAATGATTTCAGAACCGGATTAGGATAATGAAATATTAAAAGTGAGTTTAAATGCAATCGATAACGATTCGATTATGGTCCTATCTTATTCTTGTCAACTAATGAGAAGAGATAGGAGTAAGTCTCGCTTTTCTTACCAGGAAAAGAGACAATGTTTGTTTTCTATAAGAAAACAACTTTAGTTTATGAATTATGTTGCAATAACACAATTAATCGGAACTTTAGAAAGTTCAATTTAGTATTTCCGATAATTAAATTCTTAATGGAATTAACTACCCAATTAATTACTAATAAGACTAAGATCCTACTTGCACTCCCACTCAATATTAGAGGTCCGACCGTCTAATAGTAAGTAGGGCAAAAGGTAAGCGTCGAGCGTTAATTGCATTACAAGTGCAACTCTTAGATTTATGAGACGATTCATGAAGTTTATTATTGTAGAGTGTTTGGATGGGACGCTCTCTCATCTCTTTCGAGTACCATTGAACATCTCAAACAAACTTGTTCTACACGTAATAAAGTCACGAGTATGTTTCATCTCATCTTATGCCTCGGGTTCCGAATCTGACCGGGAACTCGACTTAAGTCGTACCAATTTAAAAGCATGCAATAATTGGCAAAGGTCTGACCAGTGACAAAAATCGCCTTGGGTGCATGATTCGCCCTAGGTCTGACCAGATGACGAAAAAAGACAACAAGTGCTATTAAATTGGGTGGCATAGACTTAAAATTCAAATAGGTATCACATAAGTTTTAGAAAACAAATGTCAAAAAACGTGTAAAAGATGCATGCAATCATCTTTTAGCACAAGTTAAGAAAACGTTTTGTTAACTTTGATTTAGGCGTGTTTACCGCGGGAAAAGATTAAAGAAGGATCAAACCCTATATCCTACTCTTCATGCGCCCGAGGGAGCAAGTGCTTGGGATAATTATCATATAGATGCCGAAACATGTACATGACACGGGAAAAGATTAAAGATCGTTCAAACCCTAGATAGCTTGACTAGAGCACGTAGTGCAATAGCAAGTCCACCATTAGTAAAGCACAAAAAAGTTGTTTTTAAGTATTATAAACTAATTAATTTTGCAAATCACGTCGTTGAGAAGATAGTTTATAAGCCATCATTACGGTATGTAAGCCCAACTCGAGTGACAATATGATTTCGCAAAACAATTCGATTATAATAAAAACAAGTTTCATAGATCTTATGTTCATATTAATATTTGTTCAAAAAAACAAGTTTTAACAAATAACACATAGCCGATTCGCAAGGAAAATATGTTGTATTAATATGACATACTTTTAAAGCTAGTTTCGATATAAGTAGAGATCCGTTTTAGGATTCCTAGAATCTTGAATTATTATGTTTTGCAATTCATAATGGAAAACAAATAAGCACATAAAAACAGACTAGAAGGGGGTAGAAGCAGAAGACAAACTCTATATGAAAGCGATAAATCATATAAGATCCAAGTCTCGAATGAGTCTTCCCCAAATTGAGGACCAAAGACCCTCATCAAGTTTTCGAGCAAGGTACTTGATGACGTGCAAAGTATCACAAAAGTGAGATGCAAAAGTCTTTGACGGATAATAAAACACTCGTAATTATTAACCGGTTCAATTTAACCTACCAATTTTAATCATTATCTAGATCAAGATAAAACATTATGACAAGTATGCATGTAATTGTCATAAGAACATAAATAAAAGAGATTTTAAAGCGAAGCAAGCGTGTTTTATTCTATGTGTAACCCATGAATGCCATACGAGTACGCATTATAAATACTAGTTAACCATTAACTACGAGTACGCAGCGGAATGGATCTAGTATAACATACATGATTAAGCACATAATAAAAACAATTTAAAACCAACCTTCAGTTAATTGAATAAATCAATTAATACGTCTTGATCTTGATCTTGAACTTCAACGGTTAAATTACCGTCTCCACCGTTTGCTCACACGACACGTCAAACGAACATCACTACGATGCTAGTAGTAACTTCACTTCTCAAACAACAAGTGTCTACATCTTGTAACTAGAAACCCTAGATCCAAAACCCTAATTTGAATTACGCAAGGATCGGTTTATAGAACGTTACAAGATTGATTAACCCAAAATCACATAAACCCTAATTAGGGTTTATGCATGTCGAACCACCAAGGGAAAGAACTAAAACCTAAATCTAATGATTTAGGGTTTAGCTAAAAAGCTTAAGACTTTATAAGAAAACCACCAAAAAGGTTTAACCTTTATGTGATTTTAGGGTTATTTGGTTTGTTTGGTTTGTGTGTGGCGATCGGACGACACCAAGGGGAGGGGTAGGACGAAATTTTATGAGGGTTGTGGGTTTGTATTTATACTAATCCCACCTCCTCAATATTACTTGGTCCCTACTCCAAGAAAACCTAAATTAAGTAATTATCTACCAAATCAAATATTAGGAGATATTTACTTACCAAACAAATAACAAAAAAATCTTCTAGAACCCTACACACAAAATAATCGGCCGATTGGCCTTGGTGTATTCTAGAATTGATTTTGTTCCCAAATTTAAATAACGCACTCGCATTAAATTAATTAAATCCCGTTAATTAATTTAAACACCGTTAATTAAATAATAAGTGAAGTTTTTATTAAACGTTTAATTATAAATAATAAAACGTAAATAAAAGTGTGTTCTCCGTATTGAGTGTGTGCCCCCGATAGGCTCACGTATTTCCGACGGCTAAACGATCGCATATCCCAACAAAAGGCCCCAACACAATCGACCGTATTCTAATAATCCAGCAAAAGTTGAAAGAATATTACAATGATCATTAACTGTAACTACCCGCATGTGGGTGCAACTCTAAGAAGAGTTTTACGCATGAAAAGACGTCTGATGGATCAACCATTGCATCGGTTACAGAATCCCCAAAGGCAAGCTTTTTTGACACGGGTGGTAAAAGCAGAAGCGGAGCCAGAGTATAAAGTCACCGGGTGCATAAAATTATTAATACAAGTATCTATATATACATAATTTTAAGACCGGTTTCATTTTGAAAAAATAGAGATTTTTAACAAATATATACACTACGCGACAAAATTCCATCGGGTTCCCGTGTATCCTCGTGCCCTGGTTAAAAGAGTGATTCCGAGTTCATCAAATGACATGAAATGCTTTTCTGTTAAAGGATTTGACCACATAAATGTGTTCATTGCTGGAGCCACAAATATTGGTTTTCCATAATCCCATGCTCGAACGATACTTGTCAACAAGTTGTCGTACAGTCCACCAGCAATCTGTAGTTCAAGATAATGATAAACTTTATTCAAGCAAATGTACATAATATTATGAGAAAAACTGCAACACTTTGTTTGCGAAAGAATCCAAGTTGTATACATTTTCTGTTTGGGCAATATGGTCTAATTATTACGGCTTAAAGTTGTATTAGTCATTTTTAAAGGATTTTATAAGAAACTTTCCATTATTAGATTCTTTTTAACTAAATAAGGGTCAAATAATCAATCAATAAAAACTGATTACCCAAATGGTAAATTAAGTTTTAATCTATAAATTCCACAATAGTTAGAATCTGCAATGCACTCGAAGGTCTTATTATCTAATTATTTAAACCGATTTAATCTCGAGTCTCGAACCCAACCGAGTTAGGCCCGACTTAATCCCGATTTTGTGGTTTTTTTTTTGCGATCACGATTTAATCTCGAGTCTCGACATCGTGGAAAAATCATCCTGAGTTCCGACCCGAGTAAGGTCGATTTGTGACGGTCGGTGTCAGTTTCGGTCAATTTGTGTCGGTTTTACTCACCTACTACTAGGGTGTTAAGCAGTCGGAAAAACTCGACAATCCTAGCGGAACCGTTGAGTCCAAAAAGGAAAAAAACACTCTTACCACTGTTTACGGATTAGTTTTGGTTGCTATCTTTGATTTTCGAGTTAACCGAACTGAACCCATTATAATAAACAGGACAGAGCGACCAAATATAATCAAGTGCACAAGTGTTATAAACCCTAATGTAACAGACTTAAAAATAAATTTAGACAAACACTAGAAACACATTTTAATGGTCCGAGTGCATTTATCATAAAAAAAAATCGATGTTTTTTTTAAATTAACACTACGTGGAAAATTTACAAGTGTCCCAGGCACTAATGAGAACCCCGGTTCCGTCCCTAATAATACACATGAAGGTCTTTACCATAGGTATGTTTGTTTGAATGCAAGTATTGTGACGAAATGACTATCAAGTCTAATTAATGTTATTTATTTTTAATTGTATTTTAGATGTTTAGATCATGTTCTTATGACCGAACTCGATTAACCCTCTAAACTCGTTAAGTTTGGTCGAATTGCGAGTAACCGCTTATCTTGGGTGTGCCGAAAGTTCAGTTACCCGCCAGATACAGTTAAAGTTTAGGTAGTAAAATGAATTACTTGCGAGCGATAAATAGTTTAAGTCTTTCAATTACCGAGCTAAACCACCCATAAACACGTTGACTACATGGAGTGGACACATAAAAAGTACATGCACAAACGTTAATCTCATTGCACAAACGTGAAATGCTATAGTTTCTTAAAGAACTTTCTCAAAAATGTTGGTACGGTCAAACGTCGAAGGAAAAAAAGTTCTTCAAAAAATTAGTTAAATTAGATTCAACCTTTATATAAGATGTTTAAAGATCGATTCATAAAGTTCTTCTGTCATTTCGTTTTACAAACTACTTTTAATAAAAAATGATTTTCATCAAACTCAATTAACAATATTTATCTGGCTCTAAAAGAAATTAACTTTCTTAATACTCACTTCGTCTATGAGTGAGGAACATAAACATAGCTTAAATTTCATGGATGCTGCAGGAATTAATGGCAAGAAAACAAGATGTCCCCTTACAAAAAGGGCGGGATTAACAAATCATTGTTTTGAATACAGCTTCTCGACTGTTTTAAAACAGTTAACTACCATCTTAAAGAAGAACGAACAGTAAATGGCTAAGAAAGCTTAACACAACCTTGACATGCTCCATTATACTAAATAAGACTATAAACACATTTACATGCACCGGGTGCACTTAAGATATATTTAAGAAAATTCAATTTTTTTCCAGAAATTAACACTAAATCGAAAAAAACCATATGTGTCACGGGCACCCGTGGGACACCTCCTGGCTCCGTCCTTGTCCGAAACAAGAAACGCCTGGAAACGGCTCGGTAACGTCCGGGAAAAGCCGAAATGTTTCTTCAATTGAGGCACGATTATCCTTATCACTCAAGTAAAAAAGCCGCATTGTCCCTCTTTGCATGATCTATAGCTTGTTAGTGTCGAGATCCATGTGACATCTCGGTTAATCACTCAAGTCGATCAAGACCTACTTCCACAATTTATCAAGTAACAGGGTTACTTGAAACGATCATATCTACTAGACAAAGACGGTTGTAACATTGGCAGGGTACGTATTTCTGTACTCATGTTGATGGGTTGCTACTTGATCCGATTTGATCCTTCTTTTGACTCTGGATTAATCATATCGACAAGCATCGCAACGACAATCATCACCGCCATCACTAGCAGATTGTAACCACGAACATTCATACACTAAATCCCACACATTTTGTGTTTAATTTTGAAACTAATCACAAATGGCAAAGGTTTCCCTGGCGACATGTCACCAGGGATAATCTTGACAGGTAATTAGCAAAATTAGTTTTTGTTAAATACGATGGACGAGTTTTCCCTGGCGACATGTCGCCAGGGATAAGTTGGGACAAAGTATCCCTGGCGACGTGTCGCCAGGGAAACTTTGGAGGGAAAATTTCGCGCTCTTTCACTTGGTATCTGATTTTGGACGGAGTATCCCTGGCGACATGTCGCCAGGGAAACCTAGTCAAACTTTGACCAAAAAGTAAATCTACTTTACCGCCACGTCAGCGTTGTCGCCAAGGAAAAGGGGTTATCCCTGGCGACGCCAGGGAAACCCCGTCATCTGTTCTTTGTTTTCTTGTAGTGTAAGTTGTTGACAATCTCCCCAACTCATGAAGTAACATAACCACCACACTTAATACACTTTAGTTTTATCGACTCTTGATATGAGAAACACTTAATTGGATGCAACGGTGTGACGACATAACAACTGTGATAGTAACGTGCCTACGAGTCATGTTATCGAGTTCGTAAAGTTTACGGGAGACTAAAGAGACAGCGTTAAGGTCATTGGGATGCACGTAGGGTATAACACGGCTGAAAACTGTGTCAATTAATTCAGTATTGAAACGACATTGTTACATGTTATATAATTGTCTTTAGAAAAACGATGCCACGTAAATAACGTTTGGCAGCGTTTTATTATATGGTTATGGTTAAAGGAGTGACA
This sequence comes from Glebionis coronaria, assembly GCA_025667525.1. Lineage (NCBI taxonomy): Eukaryota > Viridiplantae > Streptophyta > Magnoliopsida > Asterales > Asteraceae > Glebionis > Glebionis coronaria. Next base: position 697,968 of record JANFOE010000374.1, on the reverse strand, counting down.
TCTACAGCTTGATTCACTTTAGCTTGAATTTTGTTCCAATAGAGGAATGATATCTACTATAAAAATCAAGAAAAATCTGAGAAATATAAATATAAAGCCCGAAATTCGTGTTTTGTAAATAAAAAAAAAAAAAAGCGCCATATTATGGGTCGAGAATTGAACAGAAAACCTTCAGGCTACAGGATGGTTTGCTTACCAACTCACTACATGAATCCATACCATTGAATTTACTTGAGAATCTATATAAACTTTAAACTTTACACAATATTTTAAGTTTGGTTTTAGCCCAAATAATCTTAAGACGTAAGTAAACTTCCAAACCAGCAAATGATTTAACGATCAAAACAACAACAACATGTAATCAAATGACTTTTTTTTTTCTCTAGCAACACAAAAAAATCTTTTGCAAAGAAAATTTTATGAAACATACAAAAGAATTGATTAGTGACAAACACTCATTTTTGTTTGTTGATAAATGGCTTGTACATCTAATCAAAACATAGTATTATTATCAACTCTTTCTTGTCAGGTTACCTTTTAGTATATAAACTTCCATGATTTTATTTCAATAATCGGTGTGGGATAAAAAAAAATATTTAAGTAAATTCGTAAGATCCTAAGATTAAGATCGAGAATTTTATAACCTTGCAAATAACACTTACAAGGCCCCAACTCAAATCAAGAGAATACAAGCCTAAATGAATTATCAGTATTTACTCAAGTTTTTTTTTTTTCTTTTTTTTTTCAATGACTGTTTGGTGCAGCGGAGTATCATGCGTGCCACCAAATCTCAAGTTTTTAGTTTGGAAAATTAGCAATTTTGCATATCCATTTTTAGTTACATGTGTATTTATTTTTTTATCCTTTGTACCTATTTTGCTTCTTTTAAACAATCAGATGCCCAGGAATTAACTAAACATATGAATTCAAACTTGATGAATATTCGGCTTATCGAGTTCATGTGACGAGGTAGCCCTCAAACTTGATGAATATGCGCCTTATCCAGTTCGACTCGAATCGACTTGTATGAAAATTGAGTAACCATATGAACTCAAAAGAGTAAAGAGTATCTAAAAGAAGCCCTATAATGTTCGCGGGCTTTACGAATCGAGGGTTTTCAAACTCGATCTCGACTCAAAAATAAAATCAAATAGCTCGAACTTAAGCTTTTATCCTTAAACTTTTCTAGTACAACGTCAACTACAATATTTTTTTACCTACTAATATTTTTTTATAGTATAAAACTTTTAACTAGTAAAGTATCTAAATAAGAGTAGGTAAAGATATAATGCTTACTAAAAATAAGAGTAAGAAAAAGTTTTAACCCTTTTGGTGAATAAAAAATAAGTAAGGATAGACATTTAGTGCTCCTTTTTGCTTAATCTTATTCTTTGAGTAGGAGTTGATAAAAAAAGAAAAAGAGTAAGCAAAAGGGGAAGCACTAAAGGTATATTCTTACTCATTTTTTAGTCACCAAAAGAGTAAAAACTTTTCCCTACTCTTATTTTTAGTAGGTATTGTATCTTTACCTACTCTTATTTAGATACTTTAATAGGTAAAAATTTTATGATGAAATGATGTCTTTTATACTAAAAAATACAAATGTCCAAAATTTTGTAGTTATAATATGTTCCATGCGTTCGAGCATATAATGCTGCATTTATGCTTATAGCTAGTAATAATATAATCGGTTCATGTAAAATCTTGTTACATATTTACGTGCATGTTGATCATATCCATTGGGTGAGTTGCCATAAACTGTTTTTTTTTAAATATTTACAGCATCCCATTATTCTTTTCAACTAAAAACTTCCTCTATTTCCAGTTACAACTTTTAAGTCCGTACATATTACCAGTGAATTTGACTCGGATTAATACTGAACTATTTTGTTGTGTTCATTGGTGCTGAGCCTTATAATGCTCATCACATTGATTTTATTTTATCATATTACGTAATTACAGTTTATAATATATGGCATAAAATTTTAATTTGCTAATGTTCTCGTCAGTTCAAGTTATATTTTTTAGTTATTTCAAATTTCTTTTACCACGCATGACATATTTAGTTAATATTGTACTTGGTTGAACATAGATGTAACGAGGTTCGTTCTAAAACATTGTCATATTGAGAGGTATCTATCATCAATCAAATGCTTATTTTTAATCTGATTTTCCTTACAGAAAATTCTTTTACCAAAGTGACCCGTTTTCCGTCAAGCTATTTTTCCGTAAATAATCTTTACTTATTGATCATTTGAATATATTATAGAGTGATGGATGAATCTCATGGCTATCATCTTCAACCTTTAGAGTCATGAAGTTTTTCAAGTGTCTTTTTTTTACACTTTTGTTTAGTTTTTCTATTAAGCAAATATTTTTTATAGAACGACAAATGTTAGTGGTTAGTTGGTCGAGTCGTGCAATGACATCCAAGCGCTAGAATGTCTTTTCGAACCCTCGCCTAGTTATGTTAGACTCTTTAGACGCTTCGCCTGAAAGGGCTCTTGGCAGGTCTTGAACCCAAGACCTCCACGAAACCTCCCCAAAGAAACCACTTAGTGGAACTTTGATGGCCAACTGAGCTAAGCCAGTTGGTTAGTAAATATAAATGTTTGTTTTGTGTGCGGAATATTGAATATAGTGTCTGAATCTAAGAAAATTACAATTATGTGTTTTTAAATTAAATAAATAAATAAGTTAAAAAGTAAATATGTAAAATTATTATAATAAGTAATGACTTAATATGGAAAGCCCCATCCTTCTTGCTTTTTCTAAAAAGTCATTAGTTCATTTTAAGTACAAAACAAATAAGTTATTTTCAAGTAAGAGCGCTGGGAGTCATCACTCCAAGTGAGGGTGTTTTGGGGTGCCACGTCAGCGAAACCCACTCACTCACTCACTTGGAAAAATCAGGGGAGTCATCACTCCAAGTAACTCCCCTTTGTGGGTCCCACTTTTTTTTTATTTCTCACATTTTCAAATTAAATTAATTCATTTCATAAATAAAAATAAATATTACAATCCTAAAAAAATAGAAAAATACAACTTCGAATAAAAAAAATACGAAAAATTACCAAAAAAATTACGAAAAAAACTACTAGTTGGAGGAGTCTTCAGAATCTTCAACGTCGCGGTATTGATTGGTATTCGGCATTTTTGCGCGTAGACGAGCCTTGATTTCTTCTTTTTTAAAGTTTATAAACGCGGCCGTTTCGATATCCATGTTGGAGGTGTCATAGTAGAGAAATTTCAACTCCTCCATTTCGGCAATCGTGTCGTCTTTGCGTTGCGAAGCCGCATACGCTTTTTGCGAGGCTTCAGGACGGAGACGAAGGTCATAGGTAACCGCGTCTTCAAATCGAGACGAGTTACTTCCTCCGGTACTCGCCGATGTTTCGGAACGGCTTTTTTTCCCGGGCCGTTCATTACCCGCGGGGCGGGGTCGTTCATCGCGTTGAAAAAGTTCGTCCGTGTTCATCGGCGTCGAAAACGAACCGCCTTCCTCGTTCTCGGTCAAATCAACTGGGGCAACCTCGGGTGCGTCCCATTTCGGGGACTTCTTCAAAACATTCCATGCCTTTTCGTGATTAAACGTGGCATTTCTATTCTCGTCCGCGTAAATGACCCGAGCCCGTTCAATCACATCAACCTCGCTTTCGTCACTTTTTTTGTTCCGATGACATTTCTTGTAGATGGCGTGCCACTTCATAATATTATGATGCATCGGATTCCACTTACCCGTGAGCATGTCTTTGGTACGTTCTTGATGATTTCTTTCGTTAAACGCCCGGGTAATCCGAATCCAAAGAGTGTCTCTTTTTTGGTGACGCCCAACTTTCGGATCTTCGGATGTCGCGATGTAACACTCGGTAAGCACGGCTTCTTCGTCCTTGATCCACCGACCAAGACCTTCATTCGGAACGGGTTCTTTTGATTTTTTTGCGGGGTTTTTCTTTCGGGTTTTTTTTTGTTGGTTCGGTTTCGGGTGGTGGAGATTGGAGTGATTGGCGTCTTTGGGTATAGGCTAAATAATCGTCTTGTTGCTTTTGTATAAAAGCTTGATCTTCGGGAGTCATCGGACCGTGGGTAGGAAATCCGAGGAATTGTGGGTTGGACGTAGTTCCGTCACCGCCACCCATGTTGGATTGAAGGAGGTGGGTGAATCCGAACCAATTTTCGCCGGCCATTGTGATTGTGATTGTGTTTGTGTTTGTGTTTGTGAATGAGAGAATGATAAATGAGAGAATGATTGTGTGTGTGTGTAAAAAATGATATAGGAAACGTAGTATATATAGAGATTAAAATTGAAAAAAAAAAAAAAATTATTTTTTTAAAAACTAGCCGTTTGGCATTTAGTTTAAATTTTTTTTTTTAAATGGAAACTAGCCGTTAGGTATTTAAAACAAAAAAAAACCGCTACTAGCCGTTGTATTTAAAAAATTTTCAAAATTTTTTTTTTAAAAAAAAAAAACAACTCACGCCCCGTGAGTTCACTCGCGCCGGGGCACAACGCCGTGGCTTTTGTGGCTCAGGGGAGTCATCACGCTGCACACGCCGTGGGTTTGACACCCCACGGCGTGATTACTCCCAGTGCTCTAAGACTCTATAAGTGTTTAGAAAATTGAACTTTCTTAATTCTCACTTCATTTATGACTGAGACAACATAAACGGTAATTGGCAAAGAGTGGTTAAGACCTCCTCCTAATGAGAAAACATATTAAAATGTGAAAGTGGCACTCGAACCATCCACCAAATAAGAAAACATATCCATGAACACATAAAATAAAATAAGTTCATATGTTAGATCGTTTGTTTATTATAAAAAACTCAAGGTACTTGTTTATAATGAGAAAAATGGAAACTAAAAAAACAAGATGCAACTAACATCATATCATATAAGCTTGATACTTATTACATCGTGTTTATAAGAATAAAAATGTCTGCAATTATATAATCTATACTTGTTTTACGTCATCTACTAATGTGGGATATGTGGATGTATAATGTGTAAAAGCATTTTCAACAAGCTATTAAAGAAGCGAGTGATGTCCCTCTTTGCATGATCTAATGCTTCCTAGTCTCTAGATCTATGTGACTTCGTAATCTTTGACCGAATCTTGCAATTATTTCACTACCATTGGATTGCAAGAGGTTTCACCAGTTAGTCGCAGGAGGTTTCACCATAGTGTGAGGGTTGCTACGTACGAGTTCCACCACTGTTGGAGTTTATTCCGCACCACCCCAAATAATAATACGGAGTACTTATATAAGTACTAACTATAAATATATTGAGAGAAGTGTTAAATGTGAGATCAAAGAAGCCAAGTGACACCTTGAGACCTTTTCAAAAACAATACAATATTTCATCGTAATAAGATTTAACTATTTAGCCCAAAAGCGAGAATTGAGCCTACAAGTCATGAGCTCTTACATGAAAATCCGTATGACAAGAACGATATTGGTAAATCTCACATACATTTACTTTTCAAGGGATTTAAATACCTTTTTGGAACAATGGATATGCCCAAAATAAAGATAACAATGACGGTTAGTGTAAAAAATAATAGTTTCTGCCAAGGCTTTCGGGATTTTACCTTAGGTCGTTTTCGTCTTTGTAATATCGAGATAGTAAAATAGAATCGGGATCGTAAGATCTTATTATAATGTAATTTTCTTACTAGTTTTTGCAATATTTTACTAATTTACAAAAATGTTTTCAAGATCGGGATCTTACCTATGATCGTTTTCGTTTGTGCAAGATCAAGATCGTAAGTAGGATCGGGATGGTAAGATCATATTATAATGTTATTTTCTTAATAATATTTGCAATATTTTATAAATTAACAAATTAATATAAATCGTAAACAAAAAATTATATGAATATTTCTTAAATATGTAGTCCTAAATAATGACGATGAAATGTATAAGCAAATTAACACGTTATTTTTAGATTATAAAAAATAGAACCTCCAAATTTATAGTTTTTAGTTTGTCGTTCGAGAAAAAATAGGTTCGATTCGTAATATATCATAAGATCCTATGATCGAGATCGGGATCTTATAAGATCTTAAGAATGCAAAGATCATATGTAAGACCTGAATCGTTTTTGCTTTGCAGTATCGCAAAAACGTAAGATCCTAAGATCAAGATCGGAATCTAGACAACCATACTACAAATTAATATAAATCGTAAACACAAAATTATATATACGAATATCTCATAAAAATTTAGTCTTGAATTATGATTATGAAATATATATGAAGATTTACACGTTGTTTGTTAGATTATACAAAATAGAACTTATAAATATGTAATTTTTTAGTTTTTCGTTCAAGAAAAGTAAGATCGGATTATAGTAAATCTTAAAATCATATTATTAAGATCGGAATCTTATAAGATTTTAAGCATACAAAGATCTTATTTAAGATCTAAATCGTTTTTTACAATAGACAAACAAGTTAGAATATTAACTAATGTTTTATTTTATGTGTTTATGGATAAGGGGATCCGTTTTCTCATTAGTACTGTTGTGACATGTTTATTGAAATTTAAACTTTGACACTCAAAGTGAGATAAATTGTTTTTGATATTGGTTAATGGAGCTCTTCTGGATGTCTTAAGTTCTCTTAGCCGGTATTACTCTTTTAATTTAGATGCATATAAAACTTCACCTTTTACCACCTTGCTTTCAAAGACCGGCCATGTGACTCGGAATCCGAGATGAAGTAGGTCTACCAAACACGATCTCATGAGTTAAGTGGTGTTTATATTGTAGACAGTCAACATGAATGTTGTGTCATACAATATTTATAAACATCAAATTCTAAGGGAGGCCCCGACATACATATCAACACTGACATTTTTCACAAAATCTTTCTTGTTGCATCTTAAACATTTGTTTACTGAAATCAGTAAATGTAGTTTTACAACTATTAGATGAATAAAAGTAGTTTACACTAATTGATATGAGAAAGTATGAGATGAATTGTATGTGTGTAAATCGGAATATTTATCCCACATAGATATAAAGTAAAAATAATGAATAATATATAAGTTCAATTGATATTTGTATATTAGACCCGAGCGGAAAACACGACAAAAAAACTTTCGTGTCGTGTTTATCTCATTTCGGGTTTTTTTATATGTTTCGATTCCTTGTAAATTACTATAGTGTCCTTGTTATACATTCTTTTAACAAAACGTTTTACTATTCCTACTCAGTTACTATATGTTCCTTCAACAAAAAGTTTTTGATTCCTTGTAAACACGTCCAGGTTTGCTATGGGCCATGTGGGCGACGGCCAGGGGCATGTTTCAAATTCTAAAATAAAATTTGTTATTTGTTTCTGAATCTATGAATGGAACTTGGTAAAGTTATTCAGGTGTTGCGGTTTAGTTTCATTTGATTTTCTGTTTGTCAAAACCCATACATCAATTAAATATCTCGGTCTCAAACCTAATTATACATCAATTAAAATTTTCGATCGGATTTTATTCGGTTTCAATCCGTCTCTTTTTTTATTTGTTAAGAGCCAAACCAACATTGAACACCTCTAATGATGAGGATCAATATTAAAAGGAAAAATCTGTATAATGCTATTGTAATAACAAAAAAGAAAATAGTGGGCATCATGAGTTTGACTTTGTGAAATGAAGCTAAAAGTGATAAAAAACTATGAGATATATATAATATGAAATATATATAACTTGAATTTGAATTTCAATTTGACTTTTTATCTTTGCGCTTTCATATTTTATCTTGTCCCACATAGATTGAAACTAAAAGTGATGGAATATATATAACTTCATTTGTCATTGATAAGTTCAACTTGAGACTCGACGAATGCGACAAAAGCGTACTTGCTGCGCTCCTTGTGCTTCAAGTTTTTTAGTTCTTTTAAAAACTTTTTAGAACTGGTTTTTAGATGTTTCTCTAACAAACTTTTTTAATTAATTTTTCCCCTTTTTTATCTTTGAAGAGCAACAAATCTCATTTTTTACTAACCCACCACATATGATTTTTCTGTACCCTTGATGGGTACAAAACAAAAATTCAATGCTAATGCTTTATTGTTTGGAGCAATTTCATAATATATTCACTAAACCTTTGCAAAAAATTTTAAAGGTTTTTTTTGAAAGACAGATATATTAAAGAAGAACACACGATACAAACAGAGGCAACCCGGCACATCAACAAGCCGATTAAAATAGGGATCCCATAGAGCCGAGAAGAGTATGCCACACGTAGGTTTGTTAACTCCACATGCGCAATAAGCGTCCAAATAACATAATATAGTATGAGTTTACCATATAAGCAAAAAAAATTAATTCTACTCTAGATGTGGGATTAATAAGTTTATATAGTTGAGTGAACAATGACATGCGATCAACGTAAACAAGGAAGCCCTTTCTAATTTGGGGAAACGTTTAGTGAGTGAATTATGCATAACCAGGTCTAGCATTCGTTGATATTGCTCTTTATTTCTTATTGTATCTAGTTTATACAATACTCGTGTGATGACCTTATAAACAGAACCGTTAGAGTGAAATGATTGCATACCATGCAATGTTCAACGATCTTGAAAGTTCAATTCTGGTATTCACGAGAACTACTACCATGGTTGTCTTACCGAGCCATTATCGACTCACTTTGTTGGTTTTCTAAAGATCAGCTTTTGTGTGGCGACGTTCTTACTGATTTTAAATAATGTAAAAAGAGTACAACCGAGATTGGCCTTGTATCAAGGAGTTTGCCCCGTATACATGAATTTCTTAGATGACACTGAAGTTTTAATTCCATTATGTACTTAACTTTTTCATATATATTCCATATGTTGCATGGATTTACTTGTACGTAGACTAGAGTAACAATTGAATAACAAGCATGCTAAATTCATTGGCAAAAGGTGCGTATTTATACAACTGTGGCTCCCGTAAACAGGTTAAAATTGTCATAGGAAAGTGGTGGGCAAGTTAGGGAGTTCCGTTCACATGAATAAAGAACCATGGCTCAAAACAAGTGAATATTCAGTTGATCTACACGTGTTATATATTCACATTTTCTTTATTATAAATGTTGGAATCGTAAAAACCGAATATCGATATGCGGAAAACTAGATCCCTTAAAGAAGATCGCAGAGTTGCAACGACAGAAACCCAGAAGAATGACACACAAAGAGGTAACCAAACGATTTACTTTATTATACCAATCGATCGATTACATAGAAAGAATAAAAGCTACGGTGTGATTTGAGCATCACCCCCTCACCTCCTTTTATAGGGTGAGGGGTCGGTTACAAACTCGGGCCAAGCCCACTCGACACACTTACCGTACAATAAGGAAAGAAACCTAATGATCAAGATACTAATTATCTTAGGAAACTATATTCAACAATTTCCACCTTAGTGACAAGACTAGTTAGTCCCGACACCAAGTATCTTCATGCAATACTTGAACTTCGGACCTGGAACCACCTTCTTAAACGCGTCAGCTGCATTATCCTCCGTGCCTATCTTTACCACTTCAATCTCTTTAGATTCTACGGTCTCCCTGATGAAGTGATACCTCACGTTCATATGCTTCGTCCTCTCATGAAACATAGCATTTCTTGAGAGATAAATTGCCCCTTGATTATCACAATTCACAACCACTGACCTTAGGTTTATTCCCAGCTCGATTAGTAGACCTTTAAGCCAAATGCTTTCCTTAACAGCTTCCGTAAGCATCATATACTCCGCCTCTGTAATAGACAATGCAACAACATGCTGCAGAGTTACTTTCCAACTCACAACACAGCCATGTACCATAAACACGTACCCGGTTATCGACCTACCCTTATCAGGGTCTTTAGCATAATCGCTATCCACGAAACCGTCAACATCCACGTGTTTCCCTTGATCTCTACCATACACTAGACCTACATCAGCAGTGCCCTTCAAGTACTTCAAAATCCACTTCACCGCTTCCCAGTGATTTTTTCCTGGATTTGCCAAATACCTGCTCACAATGCTAACCGCGTACGCAATATCCGGTCTAGTTCAAACCATCAAGTACATTAAACTACCTACAGCATTCGTATATGGGACCTTACTCATTCTTTCCACATCCCAGTCACTCGACGAACAATCCTTCAAAGATACCTTGAAGTGTGCTCCCAATGGCACATAGACCGACTTGCCATTATCCACTCTGTAGTTATTCAGAATTTTCCGCACATATCCCGACTGAGACACCTTCAGGGTTCGGTTACCCCTATCCCTGACAATCTCCATACCAAGTATCTTCCTAGCTGGACCAAGTTCCTTCATATCAAACTCTTTCCGCAGCAGTCCCTTGGTATATTCGATCTCAGACTTGCTTTTACAAGCAATCAACATATCATATACATACAACAGTAGATATATGTACATACCTGGTGAAAACTCCTTGAAGTAAACACAACTATCATAGTTGCTACGGCTAAACCCATTGTTGACCATATACACATCAAACCGTTTGTACCACTGCCTTGGAGACTGCTTAAGACCATAAAGGGATTTCTTCAACAAACATACCTTGTTTCCCGTTCCTTCTTCAAAACCAAGCGGTTGCCTCATATAAATGGTTTCTACAAGATTACCATGCAAAAACGCCTTCTTCACATCAAGTTGTTCCAACTCGTAATCTTCACAAGCAGTTAATAAGAGAATCACCCTAATAGATGTATGTCGAACCACGGGTGAGAATACCTCATTATAGTCAATCCCTGCTCGTTGTGTGAAACCCCGAGCTACCAGCCTTGCTTTATACTTTGGTTTCTGAACGCCTTCAACCCCTTCCTTAATCTTATACAACCACTTGCAGCTTACCAGCTTCTGACCACGTGGTTGATCGACCAACTCCCAAGTATGATTCTTCTTTAAAGAACTCACTCATCCTCCATAGCACGAACCCACTCATCCCTTTCAGATGAATTAATCGCCTCCTAGAATGTGATTGGTTCGTGTGTATCTTCTTCCTCAGCAATAGCAAACGCATAAGCCGTAATATCATCTTCTTCCCTAGACCCTGATGATCTAGATAATGATACATTACCTTCATTCCTATACCTTGGAGGTATAGTAGTTGTTCTCTTAGCTCTATCACGCACCAAAACATAGTTGTCCAGATTCTGTTGTTGAGGTATTGCATCTACTGCATCTTCAACTTGATCCTCATATTCATTCCCTGAATTTACCCCAGTATGAGGATCCACAGTTGGTTCAACCCGACTGCCTTGAAGTTCCACCTCAAACTCAATTTCCTTCCCAAAATCTGCAGCACCAACACCTTTGAGAGTATCCTTATACATAAGGCTCTCATTAAAGACCACATCCCTGCTTATGATTATCTTCGGTTTAACATCATCCAACCTCCATAATCTGTATCCCTTCACACCCTCAGGATATCCTAGGAATATGCATTTAATAGCTCTAGGCTTGAGCTTCCCCTGATTCACGTGTGAATAAGCAACGCAGCCAAATATCCTCAACATCTCGTAATTCGCCGGATGTCCTGACCATAAATCCATAGGTGTCTTCTTCTCCAATGCTTTAGATGGAGACCTATTGATCAGATATGCTGCCGTCACCGTTGCTTCAGCCCAGAATGATTATGGCAAACCAGACTGAATCAGTAAACACCTAACCTTGTCCAAGAGCGTCATGTTCATTCGTTCAGCTAGACCATTCTGTTGCGGAGTTCTAGCAACCGTCAAGTGTCTTGCTACCCTGCTCTCCTTGCACAAGTTATTAAACTCCTGATTACAAAACTCCAAACCATTATCCATTCGAAGTTTCTTCAGTCTTCTACCTGTCTGGTTTTCTACCAACTGCTTCCACTCCTTGAACTTGCTGAACGTCTCACTCTTGTGTCTAAGAAAATAAACCCAAACCCTCCTCGAATAATCATCAACAATCGATAAGAAGTAACGACAACCACTCATCGATTCCACCCGAGAAGGACCCCAGAGATCCGCATGGACATAGTTTATAACTCCCTCTGTTGTGTGCTGACCTCGACCAAAACTCACCCTGGTCGATTTTCCAAGAACACAATTTTCACAGAATTCGAGCTTACCTAGACCTTCCTTCCCCAACACCTCTCTTCTTTTGAGTTCATTCAAGCCTGCTTCACTAATGTGACCTAAGCGTTTATGCCACACCTGCGCAAGACTTTCCTTTTCTTCTATACCAACACTAGCTTCACTTGATCCAGCCCAACCATCCAAGGAGTACACACAATTTTCCTTCAAAGTTCCTGACAAAACCATCAAAGAACCCTTGATCACCTTTACTCTTCCATTCTGCAACTTCACGGTATAGCCCTCTCGATCCAGAGTGCCCAAAGATAACAAATTTCTTTTCAACTCGGGAATGTAACGCACATTCTCAAGCACAAAACTTGAACCATCTTTCATTTATACTTTCACCTTCCCTATCCCCTTGATGGCACATGCTCTATTATCACCGAGCAAAACCATACCACCATCAAGCTCCTTAAAATCAAACAAGAAGTCCCTCCTAGGCGTCATGTGATAGGAACCACCAGAGTCCATGATCCACTCTAAGAACCTTTCCTCACTCACCGCCATCAACAAATCACCATTGTCATAACCCTTAGAATACGTCCCAGCGTCCTGTTTTGCATTCTTGTTGACAAAGCAAGTTGATTTCTTCTTGTTCCATTTTGGACAGTCTTTCTTAAGGTGATCCTCAGAATAGCATATGTAACACTTCTGTTTATAAGTTCCTTTACCTTTTGACTTTGATCGCGAACTACCACGTCCTTGATTACCCCGATGCTCCGGCCTTCCCCTTACAAATAACCCATTACCATCATCCTTTGCATCTGTCCTCTTCTTCAACTCCCGTGAATTGAGGGTAGAGAAGACATCTTCCAAAGAGAGCGACTCCCTTCCATAAAGCAATGTCTCCACAAAGTTATCATACGAAGACGGTAATGATGTAAGTAACATGAGTGCCTGATCTTCGTCATCAATTTCAACGTCTATGTTCGCCAAGTCACCGATCAACTTATTAAACTCATCTATATGTTCAGATAATTTCTTACCTGAATGCATGTAGAAAGTGAACAGCTTCTTCTTCAAGTACAACTTGTTCGCTAAAGACTTTGTCATATACAAAGTTTCTAACTTTAACCAAACACCCGCAACAGAATTTTCTTTGTTGACTTCCCTCAACACCTTGTTATCCAAGAACAAGAGTAAGGCACTGTGTGCTTTTTTATAGCCTTCCGTCTTTAACGCCGCAGTCTTTTGAGCGTCCGTCATGGTATCCGGGAATGAATCTAACGCAACCTCCCAACCATGTTGAATTAATAGACACCGCATCTTACACGCCACAACCCGAAGTCTTTAGACCCGTCGAATTTTTTGACGTCAAACTTCGCTATCGACGACATATTCTTTCACCCTTGTTGTGTAAAAATCCCTTCTTACAAATCGAATTAACTACAATAACTTTAAAGCTCGATCACGAACAAGCAACTCGATCGTAAACTTGAATACCCAAGCGAACCACGATCAAATTTGAACCACAAGAAAAACCCGCAACAAGAACCTTTGCTTAAATCGACTTTTAAAAACCTTAAAAGACGATACCCGAAGTCGATATATTAAATATATCGAAAACCCACGTGTCCTAATATACTTTACCCCACTTAGTATTCTGTTAACAAAAAAATAGATTTAATAAAAAAACCTATTAGTTTTGTCACCACCCACCAAGTTACTCATGTGAGTAATAACCAAACAACCAATCAATGCTTTTGTTTAGTTTTTTTTCCTTCTTTATCTTCACGTGAAAAGTATATCACTCGTCTTCAACCTCTGGCCAAACCTGCAACTTAAAAGAAAACTAATCCGATAAAACCCCGATTTTCTTTCACGAACCTTCTTGATCTAGCACCGATCTTCAAAGCCCAACGAACCTTGAGCTCTGATACCACTTGTTGGAATCGTAAACCCAACAACCGAAGATCGATATGCGGAAACCTAGATCCCTTAAAGAAGATCGCAGAGTTGCAACGACAGAAATCCAGAAGAACGACACACAAAGAGGTAACCAAACGATTTACTTTATTATACCAATCGATCGATTACATAGAAAGAATAAAAGCTACAGTGTGATTTGAGCATCACCCCCCACCTCCTTTTATAGGGTGAGGGGGTCGGTTACAAACTCGGGCCAAGCCCACTCGACACACTTACCGTACAATAAGGAAAGAAACCTAATCAAGATACTAACTATCTTAGGAAACTATATTCAACAATAAAAGCTTCTGTTTTATCCCACATCGTTGATTGAAAGAAAATCTTGATAGGTTATATACACTTAAGTCTTTTGATGTTGATCCAAAATATTGATGCATCTCGTGATTAGTTCGTAGTCGAAGGTTGTTTTTTTTAGAGTTTTGAATAATACGATATAGCCAATGGAATGAAAAAACAGTTGACACTTCTCCGGAACCTATTATATATACAGTTAGTACTTATATTAGTATTATTATCAAGGGTATTGCGGAAAATGTTGAACCTCTTGCAACTCCAACAATGGTGGAACATGTACGTAATAACCCTGACATTAATGGAACCTGGTGTAACTACAACAGTGGTGGAACCTCGGGCTACCCCGAGAGTGGTGAATCCTCTTGCAACCCCAATGGTGGCGGAACAGTTGGAAGATTCACCGAAAGATTACGTAATTGTGAATGAAGATGAAATTATTAGGAAGGGACTGAGATCAAGCGAGAAGTCACATGGATCTCGAGATTAACAAGCATAAATCATGCAAAGAGGGACATGGCCCGCTTCTTTAATAACTTGTTGAAAAGGCTTTTAAGAAATATATTTTTAGATGTCCCACATTAGTTGGTGATGTAAATCAAATATAGTTTATAATTGCAAACATTTATGTTATTGTAACTGTGATATGACTGGTATTATATAAAAAAGTGTTAACTTAATATGATGCCAGTTCTGTCTTGTTTTTATAATTTACATTTAGCTTTTTAGAAACATGTACTTCGAGTTTTGTACAATATATAGATGTTGTAAAATATTAACTTATGTATTAGTTTCTTTGTTTATCGATGAGAGGAATCGTTTTCTATCGTTACTACTGTTGTGACATATATGTTTATTTAAATGAAGTTCTCATATGAAGCTGGAGTTATAATTCGATTATCTACTCATTTAGGAAAACAATAATAGACCAAGAATTTTAACGTTTACCATGGACCTGCTAAATGTTGCAGTTTTAGACAAAAAATACGTATTATTAATTGGTTCGCTTCTTCATAGTTTAACCTAGTTGCTAGTAGCTAAGGCCTATGTATATTGTAAAGACATGAGATACATCCTCCTAAGTCCTAATTTGTTTTTCGAATTAAAGTTGTCGTAAGTTGATTGCAATGTGACCAAAGAGCAGGCCGGCTGATGGGGAGTGCGACACGGGAAATAGCACAGGGCCACCACCAAAGAAGGGCCTCCATTTTTAGAAAGTTGACTGTGTATAGATATGTATATTGTACTACAGTACTGTTTTTATGATCTTAATACAGCTTAAGGTAATTTGTCTGTATCAAATAGAAAGTACTTGAGGTAAAGAAACTCTTGTTATTTATCTACGTATCTACTGTACTATTGCTTTTATTTGGGGTGTTTTTGTACTAAATACTTCCTCTGTCCCATATTAAGTGTCCACTATGGAATATTCCAAGTCTTAGTTACTAAAGTTTGACCATAAATATTTGTATTTTTGTTATATAATACTTGATGAAAATTATATCAATGAAAATATTTTTGAAAACCGAATCTATTCATATGACTTTCGTCAAATAGTATATAACACAAATACAAATATTTATGGTCAAAGTTTAATAATAAAGACTTTGAATATTCAATAGTGGACACTTAATATGGGACGGAAGAAGTAATATTTTATGAAAGTATTAGGAAGGGAAAGAGATTAAGCCGGAAGTCGCATGGGTCTCGAGACTAAGAAACATAAGATCATGCAAAGGACATCACTCACTTTCTTTAAGAGCTTGATAAAAATGCTCTTAGACATTATACTTCTAAATGTCCCGCATAGTTTATAATTGCAAGCATTTTTACAATAGCAAATGTGACATAACAAGCGATATATAAAAAGTGTTACTCTAATATCTTGCTAGTTGTAAATTGTTTTTTTTTACTTTTCATTTAGCTTTTTAGAAACAAATAGAATACACAAAATTTAAATTTTCATTTAGCTTCTTAGTACAGGTACATTGAATGAGGTGTTGAAGAAAAAGGGGTAGGGTTGGGCTGGCAGTAATTTTGTGATGTACTTTGTGGGTTGGCAGTATTTTTGTTGGGCCAAGCCTAAAACTTCATTAAGTATTTTTTGTTAAAAGATATAAATTTTCAAATGTTTTTTACCGTTTATTTTTAGTTTATTAATGAAAAAATAATTTTTATTTAATTATTTGTTGAATTTAAAAAAAAAATGGCGAGGTTTCGATAAACCGAGAATGTTTGTGTTAACTAGGGAGGGAGTTGTGGGGTTATGGGAGAAAAATGTGACGTGACCCACCTTTTTGCCCATGGCTTGAGCTCCACGGCTCAAATACACTATGCACTCTAAAAGCAAAAAAAAGCAAATTAATTAAATGCTTTAATTAAATACAATAAATAATAAGCTTTTAAACTTTATGATTTAACACTTAAGATAACACTTAATAAGTATTTTGAATATCATCAACAAAAGCATTTAAAAATAATACAACTTTTACAAAGTTGTGGATCAAAAAAATTTCATGAATCATACAAATTTGTAAATAAAAAAGTTATGGCTTGCTTTTCGAATTAACCCACGGATCTCCTAATCAAGAATATGGTATTAATATCAAATTACACGACCCACTTGACTTTAGTATATAAGATAATAAGTTTTTCTTTCTACTACCAATGTGGGATTAATGAGTTTATAGCTGGATCAACAACATGTTCGGCTTTCAGGTTATTTTGTTTATTCGGGTTGAGTTATTTAAGTAAAAGGTTTTTTTGAGTCAATTTGAAAAACCAAACCAAATATACAAAAATACACTGATCTTTCCATTTTCAATGAAAAATCATATACATGGCATGTACTAACAAAAACATAAAAACGATGTAATGATGGGTCAGCCAATTTCTGATTCAACTCCTGCGCCACTTCTTATACTCATGATTTTTTATTGTTCTTCCCTTGCTTTATTTAGTTAAGTTTCGGTTCTTCAGTTAATGTTTTTACCCTTTTTCCCTTTGAAGAGCAACACATCTCATTTTTAATAAAGAACAGATTTATACTAAACTCACTCCAACTACAATTAAGTATCTTTTTATTTATTTATAAATTTTGTACTTCAATATGACCAGGAACACAACTTAAACTATGACCTAGCGGGTAATGCATCAATTAGAAGACTAGAGTACGCAAGTTTCGATATATTTTGAAAATATACATAGCGGATATAACTCGTTTCATATAACAATGGCCCCAAATTATAGACAATGGTTGTCTTTAAATGTCATATTTTTGTCAATATGTCAAACAATGATTTATCTCTTTGATCTTATTTCCTTTAACCAGTTTTGTTAGAACCCCGGGTTAGTGGTTAGTGGTTAATGGTTAGCGGGTTGAGTGGTGCACAGCGAGTAATATGCCTTCCTTGAACCCTTTCCTAGTTATGGTTAGCTCCTCATCAACTTCGCCTGAGAGGAAGAACCTTGCCAGTACTCAAACGCTATCAAAACCACCTCTTAGGACTTAACACACAATTAAGCCTTGATAATCATGACATGAGAGTACTATCTGCCTCAACGGCTGACGGAGTGTGTTCGGCACACAAGGGATAACCAACACATTAACAGCGTTAATTAATCCCACAAGTATCGGTGTGTTTTTGATTTTGGGAAAAAAAACTAACTAATTGGATGATGTAAATCCAACGAATAAAAAGTTTTTTAACCAAGAAATGATTTAACGTTCAAAATAACATGTAATAAATATTTCGAATATCATGTACAAAAGCTTAAAAAAAAAGAATAACTTAGAAAGAAGACTATGTACATGTAGTATTGTTAAATCCACCAACGTCGTAAACATTTCAGTAACGTAATATTATTATCAACTTACCGAACCCACATCAATTTAGCATATAAAGTTATAAACTACAAGTTTTATTTTAACTAGCGATGTTCGATTAATATGTTTGTAGTTGAATTAACGACAACATGTAATCAATGGAAAGAACCATATGAGTCAAATGATGCATACCATGATGCCACATCAATGTCTAACACTCTTGGAACAAGTTGTGGTATTCACGAGAATTGGTTCCATGGTTGTTTTAGCAAACATCAAGATATACATTCTACCTTAAGAATCACAGCAAAATGAAAGAATCGTGGAAAATCTATATGAGTTGTACAATTAGTACATATCACATAAAGCTGAGAACCCCATGTAGACTGATCCATGAAGTTGAGGTGGCCATTGTCGTTATTCATTTGCTTCACCTTTTGCTGAGTCGCGCCAAATTCTATTTTCCCGAATGAATTTCTCATTTTTCTTGTTACGTGTGCCTCTATGAGTCACAAATTTTTTTCGCAATATGCTTAGCATATGTTTGTCGTCTGTTGCCTGCTGACGATGATAAGAAGGACATATCAAACTTAAACTACTTCAAACATAAAATCAACTGCAAATTATAAAATGCATATTTAAAATCCGATTAGAAACAAATGGTATTTATAACATGCATATTTCTAAAAATCATGGTAGTTTAAAATTGTAGTTTAAGTAGATGTTTATGGTAGTTGGTTTACTCAGTTTAAAAATGACAGATGAAACTCGTGAATCGATCCTTAGACCTCTTGTATAAAGATTGAAGAGTATAGCCATGAGATACATCCATCACCATGCTATATATTCAGTTTTAATATAATTTAACTAATTTTTTGAAGAAATTTTGTTATCATTAAACTTTTTTAGTATGAGGCTTAAAAGAGATTGGTGGTTAAAATAGGGAAAGAAGATTACATAATATGTGACACTAGTGATGCTTTACTCTATGATCATGTTAAGCCGAACTGAGCCTAAATATTCCTTGTATTGGAATAGTTGTAAACAACAAGATTATCATTCATGTCACTAGAGGTCACATGCCAGCTCTAGCATTCGGTGAGATTGCTTTGAGCTTTTTGGGATGCATTGTGTTTTTGTTTGTAATGGCGCAGTTGATTTGTGCTGTGAAATACTTCATTATGATTAATCAATAGTCAAAAGAAGAAGTGAATCGGGAATTTGTTTAGCGATGAGAACGTGAAGTGCAAGTATGGAGATGATGGACTGATGAGATTGTAAATAATGAGAGTGTCTTTGAGGTTATCGTTTCTCTTGACGGTCAGATTCACGGTCATTGTGAAAAATGAATCAAAAAAAGAACATTGGCTTATCTGATAATTGAAGAAGTCGCATGGGTCTCGAGAAATGAAGAAGTCGCATGGGTCTCGAGACTAAGAAGCATAAGATCATGAAAAGAGGTATCGAACATCAACACTTCTTTAAAAGCTTGTTACAAATGCTCTTACACATTATACTTTCAGATTTCCACATCGATGGGTAATGTAAAACAAGTATAGTTTATAACTGCGAACACTTTTATTATTGCAAGTATGATACGATTAGCATTTTATAAAAATTTATATACGATGCTAGTTGTATCTTGTTTTTTAAATTTCCATTTAGACTTTTAAAAACCAGTACCTTGGGTTTTTTAGAATAAACAAACAATCGAAATTATTAACTTATGTTTTTATTTTATGTGACTTGTTTATTTAAATTTAAACTTTCACATGTCAAAGTGAGATAAATTGTTTTTAATGTTGGTTAATGAAGCACATCAGGTTGTGTTAAGCTTTCTTAGCCAATTACTATAGAATTGCACGTTTGTGAAATGAGATTAACGTATTCGAACATTTCACCAATATCATACTACATGTACTTTTCATGTGTACACTCGGTGTAGTCATATAAATTTTTATACGTGTCGATCCTATATTATGCAACGTGTTTATGGGGGGTTTAGCTCGCTAATTGAAAGATTTAAACTATCTATCACACGCAAGTAATTCATTTTACTACCCAAAATATAATTGTGTTTGACGAGTAACTGAACTTTCGGCCCCCAAGATAAACGGTTAGTCGCAATTCAACCAAAGCTAATGAATTTAGATGCTTTATAATTAATCACACGATCTATACATGTAAAATACCATTAAAAATAAACAACATTAAAAAGTCATACTTCGTACTAAAGTCATTTCGTCACAATACTTGCATTCAAACAAACACACATATGATAAAGACCTTCATGTATATTATCAGGGACACAGCTGGCGCTTCTCATAAGTGCCTGACACACTTATAATTTGTAGCGTTAATTTAAAAAAAACAGCCATTTTTTAATTTAATGTAAGTGTACTCGGACCATCAAAATGTGTTTCTATTGTTCGTCTCAATTCATTTTTTAACACTGTAATATTACGGTTAAAAGAACTTATGCACTCGATTATATTTGGTTTCGGCTCTGTCCTTTTATATTATACTGGGTTCAGTTCGCTTAACCCAAAAATCAAATGATTGCAACCGAAACTAAACCGTAAACCATGGTAAGAGAGTTTTTTTTCTGTTTGGACTCACCGCTTGGCTTGTCGGACTTTTTAACAGCCTAGTAGTATGTTTGAAATGAATAGATTAAATTTAAGACAGTAGTCCGGAAGTTAAATGTGCCTTAATATATAAAGCAACGAAAATCGTTTTATTTTTGGAAGTTACATGTGCCCGGGTTTAGGGTTTAGGGTTTAGGGTTTAGTACTAATGGCCAAGCTGCTTTCAAGAAAATTGAAGAGGTCCTGGGTTCGATACTAGAAGCCGCTTCAATTGTTTTATTTTAGCTTGGTCACTTCTAAAACTTATAAATATTTTAATTTTATTCATTTTATTTTAACTTTTCCTACTTTCAGATTTTTTCATTTAATTATTTGCCTCTTTTTCTCTTTGAAGAAGAGCAACAGATGTACAAGAATGTTTAAGCAAAACAAAATTAAATATTTAGGGACAGAGCCAGAAATAAATTTAATCGAGTAAATCGTTAAGCGACAAAAAATACATTATTATAACAAGACTTAAATCATCTTTCTATCGAGTGGCACATGTATATGCTTTCAACGAACTTTTTTTGTTAAACACGCCTGTAAAAGTCATATATGATTTTCTAGAAATATATATGATTCGCGATACAAATCATATATATGATTCGCGATACGAATCATATATAATTTTCTCTGACTTGATTGAAAAAAATAATAAAAAATAAAATAAAACTTCGTCGAAAGTATATTTATATGCGCTCCTTGATAGAAAGATGATTTAATTCTCTTCACGATGGTATGCTTTATTTTGCATGTGCTCCTTGATAGAAAGATGATTTTTGCATGTGCTCGCGATACAAATCATATATGATTTTTTGAAAATCATATATATGATTCGCGATACGAATCATATATAATTTTCTCTGACGTGATTGAAAAAAATAATAAAAAAATTAAATAAAACTTCGTCGAAAGTATATTTACATGTGCTTCTTGATAGAAAGATGATTTAATTCTCTTCGCGATGATATGTTTTATTTTACGTAACGATGAATGGTTTGTGAGGTATTTAATTTTTAAAAAATGAGCTTTTTTTTGTTACGTGAAAAAAATAGTGGTTGTGACTGGTTCATTGTGTATATATGTTAAAATAAGGGTATATGTTGAACTTCTCTCATTATAAACATAGATGATTTAACGTTCAAAATAACATGTACGTACTACGTAGAGGTGGCAAATCATGTCCATATGCTTAAATTTGGGCTATTTTGACCATTTTTTAAACTAATGGACTAAATGAATAATACTTTTATTTTAGTTGGACTATTTGAACAACATAAAAAATATTTTGTTAAACAAATGGGTATTATGGACTATTTGATAAAAGCATTTGGTTAAATTAATCTTTAGTCTATTTATTTGTCCTTTAATATTGTCCATTTGACCCAAGTCCATTTGGTCCAACGTCCATTTGGTCCAAGTCCATTTAGTCCAAATATTAAAAATTGCCCATTTAGTCTGCGTTCATGGACTAACGTCCATTTAACCCACTGCCCATATCCGTCCAGTCCACCCATTTAGCCACCCTTAGTACTACGTAATACATACTTGTATTATTAACAAAGGCTTTTTAAAATTTTTTCCAGTCATTTATGAATCAACGAGCGGGATCTCCCTAATCAAAAACATTATATTAATATCAACTTACCAAACCCACATGACTTTAGTATAGACGAAGCTGCAAAGTTTTTCTTTTTACTACTCGTACCAATGTGGGATTATAAACTATTTGGGGACACCATCGTTGAATGATTTATGAATAAATCATTAATTATTAATAGTGAGTTTGTAGCATATGTGTATGAAGCTCAAAAAGGATTACATGATATGGATGTGAGTGATGCCTACTTGCTCGCAGGGCCGGTGATAGGGGTGTGCCACAGGTGCAGTGGCACAGGGTCACACTTTTCAAAGGGCCTCACAATCGATTTGATTTCTCTCTGACGGATGTATCTTTGAAGTTGGAAGCCATGTTTTTAGAAAAAAGAAACTTGTTTGCAGAGGAAGCAACGAAGGAGAGGAAGCAAGGAAGGAGAGAAGCGGAGAAATAAAAAATACCAATTAAGTAATACTACGTGGTCCACATGTTTTTTTATCCTCTTTCCTAAATTAAGTACGTATGTTTTTATATATAGTTTTTTTCTTTTCCTTTTATGAATTTAATATATAAATTTCAAACTAACTAATACGGAGTATATAGTATTTCGCATTTTATGATTTTGGTATTTTTTGTTAGCGATAAATCACGAAATTCGTTTTTTTACACCCTATAAATAAATATATGTTAAACTATAATTTGACGGAGAGTGTTCATATCATATTTGTATGAATCTTTTTCACTTTTTACTAATGAATTGTTTACCTACAATAAGTTATTTTGTCTTTCGTCGGGGCCTCTATATAATTGCGGCACAGGGCCACTCAAATCAATGAGACGGCCCTGCTTGCTCGTCAACTTGAACGAAACCAAGCTCTAGCATTATCATGTCATTGGAGCTCGCATGATGTGATGCGAGCTTTGGCATTCGGTGATTTCACTCTGGGTTTTTGCTTGAGTTATTGATAGATGGATTCTTTCTTAAAATAGTGTGTACATATGCTGAAACAACACAAATGAAAAGAAAAATGAAACATATGCTGTTGTTTTTGTAGCATATATGTATGAAGCTAAGATGAGCTTACTACTCCAAGCGGAGCACGAACATTTGATCATATGCACCGTAAGATCGTCCGCCTATGCAGAATAGTTGGGACGAAAACTACTTGATAATTGTGTTGCCGACGTGTTAGCACACACAACAGAAGCCATGAATAGGATGATTAAAAGCCCAAAACCAACTTGATGAAACATAGTTTCATGTTCCAAAAATCCTAACTTTATTTCTATGTAACTAGCAGGGTACCCACGTAATGCAACGGCGGGTACCTGTAATTATATTTTTGGCGAGTGATATTGTTTGATTCCGTATTTTTTATAATAATGAGTTTACGCATGACGAAAATTTAAAAGAATAACTATCGTAAATTTCTTATTGATTTTTGGACTTCACTGGTATAAAGTTTTATTACTTTTGAACAGTTTTTATTAAATTAATAATGGAGATGATCATAATGACAAAATTTAACCAACTGCCTTAAATCGGTTGGCCACCAACTACCGTAAAAACACACAGTTGACCAAGTCAAGCGAAAAGGCAGGGGTTCGAATCCGGGCCCCGGCTTGGTCAGCCAGTGTTGCCTAGGTAATTTACCTGGATATGCTTTCCTTGTTAGGAGGGGGGCTCGGTACCAAAAAGGTACACGGACTTAAGATGGTTCCGCCAGATACCATAATGCCAAAATTTAATTCAAGTTTTGTAACTGATATGTTATGTTAATTTGTACATTGTGCATATAAATATTTATTATTCAAGTATGTATTACTTAAATATGTGCTA
Organism: Glebionis coronaria; assembly: GCA_025667525.1. Lineage (NCBI taxonomy): Eukaryota > Viridiplantae > Streptophyta > Magnoliopsida > Asterales > Asteraceae > Glebionis > Glebionis coronaria. The sequence continues at coordinate 673,751 of JANFOE010000374.1, read as the reverse complement.
TAGATAGCTTATACATTACGAATTTAAAAATATACTACTTAAATAATTAATTAGAGAGACATATCAATCTCTTTTATATATGTAGTATTGATTTGCTAGCTCCTTGCTAGTGTTTTCTTCAATAAATTTACCATTCGAGAAAAAAAAAACAGTATAATTGACCTTATAGATTTATGAGTAATATTTTGCAGTACTAAGGCTTCGTTTGTTTTCCAGAGGTTTTACCTCTTCATCTACAAACCATGTCTACAAGAAGAAGAGGTGCATTAAAAATCTTCATATACACAAAAAAGACCGTTTGTTTTTTATAATCTTGAAGTACTTCTTTCCTACTCTTTTTATTTTTATATTTTTCATTAGTTCTTTTGTATGTTTTAGTACGTTTTGACAATTTTTACGTTTTTGTACATTTTGTATGATTTTTACGTTTTCATACGTTTTGTTCGTATTTTGTAGCGCTGAAAACGCTAATACCTAAAAAAAACATATAAAAGTATACAAACATGTAAAAAATAAATTAAAATATACGAAAATGTATAAAACTTAAAAACTTACGAAACAAACGAAAACGTATGAACACGTGAAAAAATAGAACGAAAACGAACGGAAGCGTAAAAATGCACGAAAACATAGAAAAACGTATAAAAGCGTGCAGAATTGAAAAAAAAAAGTAAAACGCGAAAAAAATGAAAAAAGTATAAAACATATAAAAACGTGAAAAATACGAAATGAATCATTTCGGTAAAAAGTATAAGAATATAAAAAAATGCAAACAAATATTAAAAGTGATGGTGAGATGTGAGTGTTGAAGAAGTGGAAAGAAGTGAGAAGAAGAAGAAAGAAGAGGAAAGGAGATGTCTTCATGGTTGAAGAGGGGAGAAGTGCTTCTTATCACTTATGTGTGCAAAAAAACAAACAAATACCTCTGCGCGTCTGCAGAAGTTTACATACAAAAGAGGCTAGAAGAGGTTTTTTTTAAAACAAACGAGGCCTAACTGTTTTCTTTTACGATTCCACCAAACCGTGTAACCGTGTTTGTTGTGTATTATCTAGTACTGGCATATTTATCGGGAAATTCATGCCTTTTTCCACTATATTTAATTACTTTTTAAATGTGTTTTTTTTCCTCATTTCAAGTTTTCAACTATAATTGGCAATAGGAACACAACTTATTTAGATTACATCGTTGCATAAACTAAAAGCAAAATACTTAGTTCGTGTTGTATAAACATACATGTCTCTCATATTATTTTTGTTGAACGTGACTTGTTGGTTGAGTTGGATACTACTCACATTGTCTACTTTTAGCTCATAATTATTGTAGATTTATGGATGCTGGAATTCTAATCCGACAACTTCTAAGTGATAAGAGGCATATAACACAACCACAGAGTCAGGTTCCACAAAAGTTAACTTAAAGACATGTTCATGAGTTCATTCAACACAAATCACGATCTTGTTTTCTTGCCTATAATTTCGAAGGTGATGTGACTTAAGTTGTGTTTGTGTTATTTGAATCATAATTGAAGTGAGCATCGAAAAGGTCATCGTAAATGATAGTTAAGTATTGTTGAATTAAACTTTTTTTTAATGAGGACGTTGAAACAAAATAACACCCCTTCATGTGCACTATGCAAAAAGATAGTCACGGGCCACTATTATTTAACTTGGTCTATATATAGTGAATATGTTGAGCTGATATGACGTGTTTTGTATAACACTAGCTTTAAATTATGGATCACGATTTTTCTTGTTGCTCCTATTTTGTTTAAATTAGTAAGGGCCTAGATTTTATATGATATATAATTGTTCTGGTTCGAAAGTGTTGCGAATGTCATGATCATAATAATAGATATCAAAACGAACTCGATCAAAAACGGTCGGTTAGGGTAAGGAATTACCTGTCGGTTACTAACTAGTTATTGTTTTGAGAAAGAGACCGGGTAGAGCGGTTACTTACTAATTAACCGGTTATGTAAGCGGGTCCGGGTACACAGTAACCGGGTTTTCTCTCGGTAGAAAAGCTTCTGATGAAGCAGAGAAAGAGACAGAAAACCGCTGGGAACGGTAGGTTGGCTTTCTTACGATGGACGTTATAGTGATTGTGAATGCCCTAGGCATAATAATCGAAATAGAAACCGGACCCGAAAAGAGCACCGAAACGGAACTCGATCATAACCGATCATTGACCCTAATCAGGTAGGGTATGGAATTAACTACCGCTTATAATTTTGAGGAAGATGAAACCTCTTGCAACCCCGATGGTGGTGTAACAGTTGCAAGATTCACTAAAAGATTACGTAATCCTTAATGAAGATAAGAGTATTAGGAAGAGAAAGAGATCAACCGGGAAGTCACATTGCCCGCTTCTTTATAACTTGTTGAAACTTCTCTTACATATTACTACTATATACTTAGGTATCTCACATCGGCGGGTGATGAAAACCAAGTATAGTTTAAAATATTAACACATGTTTTAGTTTCTGTGTATATGGATGAAAGGAAGTATATAATTGATAATTGAGTACCTTTCTTATATATATTATGTTTAACCTAGAATCGTCTTCGTGTTGTGAGTGTCTTGTAGAGAACGAACACATTTTCTCACGGTTACGTGAAAAGGCTTATGACGAGTTGTTGTGGTTAAGTAATTGGCCTACATAAATGATATAGAAAAATGTAGTATCAAATCCAGTAAGCGGATAAAGAGCAAGTGTCCATCCATTTTTACTAGTTTTTGTGTATGTCTTTCTTTTAGAAAGCCCATACATATGTTTCATAATATGTATTTTTAGGTTGCTACTTTTTCTGTAGAAGGATATGGGTACGAGAAAGATGTTATTAGGATTCCTTTTCTGTTTTAGTTTGAGTGAACTACGGGTTATATTTTGGTCCCAGTCTATGACCTCCTCTCTTGGAGCCCTTGATTTGGTTTGTTTTGCAAACACATTGGTCTAAAATTGTATCAGGTTCAAGTGCATTAAAACTATGAGAAATATGATATTGTATTACTGTAAAAACACATGAGATGCTCGGTTTGTGATGAGGACGCCGAAACAAAATAACACTCCCTATTCAAGTGAAGCACGGATGCAAAAGATACTTGGGTAGAAATGACGTAAACATTTTCTCAAATTACAATCTTACCAATTTTCTCATACAAGACCTTGTACGGATGAAAAAGATACTTGGATAGAAACTACCGACTAATTTTCTCAAATTAGTCAAAATAAAACAGGTGGACCCTCGAAGCATTGAAATGAGTCCGTATTCTCATCCAAGAAGCCTAAAAAAGAGCTCATCATTCACGACATGTGAGTACTATCTGGCTTAGCAACTGACAGAGTATGTTCGGTACACAAGGGAGAACCCACAGATTTATCAATGTCTAATAGGCTATAATTAACAATTTGTTTTACTTATAAGAAAAATAAAATTAGTTGGATGCTTTAAATCCAACAAATACGAAGTTTTTTAACAAATAAATGATTTAACATACAAAATAACATATAATTAATACTTTGTATATCATCAACAAACACTAAAAAAAGTTAACGAATTATACAAGTTAATGAGAAGACTACGACACGCGTAGGTTTGTTAAATCCACATGCGCAATAACCGTCTCAATAACATAATACTCATATCAACTTATTCTACCTACATGACTTTAGTATATAAACTTCTAGTTTTTATGTTTACTACCGATATGGGATTATATAATCAATGAAAAGATGGGCAGATTACTGTAGATCAGAAGATGCACACCTCGCCGGATATTTCTTTTCGCAGACAGGTCAGGGGAGGTTTGGAACAACATCAGATGTCTGAGATGACGTCTCTATTGGGTACGGTGTCGTTATCAAATTCAACTGATAGATGGGTTTGTGATTTGTCATCCAAAGGAGATTTTCAGGTAAAGGATGTTCGCAGACATATAGATGACACTACAAAAAAACAGGTCTTTTAGGACCCTTTTGTGGGACCTTTTTTAAAACAGCGTCCTAAAAAACATTTTATAGGACCATTTCCCTTTTTAGTTGTATTATATTGGTTTATAATAGGACACTTAATTAGTAAATCCTAATAAACCTATTTATAAGACACTTTTCTTAATAAAGTCTTATTAACATTGGACATAATAGGACACTTGATATAAAAGGCTTATCAAATGAAGTTTATAGGACTCTTAGTTCTTGTGGTCTTATTAAAATAGAACTTTATACGACACTTAATAATGTGTTCTATTACATGCATCTTAGAGGACTCTTATGCCTTAGGGGTTTCATTATGATTAAACTTAACAGGACACTTAATACAAAGGTCCTATAATAATCATATTACGTTTGCCTTATTCGATATTCATCTTATTTGATGTGTTTGGACACTTGTGTGAGGTCCTAACATCATAAGCTTTGTATTCATATGTTAGTTATCTTATAATATGATAAATAAATGAAAACTAAATTATATTATGCTTTTACATAAACTCGTAAAGTCGAGAAAATGAGAAAGGTGAATTGTAACACCTCAAAAATTGGTCAACGGAAGCGGTAAAGCTCGGAGGCTGTTACATCATAACACCAAAGTTTAAGGTACAAGAGAACGACTCTAAATGAGACGTTTTATAAAAATAACTCGTTTAATTAATTAAAAACATTAAAGTTTACAAAGATCACAATTCAAAAGATAATGCTGCGGAATAATAACGTTTAAAGATGTCAACGAGATAATAGATCAGGTCTGTTCGGACCGGTCCCGACCGTCGGTCGATCCGGTCCAACAAGGCAATATAGTCGGTTGTGTATAATATCATAGAGAAAGTTACACAACAAAAGCAACGCTTACCACAAAGTTTATTCATAAATCAACATTTAGCCAAAAGCATTATAACCAACACAAAATAATCCAGTTCATATTCAAGATTTATATCAACATCACATGCAAGATTCATATCAAGATCACATATAAGAAGCATATCAAGATCATTTACAATATCACCATATTAACATTCAAGATCAATACAAGATCATAGCCAAGATTCACATTCAAGATCAATACAAGATCATAACAAGATTCACATTTAAGATCAATACAAGATCATAGCTAAGACTCACATTTAAGATCATAACAAGATTCACATTTAAGATCAGTACAAGATAAACCAACTGAGCTAGCTCAGTTGGCCACCAAGGGTACCTTGGGGAGGTATTTTTCGAGAGGTCTCGAGTTCGAGTCTCACTAAGGACCTTCAGGGGACCGAATTAAATAGAAGCAGGAGGGGGGTTATCCCCTAAGGAGAAGGTTTGAGGCTTGCATACTGCCTAATCGGATGTCACTATAAGCTCGAATCACTAACTACTAACTTGCCGTTAAAAAAAGATCAATACAAGATCACAGCCAATATGGATCACAAAAGCAATTCAAGTTCAAAATCATAACAAGTAATTGACCGTAAAACATAGATTAGATATGCAAGACCATCATGGGAAGTATGACGTTAATCATATTGGGCACAACACAACGTTTATGATAGCACTAAGCTCATTAAACTGAACTATGACAAGTATGCCCAAACATCACACGCATGAAATACAAGTTTCCTTAATAGGTGTCTAACCCAAGACCACCTAACACAACATCAAATGGTATGCATCTGTTTGGCAGTGGTGATTTATAAATCCCCGTACGAGAGTTGAAAAAACTCCAATAGATCTATCCATAATATTAGGTTCACTTTACCGGACATCCAGAAGTGATTAACGGTTCATAAAGGGGACTAAGAAATTGGGTTAAAGATACTTAGGCATATCCATAAACCATACGTCATCGATGTATACAATAAGAGCACATTTTGCGTCCAAGCAAGTAACAAGGCATTAACTCATCAAAATATTATTTAAAGTACGAAAATTCTCGGTTGTTACAGCAATGACCAAATATGAGAAAGAATGGATCAAAAACCGGATCGAAATATGTATGACATGGTTTGATTGGTTCAATTTCTTAGTTCGATTCAATCCGCGATCTATGATACCGTGCCTTCCAAATATTGTTTAGACATATGTCTATATCTATATTTATATTATCTCTATCTCTACTATCTATAAATGAAAACCACAATTTCTTGAAAAGTGAAAAGTGAAATGTGAAAACTTAAATTCCATAAATAGATTCACTCATTAATTAGTCAAACTTCTTCCATAATTTCAATACTCCTAATTCCGATTACCGGGTCACGGGTTTGACCATCGGGTCATTGGTTCGATCATCGGGTCAACTTGGTCGAGTCACCCGGTTACCGGTTCGTTCTCCGAGTCACGGGTTCGACCATTGGGCCATCGGTTCAATCACCGGGTCAACTTGATCGAGTCACCCTATTACCGATTCGTTCTTCGGGTCACAAATTCGACCATCGGGTCATCGGTTCGATCACCGGGTCTACTTGATCGAGTCACCCAGTCATCGGTTCGTTCTCTAGGTCAACCAGCCCATCGGGTCTAACAGGGTTTCGACAATATAAGACCGGTCGGTTCAAACCGGGTTATTAAAATATTTGGGTTAGCGGGTCGAAACATGTTACTTTTACAACGGGTTATGAATGGTATTTTAGAAATTTTATGTTGTTTTGCTTTAACCCAATGTAAACAACTTGATCTTTTCACGTTTTATTTTGAATGTTACACGAAACACTCGCCACAATATCACATATCGTTAATTTTTGTCGCTACGAATTTCCGCCGCTATGCGCGGGTAATCGTCTAGATATATAAAAGGTGTATTCCCTTTGTTGAAATATTGAATTTTCAACATTTCCTAATATTAATATTAGATATTTAACATTTTCTTTTTCAATATTATCAGGGGGTTAACCGGTCGAGTCAGCGGGTCACCGGATCGGTTAACAGGTCCACCGATCGAGTTACTAGGTCACGGGATCGATCATTGAGTCAACCCGATCAAGTCACCGGGTCACGGGTTCCACCACTGGGTTAACCTGACCGAGTCACAGATGTACGGGTCTGACCATCGAATCAATTCGGTCGAGTCATCGAATCACTGATCAACCACCGAGTTAAACGGTCAAGTTACTAGGTTATCGATTCGATTATCGAATCAATTAGCATATGGCCAATTATTCGTGGCTATCCAATATCTAGTGCTCTGCACAGGGTAACATCTAGTTTATATCTTAAGCTTAAACAATTGTAACAAGTCTAAAAAAACAACGTAAGGACTTATTTCGTATATATTGCATTTTGCAATATCCTGTAACTCACCCAAATTGGGGGGAATGTGAGCCGCCAATTAATTTTGGGAAAATTAGAACCTGCTTCTTGAAGAGTATATGATTTTGGCGCTACTAAATTCAAGGGATCCACGTTCTTCGTCCACCTTCAATTTTAGGTTTAATTAATTTAATTAAAATTCCAAAAATCAAAAACGGTCCAAGGTTTAGAAGTTGAATCCCAACTTGAATTTAGGGTTTCACTTTCTCTTCAAATTCGAAGGTAAACTTCTATTTTTTGAGATTAAATTCTCAGTATGCCTTATATAATCTTATAATCTTTGTTGATTTGTTGATGATTGAGTGTGAAGTTTATGTTGATGTGTGACAAATTCTATCAAATAATCTTTGTTTTACTAATAGTACTTTGATTAGGAATCCTATTAATTGTTTTAGTAAGTGTTTTTATATGCAAAAAATGTTTTGGATTGAAAAATGTAACATCTATAAATCATTGTCATATCAGTAATCTGGATCATTAGTTTATGTTTTGGTACAGTAGATGCGCCATATCTTCTTGTTTCAATCTAATGATTTGTTGTTTTTATATCTGCATATCACAACTTAGGAATGCCGTCAAGGAAGGATAATCGAGTTAGCACCAAAGGTCGTAATAACAGCCAACATGTTGAAGATGTGACTAAAGTTGGCTATAACTAACCTAAGAACGCTGATGGTATGCTTTTTCTACAAACCCAAAAGCCGAAAATGTAAATTTAATAACTTATAGCTCTATAACATTACAATAGATGAAGACAAAGGTTATCTTAAAATATAAGGAAAAACAGTAAGTAGAGAAAGGTACATGTTTAGCAAGTAAATCACAAAGGGAAGGCATTTAAATTCCTCCTTATATGTATGCCTCTGTAGTGAGTAAGGGTGTGACCCGAACCCGAACCCGATAATCCTTATTGGGTCGGGTCATATCGGGTTGAAAAAGATTATCGGGTTAGTTTCACCCGAACCCGATAACCCGACATTCTTATCGAGTCGAGTTCAGGTTAAATAATTTGAGTTATCGGGTTATCAGGTCAACCCGATAAGATCCAAAAATTATATCATAAAACATTCGTATTCATTTAGTAAAGTGGATGATACTTAAGTTATGTGTTATGACTTATGACCACAGTTGAAACTACTGCATCCAATTTATCACTGTTTAAGTCTAAAAATACTAAATATGCCAATATCAGTTGATAATAGAAAGAATAGTAAACTGGTCTTATACGTGGGATCAAAAAAAGAGTAACTGATGTTTCTAAATCTATTTTTGTTAACGAGAGTTATTGGGCATTTTGGATTTGCTTGCACTATCTATGCTTTATGGTTATACAGGAATAATAAAGAAGACTAATAATACCAGACTAGTAGTCAAACAATGGCAGTTGTATACTTGTATATAGCATTCTTGACTATAAGTATGTTAATTCAAGTCAAATATAATACTTATCTAATCCGTAGGGAAATTGTAAGTATTTTATATTTTCATAGTGACAATCAAGACAACCACAAGTTGCTAATTACGATATAAATGCAAATTGATAAACGACATATAGAACAAACTAACGACAGTTAAAATTTAGTAGAAGTGACCCGACAACCCGAAACACCCGACCCGATATAACCCGACCCGAATACCACCCGAACCCGATAACCCGATTTCTTATCGGGTCGGGTTGCGGGCGTGCTTTTAAAAATCAAAACCCGACTCAACTCGACCCGATAACCCGACCCGATTACACCCCTAGTAGTGAGGCTTCAGATTGTCATTTTCATGCCTCTGCAGTTTAAGGTTGTTAGCTTGTGGGACTGAAATTCTGTCTGTAGCAACATAGAATAATCTCTATATACGTGCCTTCTTAGTGTAATTCTTTGGTTGGTTGTTGTTGTATCTCGTGGGCCCGACATGATTCTTGCGTTAGTGATGTCTTAATATAGTCCATACATTGGGATGCACTGTTCGTCATTTTATTAATGTTGCCTCCTAATTTTAGAGTTTTTGTTTGTTATAGGTTTTTTGTTGGATGTCTAGTGTTCTTGTATGTGTAATTTGTAATCTTGCTGTTTGGTTTGATTGGGTCCCTATGACTTGGATTGTATTTATTTTGTTTCGTTGCAAAATACTACCCTTAAAACATATTAAGTTTCCTAGTATGGAAACAAATACTAATCTTATTTTGTCTTTTCATTTGTATATATGAATTAGTAATGTCGTCAAGGATACATAAGGGAGTTAGTGCTTGAGTTCATAACAATAGCCAACAAGGTGAGTATGTGATTGAAGTTGGCTTTAACCAACCTAACAAAGCTCAACGAATATTTTTTGGTTTGTTTAATTATTTCCCTACAGTTTCTTAGGTTATTAGACTGTTTTTATATTTAATGTTCTGTTTACTGTTTACAGTTCCAGGGAATGCACGGAAAAGAGTTAAAGGTCCAACATATATGGCAAAATCTGGACGAAATTGAAGAGGGTTGAATATGGGCAACACGTTAAGGAAACAGCTAGCCTCTTGAGCCATTTCATAAGATCGCTCACAAGGAGCGGGAAGTATTGCAAGCTTCACAAACCATGGAATGAATTTAAGAATGCCAGGAAACATATCTTGCTAGACATCGTGAATGTATGTTATAAATAATTACATATTTAACTGACGAAGATAAATATTTCTTTATGTGACGGCATATTTCTTTTTCAGACAAATTTGATCTCCTCTCGGGTTCTGATGATTGGATTTTGAAATCTTTTAGGAGGAAAGTGAAATATTTTAGGGCAGTTAGGACAACTATGATTTGTCTTTGCCATTTCATGAGCAAATGACCTTCAAGCCAAAACGAGTTCTCGCATCTCAGTGGTAGAGACTCGTCAAGTCTTGGAATAAGGGAAAATCTAAGGTATGTAATAAATTTTCAGCTTTCAATAACAAACATGTATTCTTATCTTCTTTTACCTCATAGACAAAAATAAGGCTTATAGGGAAAAAAAGAAGATGATACAAGTAGGGGTGTTAAATGGTTTGACCCGACCCGAACCCGATTAGCTCTTATAGGTTCGGGTTGATTCGGGTTAAACATAGCTTATCGAGTTTATCGGGTCAACCCGATACACCCGATAGCCTAACAGGGTCGGGTTATAGTTTTATTTTGTTTGTTATCAGGTTATCGAGTTGACCCGATAAACACGATAAAGTATTATGACCCATTAAAAATTCTAAAATTATTGAATTATCTCTTTTGTCATGCTTGATTATTTTAGCCAGTAAGTTTGCCGCATGATAATGTGTATCTTCAAATTTTGTTACATGCTATTGCAAGTTTGCATCAGCATTTCAATCTTCGTTTCTTGCTATACGATGCAAATATGAGCACCTAAATGCGCCTACTACTTACTGCTTAAAATATGAGCACCTAAATGCCTACTGCTTAAAATTCAATGCATATCTATGATATGGTTGATTTATTTCGTTATGTGACATAGGAAATAATCTCTACTGGTACTCTCGTGGTTCAAGATTGATGCTAAGATAAAGTGTAGTAGATGAAGTAAACTTTGGGATTAGTTAACACTTAACCCGATAAACCAGAACCCGATAGACCCGATATCTTATAGGATCGGGTTGCGGGTTAGTTTTTTATTTTTCAAAACCCGATAACACCTGACCCCATAAGCCCCAAATCCGACCCGATAACCCGTTTGACATCCCTAGATACAAGTCTCAGGTAAAACAAGTTATGCTTAAATTTGGGAAACATAAAAGGTAATTTATTATTTCGTGCAACTATTTATGAACATTTACCAGGTTTTTCTGTTGTTATTTTGTTTACAATGATTTTGAATACTGTTATTGATTTTTGAATTCAAGTGCTTAAGAAATGATAGTATTCTTACACTACTTGGTATTAACTATCATCAATTTACATGTAAACATTACTAGAAACTAGAAAAGACATAGCTGTTGTTGTGTACTACTAGTATGGGATTATAAAGTCTTATATATACAAAAATGGAGGCGTAATATTGATTCTTTTACCGTCAACTTCTGGTTCAAACATAGTGGTGGTTGTCTACTAATGATTCCTCTGTTTGATATCATCAATCTGTTATTGTTATAGTTTGTATAAATAATTCACAACACCTTTAGTCCTTATATATATGCTTTTTCACTGTAATCATGAACATCAATAAAATATTATAAAAAATCTATTACCTCACATATTTTAGTATTGCCTTTTTATGACTGTTGGGCAGTTGTGATCACCTACATGCAGTTTTTTGTTAGTCATTATACATGACAAGGGTATTTTAATAATATACAACCATAAGTGTATTGGAGACATAGTCATTAAAAACACCTTCTGGGTATGAGAATTGATAATGGTTGTTTTAGATGTCGGGGTTGGGTTTACCCGCCAACATATAACAGATTAACATCGGAAACATTTTTACGTGCATTCTTTTTAGGTATAATTTTTGATACGTGGTTGATATAAATGGCAGTGACTAGTTTTAACACAATTGCGTATATCTAGACCTTTTATGTATTTGTACCGTCCCTTCATATACTTGCTTATGTTCATCTCTGACAAATCCATACTTGTTATCCCTTTTACCTTTGTGGCTCATTCTGTGTACCTATATTTTAGTATAGAACAATCTTAGCATATTTTAAATTAACACTTTTTACATATACTCGTTTCGTTGTTGTTTAAACAGGTAATTTTGGATGTGAACCAACTAGAATGGAACCGCCAAGATGTATGGGCTAGGTGTTCGCGCCTCGAACTCAAGCTACAGTGGAAGTCTATTGTCGAACGACTTTGTATTGAATTGGCCGAGTATAAAGCAAGGGAAACACATAGGCATGGGTTGAGTGATAATTATTCTTATGGTACAAATGTTCCCCATACTTCATCACAGGGCTTCATTGTTTACAATCAACCTCAACCTTTACAAGTATGTGTTTATTTGAATAAAATTGTGTGCTCTTCAAGTTTACATTGACGCACGAGTTGCTTGGCCTTGCTTTCTTGTTTCGGTATGCTATCCTGATATACTAGTCATTGTTACGTAGACTGAACCTTATTACACCATATTAAACACGAGCTGGTAATTTGTAGGTGGTGCATGAGGATGTTTGATGATGGATGTCTTCAATGCTGAGTTGGTAGTTTTCCTTTTGAAATTTGCTACTTGTTTTTATTTTTGTTATTGACACCTGATGGCTCAAGACTATCTTTGCTTTCATGCTTTGGCATTTATGTTGAGTTATTGTAAGACTTTCATGTTGGATGTTATTTCAACTTGGTTAAAACTTCTTTTATGGAAATGAAACCTCTTCTTTCTTATCAAATTATATTCCCTGTGCTCACTTGCTTCAGATTTATTTTGATGGATTGTTTTGTGTTTTTGTTTTTGAATTAAGTAGTGTTATGTTGAATAGAAATGAAACGTATTAGGACACTAAATGTTATTAAAAACGTAGGACAAAAATTCTTCTGTAACATTAAATATGGTCCTAACAAAGCACCTATATATTAAGACCTTTTTATTGGTACTAAAATAAAACATTATCTATTATCTATTGGCGCTATAAAACTGTGTGTTAGGACTCTTGAAAGTGTCCCAAAAGATAACAAGTGGACAAACATATATTAGGACACCAGATACCATCTTATTATGTACTATATTAGAACACCTACTTGGTCCCAAAAACATTTTTTTAAGACCAAATAATTAGTTTTAAAATGTTCTGGCTTATTAGGACACCGATAAATGTCCTAAATATCTAATACAACCCCTTCCTATGGGACACATTTATTTTGGTCCTATTAGGTTAAAGGTCCTATAAACCAAGTTTTTAGAACACTAATCGGTGTCCTATTAAACCTTTTTTCTTGTAGTGTATTGTTTAGGAACACTTGTGAATCTTAAAACATTTTTACTAACAGTATGATGTTATGATAAGATTCATTACCTCAAATTTGAACGCTAAGATGCACCAAAGACCTACAAAAATAAACACAAACCTGACTTTTTTGAAATATTAATAATATCATGATTTTATTCCTGTGTATATCGAGGAGTAAAAATTGAAGTGATAACTGGTTCGCCGCATAATTTTTTATTATCTGGATGCAGCGTTCTGTATGAAAACCATACTACACTTGAGGATCCATCCTTGTGTATAGAAAATGGATAGGATACTTCAGAACCTAGGAAATTCAAACAACAACCTTTGTAGGTCCTTAATTTCTTAGGATTGTGCAAGTGTTTGTGTTTATCTAAATACAGAAGAAGATGAAGAACTAGAGAGGAAGAGTTTGAGAGAGAAAGGAAGAATGGGAGAAAGATTGAATGTGAAAGATAAATAACTAATTGATCAACCCCTCCTAACATGCTAGGAGGGGGTATATATAGCCCATCCTATATGTGGGATATATGGGCTATATGTTTATATATTGGATCACGAGCCCAATACTTGAAGATACCGTTGGAGTGACCGATCCTTCCTAAATACGTAAAAACGTATTTCCAACAATCTCCCCCTAAGGGATGTTACTCCAAGTTACAATGTCCTAAATAGTCTATAGCTCGTGATCTATGTTGGGTCAAAAGGTTGATGTGGCAGAAACTCAAAAACGAAGAAAACATGAAGATATTGTCTAAGCGTTGTCAAGAGCAATTCAAGCGTTGACAAGTGCAAACTAAGCGTTGTTGGCTCAAGAGTTGTCGTGTGCAATCCAAGCATTATCACATGCAATTTAAGAGTTGATAGAAATGTAGACAAGAAGCTTATGGAAGCTTCTATTTAGATAAACATGCAAGATATATTCTGCATAAGTTTATTTAAATAGAAGATTTACTTGTTTATATGTTTTTATCTCTTGTAAACCCTAATCCTTACACTATAAAAGGAACCAAGGGTCTTAGGTTTTATTCATACTTTCATTCACAATGTAAACCTAAAAGCGTGTGTGCACTAGACGTGGGATTCAATGTATACACGTCTAGTGGTTGTTAATTATTAATATAGTTAACGATCCTTTTGTTTCAATACATGTTATTGTGCCCTAAACACATTGTTAATGGTTGTTGTTCTAATTCCGCTTTGATTATCTAATCATATGAACAATGATCATTCCTAGTAGCTTCAAAGATCCGGAAACCAAGGTTTCCACAATTGGTATCAGAGCCTCGTCGCTCATGATGCTAGGACCAACAAGGTGTTCGTGTATGGTAAAAAGAAGAAAAATCCGTTTACGGTTTTTCTGGACGTTTTTGTGTGCGCAACAGTATTCAGAAGGTCATAACTTTTGATTGAACCGTAGGATCATCACGAAATTTTATATGTGTGTTCTACATACATATATCTAAACATCTACCGGAGGGATTGTTCTGATTAGTCCTCATTCAAAAGTTATTAGGCGTCAAAGTGGGCTGCAGAGGTGATTTTCAGATTTCTTGTTTACATAAAATCATGTTTTAGGGTTTTTCTACAAACCCTAGATCTATTCAAAACAGAAAGAGATGATTTGCAGCAGAGATGAGTAATGTTTAGCAGCAAGAAAAGGGTTTTCAGTTTTCTACAAAACCCTAGATTGATTGGTCGATGCTATAAATTATACAAGATTTGGATTTAGGGTTTGAAACCCTAGAATGATGCAGCCACTATTCAAGGAGAAAAAGGGGCGTGTTTTCACAGCAGAAGAAAAAGGCAGAAAAGAAAAGGACGTGATTTTTGGTGGATATATGTTTGTGTATATCTACTACAAACGAGATCTTTTCTTCCTGATTTATTGGCGATTAATGGTTGTTTATATTCGATCACATGAGGTATTTTCTGTCATATTCTTTACGTGAATCCAAATATCATGAATCTTGTCACTGAGCGTGAGTTATCACTTATCTTGGATATGATCATGGCTACGTAAATCATGGAAAGAATTATAAGAGTTGCGTGTCATCTTCTTTCCTGAGGATTATATTCAACTTATATTTGGACAAGATATGGGTTTGGGAGTAGTGTTGTAAAAGCGTGTTTTAAGGTCAGTTATACACGTACAAATTGACTTTCCTGAAGTTTAGGGGATCACATATTCAAACGTATGGATTGCTGGTCTTTTGGAGATATTACTTTATTTTCATTACCTATCTAAACGGGATTTATTGCTGTTTTTTTGGGATACAAATGTGGTAATATAAAGCAGTTATAATATCCAACAAAAGTGATGAAACGTGATTTGTTTCCCTAGATGACGTTGGCAGAAAGAGGCGCTGACAAAAGTGGAGTAGACGCTGACGAGTTGGAATTTGACGCTGACAGAATAAGTCAACGCTGATAGGTTGACAGTGTTGTCCGATATATGAACATTCAAACGCTGATAGGTATTTTTCGATATCGAACAATACATCTGACCAAGATATTGGATAAAGAAGGATGTTGGACAACACAACGATTGCTGCTGTTTGAGAAAATTGGTACATTTTTAGCACACAAAAAGGTGGTATTTACACACGAAGGTACATGGAATCTCCGTTTTTATTTAAAATATCAAGATGATATTAATGGCTCGGATATTTGTACAAGGGGTAAATAATTTTTAAGTAAGTTAGCAACAATTCATGAAGAATTTTATTGGATTATGTAATCGGGATAGCCTTGTGAAAGAGTTATTCGCTTACAACTTTTACATATGAAGATATTGACTTGTCATGAAGAGATGTTGGCTTAAGGGGAAGAATTCTTATGGTAAGTTTGATGATTGAAGAAGATTTTCGCGAGTTTGTGTTCTAGCATATCTTAAAGTCATGCACTTCCAGCCACTGACTTTAAAGATAACTTGTTCGTGCTTTACATGGTTGGTGACGAAGACTTGTCATAACACTTGAAGGAGTTAAATTATCGTGCTCAGTGTCTCAAAAAGGATGAGAATATTGACAAGGGATCGAGGTCTACTTATATCTCCTCTATAAGTTCTTCATCACGTGGATAGTACAAGACATGGAACACAAGGTTGGGTTATTCTACTTCTACATCAAGAATATCTTATTTATTTTTCTTCAAGATCATTACTTAGAGCAACATTTGGAGAATCTTCAAAGATTGCATACATTGTTTACTTCCCTGTTGATGTGACAAAAAGGGGAAGACATACATGCTACACTTGAGGGGAAGCAATTTGAAGATCATGTACAACTTACAAGAGATACACATAGAGTTTTTCCACCATCAACTAGGGGAAGATTGTTGGGTCAAAAAGTTGATGTGGCAGAAACTCAAAAACGAAGAAAACATGAAGATATTGTCTAAGCGTTGTCAAGAGCAATTCAAGCATTGACAAGTGCAAAATAAGCGTTGTTGGCTCAAGAGTTGTCGTGTGCAATCCAAGCATTGTCACATGCAATTTAAGAGTTGATAGAAATGTTGACAAGAAGCTTATGGAAGCTTCTATTTAGATAAACATTCAAGATATATTCTACATAAGTTTATTTAAATAGAAGATTTACTTGTTTATTTGTTTTTATCACTTGTAAACCCTAATCCTTACACTATAAAAGGAACCAAGGGTCTTAGGTTTTATTCATACTTTCATTCACAATGTAAACCTAAAAGCGTGTGTGCACTAGACGTGGGATTCAATGTATACACGTCTAGTGGTTGTTAATTATTAATATAGTTAACGATCCTTTTGTTTTAATTCATGTTATTGCCCTAAACACCTTGTTAATGGTTGTTGTTCTAATTCTGCTTTGATTATCTAATCATATGAACAATGATCATTCCTAGTAGCTTCAAAGATCCGAAAACCAAGGTTTCCACAATCTATGCTAACAATGATGTGACCGAGACTTTCCTAGGAAAACGTATTTCCAACAATCTCCCCCTAAGGGAGGTCACACCATTTTACAACATCTTAAACCTATCATACTATGCTTGAGTCTTCGAACTTGTTCCTGTGAAAATACTGATGAGATCTTTGACTTTAGTCTTGAGCATGTTTCCTTGCCTTGACCTTGTGCATTAATCACTTGTCATATTCGCCTCCTCGTGACTTCATGTTCCACATACTTATACCTTTATAATTCTTGAAAGCTTCAGAGTTTGATATAGTGGAAGACTTGACTTTTAGGCTTTCTTGAACTTTTTGAAGTATTAAGTGCAGAAAGCATAAGCATGTGTTTACGACTTCTTCTGGATTGTACACCGCAATGCCACCTTCTTGTTACGCTGCATAAGACAGTTAGCAGCAAAACATATACACAGATGAATTGGCCTTGAACATTTCATTCTAATTCGGTAGCATTTTACCCCCGGTCAGTGAATACCATTGGACGATATAAAATATCATACTCGTGGCAAGTAGTTTCAATTAAGAACCTCCTTGACAAGATTTCGCTAGTAAACCCGTTCTCTTTATTCGACCATCCAAAGCTGACTGCGAACATATAGAGTGAATCATTTGGATAATAATATCTGCATGATTGGAAGCCGTCAAATCCGATTCCTGGAACAAGTTTGACTCATTAAAGAATTGTACCATCGTTGCTTTCCAGTTGTTACGAGCTTGATTCATATAGAATCTTGCAAGTTACCTACCAACTGCTGTTTGAAGTTAACACAAGAAGGATTTCCACTCATCACTGTGAACACTATAGAGTGTCACTCTGAGTGTTCTGGCAAGATCACTGAGACATTGCATAGAGGCCTGGAACGTGTTTAAGTTCAGTTAAGAATTAAACCATTGTTGCTTTCCAGTTATCACAAGCTTGATTCATAAAGAATCGCACAAGTCACCTACCATGAGCTTTTTTATATTCGCTCAAGAAGGATTTCCATCTTCATTGGGAATACTTTCGTATTACTCGGATGTTCAGGCAAGATCATGAACATTTTGCGTAGGACTCTTAAGATCTTTCTTACTTTTCACATAGTGTGAAGAAGCAAGGAATTATGAAAGTGTGTCCTAATGAGATATTTGATGATCTTAAATAGCTCTAGACTCGATCGTGCATTTTGGATTTTAGTGATCGGAGGCTGGAGAGGAGTGCCACCATTTCAATACCAATGTATTCGGAGTTAATAAATCAATAGATAATGCGTTGTCTCTGTGTGATTAAAATAAATATCTTTCAAGAGATATCTGAGTTAGCTAGGATGGGCTATGCATTGCATCACTGGGTCCATGATGTCTGTCTTCAATATCATGAATCATTGAAAATGATCTCAATAGCATATGTATTGACCTGGTTTCTGCCTAAGGTTGTAAGGAGGGCTTCTTTCTTTACACCCTTTATCTTTACAATTCTTTTTCATTCTTCAACCCCTTCAATGCTTACCAATACGTCATAACTAGCACCTTGTTGTGATTGTTCCAGTGCTAACTTAAGTACTTGGTCGGCATTCAGCTACGTTCACAATCTTTCTCCATCTTTCCTAAGGACTACTATTTCTAGCTATGGAATGTCCTTGGGAAGATTCCTCTAGTTCTAGAAGAATCATTGGACTTTAACCTATCCTACCATCCGTATGTCACCATAATCTTCATCATCGTGAAATAAATGGGTTGTGGGTAAGTATAAATCACCATGAAATCCATTTTGATGTGCAAATCCATTTTGCTCCCCCTTAACATATGCCACGATAATTGAAAACATTTCGCACATGTTGGGATGAGCTATCACGTTATGTCAAAACATTTGTGATTAATCATTTCCCATATTAAATTACATTTTCTCCCCCATATTAAAAAATATTAACCCAATCGATGTTTTTAGTATCAATTGATTTAATAGCATTTTAAGAAAAATCTGGGAAGAATAATGCAAATCCAATTATCTTCATGAGGGTGTACTTGAAACGTAAATGAAATACCTTTTAAAAACAGGTGTAAGGTATTATCACGTGCAAAGAGCATATAGGATAATGTATTCACAAGATTAGCAATTTATGAGGTTGGACCTGAATGATGGAGAACATCATATGATAGAATCACATGGTTCTTGTTCACGAATGTTGGTCGCCTCGTCACGTCTGAAGTTATCTCTTGACATCCTGTGTACGATTGATATCGTTGTCTTTACACCAATATGTGAACTTGGCACTTTCAGCATCAAAGATTCTGAATGCTGGACAATTGCTCCCCCTCAATTGTTGACCCGTGTTTTATCGAAAGAGTTGTAGTCGCCGTTTGAGTAGTCGCATCGTCGAGTATGTAGATATCAATTGTAAATTGCTACGGATTTTGGAGATGATAACTTCATAAAAACAAGATTTCTCTTGTTTTAACAAATAAATGCACTGACACGTACATATAATCGTGTTAGATTGTTTTATTCCGTAAACACAATCCCCTACATGGTTATAAATAAACCATGCCCGAGAAAATTAATTCTCGTTGTTGAGTCAAAGCTTTCCGGTGAAATACTTGACTTTATTATGAAAATCGGGTTGTAGTCTGAAATAACTACAAGCCATTTTGAGCATGTTTTAAAATATTTGAACTTCTGCTCGAACTTTATTTACAACCCCGTGTCATTATTGAATGACATTTCTAGTATCGTAAATATTATCGATTCCAGAAGACATGCTACTTTTATCAAAATATTTTTGAACACACAATTTTGAAAGATTTAGAAAAACCTTTTTAGAAATTCTCGAAAAACTATGTTCAATGTTTTGAAAACCAATGACTTGAGCTTAAGATGTTGAATATGTTACAAAACGAACTCATGTCCGAGAAGTTGTAAACTTCCCGTTGTGAGGATAAGTTTATCATCGGCGATAAACTTTCCTTTTAACTGAAGAACGATTCCTAAGTTGACATTTACTTAGAAGTCATTTTCATGAGCTTGAAAAACTTTTGAATGTTTTAACATAAAGCTCATGACCGAGACATACAAATTTCTCATTATGAGGAAAAGTTCTCTTATTTAAAAGATACACTTTCCTTTCTGATCTTAAAAACTTGTAATGTTTTAATACAAGCTCATGACCAAGAAAAATGAATTTGCCGTTACGAGGATAACTTATCATTAAAGATAAGCTTTCCTAAAATGAAGTCCGAGTTACAGTCTAATATTTAACTGTAAGTCATTGTGCATGAGCTTAAAAACTTCGAATGTTTTTAATATTAGCTCATTCCCGTCAAAAATTAATTTCTCCTTGTAAGGATAAGTTTATCATCGGCGATAAACTTTCCTTTCTTTGAGATCCGGGGCATAATCTGAAATGTGAGTATACGCCATTTACACAAGCTTAAAAACCTTTGAATAGTTTTAATGTAAGCTCGTGTCCGAGAAAAAATTAATTTCTCGTTAATAAGGATAAGTTTATCATCGGCGATAAACTTTCCTTTCTTATAATCGTGGGTTACAATCTGACATGTGACTGCAAGCCGTTATGCATGAGCTTAAAAACTATGAATGTTTTTAACATAAGCTCGTGCCCGAGAAAAAAATAATTTCTCGTTGTGAGGATAAGTTTATCATCAACGATAAACTTTCCTTTCTCTGAAGATCGGGTCATCGTCTGAAATTTAACAATGAACCATATACACGAGCTTAAAACCTTCGAATGGTTTTAGTGTAAGCTTGTGTCCGAGAAAAATTAATTTCTCGTTTTTGAGGATAAGTTTATCATCGACGATAAACTTTACTTTATTTGAAGATCGGGTCATCGTTTGACATTTAACGCTGAGCCATATACACGAGCTTAAAACCTTTGAATGGTTTTAGTGTAAGCTCGTGTCCGAAAAAAATTAATTTCTCGTTTTTGAGGATAAGTTATCGTTGCGTAGATAAACTTCCCTTTCTTTGAAGTTTGGGTTACAGACTGTGATTTGAATGTAAGCAAATGTGCATGAGCTTAAAAACTTTGAATGTTTTTAATATAAGCTCATGCCCGAGAAAAACTGATTTCTCGTTGTGAGGATAAGTTTATCATCGGCGATAAACTTTCCTTTAAAGATCGAGTCAAAGACTGTGATTTGTCTGTGAGCCATATACACGAGCTTAAAACCTTTTGAATAGTTTTAATAATAGCTCGTGTCCGAGAAAATTTAATTTCTCGTTGTGAGGGTAAGTTCTTGTTGACGAGATAAACTTCCCTTTCTTTTAAGTTCGGGTCACAGACTGTGATTTGAATGTAAGCCATCTACCAGAGCTTAACCGCAAATCCCTTGAGACACTTGTTTCTTAGATATCAGCTTCTTTAGCAACTAAACTCTGAGAGTGTCCTTAATTGAATGATATACAACGATTGGAACGATGTGTTCTTGTTGAACGTCAACTTTGGTACCTGCATTCTCATTAGGAGTTTGTATACTTTTACGTGGGTTAGCGATATCTATTTTAGAACTATGCGGGATTTCATAGTTGGCTTTACTTGTGCCAGAGGCGACCTGAGTAGATGATTCACTTGTCTTAGCTGGCAAACGTTTCCTTTTATAGAAAATCTTAAGTTCAGACTTAAGTGATGTGTCATCCTTTTCAATTTCCTCCCTAGTGGTTTTAGTAGAATCAGAGACAATCCTAGTTAAAGGGCACTCGTTTCCTACAAGAGTGAAAGTTCTACCAGTGGGGCGCCACATTTTACCAATGGGTTTGATTTTAGCAACCCACTGGGATTTAAGTCTAGCACAGGAGTTCACCTTATTAAGTAATTTCTTGACACAAGAATCATGATTGGCTTTAAAGACACATTTCCTACATGTTTTACAAGTATCATATTTAATGTCCGAGTAAGATCTAGAATTCGTAGATGATTGATTGATGCTCCTAGGATATGACATGCTACGGTTAGCAGTGTTGGGTAAACTAGAAGACATCTGACTAGGTTTTAAATTCATATCTCTTACTTGTGTCTTTTTCTTAGCTTCCCTTTGACCAAATGTATGGAGAACGTCATTTGAACTAGTTCGAGACGTGTTCTTTGGACTATGTCTAGGGAGGCTAGATGCTATCATGTGATTAGGTCTTGAAAAAGTTGTTTTAGTCACATTGGCCCTAGTTGGTTGAGTGACTGGTCTGGAAAGATGAACCATATCAACTTGTTAGGAAAACCGCGGTCTCTAGGAATATGGTCGCTCGGATCTAAATGTAGTCGGTTGTCTAACAGACTGAATTTGAGGTGGTTTCCCCAAGATTGATGGTTATTCAAGAATAGTGTCCACACTAGTTCCTTTAGTTTTCCTCAACTCGTTTTTCAGAGAAGCTATTGCAAAAACCTTTACCTGAACTTGAGCCTTTAAAGTCTCATTTTCTTTGAGCTATTCATCTTGGGATGCCAACTTAGATTCTAGTAACTTAATTTGTTTCAAAAGATTATCCTTTTCAGCTTTAGAATCTAGAACTTTTTGATCCAATTTTCGTTCAAGAACAATGTTTGACTTTTCAAGTTTTTCAAAATATGTTTCAAATTTGTTCATTTTCTTCGAAAATTCAAGTTTGGCATCCCAAGATCTTTAGATTGCTGAGCTACAATCATTTCGAGCTCTTTAACCTTGGAATCAGAAGCAGTTACTGAAATAGTCATAAGGCAATTATCATGATTGTTAGCATTTTGAACACTTTCTCCCCCATTATGACGCACACTGATGAATCAGAAGTGGCATTTCTATCACTCTTTTCCATCCCATGTTTGTCATAATTAGGTTCAGAATGCTCAATATGTGGCATTTCATTAGCATATACATCATAAACAACATTACATTGTACCATGTTCGTAGGAACTTCGTCATTAACTGGAATGGTGTCATCATAAGAGATGTCTGGAACATTCCCTGACATGTTGCTGATGTCATGCTTAACTGTTGATTCCATGTCCTTGTAATCTTTAGCAGGCTCTAATGTGTCAATCGTATGACCATTTTCTTCTTGCATCGTAGATTCGTCCACTCCATTATCATACGCTTGCTGAAGTCGTGATCTTTCATAAATCGAAGATGAGACGATGTCATGAGTTTCAATATTGTACCACGGCAATCTTGAAGCTCGATATGTGTATCTCGAAGAAATGACTGGCAAATCACTGAACTTTCAAACTTGACGATATTGAATAGGAGGAAAGGCGTGAGTTGTGTCACAAGAGCCTTATATGCAAGTGTCGATGCAGAGTGATTAAATTCTTCATTGTGGAGGTTTCCTGCTAATTGGTTTAAGTTGAAGAACATCAATTCCGTGAATATATGACGATCGTGACCAAAGAGTGTCACAAAGTCGCTCCCTCCTTGAAGCCATGAAATGTTCACAAGATGAGACTGAAGTAGTCGAAATGAAATTATACCAGTTTCTCTAGCTGTGTCTTACATGTGATGCAAGTCTCCCACTTGAATTTTCGATTTCAACGAAACCATTGAAAGTTTGATGAAAAATAATTGTGGTCGTGGTAGATTTTGGGATTTTACAGTTCGTGGAGAAACTTAGAAATTGAAATTCACGGGATATGAAAAAAACAACGAAATATCCGTAAATAATTCTTAAAAATCCTCGTTTAGTGATATAACTCGTTTCTCGGCTCAATAATTTTTGTCGGCTCAAACGTTGATAAAACAAATATCGATGATGATGTGCTGTCTTTTGAGTCGGAGATCTTAATGGTTGTTTTTCATTTGAGTCAGTGTATGTTCGAGTCGAGTCTGTGTGTGTTCGAGTCGAGGCAGATCGTTGATCGTTGATCGAGTTACGGATATGTCAATTTTAATATTTTCAAAATATTTTTAAATTGATATCAACTAACAACTTTTGTTTAAAAAAATGGCCCAGAGTAAATAGTGAATCCACACTCAACAAGTTTTGTCCAACTTTGAAGCAACTCTTGGCCCCAAACAATGTCGAGGAAAATTAACGAAACAAAGTTAAAAAAAAAGGACTTGCTCATGGAATCCATATGAGAATACAAAAACAAAAAGTCTGCACTACTTGAGAATGTACACAATACACGTCAACATGGCTTGTTGTTGGGAGGTCAATTATCTTAATGGTCTAACACGTAACGTGACTTGCAGCAAAGAATTTGGGTGTACATGTTTACTTACTCTGTTTCACCCACCAATTGTCACATACTATATTAATACTCGGCCCACTATATATCACTCTAATTTACCTCATATTAAATTACTAGACCTAATCTTCACTTAACTTTGTATAACCCTAATCTCACCTCTCTCAAAAACTCCGCCTCACTATTTACTTCCTTCAAAACCTAATCTCATACAAAATAATCTCCTAACACTACATAACTGCCTCAACCATCGCATCCCCTCTTCTAATTTCTAGTTTACTATGAATCATCCATCGCAACAAAAACAATAAGCAGATCCATCGCTTACCATTTTTAAAAATCTTATCTCATCTCTTTGCAATCAAACATCACGAATCAAAGGCCATGTAAATCCATCCTGGCCAATAAAAACCGAATGATTTGTTTTTATATCATCAAACAGTGGTGAACCAAGAAATATGTGGCTTCAAGATCAAACAATTGGTCTCGGGTAGGTATTTTAATTTTGGTTTAATGTTTGGATCGATGAGAGTTTTTCTGACTGAGATCTAATGAGAGTTTTGTAAAAGTTTTGTTGATGAGAGTGTAAGTCTAGTATCGAGAGTTTCGATTTTTTGTTTGGTTTGTGGTGTCAGTCTGAACGAGAGGAGTCTTGGTTTAGGTTTGGCGAGGTTGGGTCGAGACTATGTTGTTAAGTCTGTTTGCTTTTAGACGAGAGTGTTGGTTTTTCAGTCGAGTGAGACTTGAGGGTGTGTGTCGAAGTCTAGTCTAAGTCTGTTTTAAGATCGAGTGTTCGTCGAGTCTAGTCTGAGTCAGTTGTGGAGTCGAAGTCAGTCGATGGGTCTGTTTGGTTGTGAGTCGAGTGAGGTCTTCTGTGTCAGACGTGAGGTTGTGTCGAGTCTTTGTTGGTTTTGTCAATTGTTTGAGTCGTGAGAGGTGTGGGTAAGTCGAGTGTGGTCTAATTAGTTTGAGTCAAGTTGGTCTTTTTTGAGTCAAATTTAATGATCCATCGCAATGTCAAATTTAACGATCCATCACAACATTCAACTATTCCATCGCAATACCCACACATCCCATCGCAATACCAATCATATATCCCATCGTAATACCCATACCAACTATTCCATCGCAATATCAAAATACTTTTCCATCGCCATATTCATACCATCGGAATGCACACGATCGAAATGTCACGATCAGAATGTGGAAAGAGTGTCGTCGCAATGTTGCCTTAAATCCCGATCATAATGTACGATCGCAATGAGAGATCGCAATCCCAATCGACATAAGGGATCGGAATAGGCGATCGCAATGTAGAAACCCTAGGGTTTTTGCGATCGAAATGAACAAACCTGATGCTTCCGATGGAGTATAGATCGCAATAACAGAAAGTTATACCCGAGACAGATTCTTAATAAAACACTAAAATGTTGATCGAGAAAAAAATTGATAAAGTTGATGAAACTGATACTCAAATAAGACAAAAGTTTATCTTGATATATAAAATTGATACACATAAACCAATCTTAAAACAAGACCATGAAACCAATTAGAAAATTGATAAACTATAAAATTTGAGACAATATCAAGATTGGTTTCGTGTTGAGACAAAAGTTGATAAACAACTATAAAGAAAAGATTTTATAATATAAAAACCATTTTGCCATAACATTTAAACTGAAAGTAAGAGATAGACGAGAAAAAAAAATGTGAAAGAAGAAAATGTTTACCACCAAATCAATAGATAAAAACACGCAAATCCAAAGATTCAACCATAGCTCTTGATACCATTTATAGGTCCTTAATTTCTTAGGATTGTGCAAGTGTTTGTGTTTATCTAAATAGAGAAGAAGATGAAGAACTAAAGAGGGAGAGTTAGAGAGAGAAAGGAAGAATGGGAGAAAGATGGAATGTGAAAGATGAATAACTAATTGATCAACCCCTCCTAACATGCAAGGAGGGGGTATAAATAGCCCACCCTACATGTGGTCTATATGGTTTATATGTTTATATATTGGATCACGAGCCCAATACTTGAATATACCGTTGGAGTGACCGATCATTCCTAATACGTAAAAATGTATTTCCAACAACCTTTTCTTGCTGATTGTGTCAAACGCCTTATCATTTCTTATAAAATGTTACTACTCAAAATGAAGAAATGAAAAGGCAAATAAATTTTGATGCGTATTTTACATGTGCTCCGTAATGAAAAACTAAAGAAGCCTCGTATACCAAATCTATACAATCAATAGATATTAGCAATGATAGCTGGTAAAGGGGTGATTTTTAACTTTGAAAACAACAGTACTAAAGAAAAGCAATTCATAGTTTACTTACATCACAAACAAGAAGAGGTAGAGGAATTTAATAGTGAGTGGGTGCACAAAACGAGTTAAGATGTTACAAACTTCATGGATGATAGCATAAATTTGGTTAATTCCAGCCTATTTTTCATTTTTCACAGCTACAATACTTTAAACGTGGTTAATTCCCGCCTATTTCTGACCCTAAAGAGAATTACACATTTCGGCCATATACCCGCACATCCATTTAACCACTCTAGTACGTAATTTAGTAGTGTGATAAATCATTGAATAAGAATTTTCTTACAAGGGATTTGTGCTCACCTATCAGTATATGAACACATTTAAGTGTATATCTAGATCAGATTACCTCTCAAAACATAATGAGATTAACTGGTTCATAGGACTCGTATTTTTTATGTGCCTAATATCGGCCCTTGCAAAGACAATTACATAAGACTTTAACTACAAACAAAGCAAAGAAAATTACACAAACTAAAGGTGTACATGTGAATGTCACATGAAACACATTTAAGTGTATATCTAAATCAGATTACCTCTCAAAATAGGACTGATATTTTTTATACGCCAAATCTCAGCCCTTGCTCATAAACCTTTAATCAGACACATAATAGACATAACATACAGTCATTAAATTTGTTCCAAAATCAATTTAAAATCAAACAAAATAGAGAATTTGTTCAAACAGGTCACATTTGTTACCTTCAATGTAGTTGTTCGTGTGTTTCTTGAGATGCATTCTAAATAATTACCTTAGTGTTAATGCTTTATGTGACCTCTGCATTGTACATCACTCTGATTCACTATCAACCATCCATGACAAAGCATGAATTTGATTCACTACACAATATAAAACATGAATTAAAAATGAATTGATGAAATCAAGTGAATCAATAGTTACCTTAGTGGTGATGCGACTGTCCGCGAGTGGTAGTTTCATTGGCGGTTAAGACCGTGGTGGAGGAGGGCGGCGATTAGGTTAATGGTTGCGATAGAAGAGATTTAGTGGTGTGTTAAAGAAACAACTATCATGGCTTCCTCATAAACAAACAATCACCATGACTGCCTCATAAAAAACATCCTTTGTTCACAAACAAAAACAACCATGCACTAAACCTCCTAGGCTCAAACCATCAAACAAAAACATCAGTCAACCATTGTAATGGCGAAGATGACGGCAATAGCTGATCTGGTGGCTGTGGCAGCGGCTATGATTTTTGAGAGAGAAAAAGAGAGGCTAGGATATGATCTATTAGCTGTGTGTTTTCTTTAACAATAGCTCATTAGGGTTTTATGTAGATATGGTTACAACATTCAATTTGATAGGAAAAGTCAGAAGTTAAATAAGGCAATATAGGAAAAAGATTCCTGTAGTTTCCAAATTTAAATATTGAAAAAAAAACATACACCTATTATATATTAGTATAGATATAGATTAGTATAGATGTTGCACGAAAACGCCCCTCTGGTGTCGTGCCCATCCCGAAAACGTTTCAGAAACGGGAAACGGCTGGAAACGCCCGGAAACACAGCGGAAACGTTTCCCCAAAAAGGGGAACGTTTCATGAAGCACGGAAACGTTAGCAACATATCAAAAACGCGAAAGGAAACGTTTTTTAGGCATTTGACACGTTTTCGGTGGTGTTTTCCGACGAAAAAGTAGCATTTTATATTGGACTGTGATATGAAGGGGGGAGAGAGGGTGAAACCGGCTCTTAAAGATAAGATACGTAGGGTTTTCTTTTTTATTAGTTTTATCTTTTTTATTAGTTTTGTTTATATGGGCCAACAAATAAATTGGGTCTGTTATTTAATTAGGCAAAAAATATTCTACTATTTAATTGGGCCTGTTATTAACTAATTACTACTAATCAGTAGTATATAAATGAATGGATGGACAATTTTCAATATTTGTATAAATTATATAAACTAATTAATTAAAATTACTAAATAAAGTAATAAAATAATAAAATAATAAAATACACAAACGTTTCCATCCGTACTCGTTTCTTCAATTTTTGAACATTGACGTGTCTAAGTACCCGTCCTCGTTTCTTTATCCGTACCCGTGCAACATAGTTAATAAGCATCATGTGAAGACCCAACAATATGGAATAGACTTCTACGTAAAATCGGATTTAATAAGAAACATCATGTTGGTAGTCCTGCACGATTTAAATTGGAGAATAAAATCATCAAGCATTTCAATGATACTACACAAAGTTGTTGTCATCATCAACTTTGGCGAAAATGGGTATTCGCGGACCCAAATTATTCAACTCCTGATTGTGACAACCTTAAAAGGAAAAGAATAAAGTACTAACAAAAAGTACAACAAATCCATGAGGTTACTTCAATTCTAGGTGTTTTAGAAATATCATCTTTGATCAACAATCATTGAGTTTATCCTTTTTGTTTCACTATATGAATCATCAAAGTGACTTCAAAGCTTCATAAGACATATTCTTTTTCATTTAACTGCTTAGTTTGGCCATATACTCATTAGCGTTGTCATGTAATATAAATCAATTTCTATATGGAATACTTAACGGAACTGGTGCGTCATTTGTAAGTACATGGAAAACTAAAATATAAACAAAAAAAAAACTGCAATAATAATATCGTTAAAAATGGAACAACTAAAAGAAGAACGAACAATATGCGGTGAACGTACATCTAACACGTGACCTTCAAATCTTCAGTCTGACGCTCTCCTAACTGAGCTATCCCCGTAGATTTGTAATTTTTAGTTTATTACATATAAATTTAATATTTACAGGTACAATATATTTTATTGCCACAATAAGTAGAATACTTTTCTTCGGTACATAACAAACTGGTCAGGCAACTTGGACAATCTAATGCGCAAATACACCACTGCAGTACATATCTAAATCGATATTCGTCATCGTTATAAGAAGCAACTATATGTTTTCATATGTCGATGCTGGTTCTTTGGTTTCTAGAGAGTACACGACATAGTTTTATGTGGATCTCATGTTGTCCACCTTCAAAGGGTTGCTCAATGTATAATGACCTTATGTGAGTAATATGTTGCAAATCTAGGTAATATGTCATTTTGAATAATTTTAGTGAATGTGCATGTAAATTGAATGTAGATGTGGTATGGAAGGGTGTGCGGATGTAGGTCTACGTAATTCTTAGATTATCTACTCAATGGAATGATTACAAGAGAGAGATAGATGAAGAACTAAAGAGAGAAAGTACAGAAAGGTTGTAGAGAAAAAGGAAATATTAGATTAATAAAGGTCAAATGTGTGAACCAACCCCTCCTAACATGCTAGGAGGGGTATATATAGCCCACCCTACATGTGGGCTTTGTGGGTTATATTGTTACATTACTAGATCACGAGCCCATACTAGATGTATCTCGTTGGAGTGGCCGATCATTTCTAAATACGTAAAAACGTATTTCCAACAATATCCCCCTAAGGGAGGTCGCTCCAAGAGACAAAGTCCTAAATAGTATATAGCTCGTGATCTGTACTAACTATGATGTGACCGAGACTTTCTTTGAAATTTTGTATTTCCAGCAATCTCCCCCTAAGGGAGGTCACACCATTTTACAAAATCTTAAACCTAGCATACTATGCTTGAGTCTTCGATCTTGTTCTTGTGAATATGCTGATGTGATCTTTGACTTTAGTCTTGAGCATGTTTCCTTGCCTTGACCTTGTGCATGCATCACTTGTGATATTCGCCTCCTCGTGATTGCATGTTCCATATACTTATCCCCTGTATAAATTCTTGAAAGCTTCAGAGTTTGATACATCGGAAGACTTAACTTTTAGACTTTCTTGATTTTGTTGAAGTATTAAGTGCAGAAAGTATAAGCATGTGGGGATGAATTCTTCTCGGACACAGCAACGCCACCGTCTTGTTACGCTGCATAAGACAGTTAGCAACAAAACATAGATACGGATGAAATGGCTTTGAACATTTCAACCAAATTAGGTAGCATTTTACCTCCGGTCGGTGAAGACCATTGGACGATATTTAAATATCGTACTTGTGGCAGGTAGTTTCAATTAAGAACCTCCTTTACAAGATTTCGCGAGTAACCCCGTTCTCTTTACTCGACCGTCCAAAGATGACTGCGAACGTAAAGAGTAAATCATTTGGATAGTATTATCCGCATGATTGAAGCCGTCAATTCATATACCTGGAACAAGTGAAATTCAATTAAGAACCGTACCATCGTTGCTTTCCAGTTGTCACGAGCATGATTCTGATAGAATCTTGCAAGTTACCTGCCAAGTGTTGTTTGATGTTAACACTAGAAGGATTTCTACTCATCACTGTTAACACTAAAGAGTGTCACTCTGAGTGTTCTGGCAAGATCACTAAGATATTGCATAGAGGCCTGGAACATGTTTAAATTCAATTAAGAATTAAACCACTATTTCTTTCTAGTTATCACAAGTTTGATTCATAAAGAATCGCACTAGTCACCTACCATGAGCTTTTTTATGTTCACTCAAGAAGGATTTCTATCTTCATTGTAAATACTTTTGTATTACTCGGATGTTCAGGCAAGATCATGAAGATTTTGCGTAGGACTCTTGATATCTTTCTTACTTTTCACAGAATATGAAGAAGCAAGGAAATATGGAAATGTGTCGCAATGAGATATTTGATGATCTCAAATGGCTCTAGACTCGATCGTGCATTTTTGGATTTTAGTGATCAGAGGGTGGAGAGGAGTGCCACCACTTCAATACCAATTTATTCGGAGTGAATAAATCGATAGATAACATGTTGATCTCCGTGTGATTAAAACAAATAACTTTTGAGAGATATATGAGTAAGCTAAGATGGGTTGTGCATTACATCATTGGGTTCATGATGTGTATCTTCAATAACATATGAGTTGACCCGGTTTCTGCCTAAGGTTGTAAGGAGGGCTTCTTTCTTTTCACTCTTTATCACTACAATTATGTTTCATTCTTCAACCCCTTCAATGCTTACCAGTACGTCATAACTAGCACATTGTTGTGATCGTTCCAGTGCTGACTTAAGTACTTGGTCAGCATTCAACTACGTTCACAATCTTTCTCCATCTTTCCTAAGGACTACTATTTCTAGCTATGGAATGTCCTTGTGAAGATTCCTCCGGTTTTGGAAGAATCATTAGACTTAACCTATCCTACCTTCCTTATGTCACCATAATATTTATCGTCGTGAATTAAATGGGTTGAGGGTAAGTATATGTCACCATGAAAATCCATTGTTGATGTGCAAATCCGTTTTGCTCCCCCTTAACATATGCCACGATATTCGAAAACATTTCACACATGTCAGGATGAGCTATCACATTAATTCAAATCATTATTGATCTTAATATATTAAATCATATTTTCTCCCCTATACTAAAAATATTAACCCATTCGATGTTTTTAATATCAATTGATTTAATGAAATTTTAAGAAAATTTGGGAAGAAAATGCAAATCCAATTATCTTCATGATTTTTACAAAATCCCCCTCAAATTAATGAGGTTGTACTTGATACATAAATTAAATACCTTTTAAACACAAGTGTAAGGTACTTATCACGTGCAAAGATCATATATGATAATGTATTCAAAAGATTGATAATTCACGAGGTTGGACCTGAATGATGAGAACATCATATGATAAGATCACGTGGTTCTTGTTGCCGTATGTTGGTTTCCCTCATCACGTCTAAAGTTATATCTTGACACCACGTGCAAGATTGATATCGTTGTCTCGACACCAATTTGTGAACTTGGCACTTTCAGCATCAAAGATTCTGAACGCTTGACAATTGCTCACCCTCAATTGTTGACCCGTGTTCTATCGAAAGAGCTATAGTCACCGTTTTAGTAGTCGCATCGTTGAGTATGTAGATATCAATTGTTAATTGCTACGGTATGTGGAGATGATAACTTCATAAAAACAAGATTTCTCTCGTTTTAACAAATAGATGCACTGAAGCGTAGATATATTCGTGTTAGATTGTTTTATTCACGTAAACACAATCCCTTACATGGTTATAAAATAAACCATGACCGAGAAAATTAATTCCCGTTGTTGAGTCAAAGCTTTCTGGTGAAATGCTTGACTTGAATATGAAAACCGGGTTACTATCTAAAATAATAGCAAGCCATATTGAGCATGTTTTAACATTTAAACTTCTGCTGGAACTTTATTTACAACCCCGTGTCATTATTGAACGACATTTCTAGGATTGTAAATATTATCGGTTCCAGAAGACATGTTCTTGTTATCAAAACATTGTTGAAAACACAATTTTGAAATATTTAGAAAAACCTTTTGAAAATTCTAAAAAATTGTGTTCAACAGTTTGAAAACCAATTACTTGAGCTTAAGATTTTGAATATCTTACTAAACGAACTCAAGTCCGAGAAGTTGTAAGCTTCCCGTTGTGAGGATAAGTTATCATTTAAGATACACTTTCCTTTTAACTGAAGAACTAGTTCTAAGCTGACATTTACTTTGAAGTCGTTTTCATGAGCTTGAAAACTTTTGAATGTTTTCATGACCGAGAAAGATGAATTTCTCATTATGAGGAAAAGTTTTCTTATTTAAAAGATACACTTTCCGTTCTGAGCTTAAAACTTGGAATGTTTTAATACAAGCTCATGACCGATAAAAATTAATTTCTCGTTAGGAGGATAAGTTATCATGAAAGATAAGCTTTCCTAAAATTGTAGTCCGAGTTACAATATGATATTTAACTGTAAATCATTGTGCATGAGCTTAAAAACTTCGAATGTTTTTAATATAAGCTCATGCCCGATAAAAATCAATTTCTCATAGTGAGGATAATTTATCATTGGCGATAAACTTTCCTTTCTTTGAAGTCCGGGGCATAATCTGAAATATAATTATACACCATTTAGACGAGCTTAAAACTTTTGAATAGTTCTAATGTAAGCTCGTATCCGATAAAATTTAATTTCTCGTTTTGAGGGTAAGTTACCGTTGACGAGGACTTTCTTTGAAGTTTGGGTCACAATCTGTAATGTAATTATGAACCATATACACGAGCTTAAAACTTTTGAATAATTTTAATTCCGTCTCGTGTCCGAGAAAGTTTAATTTCTCGTTTTGAGGGTAAGTTATCATTGACGAGATAAACTTCCCTTTCTTTGAAGCACGAATTACAATATGTGGTCCGACTGTAAGCCATATACACGAGCTTAAAACTTTTGAATAGTTTTAATTCTAGCTCGTTTCCGAGAAAGTTTAATTTCTCGTTTGGAGGGTAAGTTATCGCTGACGAGATAAACTTCCCTTTCTTTGAAGCACGTGTTACAATCTGTGATCCGACTCTAAGCCATATACATGAGCTTAAAAATTTTGAATAGTTTTAATTCCAGCTCGTGTCCGAGAAAGTTTAATTTCTCGTTTTGAGTGTAAGTTATCGTTGACGAGATAAACTTCCCTTTCTTTGAAGCACGGGTTACAATCTGTGATCCGAATGTCAGCCATATACACGAGCTTAAAACTTTTGAATAGCTTTAATTCCATCTCGTGTCCGAGAAAGTTTATTTTCTCATTATGAGGGTAAGTTATCGTTGACGAGATAAATTTCCCTTTCTTTGAAGCACGGGTTACAATCTGTGATCTGACTGTAAGACATTTTAATAATCTTAACCGTAAATCCCCTGAGACAATTGATTCTTAGATATAGAGCTCTTTTGCAGTCGAGGTTTGGAACGATATACAATAAGACTACTGTCTCGTTTTTGTTAATCCTTGATCTCGGTACCTGCACTTGCATCAACAATTTGCATACTTTCATATGGGTTAGCGATATCTATGTTAAAACCAAGTGGGGGTTCACAGTCAACCCGTGTAGGGCTAGAGGGAAACATCGTTCCTGTAGGAACCCATTGAAGATTAACCGATTTGAAAATCCTACCCGTAGGTTGCCACCTTAGATTGGATCTAGGCGACATGGTTTTCTTATGCACAGCGGAAGACTTAGCGGTAAAAAAGCTATTTCCTTTGGGATTCCCTCTTTTCGCAGGGGAGTTCAACTCCTTCAAGACTTTGGTAACACAAGCCACATGATTTGTCGTGAATACACTCTTAATGCATACGGAACAAACACCGTGTTTGTGGTCCGAGTGGGATCTAGAAATCCTAGTTCTTGCTTGTGTCCTTTTCTTAGGTTCCTCTACATTGTGATTATTAGGCATGGTATTCGACCTATGTTGTGGCATATTCTTAGAACTATACCTAGAATCACGAGTAGCAGTCTTGTTCACAGGTTTTGCATAGGCTGTTTTGTTCACATTTGGTCTAGTTAGTTGAGTGACTTGTATAGAAGGATGAACCATATCAACTTGGGAGGCAAACCGCGGTCACGAAGATTTTTGTCGCTCGGATTGAAATGCAGTCGGTTGTCTAACAGACTGATTTTTAGGCGGTTTCCCCAAGATTGATGGTTTTTCAAGCTTAGTCTCCACGCTAGTTCCCTTAATTTTCCTCATCTCGTTTTTCAGAGTCGCTAATGCAAAAACCTTTTTCTGAACCTAAGCCTTTAAAGTCTCATTTTCTTTCAGTAAGATGTCTTGGGATGCTAGCTTAGATTCTAGCAAAGTAACTTGTTTCACAAAATTATCTTTTTCGGCTTTAGAATCATCATTTTTTTGATTTAATTTTCGTTCAAGAAAAACGTTTGAATTTTCAAGTTTTTCAAAATACTTTTCAAATTTATCTGTTTTCTTTGAAAATTCAATTTTGGTATCCTCAAGAGATTTAGATTGCTGAGCTAAAATCGTTTCAAGCTCTTTAATCTTGGAATCAGAATCGGTTAGTGTAGCAGTCACAAAGCATGTATCATGATTTACTACAGCATTATGAACAATCTCTCCCCCATTATGTCTCACATCGGAGGAATCGGAAATGGTACAACCATCATCCTTTTCCATCTCATGTTTGTCATAAATAAGTTCGGAATGCTCAACATGCTGTATTTGTACCGTATTTGTAGGCTCTTCGTCATATATGGGTATGGTGTCATCATAAGAGATGTCTGTAACATTCCCTGACGTGCTGCTAGTATCATGCTTTCCTCTTGATTCCATGCTCTTGCAATCTTGAACACTCTTCAAATTGTCAACCGTATGACCATTCTCCTCTTGCATCTGCATCGTAGATTCTTGCACTCCACTATCATACTCTGGTTGAAGTCGTGATCTTTTATAAATCGAAGACGAAACTGATGTCATGTATTTCAGCAGTGTACCACGGGAATCGTGAACCTCGGTATTTGTGTCTCGAAGTAATGACAGGCAGATCTCAGAATCTTCATATTTAATGATATGGAATAGGACGAAGTGCGTAAATTGTCTCATGATGACTTTATAAGCATGTGACGATGCAGAGTGATTAAATTATTCTTTGAAGAGGTGTTCTGCTAGTTGGTTCAAGTTGAGAAACATCAAGTCTATGAAGGCATTACGATCTTGACCAAAGAGTGCCACAAATTCTCGTCTTTACCTTGAGCTTTGTAAGACTCATTAGATGAAATTTAAGTAGACCAAATGAATTTTTGTCACTTTCTCTAGCTTCGTCTTGCATTTGACGCAATTCTCCCTCTTGAGACGTCGAATTCAACGGTTCCATTGAAGTTCGATGAAGGTAATGATTACTTATCAATCGAGCAATGAAATAAAGTAATTGTGTTTGTTGTTGTCGAAAGTGTTGATCCCAAACTTAGATCGATTTAGCTTTATGTATACGAGATTAGATCAAGTAATACACTTAGAGAAACCTTTGTATATGCTTATGATAATCTAAGTGTTATGCGGAATTAACACTTAAACAAGAACACACAATGATATAAACAAACTTTCACTTTGATTAATGATATCAAACTTGCTTACAATGAAAGTAGTTTACGAATGAAAACTTATATGAAACATTAACCTAAAGGTCTTCTTTTATAGACATAAGAAGCCTTGTACAATAATCTACGTATCAGCTATTCTAGGTAAAGATAAATATAGAAAATACATTGTTGTTCCTATCTTTACTAGAAATAATCTAGAATACAATAAACACGTAGAGTAAATCTTCCCATCAGAGCTTGTCTTCAATGTATCAACGCTTGACTTTGTCTTGTCAACGCTTGAGCTGTCAGCGCTTGTTTTGCTCTTGTCAACGCTTGTTTTACTCTTGTCAGCAATCAAGTGATCTGGCCTTAATTTATTCCCAACAATCCTCCCCTAAACTTGATATCCACTCTTATGATCAAGTTTCTAAATAAGCATTAAGGACTAGGAGGAATCTTACAAACCTTCTCATATTGGTAATGAATAAATCTGATCAAGTCTTTTGCCACGTCACTTGAATAATCAATTTCTAGCTGAGTGTCCTTCATCTTCTCCAAAATAGCCTTGGATATGAAATACTGACCATCCACAAGTAGATACTCAGCAAACTTTGTAGAACTCGAATGGTAAACACCAGCAGCTGAATATAATCTCCATTGAAGACCACTGAGGTCATCTTCAAGATCCTTCCAAACAGCAGGATCCTCATCTTTTGGTCCACACATTCTTTTGAATGTGGACCACAGTTTTATTCCATTAGCTGAAGTTGGTGCTTCAGCCTCATACTTGGTCTCCAGCAACCTCCATAGGTCTACCAAGTCTTCTCTATCACAACTTGCAAACAAAGATATGAGAGTGGTGAAAGTGTGTACCTCTTTTCAATATCTGCCAATCTTCTAGAATCCACATTCATCTTCTTCATAGCTCACAATTGGATTCCTAGAATCTAATAGTAACACTTGGACCATGTCTGAAGCTTCTAATGGTGAGAGCTTGAGGCTCTTTCTTATGACAGCTTCACTTGGATACAATGGATCCATATCTTTGGGAAACTCAAGAGAAACTCCCTTTTTCACTGGCCTGGGAACAAACATAGCTTTCTTGAGTTCCATTTCTTCTGCAAGTTCTTCTTTCCTTTCATCAGAAAGAAGTCTGAGAGTGTTTGCTTCCTGCACTCTCACCCAAATGGGATAAGCCTTGCATTACAACTCATCAAATGTCAATGCCCTCAATTTCTGATAAGTCCATCCTACTCCATGACATCTGAGCAACATGCAGTATAGCTCCCTTCTATCCCTTTTCAACTTTGAGAGAATATTACTTGCCTTGTGTTTCAAAATTACCTGGCAATCCTTCTGAACTCTGAGGAGAATCTCCAAACCCCATATTTGATATGAAGTAGTCAAGTGGGGATTCTCCATACATCATTCTTCCCAAGCATTATACATTTGAACCACCTCTGGCATGTCAAAGTCAACCTGCAATTTCAATTCTCTCAATTTCTCCTCAACCAACTCATCTCCATACTCAAGCCTTTCTGGTTCTATAATCATAACACTTGAGTCTGAGCTAGCTCCATCACTTCCTTCTTCTGAAGTAACAACAAATGGTGACTCTTTCACCTCCTTTCTATCTTGTTCCATGATTTGTGCAGCCAACCTTCTATCAAACTCAACTTGAGCTGCATCTTTTGGAACAATCTCTTATACCATAATACCCTTACCCTTATCTAGTGGATCAATTGTTGGTAAGGTAGATGGTGATACCTGTGCAGAAACCTCCTTGATGATGGATGATGACTGGGATACATCACCCTCATGTGTAGGTCTGTCAACGCCCAATTTAGCTGTGTCAGCGCCCAAAATTCTTCTGTCAGCGTCCAAATTCTCCTTGTCAACGCCCAATTTTCCTGTCTCAACGCCTTTTGCAATCTCCTCCATCATGGTTGTAAATGATAAATTCAAGTTGGTAGGAGAAACTAAGGACGTATCAAAACCTGTTTGTTTCTTCAATGTTGTAAGGGCCTCAGCAACATCCAAAGATTGACCATCATAGCTGCCTTTATCACTCAGATTTATTGGATCTTCCTCCCCTTTAGAAGATTCCTCCATACCTCTCCTTGCACTTGCAGTCTCCAAAACAACAATCCTCTCCCTCAATTTCTTGAGTTCAAGGCCTTGTGAGCTGACAACTTGTACTAAGTCTGCATTTTGCTTTTGCAAGCTCATGCAGACTGCCGTCAATTCCATAAGAGTCATTGGTTCCAGTCTGCCCTCTTCTAAAATGGGGATTTGACCTCCCAAGTCAGATTCATTGGGCATGGATGAGGACTTAATGATGGTAGGACTGCCTTGGCCAGCATCTAAGCCAGAACCAATAGTCCCAGCCTCATCCATAGCACCAGCCACACTTGTAGTGGTGGTTCTCTCTGCTACATGGCTAGGACCACCAGAGGAGAACACTCCAGTAGTCCTTTGGTGTTTCATCAACCTATATTCAGGGGGTGTAGAAGATGGTGTGGAAGAATGGGTGGATGTGGGTTGGTTAAGGGGTGTTTGGGTTTGTGAAGGTTGTGTGTCAACGTTGGAAATAGGCACATCAACGCCAACATTTAATGTGTCAGCGTTGAAGGGATCTTGGTCAATTTGCATGTGTTCAGGTGAAGGTAATGGTTCAGGTATTGGG
Source organism: Glebionis coronaria (assembly GCA_025667525.1). Taxonomy (NCBI): domain Eukaryota; kingdom Viridiplantae; phylum Streptophyta; class Magnoliopsida; order Asterales; family Asteraceae; genus Glebionis; species Glebionis coronaria. The sequence continues at coordinate 634,598 of JANFOE010000374.1, read as the reverse complement.
TCAATTTGTGGTTGGGGGTCTGGTTGGGGTTGAGCTGCTGTAATGACAGCAAGCATAGCTTGGGTTAAGGGTAGGTCACGATGGGGTGGTGAGTTCATCTTCATAAAAATAGCTTTCTTTTGCACAGGGATCTCATAAAAATCATTATGATCCCTTGTGCAGTATCCTTGAACATCAAAAACCATTTGCATAAATTGGGGATAAGCTAAAGTCATTTTGTTCCCCTTATTTTTACACATGCCCTCAAAAATCATTTTAGAATAATTAAATTTTTGCCCAGTTGCAATACACACAATAGCACTAGCAATAGATCTATTGATCTCATTGTGTGCAGTGCATTTGGGACTCAAACATTGAAGGAGGACATGTATGAGGTACTTCCAGGCTGGGAGAAATTCCTGCTTATGATACTTGTTTAGAGTACCTTCATCAGGAAAAGGATATCCCAAAGCCCTAAGTCCTTGTTCTATTTCATTAAGGGGAAGGGTGTCTATACCATCAACATCATCAAGATGCAAGGCTTGGCGTACCAAAGCCTCAGTAACCACCCAAGATCTCCCATGAACAATAGAAGTCAATGTAGTCACTCTATTAATTGTTGAGGAACTAACAGTGTTCCAAAACTGTTTAATATGTGTGACTGGAATGAGTGGTGCATGAGAAAGAGCATACCTTAAGGGGGATGCATTCAATACGCCACCATTTGTGTGTAATGGGGAAACAGAGTATCATCAGCTTCAAGATACGCGATCATGTTGTGTTGAGTTCTGAACCCCAATTCCAATTCTAATGGTTTAAACTTTGGTGCCATTGTTGAAAGCTGTTAAAATTGATTGATGAAGATGAAGTTGATAAGAGAAATTTGTGTTAGACAAGAAGTATAGATACCCTGTTTAAAAATAGGAGCCAAATTTATAGGAGAAGAAAATGCATGTGATTGGCCCAAAAATAGGCAAGTATTTTCAAAATGTAATCATGAAAATATTGAAAAATTATAAGTTTATCTCATGCATTAAATGAAAAGTAACAACTCCCAAAATTACGGCCTAAAATTATGTCAAAAAGTAACAACTGGGTAGGACCCATTGAGTGTCAACGGTCAAAAATAACCTATCAACGCCCAACGGCTATAATCTTGTCAACGTTTGCCTATAGCCATGTCAGCGTCTAAATTGGTCACAACAACGCTTGGAAAATACTTGTCAGCGTCCAAAAATAAAAATGTTTAAAAATGAAAAATGACCTTAACAAAGTAATTTATCCTAGAGAAGATAACCAAAAAGCTTATAATTATTATAGGGCGGCAAGCACTGTCCAGTTATGCACACTTGCTTAAGCAAGATAGACATAACAGTCCTCTAGTGTCCCTTGCTAACCAAAACTCTTAACAACCAAGTTACCTTATAAAATCCCTTGTTACTCCCAGGTAAATCCCATAACAAAATTATTCCCAAGTCTCCCAACAGACCACAACCAATTCTAGGCCAAAAATGTCTTGGCAGCATGCATAGTATATCAACTTTGCATGCTACAGTGCCTCATGATTTAGTAAAACTAACTCATACTCACCTGTGGACACAATCTAGAATTATGATAAGAGTATCATATGGATACCCAAACATCCTAAAGGTTCCTAAAACCTCCCCTTAAACTATGATACATAAGTTGCTAAAAACATGCATGAACATTAAAATTTATGTCAAGATAGGAATTTAAAATTCCAACCATCATCCATAAATAAAAACTTGTCCAAATGCTTCTCCATTGATCCATAAGCAACTCTGTATCCAATGGTATACTTCTAACACCATCTGCACATTTAGATTGAAAACCACAAAACTAACATTGTTGCTGACAACGCCCCGATAACACATGACAGCGTTGAGAGAAGCTTTGTCAGCGTTAGACAATTATATTGCTGACAACGTTACAAAAACACTTATCAGCGTTCAAGCAACCTTTGTCAGTGTTAGAAAAATATAGTGGAAAATCTAAATCATCAATAAGACCAATAACAATGCATCATCCTGTACATACTTTTACAAAAAGACTCCAAAACACATATTATGTGAGATTGACCATTCCAATACTTGTTACCAAGTATTGAAATCTCCCAGCATCAAAAGGTTTAGTTAGTAAATCTGACACATTTTCCTCAGTGTCAACCCTATCTGGTTGTATTAAACCTTTTTCAAAGCAATCTCTTATAAAATGGTGTCTAATTTCTATGTGTTTAGTTTTAGAATGATGTACAGGATTCTTAATGATGCATAAAGTGCTGTTATTGTCAAAAAATATCTTGGTATGCATGAAATTATACCCATAGTCCAACAGCTGGTTCTGAATCCACAACACTTGTCCACAACAAGCAGTTGCAGCAACATACTCAACTTCAGTTGTAGAATTAGCCACCACTGTTTGTTTCTTGCACTGCCAAGATATCAACCTGCTCCCAATAAAACTGACATCCACCAGTTGTGGATTTCCTATCAAATTTATCACCTCCATAGTCACTATCTGAATATGCAATCAGCTCCAATGGGGAATCCTTTGGGTACCACAAACCAAGACCAGGATAGCATCTTTGGTACCTAAAGATCCTCTTCATAGCATAAAAGGTGACATTCTTTGGGAGTCACTTGATGGCGTGCACAAGCACACACAGCAAACATGATGTCAGGTCTGGAGGCAGTAAGATACATCAAGGATCCAATCATGGATCTATAGTGCCTGACATCAACATCTTTCCCATCTCCAATCTTTCCCCAAGGGTGTTCTCAATCCATAGGAGTAGTAGCCCTCTTTTCATGTGGAGAAAAGCCAAACTTCTTCAAGATCTCAGCCACATATTTATCCTGGGAGATGAAGATACCATCTTCTTTCTGCTGAACTTGTAAACCAAGAAAGAAGTTCATCTTCCCCATAGCACTCATCTTGAATTTGTCTGTCATAAGCTTGGAGAAATCCTCACTCATCTTTGGATCAGTAGACCCAAAAATGATATCATCAACATAGACCTGGACAAGCAACACATCCTTGCCTTTCTTCTTTGTAAATAGTGTCTGATCTATGGTACCCCTTTTGAGTCCATTGTCCACCAAATAGGTAGACAAAGTACCATACCATGCTCTAGGGTCTTGATGAAGGCCATACATAGCCTTTTTGACTCTATACACTTTATCTGGATTCTCTGGATCCTCAAAACCAGGAGGCTGCATCACATATACTTCCTCAACAATAGTTCCATAGAGGAAGGCACTCTTGACATCCATTTGATAGACAGTTAGGCCCATGCAAGATGCATAGGCTAAAAAGATCCTTATAGCTTCAGTCCTTGCAACTGGTGCAAAGACTTCCTCATAGTCTATCCCCTCCTCTTGTGTATATCCCTGAGCCACTAACCTTGCCGTGTTTCTGACCACAATGCCTCTTTCATCTCTCTTGTTCCTTAGAACCCATCTTGTCCCTATAGGTCTGACGTATCTGGGACAATCAACCAGCTCCCAAACATCCTGAATTGCAAATTGGTGAAGCTCATCCTGCATTGCTTCCACCCAACTTGGTTCTTTGAGAGCATCAAATATTTTCTTGGGTTCCTGTTGTGACAGAAAACAGGCAAACAAACATGCTTGCACAAGAGGGGTATCAACCTTCTTGTGTATATTGGCAATAAACCCACCAAGACCTTGATGAGATCTTCTAGTCTGAACTGGAGTCATAATATCACCAATTATTTGAGAAGTGGGGTGATTCTTCATAGTTGAAGTGAGAACTCCTCCTTCAAAAAGTCTGGTGTCCTCAACCTCATTCTCCATGTTGCCAATATCTTCTTCATCAGACTCTCTTACATCAACATGAGGATGAACCTCTTCATATATATTAGAAGGTTCACCTTGTTCAAAAATGGAAGAGAAAAGATGTGTAGAAGTGTTGTCAATGCCTGAACCTTGTTTGTCAGCGCTTGGGCTGACAACGCTTGAACTGTTGTTGTCAACGTCTGAACCATCAACGTCTGAATTGGTCTTGTCCGCGCTAGATTTGCCTTTGTCAGCGCCTGAAGGACCATGCATGTTTGTATCTGGTGGTGCTTGGAGACCACCATTATCTTTACCAACAGCAGCAGCAGCAGCAAAAGCATATGTCCAAATGGGAATGGTAACATATTCCTGTATAGGAGATGTCTTTTCTGCTTGTGATCCAACCTTTTCATGAACCTGTGTACCTGAAACATCAAAAACTTGTTCTTCCACAACATTTGAAGCTACCTTCAAAATGTCTGGATTAGTGACAGGCATATAATTTAAAGTTCTAGACAAAGGTTCCAAGTCAAACAACCAATTAGGACCACTTTCAGGATCACTAGGTTTATTTTCTAAAAACCTAACATGTACTCTTTCAAGTATACGTTTTTCTTCTTTAAGATAAACCCTATATCCCTTGCTCTGCACTGAATACCCCATGAAGTAGCCCTCATCACCTTTTGCACTAAATTTACCTAAGGCATCACTAGTGTCTAACACTACTACATGACAACCAAAAGGTCTGAGAAAACCAATATTAGGTTTTCTTCCCCAAAGTAACTCATAAAATGTTTTATTCTGAATTTTGTTAACCAATGCTCTATTTTGAACATAACAAGCTGTATTAACAGCCTCAGCCCAAAAGGCTATAGGAAAATGAGCATCATCCAACATTGTTCTGGCTGCTTCAATTAGGGTTCTATTTTTCCTCTCAGCAACCCCATTTTGCTGTGGGGTTCTAGCAATACTAAATTGCCTAGTAATTCCTTTCCTGGCACAGAAATCATCTAGCTTCTTATTCCTAAATTCACCACCATTATCACTCCTAAGCATTTTAACTTCATTTCCAGACCTCTTCTCAATCTGAGTGATAAAATCAATTAGAATATCAGCTGTGTCACTCTTCATAGCTAGAAAGAATGTCCAAGTAAACCTAGAAAAGTCATCTTTGATGACAAAGCAATATGACTTACCATTCAAACTTTCTATATTGGTTGGACCAAAGAGGTCCATGTGTAGCATATGAAGAGGTCTAGAACTAGTATGCACCTGTTTGGACTTGAATGAGACCTTGTGCTGCTTGCCTTTAAGACATGCAACACAAGAGTGGTCATTGTGGAAGGCCTTCTCAGGCAAACCATCAACTAAGCCAAGTCTCACAAGCCTATTTATATTTTTTAAATTTATGTGCCCTAGTCTCCTGTGCCACAAATTACTCTCATCTACTGAGGCTTTAGCATAAAAACAACGCTTGAGCTGTCAGCGCTTGTTTTGCTCTTGTCAACGCTTGTTTTACTCTTGTCAGTGCTCAAGTGATCTGGCCTTAATTTATTCCCAACAGAAAGAACAATACGGAGTTTTACAATTCGTAGAGAAACCGAAATATAAATTCACGGGATTTTACAAACCACCGAATAAACCGTCAATGTTCTTGATTCTTTGATAAGTGAAGAAAAGTTGATTAAATCCCCTAAATATGTGTTCTGGAGAAACCAAAAAATTCCAAGACCAAATAACTCATGAGTTTCTTAAAAATTTTCAAAATCACGTTTTTGAAAATCTCGGAAAATATAAGATTTCGGAATAACCAAGATTTCAGAATAAGTTAGATTTCGGAATACTCAACTATGATTTCGGAATATGTGTCCAAGATTTCGGAAAACTAACATACAAGATTTCGGAATCCTTCATTCAAAATTTTAATATATTCATTTTAAGATTTCGGAATCTGTTCACTTAAGATTTCGGAATATGTTCGCTTAAGATTTTAGAATATATTCGCTGAAGATTTCGGAATCCATTTAGTTAAGATTCCGAAATGTGTGCGCTTATAAAGATTTCGGAATAACTTCTTGAAGGATTTCAGAATAAGTGCTGATAATTTTGAAATCACCTCAATAATGATTTCGGAATAACTTCTTGAAGGATTTCGGAATAAGTACTGATAATTTCGGAATCACCTCAATAAAGATTTCAGAATAACTTCTTGAAAATTTCGGAATACGATCCTTAACAAGATTTCGGAATAACAATACAAAGAATCGGAATAACCCTTCTAGAGATTTCGAAATAACCAATCAAAGAACTCTGAATAAACTTTGTATATCATACGAAAATGCACTTTTTCGAGTTTTTACCCCAAAATCAAGCCAAAAGATCAAAATTTTTTGTGTTTTTCACCAAAACAAGTAACCCAAATCCCTACCACGACTACGTTGACGATTTTAAGAAAGATTAAAGGCAAAAAAACACAATTTTTTTAACCACATATATATTTAACAAAACTAAACGAAATCAGTCAAAACAAACACAAAAACAAAACAATCATCCCATGACTCTTGATACCAATTGTAGGTCTACGTAATCCTTGGATTATCTAATCAATGGAATGATTACAAGAGAGAGATAAATGAAGAACTAGAGAGAGAAAGTAGAGAGAGGTTGGAGAGAAAAAGGAAATATTAGATTGATGAATGTGAAATGTGTGAACCAACCCCTCCTAACATGCTAGGAGCGGGTATATATAGCCCACTGATAGGTGTGAAAACACCCATCCTTTTACCACTTATTTCTTACTAAAACAAGACCAAAACACGTATTTAATGTCATTTGTTTGGAATTATGCGTGGTTTGTGTGTTTGTTGTGTTTTCAGAGCCAACCGGATAAATATTGGAGAAAACATGGGATTGCACGGGTTTTATCGAGGAAAAAGACGAAAAGATGAAGTCTATAGTCTAAGAGATGCAAAAGATTTGAAGTCAATGGGCCTATTTGAAGATTTATCGAAGAAAAGGACCAAAGACGGAAGATTTACCCATGTCGAAGAATCTCAAGTCTATTAAATGAAGAAATTAAAAGACGAGTTGAATTTATTCATCGACAAATCCCGAATCGAAATCGAAAACGGCAACTTTTCTGAAAAGACGAGAAGACAAAAAGAAAGGGAGAAAGCTCACTCACCAACCAAGGGAGAAGCCTATAAATACTCCTCCCATTCAGAAATTTCCACTAGTTCTTTTCAGTTACATTTTTTCCGAGTTCTTAGGAAAAACCATCTCCCTTAAGGAGTAGTTTTCATTTTTTCTTTGATTTCTTCCAATCTTGTAAGTTTAATCTTTCCACTTTGTTTGTTGAATCTTAAATCATTAATACAGGTTTACTTTTAATCTTTCCATCATCTTGTTCTTCATCTCTTTGTGATTGAAAGTTCTTTAAGTTTTATTTTATTGGTTTGATCATCATAAGTAAGTGGGTTTTATGTTTTTGTTGTTTTAGATTGATGTTTACCTTAGGTAAATGATTAGTTGTGAAATTAGTTTCTGTTTTGATTAAAAACTTGGTAAATTTTGGTTTAAAATTCGTGTTTTAAAATCCCCTGTTCTTCGCTTTCTTTTACTGAGTTTTGCCCAGATTCCGTATAGTGGTTTTGTGATTTTACTGTTGATACGAAATTTTCATTATTCCGGGTCAAGGCTATGATTATCTTGGTTATTCGGAATAACTAAATATTCCGAGTAGAGTAGTGATCTCATTGTTTATTCGGAATAGCAAAAACATTCCGCATAGTGTTTTCTTTCAAATTATTCCGCATAGGTTTTCTTTCAAATTATTCCGCATAGGCTTTCTTTTCAAATATTCCGCATGGGGATCTTTTCCAAATATTCCGCATAGGGGCATTATTCCTAGTAGACATTAATATTCCGCATAGAGTTCTCTCCAAAATATTCCGCAGAGTAATTATTCAGTATAGCTGTTTTATTCCGAGTAGGAGGCATTTATTCCGCATAACCCTATCATTCCGCATGGCCATTATTATTCCGAGTAGAGTACTTATTTCGGATAGCTTAACATTCTGCATAAGCACAATTTATTCCGGGTAGAGATTTATTCCGAGTAAGAGCAAATATTCCGGATAGCCATTATTCCGAATAAGGTAAATTTCCAGTTTTAATTTCCAGTTTTCCAGTTTTAAATTTTAGCTTTATTTAAATTCTAGTTTTATTCTCAGTAATTGCTTTTAGTTTAATTTTATTATTTCTAGCATTTATCATTTTAGTAGATTTAGACCAAAGCTCCCCCTTTTTAGTCACCAATTACAACGATTCCACTTTTGACTGTGATCAATTCGAGAAGATACCGAGAACGAAACAACGACATATATGAATTGGGTACGAGCAATGCAAAGAAAGATCTTGCAAGCAAAACCTTTTTATTAACCAACGAAAAGACAGTTATTAAAATGGCGCCGCTGCCGGCTCTTCTCGTTAAGATCAACAGTTTCTTGTGAGAAAAATTGGATTTTGGGATCCGTTCTTTCGGGAACGTTATTTTCAAGCACAAAAATTTTCAAAAACCCATAAAAATATAAAATTTTCAAAAATACAAAAAAAAAAACCTATAAAAACCAAAAATATTTTCTCTTGCATTTTCTTTTTAGTGTATGCGTACTCGATCAACGTCTTATTCAGAGCCCGAGACTCTCGAAGATTTAGACATGGCCGGTGTACACAACAACAACAATAATAACCCACCCCTCCCAAACAACAACAATAATAATCAACCCCACCAAAACATGAATAATCCACCCTTACCTGACCTACGAACCATGGAGGAGCTATGCCAACCTACGATGAACGGACGTGGAGGCCCGATTGCACCGATGCATGTCACGGCTCAGGAGTTTTCGTTGAAGCATCACATGATCTAGCAAGTGCAAACTAACCCATTTCGCGGAATTCCGGATGATGATGCCAACAAACACCTCGACAAATTCATTACCATCACCCAAAGCATGAAGTCCCCCGGTGTTTCTATGGATGACCTTCGCCTTCAACTCTTTCCCCACTCGCTTTCTCACCATGCCGAAAAATGGTTTGACCGTCTCCCAAAGAACTCTATTCATACTTGGGACGACATGACTCAACGCTTTTTGTCGCGCTACTTCCCACCATCCATGGTCACGAGCCTTCGTAACCAAATTAGTGGATTCATGCAAGACAATGATGAATCGCTCTTTGATGCTTGGGAACGATACAATGATTTGATCGACCGTTGTCCAAATCACAATATGCTCCACGTCACTCTCATTGACACTTTCTACAATGGTCTCACTTTTCGTGATCGTGACACGATCAACTCCGCCGCCGGTGGTACTTTTATGAAAAGGAGACCGGAGGAGTGTCGAGAGTTGATTGAAAACATAACTACTCACCACAAGAATTGGGATTCATCCGCATCCTCAAGATCTAACTCGAGAGTCAATGTTTCTTCTACTACTTCCAATCCCGAGATGACTGAAATTTCTCGACAACTTGCTGAGATGAACAAGAATTTCATGACCATGGCCACAAACCACTTTCAACAAGCTAAAGTCGTTGCTATTTCTTGTGACACATGTGGTGGTCCTCATTCTTATAATGATTCTCCTTCTACCCAAGGCAATTTTTCTGAAAACGTTAACGCAGCATACGGTACTTATCCCACGGGAGGCTATCAAGCTCGTCCTCAAGGAGACTGTAGCTTGCTAAGTTATCGTTTAAACAATTATCTTGCTCCACCCGGTTTCCCTCCTCAGAACCAAACCCAACAACAAAGCTATAATCGAAACAAACAATCCCAACCTCGTGCTCAAAATCAATATCAATCCCAAAGAAACCCATACCCACCTCAAGGAAATTCTCAAGCTTACCAAGCTCCACCTCTCAATCAACCGATGGCAGTGAATCAAGACGTCGAGACATTCATGAAGACTAATCGAGAGATGGTGACGAATCTTGAGAGTCAGTTTGTCAACTTGAAGAATGACATGGCGAAACAAGGGAGCGATATTCGAGCCGAGCTGAGGAATGACATGGCAAAACAAAGCAATGAAATTCGTGCAGACATCAGAGACTCTTTCAGCACTCAAGCGCTTAACATTCGTGATATGATTGGTTCGCTCATCCAAGGTAATCAACCCTCTTCTTCGGGTACTCTTCCGAGTAACACCCTTGCGAATCCAAGAGGGGAGATGAAAGCAATCACTACTCGTAGTGGAAAAGGTTATACGGAACCCGAGCTTCCTACACCTCCACCCGTGATTGTGAACAAGGAAAAAGAGCAACTTTCCCCACCTCCTTTGCCTTCTACCCCCATTTCCCCACCACCCGTGGTTGTGAGTGATCCTACTCCCCTAAAGCCTTCTTCCTCATCCAATATACCTTATCCTTCAAGGTTGAGGAAAGAGAAGCAAAAGAGCAAGGATGATATTCAAGTTTCAAACTTTCTAAAAATGTTTAAACAATTGAATTTTAACATCTCCTTTGCTGAGGCTCTCGCTCACATGCCTAAATACGCTAAGATGTTTAAAGATCTTCTAAGTGATAAGGAAAAGCTTCTTGACATTGCTCAGACCCAACTTAATGAGAATTGCTCCGCCATTCTCTTAAGGAAATTGCCCACCAAACTTGGTGATCCGGGTCGCTTCTTGATTCCTTGCAACTTCCCGGGAGTAGAGAATTGCATGGCCCTAGCCGATCTAGGTGCCAGTATAAACTTAATGCCTTTAAGCGTTTGGAAGCAATTATCTCTCCCCGAGCTAGTCCCCACCAATATGACTTTGGAATTAGCTAACCGTACGGTTGCTTATCCAGTGGGGATAACCGAAGACGTCTTCGTTGGCGTCGACAAATTCACCTTCCCGGCGGATTTTGTCGTCGTTGACTACGAGATGGATCCTCGTGTTCCATTAATCGTTGGACGTCCCTTCTTGAGGACCGGTCGCACTCTCATTGATGTAGCCGCGGGCGAACTAATCATGAGAGTTGGTGACGATAAAATTGTCTTCAACATGGGTAAGATTTCTAAGCAACCTTATTCATATGAGAGTGTTAATGCTATTGATGTTCTCGATGAGGCTTGTGAAGAACATTTTCATGATGCTTGCAAAAGTACTCTCTCTTCTCTACCCAATGTTGAGACCGTTGCCTCAATTGCTCCGTCATTGACTCCTTTTGGAGAAAGTGACTTGGATGATTTCGAAGCTAGCTTGGGTCCTCTCGATCTTAAGTATGATGATTCTTCCACCAATTGGGATGAAGACATTCATACTAATGAGAGACTTCTCAATGAACACCCGTTTCCTCCTCCCTCTCCTAAAGAGGTGACTAATGATGATCCATCGTTAGTTACACCATCTATTGAGGATCCTCCTACTCTTGAGCTTATAGACCTGCCTCCTCATCTAGAGTACGTTTTTCTTGAAGACAACGAGAAGTTACCGGTCATCATCGCGAAGGACCTGAAAGAAGAAGAAAAAGCCCGACTTATCGCCGTGTTGAAGAAGCATAAAAGAGCTATCGCTTAGAAAATCTCCGACATCCGTGGAATTGATCCTCACTTCTTCACACACAAAATTCTCATGGAGGACGACTTTAAGCCCACAATTCAAAGCCAATGAAGGGTGAATCCTAAAATACATGAAGTCATCAAAAAAGAGGTTATCAAACTTCTTGATGCGGGTATGATTTACCCTATTTCGGATTCACCATGGGTTAGTCCAGTCCATTGTGTGCCTAAGAAAGGCGGAATTACCGTTGTGCCCAATCAAAACAGCGAGTTGATTCCTACCCGTCTTGTTACTGGGTGGAGAGTTTGTATAGACTACCGCAAACTCAATGATGCCACGAGAAAGGATCATTTCCCTCTACCTTTTATGGACCAAATGCTTGAACGTTTAGCGGGTAATGAATATTACTGCTTTCTTGATGGTTTCTCGGGTTATTTCTAAATACCCATCGATCCCCAAGATCAAGAGAAGACAACATTCACTTGTCCCTATGGCACATTTTCTTACAAAAGAATGCCTTTTGGCTTATGCAATGCCCCCGGGACTTTCCAAAGGTGCATGTTGGCTATCTTCCATGACATGGTTGAGCAAACCATGGAAGTCTTCATGGATGATTTTTTGGTCTTTGGGGCTTCCTTCTCTTCTTGCCTTGCCAATTTGGAATGTATGCTTACACGGTGCGAAGACACTCGCCTTGTTCTGAATTGGGAAAAATGCCATTTTATGGTAAAAGAAGGCATTGTGCTAGGACACAAAATCTCTAATGCCGGTCTTGAAGTCGACCGCGCTAAAGTAGATGTCATAGCCAAATTACCTCCACCTTCAACCGTGAAGGGTGTGAGAAGTCTTCTTGGTCATGCGGGCTTCTATCGTCGATTCATTCAGGATTTCTCTAAAATCGCTCGCCCGATGACCCACCTCTTGGAAAAAGATACTCCTTTTATCTTTTCTAAATTGTGTATCGAAGCCTTCAATCTTCTTAAGGATAAGCTAACTAAGGCACCGGTCTTGGTTACCCCTAATTGGGAGCTACCCTTTGAATTGATGTGCGATGCTAGCGACTTTGCTATTGGTGCGGTTTTGGGACAAAGGATCAACAAACACTTCCAACCAATCTACTATGCTAGCAAAACAATGACGGGGGCTCAATGGCATTATACGACAACCGAAAAAGAGCTTTTAGCTGTTGTCTATGCTTTTGAAAAATTCCGCCCCTATCTTGTTTTATCCACCACAATCGTTTACACGGACCATTCCGCGTTGAAGTACTTGATGACTAAAAACGACTCTAAGCCAAGACTTCTCCGCTGGGCTTTACTCCTTCAAGAATTCAACATTGAAATTCGTGACAAGAAGGGTGCTGAAAACCTAGTCGCGGATCATCTGAGTCGACTTGAGTATCCATATCAAGGGGATCATCCGAACAAAGAGATCAATGACTCTTTCCCCCTTGAGACCTTAATGTCTATAAATCTCAACCTTGATGACACCCCGTGGTTTGCCGACATTGCAAACTACTTAGCGGGTGGTGTTCTCATCAAAGGGTTAACATCCCAACAAAAGAAGAAGTTCTTGAACGATCTTAAGACTTACTTTTGGGATGACCCTTTTCTATTCAAACAATGCGCTGACTTGATTATTCACTGATGTGTTGACGGACCGGCCGCTTTGGACATTCTCCAGGCTTGCCACAAAGGACCCACCGGTGGTCACTTTGGTCCCAACTACACCGCCAAAAAAGTGTTTGACTCGGGATTCTATTGGCCCACCATTTATCGTGATGCTCACGAGATGGTTAAACATTGTGATGCTTGCCAAAAACAAGGCAAGATCACACATAAAGATGAGATGCCTCAACATTTCATACAAGAATGTGAAATCTTTGATGTATGGGGCATCGACTTTATGGGGCCATTCCCTTCTTCTAAAGTCAACAAATACATCCTTGTCACTGTCGACTACGTCTCTAAATGGGTTGAAGCCAAAGCTTTACCCACTAACGACGCGAGGGTGGTTTGTAATTTCTTGAAACAACTGTTTGCTCGTTTCGGTGTTCCTCGTGCTATTATCAGTGACCGCGGGACTCATTTTTGCAACGATCAATTTGCAAGAGTCATGGCTAAGTATGGTGTCAATCACCGTCTTTCCATCGCTTATCATCCTCAAACCAACGGTCAAGTCGAGATATCCAACCGTGGATTGAAGACATCTCTCATGAGATGCTTCCATCCCTCACCACGTTTCCCTTGAATTAGTTCAGGACCGAGTCAGGCTCGTGACTCGGTGAACAAAAACAAGCGCTCCACGGGAGGCAACCCGAGTATCTATCCCCCTTTCTTTTTTTTCATCCTAAGTGTAGGGGGAGCTATATAGGTTGCTTGTATTTGGATGGTTATGTGAATACAGGGATAAGTGCACTCTTGAAAATCTTTAACCGTGCTCCCATGTTATTCTCAATACCGGTTCTATCTCTCAACTATCGTGATTCAATCTTCTTCATACTCACATTCGAAATTGATCACTTTAGTCGTCTCTTCCTTAGCTTGATTTAACCAACGTGCACAATGTCATAAGTGTAGGGGAGAATTTTCCCACATGCTTAAACATTGAGGACAATGTTTATCTTAAGTGTAGGGGAGACTTCTATCAAAGTTTTAAGTGGACTTTTCCATTAAAATGCCTTCATCTAATCGGAAAATCAATTTTTTTTCCAGCATTTTTCAAATTTTTAATTAACTTTGGCCATTTTGTCGTAATTTTTAAATTTTTATTGTTGCTTTCATATGTATATATCCCGAAATAAAGTCAAAAATATTAATAAAGTGGGTAGCTAATTTTGAAATATTTGACATATTAGGCCCGTTGCGATTATTTTGACTCAACCCGCATAGACTTGTCTAAGTTTATTCTAGCTAGTATCCTTAACCATGTAGACCTTAGTTGGTTTATTAGGCTAAGCATCCACGAGTCTCATTACTTGAGATTTTAAATTGTGGAGGACGAAAAATGATAGAGTCAATTATAAGTCGGTATTCTTGCACAAGCTCACTTGGTGTAATTATTTGCCTATTCTCCCATCACTTGCTAATAATTTATCTGCAATAAGTAAGGTCGTACGATTTGAAAGGTTACTTAGCTTCTAGCCCAATATCGTTTAAAAGTTGCTCGGTAATGATAAGAGTTCATAGCCAAGGCATAACTTATGAAGCGGGGCGCGAAGATTGGCGAGTCCAAAAAGGCCCTAACAAGGCATGAGGATTCCATTTTATTGCTAAAGATCCAAGGTGATGTGAAAAGCAATATTCCCAAAATCAATATGAAGGATCAAGACTAACGACGAAAAGCAATCAACTCCCATAAAGATCATGGAGAAGTCTATCCGAAAAGACCCTAACAAGGTATTAGGATAAATAGATCCAAGTCCGAAAAGGAGGCGGATCGTTGTATCTCGAAATCCCAATTAGAGATTGAGAAATAATCATGAACTCGTGGTCAACAAAGTTGGAGTACCCCTCAAAAGTCTCCAAGTGAAGAAACTCTATTAACGAAGAGAAGACCATTATCTCAAGAACGTCTCTCGAAGATATGAAGTATGAAGTACATGCCAAATATCGGCCCGAGAAAGGTCTCAAATCGTGAACCGAGTTATGCCAAGATATGAACTTTTTTATATCCCGAGAAGCAGTTTTAAGAGATTTTGTCCTTTAGCTAACTATTAATCAAATCGTCCTACTTTGCTTTCAGTCTAAATAAACTATCGAAATAAGTCCAAAAATGCATCTTCATGATCATTCTAAGACAAAATAAAATATAAGAGATACACCTAGGAATAAAGGAGTTTAAGCAGATAATTAAGCCATGTGTGTAAGTGTTTGAATTGTTAACTTATAATAACAATGATCTCGTTTTTTAAGCTTAGTTTGGGGAACGTGAAACTTGAGGGTGATAAATCTTCGCAGCACCAAAAGCCCTAATGTAAGTCCTTGATCTCTTTGCAAGTTATTTCCATATAGCTATTTTCAAGTGAAAATGGTTTCTATCCTTTTTTCTCCTTTAAAGCTTTAATCTCTCTTAGTATTTAAATTTTTGTTTAGTAAAATTTTAATAAGGCCAAGGTTGATTGATTATGAGAAAAGTGTATAATTGCTTTATCACTAAGCATTGCACGCGGGCATGGCAATGGTTAAGTGTAGGGGATTTGATAGGTGTGAAAACACCCATCCTTTTACCACTTATTTCTTACTAAAACAAGACCAAAACGCGTATTTAATGTCATTTGTTTGGAATTATGCGTGGTTTGTGTGTTTGTTGTGTTTTCAGAGCCAACCGGATAAATATTGGAGAAAACATGGGATTGCACGGGTTTTATCGAGGAAAAAGACGAAAAGATGAAGTCTATAGTCCAAGAGATGCAAAAGATTTGAAGTTAATGGGCCTATTTGAAGATTTATCGAAGAAAAGGACCAAAGACGGAAGATTTACCCATGTCGAAGAAACTCAAGTCTATTAAATGAAGAAATTAAAAGACGAGTTGAATTTATTCGTCGACAAATCCCGAATCGAAATCGAAAACGTCAACTTTTCTGAAAAGACGAGAAGACAAAAAGAAAGGGAGAAAGCTCACTCACCAACCAAGGGAGAAGCCTATAAATACTCCTCCCATTCAGAAATTTCCACTAGTTCTTTTCAGTTACATTTTTTCCGAGTTCTTAGGAAAAACCATCTCCCTTAAGGAGTGGTTTTTATTTTTTCTTTGACTTCTTCCAATCTTGTAAGTTTAATCTTTTCACTTTGTTTGTTGAATCCTAAATCATTAATACAAGTTTACTTTTAATCTTTCCATCATCTTGTTCTTCATCTCTTTGTGATTGAAAGTTCTTTAAGTTTTATTTTATTGGTTTGATCATCATAAGTAAGTGGGTTTTATGTTTTTGTTTTTTTAGATTGATGTTTACCTTAGGTAAATGATTAGTTGTGAAATTGGTTTCAGTTTTGATTAAAAACTTGGTAAATTTTGGTTTAAAATTCGTGTTTTAAAATCCCCTGTTCTTCGCTTTCTTTTACAGAGTTTTGCCCAGATTCTGTATAGTGGTTTTGTGATTTTACTTTTGATACGGAATTTTCATTATTCCGGGTCAAGGCTGTGATTATCTTGGTTATTCGGAATAACCAAATATTCCGAGTAGAGTAGTGATCTCATTGTTTATTCGGAATAGCAAAAACATTCCGCAAAGTGTTTTCTTTCAAATTATTTCGCATAGGTTTTCTTTCAAATTATTCCGCATAGGCTTTCTTTTCAAATATTCCGCATGGGGATCTTTTCCAAATATTCCGCATAGGGGCATTATTCCGAGTAGACATTAATATTCCGCATAGAGTTCTCTCCAAAATATTCCGCATAGAGTAATTATTCAGTATAGCCGTTTTATTCTGAGTATGAGGCATTTATTCCGCATAACCCTATCATTCCGCATGGCCATTATTATTCCGAGTAGAGTACTTATTCCGGATAGCTTAACATTCCGCATAAGCACAATTTATTCCGGGTAGAGATTTATTCCGAGTAAGAGCAAATATTCCGGATAGCCATTATTCCGAATAAGGTAAATTTCCAGTTTTAATTTCCAGTTTTCCAGTTTTAAATTTTAGCTTTATTTAAATTCTAGTTTTATTCTCAGTAATTGCTTTTAGTTTAATTTTATTATTTCTAGCATTTATCATTTTAGTAGATTTAGACCAAAGCTCCCCCTTTTTAGTCACCAATTACAACGATTCCACTTTTGACCGTGATCAATTCGAGAAGATACCGAGAACGAAACAACGACATATATCAATTGGGTACGAGCAACGCAAAGAAAGATCTTGCAAGCAAAACCTTTTTATTAACCAACCAAAAGACAGTTATTACCCACCGTACATGTGGGCTTTGTGGATTATATTGTTACATTACTAGATCACGAGCCCATACTAGATTTATCTCGTTTGAGTAACCGGTCATTTCTAAGTACGTAAAAACATATTTCTAACAATCTCCCCCTAAGAGAGGTCGCTCCAAGAGACAAAGTCCTAAATAGTCTATAGCTCGTGATCTGTACTAACTACGATGTGACCGAGACTTTCTTTGGAATTTTGTATTTCCAACAGCGAAAAATGGTGGTGTCTGGAGTTGGGGCTATTGGTTAATGCCTTATTCAAAGAAATATGAACATATCGAATAGGTGAATGCAATGCCAAAATAAACTATTGGTCGGCTAGGTATAATGAAGGGCTAAATATTATGCTACACGAATTGAATTCATATTTACTAGACATGGATTACGTCTTTTTTTTTATATCACTACAACAGTCGACCCATTCCTCACCGACATTCGGAGGATCTCCCCAGCGACATTTTGATGGGGATACTTTTTCCCAGAGATATGTCGCTGCGGAAAGTTTGATGGGGTTTCATTGATGAAAATAAATTCCCCAGCGACAGGTAGTGCCCACAGACTTTTTCCTGAAAAATATTGTGCCACGGTGGCAGGTGTTTCCGGGGAAACTTCTGATTAAATCTACAAAAACTAAGTTAATCATAATATTCTTAGCTAATTACATATTTTCCCCAACGACATGTCGCTGGGGAATATCTCCATACGTTTGACTTGTTAACGCTTTTTGTTTGACTTGTCAACGTTTCCCCAGCGACATGTCGTTGGGGAAGATATCCTTACGTTTGACTTGTCAACGCTTTAGTTTTGACTTGTCAACGTTTATTGATTAATTTCCCCAACGACATGTCGCTGGGGAAAAACCTGCAGATTGTTTTTATAAAATGCCTGCATAGGAGGCGTTTTCTAGATTTTTTCCGGATTTTTTCCGAAAAAAATCTACCAAATATAAAACCTGTACCAAAACCTGTATTTACTCACCAAAACACACGAACTTGGAATACAAATCAACACAAACGCGGAATAAGTTAAAACTTGCACCAAAATATAATATTACGTTCTAATTTAGTTAAGGATACTAGGGATAAGTCCGGATAGTTAAGGATACTAGGGAAGCAAATGTTCTAATTTAGGATAATAGGGAAACAGGTTAAGATGAACATAAGCAAACAATGTACCATACTAATAAAAATAAAGTTTTATTAATGGTAAAATAATAAAGTTTTTAAATATATTACATTAAAACAATAAAGTTTTTTTAAATGGTAAAATAGTATTTTAAATTTTAAGAACTATATTTTTTTTATATATTATATTTTTTATTTTATATATAATTTTAAATATATATTACATTAAAAAATAAAGATAAAAACTTAGGGTAAAAAAAATAAAGTTATAAAAGATTTTAAAAGTTTCCCCAGCGACATGTCGCTGAGGAAACCTTTGGCTTGTCGTTTTGTGAAAAAAACGCGTTAATGAAATTTTTTGAAAGGATTCCTGAAAGGTATCCCAGCGACATGTCGTTGGAGAATCTTCGAAATATTTAACACAACATTGATTAACACTAATCACTTGCCTTAGTCTGCGATCAATTTATTCCCAGCGACATGTCGTTGGGAAACGTTGACGGGATAATCTCCCGCTTATATTTTTGTTGAAGAATTTTGTCAAATGTTGGCCAGGTTTTCCTAGCGACATGTCGCTGGGGAAAAGTTTCGATAACGTCTGACCAAATATTCAACGAGCAAAAGTGCCACGTCGGATTTGTTTTG
Source organism: Glebionis coronaria (assembly GCA_025667525.1). Taxonomy (NCBI): domain Eukaryota; kingdom Viridiplantae; phylum Streptophyta; class Magnoliopsida; order Asterales; family Asteraceae; genus Glebionis; species Glebionis coronaria. The sequence continues at coordinate 615,549 of JANFOE010000374.1, read as the reverse complement.
TCATTGAATGCGTTTTCCACAGCGACTGATTTTCTGTCGCTGGGGAAAATCTCGATGGAGAATGGGTGGATTGTTGTAGTGTATGGTGCCATGACTTACCTCTTTTAGCGTCCTAAAACTTATTGTATTGCATTTAGACATCATTTTATTTTTTACCAACTTGTCTAACTTTTTAGCAGAATCTAGCTGTTATTGTTTGAGCTTAAATATATGTATGTTTGATTATAGGGATTATGAATATTAAAGAAACTTGTTGCGGACTTGGGAACCTAAACGCGGCCATTCCATGTATTCCAACATCGTCTTATTGCTTGAACAGGAAAACCCATGTTAGTTGTGATTTGCCCAAATGTGGCAAAGTAGGAATATTGAGCAACCATAAGTGGAGCGTTGTGTCTCAATACAACCAGATCAATCAGAGCATGGGAGTAACTCTAAGAGTTGGTGTTGTTGCACGATGTATATTACTCGATATATAATAAAAAAAGGAAACAATATTTTATATACATATATAAAAATATGAAATTAACTCGTGGATTTAGAAACCCTTGCGATACAGTGCTATTAACTATTCTTTCCATATTTAATTTTTCCTTTTAAACTTCAAACCGACCCTTAACGAACACGACCGACTATGTATATATATATATATATTGAAACATGACCACAATCCTAGATACACTCATACACAACACAAGCAAATTATCGAGCGACATGACTGATCAGGTCATCGAAGCTTGTGTTTTAATTGGGTTATTGATAATTTTGGTTGTTGTTTTCCCTGTGGTGTGGCTGCTCAAAATCGCTAGTCTTGAAGCTGCAATAAGAAGATCACACTCTGAAGATCCACCAACTAGTGGTGCTACCCACAACTCAGTACCAGAGGTAAGACTGGAAATAAACGAAGAACCTGATGTAGTCGACGACGATAAGTTAAATAATTTTGTTCTTCCGGAAAAGGTAAAGGAGCACATATACGAGAGGAGTAAGTGCAGGAACGAGAATGAACATGATTGTGTGATATGCTTGGAGGAGTATATAGAGAAGGAGACGATTCGAGTTGTGGAACCATGCAACCACTTGTACCATACCTATTGTATCAAGAAGTGGTTTTTCTACAAAAATCGAACTTGCCCTATGTGTCGAAGTCACATCCTTGATCGACCAAGATACCTTCCATACATTTACTCAGAGGTCCTTTATCCTTACGCAGTATGACCATATAATGTGGCTAATACAGTTGATTACCATCAATTTGGAATAAATAGAATATGCATGTCTCCCGTTTTCGTTTGTTGCTAATCTAGTCAAGCTTTGTAAATTGTAATCATTGTATCTCAGTAAATAAGAATCAAATTTTAACGATCGAATTCCTTGCATATTGTCTTTGTCTTTTCTAGTTTTGTTTACATAGAATCCTTTTTTTTATGTCGGCTATCTATAATTGCGTAGTTAAATGGATGAACCTTAGCTACATGCATAGTAACATGGGATCCTTTTTTAATTTTTCTTCTTCATTCAAATCATTATCAACTTCATCAAACGAGCCCAAGCGGGACTTCAAGCTACAGTAAGGCACTTGGAACAGACAATAGTACTTTCTAAATCAATCTCGTCAAGTCAGTCTACATACTTCGAACAACATGATGTCGTTAAAAGACGTAACGGTACTCTGGTAGAAGAAGTTCCACGTACTGTTTTAGTTTTATAAACTTAGTTGCATGACTCTAGGTTTGAATTTTTTTAATAAGTTTACCAATTTTGAAAAATACCCCTTCTACTATATAAAAATGTTGTAAGAACAAAATTTAACACATGCATGAGTTATAAATTATTAGTAGAGGTGGCAAAATGGGCGGGCGGGCGGGCACGGGCGGCGGGCTAAACGGGCAACGGGCAAAACGGGCGGCGGGCAAAACGGGCGCGGGCTAAACGGGCACGGGCGAAACGGGCGGGCAAAACGGGCGGGCTAAATGGGCGCAAGCTAAAAAAGGAAAAAAAACATATAAAAACCTACAAATAAAAAATAAAAATACTTGTTTGAAACCCGGGATAAAAATTTTATTAAAAAATATTTGTCGAGTATACTAATTTGTATTTTACAAGTGCGCCCGTTAAGCCCATTTAGTTTCTTATATATGCGCCCGTTTAGCCCATTCATTATAAAAATGGGCAAAAAGTGCCCCATCCTTTTTGAAAATGGGCAAAAAGAGCCCATATGTATCAAAATGGGCAAGATTTGCCACCTCTAATTATTAGCATGTTCACCGCGCAATACGGCGACGAGTACACTTGATAATTTTTGTGACGAATACTTATTATTTCTTACCCATTACTATTTGGGCGAGTACCCGTGATGATTTTTTTGACGAATAAATGTTATTTGGGATAATATGTTGTAAATGTAACATTGTTGTCCAATTTTACTATGTTATACACTGTCTAAATAATCTTACCAAAAAACACACCCATATTACTTATCCTCTCTATTGTAATACAAGTTGCATTTCGTTTGGTTTTTATGACGTGGCACTCATTACCCACATGTTTGACCCGTTATATTTATTTGACCACGTTATTATCACTCAACCCTATTATCACTTGGGCCCACCCATTAATATCTCAACCTTACCCCCTTCCTTTATAAACCCGGATCCTCAATTTGTACAAACCATCACCCCCACACCCTTCATCCTAGTTGTTACAATCATTACCACCACCAACACCACGATTTCCTATGCTAATGGAACCCCTCGAGTCTCACACAAATACGCTCGACCCACTTGTGAATGTGGTTATCAATTAACAGTCCAAACAGCTTGGAACAAGGATAATCCAGAAAAAGGTTTATTGCATGCCCGAAATATGACCAAAAAAAGAAGTGTCATGTATACGAATTTTTTGTTGATGATTTACCAAGTGACTACTATAGGGAGCTGCTACTAAATCTGCATTCAATTGTGTAGAAAGGTAATAATGTTGACAAGACAAGGATGGAGAAAGAGTTGACTGCCACAAAGTCAAAGCTTGAGTTGTATCATAGGATATTCCTCATTTTGATTGGGATAATGGTGGGTTTCTGTGTTGTGTTAGGTATGAGGATTGTGTAGAAAGAATGTTATGGGTTTGTGTGTTTGTAACATTATCAGTAGTTGTCTTTGTGTTTTGTAATGGAATTTGACTCCATAAAGTCAAACTGTTATTAGCAATGAAAAATTTGCTAATTTTAATCTTATTTCTGGTGTCTTTTATTATTGTATACACAGTTAATGGAAGTAGAATTCAACAAATCACAAGCTTAAAGCAAACTGCATAGATTTAAAATGACTTTAGCAAGTCAATTAACTTCATAGATAACTGACTTTAGAAAGTCAAATACCACAAAAAGTACACGCTCAAGTTAGTTTCTGATGGAGCTAATTTTATCATGCCCTAAGTTAATACACAATACAAGGCTTCCAAATACACATAATCTAGATTATTTATAATTCAGAGTACACAAAAGATACACTTGGGTGATAGATTAGTCCAGGTTGAGAGCAATGTTTGTCGAGCTTCCTTCACCTTGAATCTTTCTTGCCAAGTTTCTTTTGATAATCATGCTGCTTGGTGGCCTTTGTCTTGTTTTAATTGGCCTTTCATCTGGGACTTCATTTGTTTCTTGACTAGGTATTTCATCTTTGATAGGAATTACAAATTCTTCTTGGTTTTCTTCGACAGCTTGATTGGTTGCTTGAGTACCTTGTGTATCAGCATTCATATCATAGTAAACACCAGGACTATCATCATCATCATCTAACCAGTAAGCCAAACCTCTTTGAAAGCTTTCCTTATGGTAACCAGGTGGTTGAAAACCTAACACCACCAACCCTTTTGAATGCATTCATGTTAGAATCATGATAAGTGAACCCAGGTATACGATGATCCATGTTACCACTCACACCAAGAGTACCAGCCACACCACTTCCAGTACCAGCCACACCACTTCCATAACCACTCACACCACCTGCTACATCACTACCATAACCACTCACACCACCTGCCACACCACTACCATAACCACTCACACCACTTGCTACACCACTACCAGAACCTCCATCACCTCTACCAGTACCAGCCACACCACTACCAGAACCGCCATCACCTCTTCCAGTACCAACCACACCACTACCAGAACCTCCAACACCTATTCTAGAACTTCCACCACCTCTACCAGAACCTCCAACACCTCTTCCATATACTCGACCACTTCTACCAGAACCTCCAACACCTCGACCGCCTCTACCGGAACCTCCAACACCTTGACCACCTCTACTAAAAACTCCAACACCTCTACCAGAACTTCCACCACCTCTACCTCAACCTCCAACACCTCTACCTGAACCTCTTCCAACACCACTAGCAGAACCAGTAGCATCACTTGCATCTTTTTTACTAGGCCTTCCAACTCTTTTCTTTTCTATGACTGGTTTTTGAGCAGGTGGAGCGTTACATCCTTTTTTGTTATGACCAACTTGAAATCAATTTTGACAAGTTACCGAACATCCTACCTTTGAGATCTTTTGTTTGAAGTACAATCACTAACTGTACTAGGGTCAGGGACTGCTAGATATTGAGCTAGGTCAATATTTCAATGATCCAAATAAACTTCAATCCCATCATATAACTTTGACAAATCATTCATGTGAATCAAATCATAATCATTCTCTAATTTCACCAAACCTTTCTCTAAATCACTATATGGCCGTCTATAGTACATACCAAATAGGCTGATACAATTTGTGGTCTTAATAATCAAACTCTTAAACTCAGCATAGCTTCACCTAGCAATATACATCTTCAACAGTACACCACTATCATACCTTAGTGGCGCATACATGAAAATCCCATCATTCCAAACATCCAACTCAATACCATCAAATACAGGTATAGTCATTCTGGAAAATAAAAAATAAAAAGTTACGGTTAGATACAATAATTAGGTATCCAATTAACAACTAAAAAGGGTAATAATAGTTTACATACCTTAAATTGCATTCAAATCAATTGGGTGTCGATCTAAAAAATTAGGGTTTAGAAAGGGGGGAATAATTGGGTTTGATTAAAGTGTGTGTGCGCGTGTATGATTTTAGAGTTTGGAAAAGGGGGAAAATGGTGATATATTTGGTGGGTGCGTTTTATGATAACCGGGGTTGAGTGAAAATAACGGGGTCAAATAAATACAACGGGTCAAACATGTGGGTAGTGGTGTGATAGGTGTGAAAACACCCATCCTTTTTACCACTTAATTGCAATAATAACCGAGCCAAACGTGTATTTTATGTCATTTATGTCGGAATTATGCGTGGTTTGTGTTTTTATTGTGATTTAGGACGAAAAGGTGAAAAGTGGAGAAAACACGGCATTCACGGGCTTTTATCGAAGAAAAAGACGAAAGATGAAGTCGAAAGATCAAGAGTGGAAAAAGAACGGAAGTCCAAGACCAATTCTGAAGATTTGTCGAGGAAAAAGTCAAAGGACGGAAGTTCACTAAAAAGCCGAAGAACTCGAGCCTTATTTATGAAGAAAATAAAAGACGAGTTCAAAGAAATCCCGAAGACAAAATCATTTAAGTCCAAGATTTAAAGAAGATTAAAGAAAGGAGGGACCTAATGACGCAATTAAGGAAAAGAGGAAAGAGGGAGGAAGCTTCCTAAGCTCCTCCCTAATCACCCCTATAAATAGCAACCAACCTCATTTGTTTAGAGTTGTTGGGTGGTTTGACAAACCACCACTTCCACCATTTTCATACTTGTCATTTCATTTCTTTCATTTTTAATTACTTGTTATGCACCTTTAATCCATTTAATTTTCAAGTAAGTTTTCATTCATTGTTCTTTAATCTTTACTTTTCTTGTCTTAATCTCTCATCTTCCTTTCTTAATTCTTGTTTGCTTTTGGTGCGATTTATATTTGATCCGTGTTGTTCATTCATGTTTTCGTGCCTTAAAAGTTCATCTTTTTATGTGTTGATTTTAAAGTTTACTTGTTTTTAAGTTTGGAAAAGTTGTTGTTTGAGCTTATTGATTCTGTTTCAGTTTAGATTCGTTCTAGTTTGGTGTAAGCTTATTTCAATAGCTTATTGCCTTTGCTTTTCTCGGATTCCTTATAAATCGGAAAGGGTATTAAAACCCCTTTCCGATCTGTTATTCCGACCAGCGACCACACCCTCTTTCCGATCTGTTGATCGGAAAAGGGTTTTGCTCTTTCCGATTTGAGCAATGTTATTCCGATAGGTCCCTAGTTGTCTTATTCCGATTGAGTCTCATTTTTTACATATTCCGATTAGTCTATTTTCAGCATTCCGATTGTACTCCTTTTTTCTATATTCCGATTGGATTCAATTTATGGGTTATTCCGATTGTGAACTTTTGAGATATTCCGACGGATGGACTTACCAACATTCCGATCAATTGATCGGAATACATTCCGATCTGGACTTTGCTCATTCCGATTTGCACTTTCCGTCGGGTACATTCCGATCGGATTCCGATTGGATTCCGATCGGGTGTATTCCGATTAGGAATTTTGTTTCGTTTTGTTATTTTGTTTTAGTTAAGTGTCAATAGTTCTCGTTTTGTTTTTAGTACATTTTAATTTCGTCTTGCATTTTTATTTAATTGTCAATTCACTTTTTGTTAAGTTTTAATTTTACGTCATTTAAATTCTCGTCATTTACTTTTAACGTTTTAAATATTGCACCGTTTTAGTTTCAACTAGTTTTAGCTTTAATTACTCGTCATTTATTTTTAAGTCTTGCACATTTATTTTACCAAAACCAAAAATATTTGTTTCACCAAGAACAACTAATCTCACACAATTAACCGGAAATCAATTCGAGAAGATACCGAGAAAACGAGCTTTCAACGATTAAAAATCTCTTACATTAAAATGGCGCCGCTGCTGGCTCTTTTCGTGATGATTGACGGTTTTTTATGAGAGACGCGTTGGCTTTTGAGACCCGTTCACTTGTGAACGTTATTTTTCGTATTCAAAATTGTTTTTCAAAAATCCAAAAACATTTGAAAAATCATAAAAAGCATTTCTTTTTCAAAGTTTTGCACCAAAAATATTCTTCGTGCTCATCTATCTTTCTTTATGGATTCTTATGTCCATTGCGTCGGTTGTGGGATACGATTGTACGGGAACGACTCTTGTCAATGGTGTACATGTGAGCGGTACGGAAACGATATCCAAGATACACAATTAATACCAGGATTTTGTCCTTTGTGCCACTCACTTAATTCGTCATTTTTGAACCCACCTATTCTTTCCCCGTGCATCTATTGTGGAAGCGATTCTTATTGGCATGTTTCGTGCCCGGTTCGATACCCGTATGATCACGGGCAAGAACCAGGGTACAATTATGACAATGATAATAGCTATCCACAAGACGCACCCAGTCTTTCTCCTCACCCGTTTTGCAACAACTGTGGGGGGTCCTCACGATACCTATTATTGTCAACCAATGAATTGTTATGAGCCAAATCCGTGCCCTCAGTTTTCTTCACCAATGGATTATTATGAACCAAACCCGGTTTATAATTCTTCTCCACCGAGGAACTACTATGAGCCACAACCATGCTATAATTCAGGTTTTCAACATTTTGAACCCCCACAGCACATCATCGATCATCAACCTTCCTTCGAACAATTGAGCCCCCATGAACAATGGGACTCTCTTGTTAAGCAAAGTCAACAAATTCAAGAAACTTTCAACAAGATCATCGAAAAATGGCAAGAGGATCAACGACAGGAGCAAATATCGAATATCGAGACTTATACTCCTCCTCCGGTGTATCCATACTATTATGATGATGACGAGGACGATGTCTATGATCTCAACCCATCTTCTGAGATTACTACTCCTATTCTTGATAACACCAATGCGTCTAAGGATAGTGATACCTCGAGTGAGATTCGTGATTTTGGTCTTGAAAAATTCTTTGATGAGGTTTGTGATATTCCGACTTTTGCGGAGCTTAAGGATGAGGTCGCTTTTAATGATGAATTCCAATTCGAGCCCGAGATTGCGAAAATTATCGAACGAGAGCTAGCTCTTTTACCTCTGCTTCCTCCTACAAGCGAGGTCGATTTTTCCAACATCGATGCCGAACTTGATGAGTTGGAGCATCTTATTTTTCATAATAATGACGAACCAACTCACTTGACCAATCATCCAATTCTCGAGGATTTACCTAATCAACACTCCTCCACTGAGAATTACGTTTACCACATTCGTGCGGATTTAACTTATCAACAATCCCCACAAATGAATGATGGTTTCGTACTTGATCGTGATCTTTTCGAGCGAGTTTCTGAAATCCTCAATGATGGGAACGACAAACCTTGGTTTGACGCACCTATCTATGATGAAGAAATCGAAGAGATTAACGTTCATGAGGATGAGTGCTTTGACCCGGGGGGTGCCATTGATTATTTTATGCTTGATGACCTTACGGCTTTGCCGCTTGCTGCTGAGCATCCATTGTCTTTAGGGAATGACAATGTGATTCCTTTACCCACCCCACCTCTCGTGGATCATTACTTCACATACTTCTCGTATGCTGAGCGGACCTTTCTCCCATTTAAGACTTATTCCCCCGCCTCTCCCTTGTTGATGTCCACCGGGGACGAGGACAAGGTCTTTGATCCCGGTATTACATTCGAGGCTTCCCCATGGACCATTTAATTCGGGGACGAGTCAGGCTCGTGACTCGGTCAACAAAAACAAGCGCTTTTTGAGAGGCAACCCAATTATCTATCTTTACCTGTTTTCACCATAAGTGTAGGGGGACCCCCGTGGTGTTTCTTGCTTTCTTTCTTATCATGTGCAGGGATTAGAGCTTAAAAAGACACACTCTTGATGACTTTTGACGAACCGTGATTCCGTGTTCCCTTCTTCCCGGTTCTATCCTAAACTCTTTTTGATTCACTATTTTATATTTCTCAATATTAAAATAGGAATCTCTTTAGTTGTCTCTTTCTTAGCGAGATTTAAACAACGTGCACAATGTCCTAAGTGTAGGGGAGTTTACTTCCACATGCTTAAACATTGAGGACAATGTTTATCTTAAGTGTAGGGGGGACTTCTATCGTAGTTAAGTGGCCTTTTCCTTGTATTTGTCCTCATTTTAACCGGAAAATTTGATTTTTCGACATTTTTCAAAAATTTTTGATCTATTTTGGCCTATTAGTTTTTACTTTTATATAGTTATTTTCTTTCCTTATTAGAATAAATTTTAATAAAGTGGTTTTAATTTTCAAACGTTGTGAATATTTTGACTCAACCCGAGTTTACTTATCTAAGTTTACTCTAGCTAGTATCCTTAACGTGTTTAAGTCAAGTTTTGCTAGGCTTTTATATAGGGAGCTATAAAACGCGAAAGTCTTAATGCTCGCGGGTTAAGAACAAGAACTTTTCGCAAGTTCCTATAATTGATCCTAGAGAGTCGTTTATCAAGGGAACTTTAAAATGCGATTTCTAAACTTGAAAAAGTCTAAGAATTTGCAAGATCCTATAGGCGACTCGAAAACCCAAAACTTTGATTTAATTGGCTAAGCATCCACGAGTCTCATTCCTTGAGATTTTAAACTGTGGAGAAGGAGAGATGATTGTAGGATCGTGTTTTTCTAAGGATTTAGCATTGTATGGATTAATCTATTGATATGGATGATAAATGGAAGAACTAGAGAGAGAAAGAAGAGAGAGAAAGGAGAGGATTAAGAAGAAAGATGAAATGTGATTATGTAGAATGGAAGTGAACCAACAACCCCTCCTAACATGCTAGGAGGGGGGTTTATATAGCCCACCCTACATGTGGGCTATATGGGCTATATTGGATCACGAGCCCAATATCATTGGAGTGACCGATCCTTTCTAAATACGTAAAAACGTATTTCCAACAATCTCCCCCAAAGGGAGGTCACTCCAAGTTACAATGTCCTAAATAGTCTAAAGCTTGTGATCTATGCTAATAATGATGTGACCGAGACTTTCCTTGGAAAAACGTATTTCCAATAATCTCCCCCAAAGGGAGGTCACACCATTTTACAAAATCTTAAACCTAGCATACTATGCTTTAGTCTTTGATCTTGTTCTTGTGAATATGCTGATGAGATCTTTGACTTTAGTCTTGAGCATGTTCTCTTGCCTTGACCTTGTGCATTCATCACTTGTGATATTCGCCTCTGCGTGACTTCATGTTCCACACACTTATACCTTTATAATTCTTGAAAGCTTCAGAGTTTGATACAGCGGAAGACTTGACCTTCAGACTTTCTTGAATTCGTTGAAGTACTGAGTGTATGCAGTATAAGCATGTGGGGACGAATTCTTCTTGGATTCCGCAACGCCACCGTCTTCAAATGCCGCAACATAAGTAGACACGAAAGAAATGGCTTTGAACATTTCATTCTAAATCGGTAGCATTTTACCTCCGGTCGGTGAAGACCATTAGACGATATTAGATATCGTACCCGTGACGGATAGTTTCAATTAAGTAACTTCCTGACAGGATTTCGTAGGTAAACCCGTTCTCTTTATTCGACCGTCCAAAGCTGACTGCGAACATAAAGAGTGAATCATTTGGATAATAATATCCGCATGATTTGAAGCCGTCAATTCATGTTCCTGGAACAAGTGAAATTCAATTAAGAACCGCACCATTGTTGCTTTCCAGTTGTCACGAGCTTGATTCGTATAGAATCTTGCAAGTTACCTACCAAGTGCTGTTTGAGGTTAACACTAGAAGGATTTCCACTCATCACCGTGAACACAAAGGTATCACTCTGAGTGTTCTGGCAAGATCACTGAGATATTGCGTAGAGGCCTGGAACTTGTTTAAATTCAGTTAAGAATTAAACAGCCGTTGCTTTCCAGTTATCACAAGTTTGATTCACGAAGAATCGCACAAGTCACCTACCATGAGCTTTTTGATATTCGCTCAAGAAGGATTTCCATCTTCATTGTAAATACTTTCGTATTACTCGGATGTTCAGGCAAGATCATGAAGATTTTGCGTAGGACTCTTAAGATCTTTTTTACTTTTCACAATGTATGAAGAAGCAAGGAATTATGAAAGTGTGTCCTAATGAGATATTTAATGATCTCAAATGGCTCTAGACTCGATCGTGCACTTTGGATTTTAGTGATCGGAGGCTGGAGAGGAGTGCCACCTTTTCAATACCAATTTATTCGGAGTGAATAAATCAATAGATAATGTGTTGTCTCCGTGTGATTAAAACAAATATCTTTTAAGAGATATATGAGTTAGCTGGGATGGGTTGTGCTTTGCATCACTGGGTCCATGATGTCTGTCTTCAATATCAAGAATCATTAAACAATGATCTTAATAGCATATGTATTGACCCGGTTTCTGCCTAAGTTGTAAGGAGGGCTTCTTTCTTTACACCCTTTATCTTTACAATTCTTTTTCATTCTTCAACCCCTTCAATGCTTACCAATACGTCATCACTAGCACCTTGTTGTGATTGTTCCAGTGCTAACTTAAGTGCTTGGTCGGCATTCAACTACGTTCACAATTTTTCTCCATCTTTCCTAAGGACTACTATTTCTAGCTATGGAATGTCCTTGGGAAGATTCCTCCGGTTCTAGAGAAATCATTGGACTTTAACCTATCCTACCATCCTTATGTCACCACAATCTTCACCGTCGTGAATAGAGATGTTTTGGGTAAGTGTATGTCACCATGAAATCCATTTTGATAGTGCAAATCCATTTTGCTCCCCCTTAACATATACCACGATATCCGAAAACATTTCGCACATGTCGGGATGAGCTAGCACGTTAAGTCAAACCATTTGTGATTAATCATTTCCAATATTAAATCACATTTTCTCCCCCATATTAAAAATATTAACCCAATCAATGTTTTTAATATCAATTGACTTAATAGCATTTTAAGAAAATTTTGGGAAGAAAAATGCAAAGCCAATTATCTTTATGAATTACACAAGCTCCCCCTCAAATTAATGAGGGTGTACTTGAAACGTAAATTAAATACCTTTTAAACACAAGTGTAAGGTATTTATCACGTGCAAAGATCATATATGATAATGTATTCACAAGATTAGCAATTTATGAGGTTGGACCTGAATGATGGAGAACATCATATGAAAGAAGCACATGGTTCTTGTTCACGAATGTTGGTCGCCTCATCATGTCTGAAGTTATCTCTTTACTCCATGTGTACGATTGATATCTTTGTCTTGACACCAACATGTGAACTTGGCACTTTTAGCGTCAAAGATTCTGATTGCTGGACAATTGCTCCCCCTCAATTGCTGACCCGTGTTCTATTGAAAGAGCTGTAGTCGCCGTTTGAGTAGTCGCATCGTCGAGTATGTAGATATCAATTGTAAATTGCTACGGTTGGTAGAGATGATAACTTCATAAAAACAAGATTTCTCTTGTTTTAACAAATAAATGCACTGACACGTACATATATCCGTGTTAGATTGTGTTATAAAGTGAACACAATCCCTTACATGGTTGTAAAGTAAACCATTGCTCGAGAAAATTAATTCCCGTTGTTGAGTCAAAGCTTTCCGGTGAAATGCTTGACTTGATTATGAAAAACGGGTTACTATCTGAAATAATAGCAAACCATATTGAGCATGTTTTAAAACATTTGAACTTCTGCTCGAACTTTATTTACAACCCCGTGTCATTAGTGAATGACATTTCTAGTATCGTAAATATTATCGATTCCAGAAGACATGCTCTTTTTATCAAAACATTTTTTGAACACACAATTTTGAAAGATTTAGAATTTTTTTTTTTTTTTGAGAAATTCTCGAAAAATTGTGTTCAACGTTTTGAAAACCAATTACTTGAGCTTAAGATGTTGAATATCTTACAAAACGAGCTCAAGTCCGAGAAGTTGTAAACTTCCCGTTGTTAAGGATAAGTTACCTTCGACGATAAACTTTCCTTTTAATTGAAGAACGAGTTCTAAGCTGACATTTACTTAGAAGTCGTTTTCATGAGCTTGAAAAATTTTGAATGTTTTAACGTAAAGCTCATGACCGAGAAAGGTGAATTTCTCGTTATGAGGAAAAGTTCTCTTATTTAAAAGATTCACTTTCCTTTCTGAGCTTAAAACCTGGAATGTTTTAATACAAGCTCATGACCGAGAAAATTTAATTTCCCGTTACGAGGATAAGCTATCTTTAAAGATAAGCTTTCCTAAAATTGAAGTCCGAGTTACAGTCTGATATTTAACTGTAAGTCATTGTGCATGAGCTTAAAAACTTCGAATGTTTTTAATATAAGCTCATGCCCGAGAAAAATTAATTTCTCGTTGTGAGGATAAGTTTATCATCGGCGATAAACTTTCCTTAATTTGAAGATCGGGTCATCATCTATTTAATGATGAGCCTTATACACGAGCTTAAAACCTTTGAATGGTTTTAGGATAAGCTCGTGTCCAAGAAAACTTAATTTCTTGTTAAAAGGGTAAGTTATCGTTGCGTAGATAAACTTCCCTGTCTCTGAAGTCCGGGTCATCGTCTGTCATTTAACGAGGAGCCATTGTGCATGAGCTTAAAAACTTGGAATGTTTTTGATATAAGCTCATGCCTGAGAAAAATTAATTTCTCGTTGTTAGGATAAGTTTACCATCGGCGATAAACTTTCCTTTCTTTGAATAGCGAGTTATAGTCTGTGATGTGACTATAAGTCCTTTATGCACTGTAAGCTTAACTGGAAATCCCCTGAGACACTTGTTTCTTAGATATCAGCTTCTTTAGCAGCCAAACTCTGAAAGTGTCCTTAATTGAATGGTATACAATGATTGGACCGCTTCGTTCTTTTGGAACATCCTCTTTGGTACCTGCATTTTCATTAGGAATTTGCATGCTTGGATAAGGGTTAGCGATATCTATCTTAGAAGCAAGTGGGGGTTCACAGTTGGCCTTACTTGTGCCAGAGGTGTTCTGAGGAGATGATTCACTTGTCTTAGCTGGTAAACGTTTCCTTTTATAGAAAACCTTAAGTTCAGGCTTAGGTGATGCATCCTCCTTTTCAATTTCCTCCCTAGTAGTCTTAATAGAATCGGAGACTATCCTAGTTAAAGGGCACTCGTTTTCTACAAGGGTGAAAGTTCTACCAGTGGGGCGCCACATTTTACCAATGGGTTTGATTTTGGCAACCCACTGGGATTTAAGTCTAGCACGGGAGTTCACCTCATTAAGTAGTTTCTTGATACAAGAATAATGATTTGCCGTAAAGACACATTTTCTACATGTTTTACAAGTAGCATATTTAATGTCCGAGTAAGATCTAGAATTCCTAGAAGATTGATTGATGCTCCTAGGATGTGACATGCTACGGTTAGCAGTGTTGGGTAAACTAGAAGGCATCTGACTAGGTTTGAAATTTCTATCTCTTACTTGTGTCTTTTGCTTAGCTTCCCTTAGACCAAAAGTATGGCGAACGTCATTTGAACTAGTTCTAGACGTATTCTTTGGACTATGTCTAGGGAAATTAGAGGCAATCATGTGATTAGGTCTTGCAAAAGCTGTTTTAGTCACATTGGGCCTAGATAGTGGAGTGACTGTTCTAGAAAGATGAACCATATCAACTTGGGAGGCAAACCGCGGTCTCGAGGATTGTGATCGCTCGGATCTAAATGCAGTCGGTTGTCGAATGAACTGATTTGTAGGCGGTTTCCCCAAGATTGATGATTTTTCAAGCTTAGTGTCCACACTAGTTCCTTTGGTTTTCCTTAACTCATTTTTCTGAGCCGCTATTGCAAAAACCTTTTCTTGAACTTGAGCCTTTAAAGTCTCATTCTCTTTGAGCAATTCATCTTGGGATGCCAACTTAGATTCAAGCAACTTAATTTGTTTCAAAAGATTATCCTTTTCAGCTTTAGAATCTAGAACATTTTGATCCAATTTTCGTTCAAGAACAACGTTTGACTTTTCAAGTTTTTCAAAATATGTTTCAAATTTCTCCGTTTTCTTTGAAAATTCAATTTTAGCATCCTCAAGCTCTTTGGATTGCTGAGCTAAAATGGTTTCAAGCTCTTCAGTCCTAGACACAGAATTGGTTAAAGAAGCAGTCATAAAGCACATATCATGATCTTTAGCATTCTGATCATTTTCACCCTCATTATGATTCACATCGGATGAATCAGAAGTGGTATTGCTATCACTCTTTTCCATCCCATGTTCGGCATAGATAGGGTCGGAATGCTCAACATGCTGTAAATCATTGTTAGATACAATATTCAATTGTACCCCAACTATTGGCTCTTCGTCATGCATGCTTGAATCATGTTGGCGTGATGCAATGACGCTGCTATCAGTGTTAACCAATGTGGTCTCCTTTGAGTTATCCGTAAGACCATTTGTTTTCTCTGGCATCTGCATCGGATTTTCTTGTATTCCACTATCATGCTCTAATTGAAGTTGTGAACTTTCATAAATCAGAAGTGCAATAGATTTCATGAAATTGAGCAATCTATCACTGAAGTCTTTAACCTCGATTTGTGTGTCTTCAAAGAATGACTGGCAGATCGTTGAAGCTTCAACCTTGGCAGGATCAAACTTAAAGAACCTCGAAAAATGTTGCACTAGAACTTGAAGTGAATGTGAGGATTCAATTTGATTAATGTCTTCTTTGTTGATTTGCTCTAGTAGTTGGTTAACTTTGAGGAGCATTTGGTGGACGAAAATGGTACGATCTTGACCGAAGAGTGTCACAAAACCGCTTCCTTGTTTAAGTAGAGAAATGTTCGACAGATGGAACCGAAGTAGTCGAAATAAAGACATTCTACTTTCTCTAGCTTTAACTTTCATTTGATGTGAATCTCCCTCTTTAGATGGCAAATTCAACGAATCCATTGAATGTCGATGAAAATTTCTTAGATCACCGATTAAAGTCGTAGCCACTAAAAAATAAAAATTCAATGTAGCCAATTTTCTCGGTCTCGTCAAAAGAACTTTGTCACTTTGTCTCGATTTTTGTTTTCAAATCTTGTCTCCTTAAACCTATTTCCAACCAAAAAAACAAACGGCAAAAAACAAAAACAATACTAATTGATATTGCGATATTACAATTAGTTTGATACCATAAACAATATTAAACGAGTTGTCATTCTCCTTAAATTGTTAGCAATATTAATTGTAAGCTTAACGGAAGAAACAAAAAAAAAAAAAAAAAAAAAAAAAAAAAAAAAAAAAAAACAAACGACAAGATACACACTAAGTTATCATGAATTTTAGTCGGGCCCAAAGTGAAAGCCCAACAGATTTCAGACGCAATTTAAAACTAATATGCGGAGTTAAAAGTCAAGCTTAACACACGTGGTATGCTTCAAATGTGAGTCACAACAATATGCATCTTACCCCACGTTTTGTATAAACAAGAAAAGAAAGGTGGCTTAGTACCACACACGTGGCAGTCAAAACGTAGTCCTAGTTTCCTCCGCCCCAATATTAAAAGAAAAGAAGAAATATTCCCAATAATATTAAAGCCAAAACAATCTCACAAACTTTGTAAATACCGCCCCTCTCTTTTTTCTCTGACTATTCCTTACCTAATATCTCTCTCTCTCTCTAATCTGTTTTCTCTCAACTAAACAATCTCAAACTACAAAACCTAATCTGTATGTTTTACTCCGCCCCATCTTATATCAAATCATTCAGCCACCAATCAATCAATTAATCGACACTAATCTACTCATCAAAATCCCACCGTATATAAATCAAGCAAGAATCTGTCCAATCTTTTGATACGAACCCAATTGAATGAAAAATCAAGATGAAGAAAAAAAAAGAACGGCTTCAAGATCACGTATGTGGTCTCAGGTAGGGTTGTATTTATCTTCGTGTGCGTTAGTTTTGGTGTTTGGATCGATGAAGGTTTGATGTCACTGAGATCTTTTTTATGTTTTGAGTGTCTTCGAGGCTATGTTTTTCGAGGCTGTGTCTTCGAGTGAAGTGGGTTTGGGTAAGACGAGAGGATGTGTTGGATTTGAGAGTTGAGAGTTGTGTACTGTGTGTTCGAGGGTCTGTCGAGTCAGTCGTGGGGAGTTGATTCGAGGGTGATTTTTGGGTTCGAAAACCAGTGGAGTCTAGTCTTGAGAGATGAAACGAGTCTGATGGGTATGTTGGATAAAATCTATTTTGGAGTCAAGTATGTTGGGATCGAGTCGTGTCTGGTGCGACTTGAGTTGAATATGAGGTTCGAGTTTGAGAGGGAGAGGTCTGTTTGGGTCGTGGGTCACAGTTTTAAAGAGTCTTGAGTTGGTTTTGGTCGAGTCCCTAAATTTTTCAGTCGAGTATTGGATAGACGAGGGTGTGGGTGTGTTTTTGTTCGAAAGGTGAGGGAGACGAGATTGTAAAACGAGTTTGTAAAATGAGTTTGTAAAATGAGTGTCTTTTGTTTGAGTTTGTTAGTGTGATAACTTTGAAAGAAATAATCTTATCGCAATATTTTTTAAAAAAACAGTCATCGCGATCTTCAACCATTCCATCGCAATACACACACATCTCATCGTAATATTTTCATTTCCATCGCAATATCAAAAACTTTCCATCGCAATGTGACGAAAAAAAATTCGGCAGAGTTTCGACTCTCTTGAGCCTAATTCCCGTCACAATACGATCGCAACGTGCTATCGCAATCACGTCGGAATAAGGGTGTCGGAATCCTTGATCGCAAAGTAGAACCCGAGGGTTATTGCGATCGGAATGTTCAAACTTGGTACTTTCCGATGGATGTGTAAAACGCAAATACAAACCTGGTGACCTTACCGTATGGAGTATAGATCGAAATAATACAAGCCTGTTTGAGACAAAAGTGATGAACTGAAAAAGCTGATGTAGTACAGTAGACAATACTTAAAAAAAATTTGACAAAAAGTTGATAAATAAGTAAACTTTTAAGATGGAGCAAACGTTTGACTATACTGATTACTTAAAAATATTTGAGAAATTTTAAGAACAAAAGTAATCAATACTGATAACGTAAAGAAATAAATTTGAGAACTTTTAGGAAAAACTTTTAGAATATAAATACCATTTTATTCTTAATAACTTAAACTTAAAGAAAAAATTATACGAAGGAAAAAAGATTGTAAAAGAAGAAACTTTTCCACTAAATCAATAGATAAAAAACACGCTAATCCGAAGATTCAACCATGCTCTTGATACCAATTGTAGGATCGTGTTTTTCTAAGGATTTAGCATTGTATGGATTAATCTATTGATATGGATGATAAATGGAAGAACTAGAGAGAGAAAGAAGAGAGAGAAAGGAGAGGATTAAGAAGAAAGATGAAATGTGATTATGTAGAATGGAAGTGAACCAACAACCCCTCCTAACATGCTAGGAGGGGGGTTTATATAGCCCACCCTACATGTGGGCTATATGGGCTATATTGGATCACGAGCCCAATATCATTGGAGTGACCGATCCTTTCTAAATACGTAAAAACGTATTTCCAACAATCTCCCCCAAAGGGAGGTCACTCCAAGTTACAATGTCCTAAATAGTCTAAAGCTTGTGATCTATGCTAATAATGATGTGACCGAGACTTTCCTTGGAAAAACGTATTTCCAACAATGATAGAGCCAATTATAAGTTCGGTATTCTTTCGTGAATTTATGTGAGTTAATTATAAGCCTATTCTCCCTCCGCTTGTTAATAAATTTATCTGCAATAAATAAGGTTGTACGATTTAAAAGGTTACTTAGCTTCTAGCCCCAGATCGTTTAAAAGTTGCTCGGTACGGATTAGAGTTCATAGCCAAGGCATAACTTATTGAAGCGGGATGAGAAGATTGGCGAGTCCGAAAAGGCCCTAACAAGGCATGAGGGCTACATTTTGTTGCTAAAGATCCAAAAGTGATGTGAAGAATCATTTATCGAAAATCAATATGAAGGATCGAGACACACGACGAAAAGCAAGAACTCCCCAAAAGTCATGGAGAAATCTATCCGAAAAGACCCTAACAAGGTATGAGGATAAATAGATCCAAGTCCTAAAAGGAGGCGGATCGTTGTATATCGAAGTCCAAGATAAAGATTGGAGAAAAATAAAGAAGTCGTGGTCTAAAGATGAAGAATCTCTCAAAACTTCAAGTGAAGAAATTCCTATTACGAAGAGAAGACCATAATTTCAAGAACGTCTCTCGAAGATTCGAAGTATGAAGTCCCTGCCAAATATCGGTCCGAGAAAGGTCTCAAATCGTGAAGCAAGTTATGCCAAGATATGAACTTTATGAGGTCCCGAGAAGCAGTTTTAAAAGATTTGGTCCTTTAGCTAACTATTGATTAAATCGTTCACTTTATTTTCGGCCTAAATAACTATCGAAATAAGTCAAACAATGTATCCTCGTGATCATTCAAGACAAAAATAAAATATAAGAGATATACCTAGGAATAAGGGAGTCTAAGTGAATAATTGGCCCACATGAGTTCATGGTAGTTTGCTAACTTATAATAACAATGATCTCATTTTTAAGCTTGGTATGGGGAACGTGAAACTTGAGGATGATGATCATTCACGACATTTTCAAAACCCAAGGTATGTTTTTTATTTCTTTACTTTGTATGTTTATAATTTTCTATTTCTTTAATAAAGGCTAATGTGGATTGATTATGATGGAAAATGTAATCTTGCTTTGTAACTAATGCATTGCATGAGGACATTGCAATGGTTAAGTGTAGGGGATTTGATAGGTGTGAAAACACCCATCCTTTTTACCACTTAATTGCAATAATAACCGAGCCAAAACGTGTATTTTATGTCATTTATGTCGGAATTATGCGTGGTTTGTGTTTTTATTGTGATTTAGGACGAAAAGGTGAAAAGTGGAGAAAACACGACATTCACGGGCTTTTATCGAAGAAAAAGACGAAAGATGAAGTCGAAAGATCAAGAGTGGAAAAGAACGGAAGTCCAAGACCAATTCTGAAGATTTATCGAGGAAAAAGTCAAAGGACGGAAGTTCACTAAAAAGCCGAAGAACTCGAGCCTTATTTATGAAGAAAATAAAAGACGAGTTCAAAGAAATCCCGAAGACAAAATCATTTAAGTCCAAGATTTAAAGAAGATTAAAGAAAGGAGGGACCTAATGACGCAATTAAGGAAAAGAGGAAAGAGGGAGGAAGCTTCCTAAGCTCCTCCCTAATCACCCCTATAAATAGCAACCAACCTCATTTGTTTAGAGTTGTTGGGTGGTTTGACAAACCACCACTTCCACCATTTTCATACTTGTCATTTCATTTCTTTCATTTTTAATTACTTGTTATGCACCTTTAATCCATTTAATTTTCAAGTAAGTTTTCATTCATTGTTCTTTAATCTTTACTTTTCTTGTCTTAATCTCTCATCTTCCTTTCTTAATTCTTGTTTGCTTTTGGTGAGATTTACATTTGATCCGTGTTGTTCATTCATGTTTTCGTGCCTTAAAAGTTCATCTTTTTATGTGTTGATTTTAAAGTTTACTTGTTTTTAAGTTTGGAAAAGTTGTTATTTGAGCTTATTGATTCCGTTTCAGTTTAGATTCGTTCTAGTTTGGTGTAAGCTTATTTCAATAGCTTATTGCCTTTGCTTTTCTCGGATTCCTTATAAATCAGAAAGGGTATTAAAACCCCTTTCCGATCTGTTATTCTGACCAGCGACCACACCCTCTTTCCGATCTGTTGATCGGAAAAGGGTTTTGCTCTTTCCGATTTGAGCAATGTTATTCCGATAGGTCCCTAGTTGTCTTATTCCGATTGAGTCTCATTTTTTACATATTCCGATTAGTCTATTTTCAGCATTCCGATTGTACTCCTTTTTTCTATATTCCGATTGGATTCAATTTTTGGGTTATTCCGATTGTGAACTTTTGAGATATTCCGACGGATGGACTTACCAACATTCCGATCAATTGATCGGAATACATTCCGATCTGGACTTTGCTCATTCCGATTTGCACTTTCCGACGGGTACATTCCGATCGGATTCCGATTGGATTCCGATCGGGTGTATTCCGATTAGGAATTTTGTTTCGTTTTGTTATTTTGTTTTAGTTAAGTGTCAATTGTTCTCGTTTTGTTTTTAGTACATTTTAATTTCGTCTTGCATTTTTATTTAATTGTCAATTCACTTTTTGTTAAGTTTTAATTTTACGTCATTTAAATTCTCGTCATTTACTTTTAACGTTTTAAATATTACACCGTTTTAGTTTCAACTAGTTTTAGCTTTAATTACGCGTCATTTATTTTTAAGTCTTGCACATTTATTTTACCAAAACCAAGAATATTTGTTTCACCAAGAACAACTAATTAATCGGAAATCAATTCGAGAAGATACCGAGAAAACGAACTTTCAACGAGTAAAAATCTCTTACATTATGGTGTCACGTCATAAAAACCAAACGAAAATGCTAATTGTGTTACAATAGAGATGATTAGTAATGGTGGGTGTGTTTTTTAGTAAGATTAATTAGACATTGTATAACATAGTAAAATTGGACAAAAATGTTACATTTACAACCTATTATCCCTTTTGAGAACAGGGAGTTTAACAACAGAGAGAGTGTGGGAAAAAGGTGTAGTTGTATGAGTAACTACAATATCTATGGCTTATGCACCTTGTGGAGGTGCAGGATGCACAACTTGAGGTTGTCCCTGTGGTATGGGATCAGGATCTGTAATTTCTTCCAAGTGAGGATCATCATCGGCTTGAGACATTGATTTTGGTGTGAGTGGGGATTTAGGGTTGTGTTATTCTTATTCAGAGTTCCTCAACAAGCTTTGATACCACTTGTTGATCCCTTTGAATGGATCTATATTCTTTTAAGAATTTGTACAATAGTTTGTAATCAAACTAGAGCAATTGAGAACTCTTACTCAACCAAACAGGTTATGCATAATCTAACTTATAAAGCAAAAAAGAAAAAAATTACTTTTAACTATTCGATTCTCTATTAATCGACTTTCAATGAGGTACAATAAACTCATCATACCCATGTTTCTTTTATAGAGTAAGGAACCCTAAAAACCTTAAAATATTCTATAATGATAAGTATATCACACACGATATCTTATCAATATTCTAAACTATTAAGTATATCACATAATATATACTCTAACTATAACTATGACATATCTTTTCTAAAGATATATTCGCCCTAATCAATATAGCAGTACTTACAATATACTAACAGTACTTGCTATGTACCGCGTTAACACTAACGGTACTTGCCAACACTAACAGTACTTGTACTTATAATAACGGTACTTGGTATTTTACAAATAACTCCCAACACTAACAATCCCCTCTAAAGGTAGATCAATTGGATCTTACACGCTTCTTTACTTGTTTTGACGTTCTGTTATTTACTTGCAAGTTCTCATGTAGCTTTTTCTGAGTTTCTTGAGTTCTCAAAGTTTGTATAATCTCATTAATCAACTATCATATGTTCTACTCTTATTAAATATGTTTGTTCATCGCATGACATGATTTGTCTTCAAATTTTAGGTCTTTAAAAATTCCAAAAACCT
The DNA here is from genome assembly GCA_025667525.1 of Glebionis coronaria. Classification (NCBI taxonomy): domain Eukaryota; kingdom Viridiplantae; phylum Streptophyta; class Magnoliopsida; order Asterales; family Asteraceae; genus Glebionis; species Glebionis coronaria. The sequence goes on along the minus strand of JANFOE010000374.1, from coordinate 592,980 downwards.
TCCAACAAGCTAACAATCTTCTGATTCAAGCAAAGGCACGCACAACCTATGTAGATACTTCTTCTGGCTTTTCAACGGTTAGGATCTCCATTTATACCATTTTGTAGATATACTATTCGGCCTATCTTGATTGTTGCAACATCTTTCACCGTTATTTCCTCTTTTTATGATTCACTAGGAGTCTACCCGTCCGATGGACGGTTTTCTCACTAACTCACTAAATTAGTTAAACGGTATATTAAAGGAGTTATAAAAAATAATGTAATATTAACATGTTTAAATATAATGCAAAAGTTAATGCGAGTTATTAAAAAAAAGGCCACATACAAATCTTAAAAGAGTTTGTACATCCATTGGCAAAACAAAACAATATAGAAACTTGTCTTAGAGTAGCTAACTAAGGGGTTTAAGCCGAGTAGTTGATGATTTAATTCCGTACTGCTTCTTATGCGAAATCATTAAACTTCACACCATTCACATTGTGCCAACTGTAGTGATGATTCCAAATCTTGTGCCTACAAAAGACAACCCGTCCAAAAGAGTCAAAATACATTTCAATTTTATTTGCACGGTCCTAAATCGTGTTTTTATGGTAAAGTAATGATATGTAGTCATTTAAACCATGTTATACAAACTTTAACATTATAAATTTAAAATATATATGACCAATTCAATAGTTAGACCTGAATTCGCATCTACATACTTTAGTCCACACTGTTTTTAGAGGGACTTCTACTAGATAAACTAAGCATATGAACACTTCGAGTGTTTTTTGTCCCTTAATACCTTTTGTCCCTTTATACCGCTAATTACAAATTACTCTCGATCGTTCCGGCTAGTGTTTAATGATGGAAATAAATTTAAAAACATGTTGAATATACTAGATGGGCATATTTTAGAAATGAGAAGATAAGGGGATTAGTTTAACTGATTTTTTCAGGTTACTGGTTCATGTTGGGCATCTTTTTTCTATGGATGAGGAAACCTTATATGCATTTACCTGTAAGTGTATCAAAAGTTGATACAATATTAAAGAACTTAGCTACTTCTATTGTATTATAACCATGATTAAGGATTTAGTTGTGCAAGTAACAGCAAGGAGTTCTATATGGCTGCAACTATCGGCTATTTCCTTGGAATTGTTTTCCCGTTATATCTATTTGTTGCATACTCCTTTTACTTAAAAGGAATATGTAGTGCATTTTCAAAGTTATGATTTTTGAGTCAGATTTAGATGCTAAAAGGGATAAAGGAGACCACCCAGCTATTCAAGTTTTGAGATAAAAGAAAAGGTGTATATGTATCTCTTGACTTGTTGTCGTTGTTGAATCTAAGCTTTCATGTAATGGTACAATAAAAGTCCCTTTACCACCAGTGTGGACTAAAGTTTAGCAAAAAATATTATTTGAGCTTTTAGAACTTATAAGATAACATAGAAAGAATAGCTTATGGGTGTGAATATAAATTAACACTGGCAATAAGCTACAAAATACACCAATAACCCAAAAGTTGACCATAATTATTATCATGCAAACTTGATGTAAACTTCACATGTACATACACATATGGACTTAGCTTAAACTACTTAATCGCCTACACAACTTCGTCCAATTTAAGGTAGCAGGTCAAAAAATGCTAAAATAAATAATGTATAACATACCGCAAAGAGATTGTAACTTTATTCTCTTCACGGAGTCACTCATGGGGCTACATGAACTGACTCATGCGGGTACTACCGCAAGCTGCATGAAAGAAGTCATTAAGCAAATTAGTTCGAGTCTATACATTCGCCAATGAATTCATACATCACATAATATCATTTCCTTAACAACTGTGATCCCTATCAGTAGTAGTTTACCAAAGGAATTAATCAAATATTTCAATTCCACAATGACACAATAGTCAGAGCATCTATAAAAGAAACGGGGACTTAATAAGATGGAATAAAAAAACAAAAACAATAAAAAATAGATAGTAGACAACTAAATAGTCGCTCGAGGCTATAACTATACTAAATCTAATCCATAATCAATCTTAATAAGGATCTTAATCAAATCGGAACTTAAATAAAATGTTTTACTTTATATCATGCAAACACTCTACATAAGTACCAAACACCTCATGAAATCACAAACAATAATCACGAAGGACCTTAATTTAAGATACATTGATCTAATACTACACTATAACTATTCCATATTTGTAAATTTAGCAAAGTACATTCTTTTTTATACACTATTGACCAATTTTTTATCATTCATTTTGTTTTCTCGAAAATGAAAACTACAATTTTGGTTTTCGGGTTATAAAATGACAGTATCCAATCATACCTGCACATTGCAATCCGGCTCCATTTTAGTGAAACTCTTCCTCAAGCAAGGCAGCCGATAAGTCTTCGAAGATATCAAAGTGCTTACAAGTGTAGTCGGCAAACGTGACAGGATTATAAAAAACTTAAACTTGTTAAGCGTAATGATCGTGGAAGATTTACTTGATAACCAAACATATATAAAGATGTACTATGGCAAAACCTGTAGAATAAATCTCTTGTGTAGTATATATTTGCTCATTGGCTGGAAATTGGATAGCAACATGAATAATCTCGGCAAATGAAGGAAGGAGTCCACTATAAGAAGCATGAATTGGTCAAAATAGCAGAAAAGAAGGCCTTTTAAAAGGGTAATAATAGATGAAGCATACATGCCTGACCGTTTAAATACTTTTTGGTACTGACGATAGAGGTGATAATTCTCATAAACAAATATCTAAAATATGTACACTCCATCAAGGATGTATACCTCCCTGTTATCATTGGTGGATATATCAACATTTGGGATTATACATATCAGCCCCATTCCTTGCCGAAGCAAGATGCATCCAAACTGCACAATAACAAAAAAAGTTCAGATTTATAAATTATAAATCTTGACATTCGGTGTGGTCCTGTTACTTTTCCTAAACGGTGGTCTATTTTTATGGGAAAACACATTTAACATTGCAAAAGATCAAGATATTAGCATAAATAATTTGCATTGTGTAATTACCAACATATATTATATTGACTGCAGTCAAAAGGTTTGAAACATATATGGTTAGCTAATCCACAAAACATGATCATCAATGAATCAACGTAGAGGTAACAGAATGGTCAAGACGCTCGGGTAACGGGCACGTATCTGGTATGGGACAAAAAAAGAGATTCGTTACGTTTGACCTAGAATGCTTTCTCCCTAAACATCTAATATGAATTATAAACAGTTTGTGTGGCAAAGATGAGTATATGATAGCACGTGTTCTTTAATATTAATTTTCTTTTACCTACTAACATAAGTCGCGTGACCCATTAGCCACCTCTAGAACTCATTAGCTATAGAAAAGATAAGTAAAAACGAAATGACATACTCATTATTTTAAGCCTATCCCATAGGTCAAGTTCTTGACCAACATCATGCACACAAGAGAGTCACCATATTATGGGGTTGGGACTTGGGACTATGAGCACAAGTGAAAATCATTCAAAGAGATAATTATGCAGATAAAAAGATGAGGAATTTAATTATATTTGTTATTAAACTCATAGTAAATAAACTTAATATCAGATAATCTAAACTTAATTATTTCAAAGAGCATTTAATCAAACACTTATTACAATATAAAGAATCAAAGAAAATATTTCTAATGGTTTGATTTCCATGGGCAAGATGATTAGAAGAACTAAGAACATATATCACAATTAACAAAACAAAAATAGAAAACAAACATACACCAATCTTCGGTTGTGTAGATTGAAGAGAATGCAGATCGTTAAAATCATTTGTTGTAGTTAAGTTAGACTGATCTTGAATATAAGTGCCCATTATCGTTGATTCATTGACTGATTGAAAGTAGTTTCAATCAGTTATTCAAAATTTGAGAAATTGAAGTTGAAGCTTGAAGACACAGTTATTCACTTATTTGTTGCAGTTACAGTCTTAAGGAATGTGGGTTATCTCTGTGAATGAATTTGTGGAAGGGACGTGTGAGAAATACATGGGGAAGCAGCCACGTCAGATAAAGCATACTTGTTTTCTCTAAATTTTTGCCACGTATTGAAAAATTATCTTGATTTAATTATAAGATAGATAGATTTCCTAAATGCCTTTATATCTTTTCCATGTTTGCTCAATTCATTGTCAATTGAGAATCTTCTACAATATTTCTTGGCTAACAAATAATCAGTTGCCTAAAATTTGCACTATAAGATACAAATCAAAAGATTTGTAGTCCGCTCTCCGCCGCAAAGCAAGGTGAGGCGTGAGCCCTGATGATGTAACTATTTTTTCCATTACAGTTCTTCATTTTCTATTTTTATGAACCAAATGGTTGATCTTTCAAAAGTTTTGTTAATGTTTGTATGTTAATTTTGGTGTTGTTACTAAGTGAAATTCTTAACTACAAGGAATACATGTCCTCGAAAATTCTTAACTGTCATTGATTTTTCTGGCCCTCATAATGATTATGAGTTAGATACACTACAATAAATTAATTGATTTTTCACACTTATTATGCCACTTGTTCACAATTTAAAATGCGTAAATTTGAAAAATTCACACTTTCATTAATGTTCTTCGTGTGAACAAATTGAGTGTAACAAGTAACTTCATAGTTTTAAGTGTGAAGATTTTTAATACTTCACACTTGTATGTGTGAAACTTTATAAAAATTCACACTTTTATGTGTCAACTTTTTAATATTTCACATTTTTTAATGGTTCACACTTAAAAGTGTGAATATTTTATAAATAAATATCACACTTTTTAAAGACGAAGAAAAAAAATGTGAACAAACCCTAAATTTGTTGTAATGATAATTTTGTACGAATTATTGGGTTTACGATGAAATATAGAATGTTGTTGTTGTTGTTGTTTCTATTGTTTTGGTTGCTTTAATTATTGTCATGATGATGTAGATTGGGTTGGCTGTTTCCAGTGTAGTAACATGAGATGATGATGTTGATATAAAAGTTATATGAGTAAGAATGTTATTGTTGTAATGATGTGAATATCACTATTAGATTATTAGAGAATGTGAGACTATATTCACCATCAAATTAATATCTCATGGTAATGATGCGTATTAGTGCTAATACGAAGATAGTTAAACTAAATGGTCTCTTATGTTTTAATGACAATAAACATATAACTTGTGATTTAAAATGTAAAATGTGTCAGTTACTCGTATTAGTATACGTCAGAAATTCGAGCGTTATTCACTAACGCTTTCAAAGTTGGCGATGACAACGAGAAACAGGTTGCTAAAACAAGAAACATTAACTTTTAGATAGGTATTCGTGATGGTTTTGAAGAAGCTTGTATTACATGAGAACTTAGATGATGCCATGACGAGAGGTTTTAGTAGAAGCGATGGTGGTAATTTACATTTTTAACGAGTAATATAATTGATGTCTTTTTGAAACAAAACTTGTCAGTTTTAATATGTTATATCAAGGTTAGGTTATTTTATCAATAAAATGAAAATAAGAGACATTAGGTATACGTATACTTATATCTGATATTTTCGTGTAAAAAAGCGATCAAAATTTGTAAAGTGTAATATGTCAAAAATCAACTGAACATTTTCTTAAGAAGTTAAAGGCCTTACCTTGAGACATAATGAAGGTTCCCTGGATTTTGGTAGAATACCAACATGATGAAGCCTAGGATATTGATTTAGCTGTCTTCATTTATAAGTGATTAAAAGACGAGTTGGAAACAAAACTAGGAAATGTAGTCAGGTGGGATGTATCCTTAGGCGACTCATTGTTAGAGGTGGGATGTTTTACTTCTTTGATTTGTGATGCCCTTAATTTTTTATTTTTTTTTAATAACCGTGATTTCCGACTCATTGGCCGACTAATTCACGGGGTTTGAGCCTACTGTCATGTTGGGATATGCGATCGTTTAGTCATCAGAAATGAGTGAGCCTATCGGGGGCACACACTTAAACATGAAGAGTACGTTTTATTATATGTTTAATATATACGAGTTGTATATTTATTAAACATTTAATAATGTTTCACGAATATATTTAACATTTTTAGTTTAACCGTTAGACGTTGTGAACTAATTAATACCCGTTAAATTAAATAAGAAGGAAAAGATACAAACTATAGATTTGGTCTATAGTTTCATACGAAATACTGTAGTATACAAGCATTATGTTGACAAAAATATTCTATGCAAATAGTTTTATTTCTTTTGTTGAATTGCACACATATTTTATTTTGAGAATATATTATGTGTGTTTCTCATCTTTTTTTGTCGGCAAGAAATAACAACCCGATTTAAAAGGATGGCAAGTGACAAGAAAATATTAATGAATATTTGTTCTTGTTTTTTTGTCTCACACGGCAAAAACCAAACTATATATATTTATTCATTCTCTTTGTGCATATTGAGAGAGCAAAAGAAAACCAAGACACTATTTTTTTGTCTACATACGGCTGAAACAAAAGTTTTAGTCTAGACACATTTTTCCTTCTTAAAACAATTAAGAATTTTGTTCTTAATTCTTATTATTGTTTTACTTGTCTTACATTGATCATTCAAACGTATACTTATTTAGTATTTGAATTGGTTTGAATCGAGATCAAGAACACTTGTTGTTAGTTATCGTGAAACAACCACTAGCATCGTAACGTGCTCGTTTGACGTGTTGTGTGAGTAACCATAGAGACGACAATGTAGTCGTTAATTTTCAAGATCAAGATCAAGACTCGTTTATTTGATTTAATCAATTAAACAAAAGGTTAGTATTTATTGTTTTATTTATGTGTTAATTATAAACATCAAACTAGATCCATTCCGTTGTGCACTCGTAGTTAAATGGTTAACTAGTTATAAAATCCCAACAATGGCATCACGAGTCAAATCGTTTGGTGTTTATGGGTTACACATAGAATAAACACGTTAGATCCGCTTAAGTACTCGCTTTATTTTTTTATATGGCAACAACATGCATTCTTGCCATGAATTTTTAATCTTGATCTAGATCTAATAAAATTGGGTAGGTTTATTAAATTGGTTAATAAACAAAATTTTATCTTTATCCGTCAAAGACTTTAGCAATCACGTTTGTGATGCATGCTCGTCACCAAGTACCTAGCAACTTGGTGAGGGTCTTTGATCCTCAAATTGGGGAAGACTCACTTGAGATCTTGGATCTTATATGATTTACTGCTTTCATATAGAGTCTGTCTTCTGCTTCTCATATAGAGTCTGTCTTCTGCTTCTACCCCTTCTTGTCTGTTTTTATGTGCTTATTTGTTTTCCATTATGGATTACAAAACGTAATAATTCAAGATTCTAGGAATCATAGAAACGGATCTCTACTTATATCGAAACTAGCTTTAAAATTATGTCATATTAATACACTTTTCCCTTGTAAATCGGCTATGTGTTATTTGTTAAAAATCGTTTTTTGGAACAAATATTAATATGGACATAAGACCTATGAAACTTGTTTTTCTTATAATCTAATTGTTTTGCGAAATCATATTGTCACTCGAGTTGGGCTTACATACCGTAATGATGGCTTATAAACTATCTTCTCAACGACGTGATTTGCAAAATTAATTAGTTTATAATACTTAAAAACAACTTTTTGTGCTTTGCTAATGATGGACTTGCTATTGCACTACGTGCTCTAGTCAAGCTATATAGGGTTTGAACGATCTTTAATGTCCCCCCGTGTCATATACATGTTTCGGCATCTATATGATAATTATCCCAAGCACTTGCTCCTTCGGGCGCATGAAGAGTAGGATATAGGGTTTGATCATTCTTTAATGATTTCCCGCGGTAAACACGCCTAAACTAAAAGTTAATAAAATGTTTTTCTTAATTTGTGCTAAAAAGATGATTGCATGCATCTATTTACACGATTTTGACATTTGTTTTCAAAACTTATGTGATACCTACTTGAATCTTTAAGTCTATTGCCATCCAATTTAATAGCACTTGTAGTCTTTTTTCGCCATCTGGTCAGACCTAGGGCGAATCATGCACCCAAGGCGATCTTTGTCATTGGTTAGACCTTTGCCAATTATTGCATGCTTTAGATTGGTACGACTTAAGTCGAGTTCCCAGTCAGATTCGGAACCCGAGGCATAAGATGAGATGAAACATACTCATGATTTATTACACGTAGAACAAGTTTGTTTGAGATGTTCAATGGTACTCGAAAGAGATGAGAGAACGTCCCATCCAAACACTCTGCAACAATAAAATTCATGAATCGTCTCATAATTCTAAGAGTTGCACTTGTAATGCAATTAACGCTCGACGCTTACCCCTTGCCCTACTTGATATTAGACGGTCGGACCTCTAATATTAAGTGGGAGTGCAAGTAAGGATCTTAGTCTTATTAGTAATTAATTGGGTAGTTAATTCTATTAAGAATTTAATTATCAAAAATACTAAATTGAACTTTCTAATGTTCCGATTAATTGTGTTATTGCAACATAATTCGTAAACTAAAGTTGTTTTCTTATAGAAAACAAACATAGTCTCTTTTCTTGGTAAGAAAAGCGAGACTTACTCCTATCTCTTCTCATTAGTTTACAAGAATAAAATAGGATCATAATCGAATAATGATCGATTGTATTTAAACTCACTTTTAATATTTCATTATCCTAATCCGGTTCTGAAATCATTGAAAGATAACGTATTTTGTGTATCTAATGTCTATAGCTACCAAAATATACGAGATCTTGCACTTGTCACGATGTATGAGTTTAAACCGCAAAGAGTAAAGAATTTAGTAGCACTTCGCTAGGTATCTTTCTTGACTCTTTTTATTCCTTAAAGTGCTAAATACCCTTGTGGCTATGTAGACGATAAAGGAGGAATTGCATGCTAAATAGTCAAGTTAATTGAAAGCATGAACGGCTAGTCCCTTATTTATACAAGTAGAATTTCATATACTTTGTTCAAATACCTAAGTACATGCATACTTGTAGGCATTTTTTCCAGAGATAAGGAAGTCAATAAATTGTTTTTCCTTCTACTGGTAATGTAACATTTATAATGTTGACAAATTCAGTGGGAGCGTTGCAGTTTATTACTGAAATAATATCCATGTAATATTGTCAATTTCAGTGGGAGCTACAAGATTTAATTTCTTGTTTAGTCACCCGTATTATTTCAAACTTTCTTTGAAATAATTTATCACTTCCAAATATGAACAACCATTGCTTAAAGGAAAATTGCATTTTATTTTATAAGATAACATGTGCCTTTCTGATGATGCCTTATTAAACGTTATCTATAAAATAAAAATCCACCATTCTTTATTTAATGCTATGGTTCTACATCTACTTATAATATCAATGACATTATCATATTGTTTTCACAATCAACCACATGTTGTATTGGTTATCTTCATAATATGTTGTTGTCCCTTACACAAGTGGGAGAAATCTTAAAGTGTGTGCAAGGAACAACATATTATGAGAAACGCTAAAACCACAAAATGATTTTCACAAAAAAGTTTACAAAATGATGTGTTATGGAATTAATGGATACACATAAGAGAGAGAATTGAAAAGTAAATTTGAAATTACCACTAATTCCATGACATATCATTTTGTAAACTCTTTTGTGAAAATCTCTTTGTGGTTCTAGCATTTCTCACATATTATTGGTTTCACTTGCCTTTAAGGTAAGAAAACTAATAATTCTACTAGGATTTGAACACACAAGATGTTTGTCACCCTACTACATTCAATGTCATGATATAGTGAAAGTTGCTTCAACGTTTTTACTACATGTTTAGTAAATATAATTATGGTTAAGATATAATAATTATAATTTTGAAGTATAAAAAAATTAACTTGAAATTACTACTGAACTCAAGAGTTTGCGTTCATGATTACTTTAGTTAGTATAATTATGTTTTCTTGATAACACATAATTATAATGTCCTTGAATTACTCACTGACTCATAACAAAAGTATGTAGTAAAATAGTTATGTCTTCTTGTTAACACATAAATATAAGTTTTTTGAATTATTCAAATACTTATAATGTATAATTGATATGGCCTGTTTTCTTGTAAACACATGAACATATAATTCTTGAACTGCTATGTCTTCTTGTAAACACATGGTTCTCGTATTATTCAAGAACTATACATTATAGCATGCACTTGGTTTTAAAATACTGATATTGTAATTTGGTACACGATCAAATTGACAAGTATTTAATCCAAAGAGAATTAAGTTATCTATGGATTTCTGATGTAGCCTCTCAATTCCAATACTTATAGAATACCATTTATGGTATGTCTAAAGAGTTGAAACAAACTATATTCGTATAGTTTGATTTATGATAGCTTTAATTATTCTACCTCCATTATCTATCAAGGTTAGAAAATTACGTGTGTCATTGATATACTCAATATAGTTCAAACCTAGAAGGTATTCAAGACAACCCACAATTGAAAATCCCTAATTTATTAGGGACTTTCGGTTGTTCCACTCAAACCAATCGAATCCTAAAACCTTTTAGGTTTTTCGATTCTCTACACTTCCTAGCTTGACGGTTGTAGTTTTGGTGTTCCTCCTAGCTTGACGTAACATAAACCTTTCCGAGGTTATTGGTTAAAAGTGATGCAAGAATTAGGGTTATACTACAAACCCTAATTCGGGTTCTTGGGAGAAATCTCAATATGTCTTGATTAAAGTTCTTTAATTTGTTAATATCTTTTGAAGCATAATATTAACAAACTTGAGATAAGAATTTAAAATGTGTTTTTGTAGTCTCTCTATTAAGAACAATTGTGTTGCTTAAATACTTAGTATTTAGAGAATGATCTCTACTTACAAAAGTAAGTGGGAGTTATAACAAATCTTGAAGATATTCAAGAGCAAAATACACAACCTTCAAAATCCACTTGTTGATGTCATATTTTGGTTAAGCATGAAAATGTCAAACCAAAGTAAATGTTACTTTCATTCATAATCTTCAAAGATACCTCATCACTTGATTGATATTTTAATATCAATGCTGAGGAGTATAAGTTAGGAGATTTTTGTAATCTACTAACTGCTAAGATTAATTATCATATCTTGAATTTGATAAATGTCTTAGAACTATGAATGATAAGATGCAGTCCTTAAAGAGAAAGTCAATCATTTGAATTTGATTGATATTTCACCTAATAATAAACCTATGAGGTTGGAAGGAGTTTCTTTGAAGAAAGACTCACAAGGACAAAATGGTATACATAATTAATGCATGGCTAATAATAGGAAGCTTTTAATTATACTCAAGAAATTGATTATGATTAAATCATTCTTCCATGCACGCATTGATTAAATAAAGATAATTGATTGTCATATATGTTTCTATGTATATGGAATATGTCAATTAAGCTTTATAGTTCTCCTTTATGATTATCTTTTGCAAGAATGGTATGTAATCAAAAGGTTTATGAGTCTATAAAATCTTTATTGAGTATACAAGATGATTAATTCAAGTATGGATTAAATCATGCATCTAGCAACTAAATCTGAAATTTAATTCAATATGATTTTGGTTAAATATAGATAGTTTGGAGTACACTTGACATTAAGTGGGAGCACTATGTTTTTTCTTTAAATTCATATGTTGTATAACATAGTGAAGATATCATTCCATTTAAGCTAGATGATAATCCTTAAGATTGGAATGAAACTTCATTTGAGGATTTATGGAATAAAACAAATGACTTTGGAATAAATATTTATTGAAATAAACATATACGGAAATTAAGTCCAACACAATGTAATACATCATTAAAGCAAGTCTTGAATGATATATTTCACTTGACATTATATTACATGGATGTAACCCTTATGTTTTTAACTAAGGATTCATTATGTATATATTATATTGTGTATATGTCTTGTTATCACTTTTTGTACAAGAGCAAAGTGAGAAGATAACAACAATATCTAATTGAGAGTATTTAGATTATTGTTGATACAAATGTTTACGAATTATAAAGCATAGTGTTGTATGCGTACACTGATGCCAGAGGATGATCAATTCTAGTAAAGTAGGATTTTATCATTTATGGTAAACCTTCTAACTAGATATGCTCAATCAAGAGCATTATTGCTTTACACATTAAGGAATAAGAATACTTTACATTTTAAGAAACTGTAAAGATGAATGTCAGTATATCGTTAATTTATATACCTTATACAAGGTATGACGATATCCTCATACTATGACACTTGCAATAGTATGAGCATGTAGGATGAGACACTCATCTTGTTATTCAAATCTTTCACAATTTGTGAAGTTTGAAACAAGTATTCGGTTTGTTTACTTAGATGACTATTTAGCATTCTTGTATAGAAAAGTTGAGAATGTTGGAAACATTTGACTTCAACTTGCTAAATTATTTTCATGCAATCTATTTTAGTATTTGGATAATTAGGGTGGTAAGACAGTTATTACTTTCTGATGAATAAAGATACTTGATATTTGTATTCATTCATATAATTACTGTTGTCCTATATTTGTATGTTTAATCCTTGAATATTTGATTATTCTAAATATGTCCATTGTCGGTTAGCAATATGGGAATATTGTCTACATTAAGACAAATGTGAGTGTTGGTTGTATTCTTTGAATATATGGACGGTTCCCACCAAACTCATGTGTTATTCATAAAGGATGCATATTGGACACCCCGAACTTTTGAATCGTTACTTTTGGATCCTTGTCATGAGTAAGATTTCAAAAATGGTGATTAAGTCATCCTTAGACTTGAGATGCAAACAAGTTTGTGCATGTGTGAATATCACTTCTTGATTATATGTTAAACGCTATCTCGCAAGCGGTAGTTATAAAGGCTATAGTTGGAAGTGTTGTGAAGCAGCATCCACTGACACTTGCAGTCAATATAGAATTTGTTCCTCCACTTGATATAGTGCATATTAGTACCACTGGGCCCTCTCCAGAATTAATCAGATAATTGTGTGGCCGCACCCAAAGAGTAAATCAAGATGATACTTGTTTATTTTTGGTATATCTGAATTAACTTCTACAATGAGAAACTAAACGTTAAACTATATGGAATGAGTTAGGATCCATATCCATGGTTTAACGGTACTAGTAACAAACGGATGATTATTAGCAAGTCATATAATCGTATACCATGTATACTTTTGAGATATTCTTCTTGAAACTATACCTCAATCATTTCTGGTTACAATAAAGTGTTGCTGGATATTTTATTGTGAACGTACTATGTCTTAAACTCTCACAAGTGGGAGCTATTGGGATATGCGATCGTTTAGTCATCAGAAATTAGTGAGCCTATCGGGGGCACACACTTAAACATGAAGAGTACGTTTTATTATATGTTTAATATATACGAGTTGTATATTTATTAAACATTTAATAATGTTTCACGAATATATTTAACGTTTTTAGTTTAACCGTTAGACGTTGTGAACTAATTAATACCCGTTAAATTAAATAAGAAGGAAAAGATACAAACTATAGATTTGGTCTATAGTTTCATACGAAATACTGTAGTATACAAGCATTATGTTGACAAAAATATTCTATGCAAATAGTTTTATTTCTTTTGTTGAATTGCACACATATTTTATTTTGAGAATATATTATGTGTGTTTCTCATCTTTTTTTGTCGGCAAGAAATACCAACCCGATTTAAAAGGATGGCAAGTGACAAGAAAATATTAATGAATAGTTGTTCTTGTTTTTTTGTCTCACACGGCAAAAACCAAACTATATATATTTATTCATTCTCTTTGTGCATATTGAGAGAGCAAAAGAAAACCAAGACACTATTTTTTTGTCTACATACGGCTGAAACAAAGGTTTTAGTCTAGACACATTTTTCCTTCTTAAAACAATTAAGAATTTTGTTCTTAATTCTTATTCTTGTTTTACTTGTCTTACATTGATCATTCAAACGTATACTTATTTAGTATTTGAATTGGTTTGAATCGAGATCAAGAACACTTGTTGTTAGTTATCGTGAAACAACCACTAGCATCGTAACGTGCTCGTTTGACGTGTTGTGTGAGCAACCATAGAGACGACAATTTAGTCGTTAATTTTCAAGATCAAGATCAAGACTCGTTTATTTGATTTAATCAATTAAACAAAAGGTTAGTATTTATTGTTTTATTTATGTGTTAATTATAAACATCAAACTAGATACATTCCGTTGTGCACTCGTAGTTAAATGGTTAACTAGTTATAAAATCCCAACACGTCACATAGACTCAAACCAGGTAAAGCCCTCCCTTTTCAGGATGTCGGCGTGGCCACTTTAAGGTTGTTTGCACCTAGTAGGAATTGAACTTGAGACCTCACATACTTTGGAGTGATAGCCACAAATCTTTTTACCACTAGGCCAACCTTGATATGGTCATCTGGTGAGCCAAGCCCATAGGCAAGGAGTTCGTAGAGGGAAATGTATCAAAAGAAAAGGTTTCTCTATGTTCTTGGTTGTTCTCATTAGTCACACTGATTCAACGAGGAAACTAGAGGGACACAACTACTATTTAGTCACACCGGCTAATTGGGTAAATGTTGTTGTATCAGAGATGGTATTAGCTTGTTTGTTGTACCAGACATGTTTGTTGTCCAATATGTTTTCATTTTTGAATAAGGGTTGAGGATTGTCTAATGCCTTTACTATTTGATGTACCACCTCGAAAGTTTAGTAATATATATATTCACTTTTTAACGAAAAAAATTTCTAATAGAGGCCGGTTCTAATAAGTTTTAATAATAACAATAATATTTTTATAATTAGTTACCCGTACGTGAAATTCTAAAAGGAAAAACATATTTATACTTTTAACATAATCTTTAAAATTGGCTTCAAACATCCTTACCTTGAGATTGATTTTATAATGACAACTTTAAATAAAAACATTATATTAATTAAAAAAAATAAACATATTGAATCTCAACAAACACATTTTGCATCAAATGTGAAACCAAAATCACGACTTGCAAACATATTTATTTGTCATTATATACCATTATTTTACGGGACATAAATGTAGTTGTTCTTGCCTTATTATTTATACAAGGAATGCAAACTTTTCTATATGCTAAAAATAATAGTGGTTCACACATTGAACTCAGGATTACGCTCATGGTCCCATAAACAACACATATATATTATGTAAGTAAAACTAAAATTGGAAGCTGACTTACCCTCTGACTCCTCCTTTCTTATACAATTTCTAAAATACATTAAATATATACATAATCAAAACAAAATAAAATTGAATCTTTATAATAGAAAAGGTATCAATCTAAAGTTAAATAATTAAACCCCAATTCAATTCTAATGAGGGTAAAAGCTATAAAATACCATCTTACTTATTAATTTGTGCCGACTTTAAACACAAACTATTTAATCTCGTGACTTTACCATTCTACTTTCAAAATCGTTTCGAAGTTACCAATTTGGTAACTTGTTACCGACAACATGGCACGGTAATATCCACGTAATCATTTAATTTTCTTTTAATATGTACACGTCTGATTTCCACTATATATATATGCTGACTATGATAGTTGACTTATATAAAAGAGGGGGTGGGGACAAAAAATAAACACAATTCATTTTCATCATAAATATGCAAGCTATCACTGCTGATGCATCTTATATGATAAAATATGCAGGCTATCATAAATTTATAATATAACATCAAGTGGAAATTCATCATGTGTGGAACAAATTCCAGAAGGAACAAAAGGCAAAGCTAAAAGGATCCGTAGTTGCAGATGTACATAAATTAACACAATTCATTTTCATTAAACTTTTTCCTGATTCAAACCACCAAAATCACAAACACATGAACCCTAATTTACAACTTCATCATTGAGTTAAACATGAAAAAAAGTAATTGATCTCTTACCATCTGATGGGTCATGATAACCATTACTCAATCTAGTTCCTTCTATTGGTACTCATTCCAACAACGTAACAAAACAACTATAAGAGTATAGTTGCAAATCAAAGAACATAACCAAATAAAAAAAGATGGTTCGTAGTTTGATTTTTAAAATTTTTTGGACCATTTCTCAATTCATGGGCCATGCTAATCTTCTAGATATCATTCTGATTTTATCATAGGTAATTACTCGATCTCTTTTGTTGGTACACTCTCGTATGAATCCGATCAGCAGATCAACAACCATCTTCTTGAAAAACAAGTCTTGGAGTTGAGAGTTAGACTGTTTGAGCTCGAAACAGAGAATATCGAGTTGAAAGAGAAAGTAGCGGTTTTAGAGAAAATGAAGAAAAAGGTAAAAATGTATGTGATGAACAAGTGAAAAGAGGTAATTGATCCCTGTTTTAATTTCAGAAAAAAGGGTTTATTTTTATTAATGTATGTTTGGGTTTGGTTGTTTATAGATCGGGTAAGGACAAGTTGATGGGTCAAAAGTAACTCTTAGCGCCATGTAGGATATTTAACCGATTTTTTATTTTTAAAATAATTAATTTAATGACGTGTACATGTTCCCGGTCATACTGGTAATAATGTTACAAAACAAATAAGTACAATTTTAAAGTCACGAGATTAAATAGTAAGTGTTTAAAGTCGGCACAAATCAATAAGTAAAATGGTATTTTATAACTTTTACCCTTCTAATGATCACCTAATTAAACCTCTAAATTAATTTAAAACTTTAAAAAATATTTGATGACACTTACCGTTGGTCGCCGAGGTGAAGGGAAGATGCAAAGTTCGTCGAAAAACTCAAAAAACGCCAAGGACTTAATTCTTCAATCCATGGTGATTAAATTTATTTTGTGTATGTGTTAGGGCCAGATCTACTATGAGTTTTTGGCGATGAATTTTTGGTGTGGGATATATATCATGGATGGTTAATGTGTTGGATACACTAATTAGAAAACACATAACTCACTCCAAATATCAGCCAGCTAATGGAGGTAGTAGTTTCAAAGAGAGCATGAAATAATAAAAAAGGAAAAAAATATATTAAAATATATAATTACTTTTCATAAGGTGTTTATAAACTATTATATGTTATAACTAATATATAAGTAATGTATATTCTCATCTAACTTGATTTTAAATATAAACTTCAGTTTATACGTAATATTTTTTTTAACTTTAACCTAATTTCAAACAAAAAAACTTATATAATGTAATTAGTTTTGATCCATTTGATTATAGTTTATCAAATTATTATCATCTATATATCTTTGGAAAAAACTTTTCCACAAAAGTTATTAGCAAAAGACTTTATTTTTAAATTTAAGTATGTACGTATCTATTTTTTTATGATCATATTTTTTAAAACTTTGTGAAATTTAGTTTAAGATTCATTTTTATGTATTTTTATTAAAAAATATTTTATTTTAATAAGTTTATTTATTTTAATAAACTTATTTATGTTGATTTTACTTTTTTTTGCGTATTTAATTTTCATTTAAATATAAACCTGAAAAGTAAAAGTGTAAATTTGTTGCAAAAGAAAACAGTTACCGAATATTTGTGGTTGTATTACGCGAATACTATGTTTAAAATTTATTAAAATACAAATTGGGAGATCGTTTTTTATAACCTTTTACCTTTTTTGTGAAAAAATTAAACACAAATGAAATTAGATACTAATTTAACAAAGCAATGCTAAAATCACATAAATTTTACCAAAACAAACCTGTCTTTTACAAAATGACAATAATACCCTTATGCAATTAATCAAACTTCATGATGATGTGGCTGATATTAGTATGAATCACATTCAACCGTCTTTGGCTGATATTTTGGTGGTGCTTAAGCCTTTATAAGCATCACATCGGACAACTAAGAGTATTATAGGTCGTCTTCTTGTTGCGGCTGTTGCGTTTTTCATCTGGAGGGAGCGAGACAACCGTTTGTTTAAGGGAATTAAGTTAAAATCTGAAGATGTTCATGACTAAGTGTTGGTGACTGTTCGTTTAAAGCTTCTTACTTTTCGATTCAAGAATATTGAAACTGTGAAGAGATTACTTGTGCATTGGAATATGCCGCGACATTTTAGAGTGTATGGTAATTGTTAGTCTTGTGCCAAAGCTTTGTGGTATGTTTCATGCTTAGTTAGATGTTGTGTCTTGAGGTTAATGTGGTATTTCGGCCGCATTTCATTGTACTTATTTGGTTTCCATGATTAATACAAATTTACCGGGGTAACCCTTTACCTAAAAAAAATTAAATAAACTTTATAATTTTTAATACCATTAGGCGTAATATCATAAACTTGTTAAATTATCCATAACTGTATTTATAATGGAGACAATAATTTTGGGACGTGTAACACCCCATTTTGGAAATGGAATCTTACGCATAATCATGGCGTGTCATCAAAGCATACAAGGATAAATGTCTAAGCATTATTTGACCATAAAAGGGAAATACCGGAATCAAACATCGGTAACCCCAAAGTAGAGCTCATCACACACAAACATAAATACTGTAAAAGGAAAGGACGAAACAATGTCCATTGCAAGCTGTATTAAAGTAAAGGAAATGCATAAAGTAAAGAAAGACAGTAAAGCTTCCAGTCCATATGCACGTACGTTTGAGATCTACGAGCGTCCCTGAGTACCTGCCGTTTTGGGAACATGAAAAGGAAAATGGCTGAGCAAGACGCTCAGTGCACGGATGTACAAAATAGCATGAAATAGGATAAGCATGTAACATATAACAGCGGAAGACTAAGTTCTGAGTAAACTGGTTAAGTATTAAGAAAACTGGTTTTATAGTTTGAAAAGCCTTATGTTTATCTTATGAAAACTGTTTTAACATAAATATACCATAGCCCATATAGGTCATGAAAAGGTCACGTGCATGAATACTTGGAGGGGTGACCTCATCATGCTGATTAGAGGGGATGCCTCTAATTAATATACTGGTCTGGGTAGGAGGGATCAACTCCTTGTGAAGGATGCAAGGCACACACCACATTCACCCTGAAATACTGAATAAAACATGTAACTAGGATGCACCCATACGCCCCACATGATATAATAATATGGCCAAAACTGAAAGGGACGCCACGAGCAATCACTCCGCCGTGGGGAAGTCATAACATTGGTGCCTCCAATGTTATGGTTATGGTACCTCCATAACTAGGTGAAACTGGTCATGCTTGTATATGGCTATAGATTATGCTATTTAAACATAAGCAGTTCAAAACAATAAAATAAATACTGGGGAAAAACAGTTGGCTGCATACGGGGAAATCCTAATAAGGAAAGAATGTCCATACTGAAAGGACGGGAATCCGTACCTCAAGTCCAGTGAATGAACGGAAGAAAGACTCCTACTTCTGGATCACTAACGCTACATGAATACACACGTGTATAAGTATCGAATCACTGATTACGTACTGGGTTTTATGTCTCATCTTAGCTTACTTTGTATGTTTTAGGTCATGGTTTACTGTTTAAACCCTTAAACTGTGTTTATCCTGTATTCTGATTAATCTGATTAAGTATTACTTGTATTTCATGTATTATTATACTTACTGTGTAATAATAAGTAACTTTCCAAAAATAGCAGGTTTCCAAAAATAGAAAGTTTCCAAAAATAGAAAGTTTCCAAAAATAGAAAGTTTCCAAAAATAGAAAGTTACCAAAAATAGAAAGTTTCCAAAAATAGAAAGTTTCCAAAAATAGAGAGTTTCCAAAAATAGAAAGTTTCCAAAAATAGAAAGTTTCCTAAAATAGAATTTACTGCTTAAAATAGATTAGTTTCTAAAAATAGAAAGTTTCTAAAAATAGATCAGCTGCCTTAATTAAATAAGTTTCCATATATAGAAGGTTTCCATGATTAGATTAGCTGCCTGAAATAGATAGATTTCCATATATAGAAGGTTTCCATTAATAGATTAGTTGCCTTATTTAATTAAGTTTCCATAAATAGAAGTTTCCATAATTAGAATTAAGCTGGTTACATAAGCTAACATATAAGTCTAAGTGTTTATAAGCTTATTTCTTAAGTCATATGATATAGTGTATAGTTTAATTATTATTTCATGTATTTAATTAAACTATAGGTTAAGCATTTTAATTAAAGTATAACATGTTTTAATTAAAATGGAATAAATTACTTAGGTTAAAATGTGTATTATTATGTATTAATAACATAACCTAAGTCATGTCTAAATTAATTAATTATAGGCATGTTTTAAATAATTAATTAATAATAACTTATAACATAAAATACTTAGGTTAAATTAATATCATGCTAAATTAATAATTAAAATAACCTAAGTCATGGTTTAATTAACATCTCATGTTTATTAATTAATTTATATCCTAAGTTCATAATTCAAAAAAAATTAACATGTAGCATAAATCATGATTTAACCAACGAACCATGAATCGGGCATGAACTCGACACCGTACCCCGAGCCAACTCGGGGTACTTGTGTCCCCTTGCTGCCGTGGGTCCCACATGCACCAACCAAGACCAAAATGGTCTTGGTGGTGGCGGCAAAAGCAAACCGAACCCCCCCTCGGGTTGGTTATACTAGGCGGCCAAAACAAACACCCTCTTATATCATCCTTTGATTTTAATTAACCCCAAAACATGTTAGGTCTATGTTTAATTATCATGTTTTAACAAAAATAAAATAACATGTTCATGAAAATAATTTAAAGATTAAAAAGAATTGAAAAGAAAGGTTTAGAATGATATACCACTACGTAGCTTGAAAGAGGATGAACAAACACGGTTTATAGCAATGATTTTTGTGATCAAGATCAATCAACAACCACCTTTGGTGGTCTTAGGGGTGGCGGCACAAAGAGAGACCAAGGAGGAGGAGAGAAAACTTTTTAGGTTAAATGCTTATTTCCTTGAAATGTGAAAAATGAAATGAATTTTACCATAACCCCCCCTTTCATGTAAAAAGTCAATGGGCTAAGCCCACCTTGGTTGGTGTGCCGTGGGTATGGGGCCCCACATGGGGTACCCGTACCTTTTCTCGTGTCCCGATGTTTCGTGTTCGTTCGTGGTTAAACGTGTTCGTGTTTAAAGTGTTTCTGTTTATTTTATCATGTAGTTTATCGTATTATTTACACTCGTAATTAAGTACTTACGTAATTATTTTAGTTCGTGTTTTAAAATGGTGATCATGATTTAATTATGTTCACGTGAAATATCTATTAACTGTTTATCATGAGTTTGTACGTAATCGATACTTATCATGTCATACACGTATGCACTTGCTTGATTATTAGCACATGAATGTGATCAATACTAAATAGGGTAAGTTTTAATCTAGGACGTACGATCTTAAGGGCACTATTCATGGTAAAAGCATGCGGGTTTTACAATTCTTCCCCCCTAAAAAGAATAATTCGTCCCCGAATTATAGATAAAGTAAACTGGAAAGAAGTAACATACCCGAACTCAAAATATGAAGTGAGGGTAAGAAGCCCGGATAGACTCCTCTGTTTCCCAAGTGGCTTCCCGCTCGGTATGGTCCCTCCAAAGAATTTTGACGAATGGAATCGTCTTCCTTCTCATGACTCGTTCTTGCCTGTCGAGAACTCGTTCGGGTTCCTCTATAAAAGTGAGATCTTCACGTATCTGTTCCAGTGGATACTGAACCATGTGAAGGGGATGATACTTGTACCCTCTGAGTAAGGACACATGGAACACGTTATGCACGTGCGAAAGCTGAGGAGGTAACGCCAATCGGTAAGATACTTCACCGATTCGTTCAATGATATCAAATGGTCCGATGAAACAAGGACTGAGTTTCCCTTTGATCCCGAAGCGTTTAACACCACGTGCCGGTGAAACCTTGAGGAAGACGTGGTCTCCCACATTAAAATGTATGTCCCTACGATGCTTATCGGCGTAACTCTTCTGACGTGACCGCGCTTCCTGCAGCTTTTGTTTAGCTACTTCGATCTTGTCATTGGTCATTTCTATAATTTCTGGTCCTTCGAGTGTTCGCTCTCCCACTTGATCCCAGCAGATTGGAGCGCGACACTTCCTGCCATACAACATTTTGAAAGGAGCACATTTGATACTTGCGTGCCAGCTGTTGTTGTATGCAAACTCGACCAAACAGATGTAATCGTCCCAATCACCTGTCCATTCCAACGCACACGACCTTAACATATCTTCCAGTGTCTGAATTGTTCGCTCCGACTGTCCGTCCGTTTGAGGATGAAAGGCCGTACTCAGCTTAAGTTGTGTACCCCAAGCTTTTTGCAGACCTTTCCAGAATCGCGACGTGAAACGAGGATCTCTGTCTGAGACGATGCTTGAGGGAGTACCGTGGAGTCTCATGATCTCCCTTCTGTAAGTATCTGTGAGTTTACTTACCGGATCTTCCTTGCGTATCGGTAAGAAATGAGCTGATTTGGTGAGTCGATCAACAATGACCCAAATAGCATCGTGCTTCTTCTTGGTAGGCGGAAGACCGGTAACAAAATCCATGGTGATTTTGTCCCACTTCCACTCTGGAATATCCAACGGTTGAAGGAGACCGCCCGATCGCTGATGCTCAATCTTAACCTGCTGGCAGGTAAGACATTTGGAGACATAAGTAGCTACATCCTGTTTCATACCACTCCACCAAAAGTGCTGTCTAATGTCATGGTACATTTTTGTCGACCCAGGATGTATAGAAAATGGGGAGCTGTGAGCTTCAGCTAACAATGCTTCCGGAGTTCTTGATTGTCAGGAACACAAAGTCTCGTGCCCTGCCAAACGATACCGTCTGCGTCCATTCTGAATTCTGTCTGTTTCTCCAAATTCTGAATTATCGCCCAAATTTCTCCATCATCCTTCTGCTCTTCCTTGATCCTAGACAGTAACTCGGGTTCTACTCTAAGATTCGCCCAGTATCCGTGCTGCCCATGTACCATGATTTCGATGTCTAGCCGCTCCAAGTCTCTTATGTTTTGTTCCTCGATTTCAATGCCGTTGATCATTCCGGACTTTCTGCTGAGTGCATCTGCTACTACATTAGCCTTTCCGGGATGATACTGTAGGTTAATATCATAATCCTTCAACAGTTCCAACCATCTCCTTTGTCTCATGTTCAATTCACGTTGAGTGAAGATATACTTCAAGCTCTTGTGATCCGTGAAAATGTCGCATGATTCTCCGTATAAGTAGTGCCTCCATATTTTCAATGCGAACACCACTGCAACAAGTTCCAGGTCATGCGTAGGGTAGTTTTCTTCATAGGGCTTAAGCTGCCGTGAAGCATACGCGATCACTTTCCCATGTTGCATGAGAACACAGCCCAGTCCCTTCCCCGATGCATCGCTATAGATCTGAAATCCACCTGTACCAGATGGGAGAGTAAGAATAGGTACGGATACTAACTTCTGCTTTAGGTCTTCGAAGCTCTTCTCTCGTTCTTCCGTCCAGACGAATTTCTCTCCTTTTCGCATCAGTTTGGTGAGAGGTAATGCCAAGCGGGAAAAGTTCTCCACGAATCTGCGATAATATCCAGCTAAGCCTAAGAAACTGCGGACTTCTGTCGCTGACGTTGGTCTTGGCAATTTAGTGATAGCCTCAACCTTCGCTGGGTCCATAGTGATCCCTTCTGCTGATACAATGTGACCTAAGAATGCCACTTTGTTTAACCAGAACTCACACTTGGAGAATTTCGCATACAGCTGCTTCTGACGAAGAATCTGTAGTACCGAACGGAGATGGTCTTCGTGTTCCTCCGTGGACTTTGAGAAAATCAGGATGTCATCGATGAATACAATGACAAACTTATCAAGGAATTCGTGGAAGATTCTGTTCATCAGACCCATGAATACTGCTGGAGCATTAGTCAGGCCGAATGGCATGACTACAAACTCATAATGGCCATAGCGGGTACGAAAAGCAGTCTTGGCAATATCCTGCTCTTTAACCCTTAGCTGATGGTAGCCTGACCTTAGATCGATCTTTGAGAAGTGTTTGGCTCCTTGAAGTTGGTCAAACAGATCATCTATACGTGGCAGTGGATATCTATTGCGGATGGTAATCTTATTAAGTTCACGGTAGTCTATGCAAAGTCTCATGCTGCCGTCCTTCTTCTTAACGAACAAGACCGGTGCGCCCCATGAAGATGCGCTTGGTCTAATGAACCCTCGCTCAAGAAGTTCCTGCAGTTGGTCCTTCAGTTCTTTTAGCTCTATGGGAGCCATACGATACGGAGCCTTAGAGACTGGTTCAGCTCCTGGAACAAGGTCGATGTTGAACTCCACTTCTCGTGCAGGTGGTATGCCTGGAAGTTCAGCTGGGAAGACGTCTTGAAATTCCGAAACTACTGGTTGATCCTGAATCGATGGGGATTCAGCATCCATGTCGTGAACCGTAGCTAGATAACCCTCACAGCCATGTGACAGTAATGCACGTGCTTGCAAGGTAGATATGACTTGTACAGACCGTCCGGGTATGAACCCGTTATGAATGTACTCTGGTGCATTAATGTCGCCGAAGATCACCCGATATGAGTGGCAGTCTATGGTAGCATGGTGCTTGGATAGCCAGTCCATGCCGAGAATCATATCGAACTCAATCATGTCTAGGGGAAGTGCATCTACTTCACGAATTTTATCGTCAAACTCTAGAGGAAGACTCTTGTATACATGAGTTATTAATACAGAGTCCCTCAGAGGCATGGAAATGGTAAGCCTATTTTCTAATGGCAAGGGAAGTGTCCTAATGTTCTTAGCATATGTAGTGGAAATAACTGAGTGAGTGGCACCCGTGTCGAAAAGAACACATGCAGCTTGGCCGTACATATACAAAATTCCAGTAATGGTACCTGTAGATTTGTTTGCCTGATCGCGAGATGTCGTGTAGACACGCCCAGTGGTAGGAGGCGGCTTACTATCAGCATGACCCGAGGTACCCTCCATTTCACCCTTACGGCAATCTCTCATACGATGGACAGGGAGGCCGCACTTGTAGCACGCGTCGGAATCACGACGACATTGGCCAGGGTGTCTGCGATGGCAAGTACTGCAAAGAGGATGAGTGAATCCTCCAGCAGGAGTCCTTGCTTGCTGAGGGCCTGCTGATGACAAAATGTGTTAAGATAAAGTATATGCACGAGTATAAGACATATGCATCATAAGATGTTTACCAGTGTGAGCTGAACGGTTAGGCTGCGAACCCCTGTGGTTCTGGTCCTTCCCGTTACCGTGGTTCCTGGTAGAGGTTAATATAGTGTCAGCATGAGAGATATAACATGAAATCATAAGAAGATGCGTAAATAGTAGGACCTGCTGTTGTTGGAGTGTCCAGCGTTGTTACGGTAATTATCATTACCGCTACGCCTTTCCACATCAGAACGGTCGTTAGTGTGACCGTTTCCTTTGTGCTGATGAGGCTGCTGCTGAGTAGCCGGCTGAGACCGGTCCCCAGTTTTCTGCCTGGAAGATACAGTTTAGAGATGATTATTGAACATATAATGATAGGATGCGGTTTGGTTATCGTTAGAATACGAAATGTTTACCTCTTGTCGGGTCTTTCAGCTTCCCCGAACTCATCTCGTTCCTGCAACATCTCTAGCTTCCTTGCTGCGTCGGCCACTTGTGCTACTGTATTGAACGTAGCACACACTAGATTGTTCGCGACCGAGGTGCGAAGTGCCCACCTAAAGTGGTGTGCCTGGTCCTCAGGAGTACCAGCTGCTGCTCCCAGGAAACCAGCTAAGCGAAGAAAGCGCTGCATGAATTCGTTGCTATTCTCGCCCGCTCTCTGACGTATCCCATGGTACTCTCGCTTGAGCTTGTCCTGCTCTGCCTTGGGAAAGAACTGCCCTATCACTCTTTCCTTGAATTGGGCCCATGTCAAACCAGCAACCCAATCAGCACCTCCTTCCGACTGCGTCAAGGCTAGCCACCAGCTGAGTACATCGCCTTCAAACCGGTAGCATGCCAATCTCTCCTTGTATGCGGGGTCACAGCCCATAGCATTGAAAATCTTCTCGATATGAGTCAACCAGCTTTCAACATCGCTGGGGCTATCAATCTTTTCAAAAGCTCTAGGACGGAGCTTGTTGAATCTTTCCAGCCACACTGCTAGTGTCACTGGAGGAGGAGGAGGAGGAGGAGGTGCCTGATTCTGCTGCTGCTGATTGTTGGCAGCTTGGACTTCAGCACGGATGTCATTCCTCAGTTGAGGAAGCAAGGCTTGCATGGCAGCCTGAATTGCAGCATTGAGCTGCTCTTGCTCGCGTGTGAGAACCATCTGACAGTATAACATAAAACATATGATTAACAGTTCGAAACATAAAATATAAATTATATATATACATGAAAAAAAAATTTATACCAAAAATTTCACGAGGAAAATTTTATGCAAGAAAATTTTTGTATGAATGCATGATGCAGTTTTATGAAAACTTTTGATGCTCGAGAGTGAACGCCTCTGGTCAGTTCACTCAAAACAAAAGACATATCGAGGGGACGCCTATGGGTCGGTCCCAAATCTAAAAGTTTCGATAAAACACATGCGACTAAATAGGGCCAGTCCTGTACCAACCATTACTTAGTCAAAAACCCTGTAACGATGACATGTATATGTATGCTTAAAATGATGAATGCTTGAAAACAACTGTCAGTTCTAGGAAGACCGTAGTGACTACCCACTAATCACAGGTCATATTTGATAGCCTACAGGTCGAAGCCTTGGCTCTGATACCATAATTGTAACACCCCATTTTGGAAATGGAATCTTACGCATAATCATGACGTGTCATCAAAGCATACAAGGATAAATGTCTAAGCATTATTTGACCATAAAAGGGAAATACCGGAATCAAACATCGGTAACCCCAAAGTAGAGCTCATCACACACAAACATAAATACTGTAAAAGGAAAGGACGAAACAATGTCCATTGCAAGCTGTATTAAAGTAAAGGAAATGCATAAAGTAAAGAAAGACAGTAAAGCTTCCAGTCCATATGCACGTACGTTTGAGATCTACGAGCGTCCCTGAGTACCTGCCGTTTTGGGAACATGAAAAGGAAAACGGCTGAGCAAGACGCTCAGTGCACGGATGTACAAAATAGCATGAAATAGGATAAGCATGTAACATATAACAGCGGAAGACTAAGTTCTGAGTAAACTGGTTAAGTATTAAGAAAACTGGTTTTATATTTTGAAAAGCCTTATGTTTATCTTATGAAAACTGTTTTAACATAAATATACCATAGCCCATATAGGTCATGAAAACATCACGTGCATGAATACTTGGAGGGGTGACCTCATCATGCTGATTAGAGGGGATGCCTCTAATTAATATACTGGTCTGGGTAGGAGGGATCAACTCCTTGTGAAGGATGCAAGGCACACACCACATTCACCCTGAAATACTGAATAAAACATGTAACTAGGATGCACCCATACGCCCCACATGATATAATAATATGGCCAAAACTGAAAGGGACGCCACGAGCAATCACTCCGCCGTGGGGAAGTCATAACATTGGTGCCTCCAATGTTATGGTTATGGTACCTCCATAACTAGGTGAAACTGGTCATGCTTGTATATGGCTATAGATTATGCTATTTAAACATAAGCAGTTCAAAACAATAAAACAAATACTGGGGAAAAACAGTTGGCTGCATACGGGGAAATCCTAATAAGGAAAGAATGTCCATACTGAAAGGACGGGAATCCGTACCTCAAGTCCAGTGAATGAACGGAAGAAAGACTCCTACTTCTGGATCACTAACGCTACATGAATACACACGTGTATAAGTATCGAATCACTGATTACGTACTGGGTTTTATGTCTCATCTTAGCTTACTTTGTATGTTTTAGATCATGGTTTACTGTTTAAAGCCTTAAACTGTGTTTATCTTATATTCTGATTAATCTGATTAAGTATTACTTGTATTTCATGTATTATTATACTTACTGTGTAATAATAAGTAACTTTCCAAAAATAGCAGGTTTCCAAAAATAGAAAGTTTCCAAAAATAGGAAGTTTCCAAAAATAGAAAGTTTCCAAAAATAGAAAGTTACCAAAAATAGAAAGTTTCCAAAAATAGAAAGTTTTCAAAAATAGAAAGTTTCCAAAAATAGAAAGTTTCCAAAAATAGAAAGTTTCCTAAAATAGAATTTACTGCTTAAAATAGATTAGTTTCTAAAAATAGAAAGTTTCCAAAAATAGATCAGCTGCCTTAATTAAATAAGTTTCCATATATAGAAGGTTTCCATGATTAGATTAGCTGCCTGAAATAGATAGATTTCCATATATAGAAGGTTTCCATTAATAGATTAGTTGCCTTATTTAATTAAGTTTCCATAAATAGAAGTTTCCATAATTAGAATTAAGCTGGTTACATAAGCTAACATATAAGTCTAAGTGTTTATAAGCTTATTTCTTAAGTCATATGATATAGTGTATAGTTTAATTATTATTTCATGTATTTAATTAAACTATAGGTTAAGCATTTTAATTAAAGTATAACATGTTTTAATTAAAATGGAATAAATTACTTAGGTTAAAATGTGTATTATTATGTATTAATAACATAACCTAAGTCATGTCTAAATTAATTAATTATAGGCATGTTTTAAATAATTAATTAATTATAACTTATAACATAAAATACTTAGGTTAAATTAATATCATGCTAAATTAATAATTAAAATAACCTAAGTCATGGTTTAATTAACATCTCATGTTTATTAATTAATTTATATCCTAAGTTCATAATTCAAAAAAAATTAACATGTAGCATAAATCATGATTTAACCAACGAACCATGAATCGAGCATGAACTCGACACCGTACCCCGAGCCAACTCGGGGTACTTGTGTCCCCTTGCTGCCGTGGGTCCCACATGCACCAACCAAGACCAAAATGGTCTTGGTGGTGGTGGCAAAAGCAAACCGAACCCCCCCTCGGGTTGGTTATACTAGGCGGCCAAAACAAACACCCTCTTATATCATCCTTGGATTTTAATTAACCCCAAAACATGTTAGGTCTATGTTTAATTATCATGTTTTAACAAAAATAAAATAACATGTTCATGAAAATAATTTAAAGATTAAAAAGAATTGAAAAGAAAGGTTTAGAATGATATACCAATACGTAGCTTGAAAGAGGATGAACAAACACGGTTTATAGCAATGATTTTTGTGATCAAGATCAATCAACAACCACCTTTGGTGGTCTTAGGGGTGGCGGCACAAAGAGAGACCAAGGAGGAGGAGAGAAAACTTTTTAGGTTAAATGCTTATTTCCTTGAAATGTGAAAAATGAAATGAATTTTACCATAACCCCCCCTTTCATGTAAAAAGTCAATGGGCTAAGCCAACCTTGGTTGGTGTGCCGTGGGTATGGGGCCCCACATGGGGTACCCGTACCTTTTATCGTGTCACGATGTTTCGTGTTCGTTCGTGGTTAAACGTGTTCGTGTTTAAAGTGTTTCTGTTTATTTTATCATGTAGTTTATCGTATTATTTACACTCGTAATTAAGTACTTACGTAATTATTTTAGTTCGTGTTTTCAAATGGTGATCATGATTTAATTATGTTCACGTGAAATATCTATTAACTGTTTATCATGAGTTTGTACGTAATCGATACTTATCATGTCATACACGTATGCACTTGCTTGATTATTAGCACATGAATGTGATCAATACTAAATAGGGTAAGTTTTAATCTAGGACGTACTATCTTAAGGGCACTATTCATGGTAAAAGCATGCGGGTTTTACAGGACGTCTCAAAATAGAAAGAGTGAATATAAATTTAAAATAGAAGAAGTATATTAAAAAGAGATAATAGAAGAAAATAATAATGGTCTAAAATGTTATGTCAACTCATTATATGAATTTTATTTTATAAAATTTACGTGGTTATAACAAAACTCAATTTATTAAACACCTAAGAGTACTAGGAGTGATCACGTCTCCACACGAAAAAACACC
Organism: Glebionis coronaria; assembly: GCA_025667525.1. Taxonomy (NCBI): domain Eukaryota; kingdom Viridiplantae; phylum Streptophyta; class Magnoliopsida; order Asterales; family Asteraceae; genus Glebionis; species Glebionis coronaria. The sequence goes on along the minus strand of JANFOE010000374.1, from coordinate 563,008 downwards.
CTGCCACGTCAGCTTTTTCACTTCCACATCCACAAAAAAAAACCCATCTTATCATCACACCATTTCCACACCACCACACCAATTTTTCTACTTTTTTTCATAAACTACCCTCAACAATTAATTTATTCAAATCCTAATTTACTTTATTCATTTAAATTAAAAACAATACAACATAAATAAAATCACAACATACCAAATAAAAAAATACAAATGACATAAAATAAAAATATTAATCCTCCATTTCTTCGTCTTATCTTTATTTTGTAGCCGTCGTGCCCAAAGGTGTTCCATAAGGTGCCGTTGAAGTGAAAGATGTGAATTTTTATCCCGTAACTCTTTTGTTTTGGTACTGTTGGTGTCATGTCTTGTGAGACTCCCAGAATCAGGCATGGAACAACTAAGCAACAAGGAGTAACACGTCATGGTACAAGAAACAATGAATTACTGTTGACACAAAGTTGACGTAATAAAAACATATACATTACATCATAAAAGATCAGAGTTTTACTACAAACGTCCCAGAGTTTTATATGCTGAAAATTTATTATTTCATCATGATTTATAACATATAGTTACCAAAATACAGAATAAATTCTGACAATTTTTACACAAAACCAAAGTTTAAATATACACAGAAATCTCCAAGTTGCGATAATATCCTGCGGGCTCGCATCCAAGCAAAGCTAAGTAATAATACCTGAGATTAAACATGTAAAATCGTCAACATAAAGTTGACTGATATTCATAGGTTTAGCAGTAAAGGTGTGGAACACAAGCATTCATTTGTAAACAAGAAATAGGGGAAATGGTTATGATCATTAACCATAGTCCGAAATATTATTATTGTTGTTTAGTTCATGAACCGAAGCTTAACTCAGTGTAAGTTCCTCTAGTGAGTATTCAGCCTAAATACTCATGTAGTAAATCAAATGTTAAATGCGTCAAGGTAATAGGGACGGGGATTGGCAATCCCGATGGATCCACCCACAACATTCGCGCTTATCAACACAAATAAATTAACGGTTCATGATCAAGAGAGGCAATTTAGGCTATAACTAAAAGCAATCATATTAGTGAAAACTGTTTGAAAAGCATACAAGTCTGGATAGCATACAGTTTTTAAATGGTTGTGTTCCACCATGTAAAATCTCACCCCGTGTTTAGAAACCATGTACAAGGAAAAGGGGCTGTGAACTCACCTTAGCCACAAGTAAGTGAATCATTGTACTCAGAAGCTAAGTAGAAACAGTGGTTGTAAGACGATCACCGACGATATGGATGCCCGGGAAAAACACGAAAGCCGCAACCTATCAAAATAAGGCGCGCGTAAAGACTCAAACTCAAATATCGATATCTACCAAGTATAATATGACTTAAGTATTTTCAAAGTACTCATATTTCAAAACTAGTGACACGAAACACGTGAATCCATACTAACCCATTTATCCAACAATACTCGTTTAAACACTTGCACTCTTGAAATTGACCCATCATAAGACGTCAAGTCAACGCAAGTCAAACTATTTCTTTACCTTAATCGAACCAGTAGCTAAGTCATTTATATAATGACTAAACACTTGAGTAAGTCACCATATCCAATAGTGAGTACTCAAACTCACGCCACACGAGCATTGAACTATGTGTCCAAAATACAAATCAGCAAGTACACTCCAAATGTACACATCGATCTACCCTATCTAGACTTGTCCGATTTCGATGCAACTTGGTGTCAAGGTCACTTATAACCTGTATAAGACCTTTCCAAAATTTGAGCCAAAGTTCACACTATTAGACCCATCAGCTCGACACTTTACTCGACTCTAAAATTTGGGGGCAGAATGTGTACTCGTCTTGTAAAACCATTAATACCACTTTAAAGTACAATCTTGACATTTCGCCTTTTAAACCCACTACTAGACTCATTATATTAAGTTTATAAACTTTGAAAACCAGTAGTATCAATTATCTAACCATGCCTAAAGTCCCCAAGAGTGGACCCAAAATCAGCCACAATTTCGAATTGTGCCGATTTGCGTCTCCCGATACACGAATACTAAAACTAGCATAACTTTTGATCCGTAATGAGTTAAAAGCTCTATCTTATATCAAAACGAGCGTATCAAAAAACTCTACAACAAAATCAAATAACCCCAACCTATATCCAATCTTTAACCCACTAAATATAGCCCTTAACCCACTGATGTAATATACACTTTTAAAAATCATATCAATCAATATTTTGACCAATTTTAACATGATCCATACCTCTAAAATCACTCTACTATCATACCCATCAACTAAAAAAATACTAAAACACTTGCATGTATATCAAAACAAAAATCAAAATCCAAAAATAAAACTCTGTATCATCAAAACATAGAGATCTTACCATGATCATCACATGCATAATGATCAAAACATTTTCCAACGATAAAATCATAAAAATCTTAAAACTTGATGCATGTGGAAGATTTTGATACCAAAAGAATGACAAGAATATTTTAAGAAGTGGTCTTTGATTAGAATTAAGAGATTCATGCTAGAATTTTGATTATGGTGGTGTTTTTGGTCGATTGAAGTCACGACAAGGGGGAGGAGAGAGGAGAGAGTGGTGTTTAATTTTTATAAAAATTTGTTAGTATGTGTTTTTGTGAAGGAAAATTATATATATATATATATGGTGTTAGTTGTAGGGGTAAAACTTGTCAAATGTGAAAACTTTGGACTTAAAAGCAATTTAATAGTTTAAAGGGTAGAAAATGATTATTAATAAATTTGGAAAATATTTACGAGGCTCGGATTTCGTAAAAATACTTTTCAAAAGTTAAAATGCATCAAATATATGATAATATGGTTTCCCGACACGACTTAACACGTAATTAAAACGAAATCGTCGAACATATTAATTATCGAAACAATCGATAATAAAAAGTAAAATTTTGGGCATCCATCGGTATCGCGATTACTAGTAATTCTCGTTATTCGTTGATTTAAGTAACTCGTTGTAAAATGCAAGCGGGTGTTTTTAAGTAAAAAACTTTTGATTTAAGTAAATATGGAAAAATAAAATAAATTTTTTATAATTCCAAATAAAGTATTATCAATGATCAATAAATACTTAAAAAGTGTAATTTATTAAAAGGATAAAAGCTATAAAATAGACACGTACTCTTCATTTTGTCCCAATGTAAAAAACATACTAGTTTTTATACTCATTTTGTAACACCCCACTTTGATAAGTGGACCATTACGCGTAATTATGGCGTGTCATCAAAGCATGCAAGGTAATATGTAGTACAACATACATAACCATTGGGAAAACCGGAATCAAACATCGGTTCCCAAACATATGCCCAAAATATAAAGAAAGTAAATGAACTAGGAAGACTAGACAAGCATAGGTATATGGCAAAAAAGAGAAGAAGTCTATGGCAGCTTCCATCCTATGCACTCCCTCCAAATGCTCGAGTCCATCCCTGGGTACCTGCCGTTTTGGGACATGGAAAGGAAAGTAACGGTTGAGCATAACGCTCAGTGCACGGATATATGACACAGTATAAAAGGCTGAAACATAACTAAGACTAATAGCAGCGAAAATGTATAATTCGTGGAAAACCTAGTTGTCTGTCTTGTTAACTGGTTTTATTTCTGAAAACATAGCTTATGTTACTTATGAAAATCTGTATAGTTAATGTACCAAAAGCCAATATAGGTCATGAGGTCAACAACGTGCATGAATACTTGGAGGGGTGACCTCGTCATGCAAATTAGAGGGGATGCCTCTAATTAACTGGTAAGTGGTAGGAGGGATCAGCTCCTTGTGAAGGATGCAAGGCACACACCACATTCACCTGAATAATCTGTTAAAACATGTAACCTAGGATGCTCCCATATGCCCCACATGATAATATAATAATGTGGCAAAAAGCTGAAAGGGACGCCACGAGCTACCACTCCGCCGTGGTGAAGTCATAACACTAGTGCCTCTAGTGTTATGGTTATGGTACCTCCATAACTAGGTGAAACTGGTCATGCATGTATATGGATAAGGTAACTAATAAAACATAAGCATTTAATCTGTAACTACTGGGGAAAACAGTTGGCTGCATACGGGAAATCCTAATGAAGGAAGAGATTGTCCTTACTGAAGGACGGGAAATCCGTACCTTAAGTCCAGTGAACGAAGAAGACGAACGGAAGAGAGTCCTACTTCGATCTCACTAATGCTACATAAATAATATACGTGTATAAGTATTCTGATTACTGAGTACGTAACTGGTTTTATATCATGTCTTAGCTTATTTTATATGTTCATGTCTTGTTTTACTGATTCTAGCGTTATGCTGTGTTTATCATGTACTCTGTATATTCTGATTAAGTATTACTTGTATTTTTTGTATTATTATACTTGTTGTGTAATAATAAGTAACTTTCTAAAAATAGTAGGTTTCCGAGAATAGAAATTTTCCAAAAATAGATTAACTGTTTAAAATAAATAAGTTTCCAAAGTTATAAAGTTTCCAAAAATTGTAAGTTTTCTGAATTAGAAAGTTTCCATATTTAGAATTAAGCTGAATTAATGAGCTAATAGTATAGCTTAAGTTTACTGAATAAATATTGTAAGTCATGTGATTAATAGTATAGTTTATTAATAATGCATGTTAATTAAATAAATTATATGTTATAAGATTTAATTAAATATAAATAGGATTTAATTAAATTAAAGTGTATAAAATACTTAGGTTAAAACATGTATTAATATTATATTAATATAACCTAAGTCATGATTATTAATTAATTATAACTCATGTTTTAAATAATTAATTAATAACTATAGTCTAATTAAATGGTAACCATACTTAGGTTTAATACATGTGTTATTTATTAAATATAACATAATTCCATGATTTAAATTAAATTAATTATTAGTCACGCTTAATTAAATTTAACTAACCTTGTAAAAAAATATACTTGTAACAATCTATAACTTGTAAAAAAATGTAAGACTCGTAAAATTGATAAATCAAGTATCCTTTATTTTCTTAAACTGTCTGCCAAACACCACCTTAAATGCATTAAGCTGCGAACCAAACACACCCTTAACTGGTTCTTAAACCAAAAACCAAACAGCCCCCTACTGTTTGGTTCCCGCCGCCAGTACAACCTACCCAATAGTTTGATAATTTTCCCTGCTGCCCGTTCATGTTTTCCCACTGCCTGTGATTGCTACCACCTGTCGTCTATAACTTCCCACCGAGACACATAAGTGTCTCGGTTCCCACTGCTTTAACAAAACCCTCGTTGGGGTTGCCACCGACAGAACAAAGAACCCACTGGCCTTGCGGCTGGTGGTATTTAATCACCACTGAGACCATAGATGGTCTCGGTTTGTGGCCATACGAACGCAGCCACACCCAAACGACACCCCCTTTTGTAAATCTTATTATTAACATGTTTTAGATCGATTGACAAGAGAGAAAAGAAAGAAGAAAAAGAAACAAAACGAGATTAGGGTTTTTCTTACATGCGTTTAGGGTTTAGAAACCAAACACGAACACACCCTTGATCTCTTGATCCACCCATGAATTCTCTTGGTTCTTGGAATAGAAGATGACGGCAGAATGATCCCCAGAGGAAGAAAACGTCGGCTTGTAGAGTATTAGGGTTTTATGTTTTTCTTGTCCAAAATAAAGTCAATATACTCTTCCCCGTCTGTTATTTTAACCGACCAAATCACAATGGGCTTTGGCCCATTCTCTCTCCTTTCTTTTGTCCAAAATGTTGGGAATAAAATGTAGTCAGTTCACTTGAGCGCTTACAAGAGGAAAACAAGCGTTGATAGGAAGAAAACAAACGCTGACAGATCAAGCGTTGACAAGAAGAAGTCAAGCGTTGATAGGTTGAAGACAAGCACTGATGGAAAGATTTAGTCTACGCGTATATTGTTTCTAGTTTGTTTCTAGTAAAGATAAGTTCAACATTGTATTTTCTATAATTATCTTTACCTAGAATAGTTGATACGTAAACTCTTGTACAAGGCTTCTTATGTCTATAAAAGAAGACCTTTAGGTTAATGTTTAATATAAGTTTTCATACGTTAAACACTTTCATTGTAAGCAAGTTTGTTATTATCAATCAAGTGAAAGTTTGTTTACATCTTTGTGTGTTCTTGTTTAAGTGTTAATTCCGCATAACACTTAGATTACTTTATACATAAACAAAGTTTCTCTACGTGTATAACTTGATCTAATCTCGTATACACAAAGCTAAATCGATCTAAGTTTGGGATCAACAAGTGGTATCAGAGCTTGTTGAGAAACTTTTGATCTTAAAGAACACAAGAACCCTAAAATCACCAAAACCCTAATTTTCACAAAACCCTAAAAACATCATGTCAAATCCAGAAGTAACCTCCTCCTCATCCTTACCAAACATCAAGATTACCATGCTTGATGCAAACAACTTTGAGTTGTGGAAGTTCAACTTTGAGCAATATCTGGGAATCTATGACTACATTCTCTGGGAGATTATTGAATATGGAAACACATTCAATAAAGCTGAAAAGATTGCTAATGCCATTGCTACAAGAACTGCTGTTGCCGGATGTCCAGCAGCAGATAAGAAAGAAAAACCTGATGATGGTAGAGTTGTGTCTGCTGAAGACATAGCAAAGAAAAGGGTTGATATGAAAACCCTAAACATTCTGAAACTCTCTTTGGGACACGAGAATCAGCACAAATACAGAGGTTATGAGTCTACAAAAGACCTTTGGGCAACTCTTGAAGTTACATATGGTGGTAATGATGATACTAACGAAGAGAAGAAGAAGCAACTCATGCATGAGTATGCTGTTTTTAAGGCTCAACCTAATGAGAAGCTTAGCAGTGTGAGAAGCAGACTGCTTGACATTACAAGCAAGTTGTCCTTCATGGGGACACAAGTTGGTGATGTTGACATTATTGCCACTTTTCTTAAAAGCCTTTGTGATGCGTGGAAGATTGAGGCAAGATCTATACTTGACAATAACACTCACAAAAGTTCTACTTTTGATGATATCTACAACAAACTGAGGCTATTGGAGAATGAAACTCTTTTGGAGCATGGAAGTAAGTCTACCAATAGTAACATGGCCTTCTTCTCACATAGTGAAGGTCAATTTGATCAGAAGGACTCATACATGCACCCAGTTACTGGATCATCATGTGTCAACGCTGGATCATGTCCTGTCAACGCCTCACATTTAGATGCTGACACATACAAAATTGACTCACCAAGAGTTAAGCCTGCTGGTTTAGATCTGGATACTGTGTGTGCTTACATTGCTTCTTTGCCCAATGGTTCAGTGATTACATATGAGGATCTTGAGCAAATAAGTGATGAGCACTTGGAGGAGATGGATATAAAGTGGAACATGGCTCTTGCTAGTATAAGAGCAAACATGTGGAATAGAAGGTTTAAGAAGAAGATGACCTTTAATGCAAAGGACACTGCTAGATTTGATAAATCCAAGGTTGAGTGCTACAATTGTCATCGTATGGGGCACTTTGTGAGGGAATGCAGATCTCCAAGAAGATCTGATGTTGGAAAACCCTCAAGCCAAATTGTTAAGGCTAAGGATCCTAAGGCCATGGTAGCAGTGCAAGAAATTGATGGTATTGGATGGGACTGGATCTATTTGGCTAAAGATGGGGAAGAGGATAAAGCTTTGGTTGCTGAGACAGAAGAAGAAGAGCATGTTGAATATGCTCTCATGACACACTCCTCCTCTTCATTAGATAATGAGGTATACGATGATGCTTTTTGTAGTAAGGGTTGTCGTTTAAATACTGAAAAACTTAACAAAGAGATTTTAAGATTGTTAAGTGATGTGAGTACTGAGAGATGCAAGTTGTCTAACTATCAAATTGCTCTCACTCAAACTGAAAAGACAGTTGAGGAGTACAAGAAAATGGAATTTGATCTAAAAGATAAAATAAATATCTTAAAACATGATTTAAATGCTAGTAATGATATTAGAAACATCATGGAAAGGGTCAATGCTGAAATATAGGCTAAGTTAGATGAGGCTATTAAGAATAAGGATAATGTTGACCTTAAAATTCAGGGATTTGATAAGACCTCACAAACCCTAGGAGTATGTGTTAATAAACAGAGGGATCCTAAGGACATTACTGGGATTGGGATGAAAGACTATATTGTTGTTCCACCACCAGCTGGGGACTTCTATGGTGTCCAAAGAAAGGACTTATCTTGGACTGGTTTACCAGAACTCCAAGAGGAGGAATTTCTTCCTCCACCAAGAGTCATTACCCCAGTTGAAGAGTATAGACAAAAGTTGACTGACTAGAATGAATGGAAGAAAGCCAACCCTACCTTGTTTGTTAAGGGTGGCTTGTTATGTGAAAGTCCAAATGAGTCTACTCCTATTAAGGTAAAAACCCAATCACTGGCAAGACAGTTGACCTTGGCTCAAACACTGTTAGAAAACCTAACATTAAGTATGCAGAAATGTATAGGAATACAAGGTCACCTAAAAGCCAAGTTAGTAATGATGGAACAGGTTTCTTCTCTTCTAGACCTAGAGTTGTGTCTAGGAAAGCCTGTTACACTTGTGGTAGCTTTTCACATTTAGCATATAAGTGTGTTAACGCTTCCAAGGTCAACGTTGTTAAAAAGTCAAACATTGTCAGACCCAAAACTTTTGTGGAACAAAGTCCACAAGTTGTTAGACCAACCCCATTCTTCACTAGAGGGTCTAACACTCATGGACAAAGACCATTTTAGAAGACCAATACTTGGTCTAATAGGAAATGGGTTTCTGTAGCAAACCCTAGGTTCAACGTTGACAAGGGTAATTTCAGCGTTGACAAGACCAAATCCAACGCTGACAAAAACGTTGCCAGACCTAAATATTTGCAACCACAGGGTAAGGGGTCTAAAGCTTCTTCTAGTTTGACATGGAGACCTAAGCAAGATCAAAACCCTAATTCTAATGGGATTTCTATGACCTGCAACCGATTTAATTATATTTCAAAGGTCATTACAAAACCAATTGGGGTTAACTGGGTATTTCATCCAAAAAGGGATGAACATGGGGTTGTTATGAGAACTAAGTCTGTTCTTCTTAAACAACTAGATAAATCCAAGTCTGCTAAGGCTTGGGTTCCCAAAGAAAACTAATTTTTTTCTTTATGTGCAGGGCATTCAAAAACAGGTCAATGATTATGGATATTGGGACAGTGGATGCTCCAGGCACATGACAGGGAAGGAAGATTATTTAACTAACTTCACTCCCATTAAGGATGGTGATAAGGTTTACTTTGGAGGCGGATATGGAACTATCACAAGCAAAGGAACTCTTCTCACCAAGAACTTGTGTTTTGAAAACGTGTTTCTGGTAAAGGAACTTGATTACAATATTTTTAGTGTATCACAAGTTTGTGATAACCAAAATAAAGTTCTTTTTACTGATACTGAATGCTTGGTGTTGAGCAAGGATTTTAAAATTCATGATGAGAAATATATTGACTATAGAACACCCAGGCATAAGGATATTTATAATGTGAATCTTAATGGTATTAGGATGAATAATAATATGTCATGTTTTTATGCTAAAGCTTCAGTTGATGAGAGTAATCTATGGCATAGGAGACTAGGGCACATAAACTTTAAGAATATAAACAGGCTTGTGAGACTTGGCTTGGTTGATGGTTTGCCTGAAAAGGCTTTCCTCAATGACCACTCTTGTGTTGCATGCCTTAATGGCAAGCAGCACAAGGTCTCATTTAAGTCTAAACAGGTGCACTCTAGTTCTAAACCACTTCACTTGCTGCATATGGACCTGTTTGGTCCAACTAATATAGAGAGTTTGAATGGTAAATCATACTGCTTTGTCATCACAGATGATTTTTCTAGGTTTACTTGGACTTTCTTTTTAGCTATGAAAAGTGACACTGCTGATACTTTAATTGCCTTTATTACTCAGATAGAGAAGAAAACTGGTAATGAAGTTAAAATGCTTAGAAGTGACAAGGGTGGTGAGTTTAGAAATAAACTATTAGATGATTTTTGTGCCAAGAAAGGGATTACTAGGCAGTTTAGTGTTGCCAGAACTCCACAACAAAATGGGGTTGCTGAGAGAAAGAATAGAACCCTAATTGAAGCAGCCAAGACTATGTTGGCTGATGCTCACTTTCCCATAGCTTTTTGGGCTGAGGCTGTGAATACAGCTTGTTATGTTCAGAATAGAGCATTGGTCAACAAGATACAGAACAAAACACCTTATGAGTTACTTTGGGGAAGGAAACCTAATATTGGTTTTCTTAAACCTTTTGGTTGTCATGTAGTTGTACTTGATACTAGTGATGCCTTAGGTAAATTTAGTGCAAAAGGTGATGAAGGCTATTTCATGGGTTATTCAGTGCAGAGCAAGGGATATAGGGTTTACCTTAAGAAGGAAAAACGTATACTTGAGAGAGTACATGTTAGGTTTTTAGAGAGTAAACCTAGTGATCCTGAAAGTAGTCCAAATTGGTTGTTTGACTTGGAACCTCTATCTAGGACTTTAAATTATATGCCTATTACTAATCCAGACATTGTGAATGTAACTTCAAATGTTGTGGAAGAACAATTTTTTGATGTTTCAGGTACACAGGTTAATGAAGAGGTTGGATCACAAGCAGACAAGGCACCTCCCATACAAGAGTATGTTACAATTCCCATATGGACAGATGCTTTTGCTGCTGCTGCTGCTGGAAAGGATAATGGTGGTCCCCAAGTATCACCAGCTAACAACATGCATGGTCCTTCAAGCGCTGACAAAGGCAAATCTGGCACTGACAGGACAAACTCAGGCGTTGATGGCTCAAACGTTGACAACAACATTTCAGGCGTTGATAACCCAAACGCTGACAATCTTGGTTCAGGCGTTGACAACACTTTTGAGCATATCTTCTCTTCCAATTTTGAACAAGGTGAACCTTCAAATACTCATGAAGAGGTTCATACTAATATTGATGGAAGAGAGTCTGAAGAAGATATTGGCAACATGGATAATGAGATTGAAGACAACAGACTTTTTGAGGGAGAAGTTCTCACTTCTACAATGAAGAATCATCCCCCTTCACAAATTATTGGGGATGTTATGACTCCTGTTCAGACTAGAAGATCTCATTAGAATCTTGGTGCATTTATTGCCAATATACACAAGAAGGTTGATACCCTCTTGTTTAAGCATGTTTGTTTGCCTGTTTTCTTTCACAACAGGAACCCAAGAAGATCTTTGATGCTATCAAAGAACCAAGTTGGGTGGAAGCAATGCAGGATGAGCTTCACCAATTTGCAATTCAGGATGTTTGGGAGCTGGTTGATTGTCCCATGTATGTCAGACCTATTGGGACAAGATGGGTTCTAAGAAACAAGAGAGATGAAAGAGGGATTGTGGTCAGAAACAAGGCACGTTTAGTGGCTCAGGGATATACACAAGAGGAAGGGATAGACTATGAGGAGGTCTTTGCACCAGTTTCAAGGATTGAAGCTATAAGGATATTTCTAGCATATGCTTCCTGCATGGGTTTCACTGTCTATCAAATGGATGTGAAGAGTGCCTTCCTCTATGGAACAATTGTTGAGGAGGTATATGTTATGCAACCTCCTGGTTTTGAAGATCCAGAGAATCCAGACAAGGTGTATAGAGTCAAGAAGGCTATGTATGGACTTCATCAAGCCCCAAGAGCATTGTATGGCACATTGTCCACTTATTTGGTGGAAATAGGATTCAAAAGGGGCACCATAGACCAGACATTATTTACAAAGAAGGTTGGTAAGGATGTCTTACTTGTTCAGGTTTATGTTGATGATATCATCTTTGGATCCACAAATCCAAAGATGAGTGAAGACTTTTCCAAGCTTATGACAGACAAATTCAAGATGAGTGCAATGGGGGAGATGAACTTCTTTCTAGGGTTACAAGTTCAGCAGAAAGAAGATGGTATCTTCATCTCTCAGGATAAGTATGTAGCAGAGATCTTGAAGAAGTTTGGCTTTTCTCCATATGAAAAGAGGGCTACTACTCCTATGGATAGAGAACACCCTTGGGGAAAAGTTGGAGATGGAAAAGATGTGGATGTCAGGCACTATTGATCAATGATTGGTTCATTGATGTATCTCACAGCCTCTAGACCTGACATCACGTTTGCTGTGTGTGCATGTGCACGCCATCAAGTGACTCCTAAAGAATGTCACCTTTATACTGTCAAGAGAATCTTTAGGTACCTAAGATGTTATCCAGATCTTGGCTTGTGGTACCCAAAAGATTCACCATTGGAGCTCATTGCATATTCAGACAGTGACTATGGAGGTGATAAGTTTGATAGAAAATACACAACTGGTGGATGTCAGTTTCTTAGGAGTAGGTTGATATCTTGGCAATGCAAAAAACAAACGGTGGTGGCCAATTCTACTACTGAAGCAGAGTATGTTGTAGCAGCTGCTTGTTGTGGACAAGTCTTATGGATTCAGAACCAGCTGTTGGATTATGGGTATAATTTCATGCATACCAAGATATTTGTTGACAATAACAGCACTTTGTGCATTATTAAGAATCATGTACATCATTCTAACACAAAACACATAGAAATTAGACATCATTTTATAAGGGATTGTTTTGAAAAAGGTTTAATACAACCAGATAGGGTTGACACAGAAGAAAATGTGTCAGATTTATTAACTAAACCTTTTGATGCTGGAAGATTTCAATACTTGGTAACAAGTATTAGAATGATCAATCTCACATAATATGTGTTTTGGGGTCTTATTGTAAAAGTATGTACATGATAATGCATTGTTATTGGTCTTTTTGAGGATTTAGATTTTCCACTATATTTTTCTAACACTGACAAAGGTTACCTTAACGCTGATAAGTGTTATTGTGACGTTGTCAGTAATATTTTTGTCTTACGCTGACAAAGGTTTCCTTAACCCTGACAAGTGTTATCGGGACGTTGTCAGCAACAATGTTAGTTTTGTGATTTTTAATCTAAATGTGCAGGTGGTGTTAGCATTATACCATTGGATACAGAGTTGCTTATGGATCCTTGAAAGATCATTTGAGCATGTTTTTATTTATGGATGATGGTTGGAATATTGATATTCCTATCTTGACATAAATTTTTATGTTCATACATATTTTTGGGCAACATATGTATCACAGTTTAAGGGGAGGTTTTAGGAACCTTTAGGACTTTTGGGTATTCTTATGATACTCTTATCACAATTCTAGATTGTGTCCACAGGTGAGTATGAGTTAGTTTTACTAAATCATGAGGCACTGTAGCATGCAAAGTTGATATACTATACATGCTGCCAAGACATTTTTGGCCTAGAATTGGTTGTGGTCTGTTGGGAGACTTGGGAATGATTTTATTATGGGTTTTACCTGGGAGTAACAAGGAATTTTATGAGATAACTTAGTTGTTAAGAGTTTTGGTTAGCAAGGGACACTAGAGGACTGTTATGTCTATCTTGCATAAGCAAGTGTGCATAACTGGACAGTGCTTGCCGCCCTATAATAATTATCAACTTATAGGTTATCTTCGCTAGGATAAATTACTTTCTTAAGGACCTTTTTCATTTTTAATATTTTTATTTTTGGATGCTGACAAGTATTTTTCCAAGCGTTGTTATGACTAATTTAGACACTGACATGGCTTTGGCAAACGTTGAAAAGAATATAGCCGTTGGGCGTTGATGGGTTATTTTTGATCGTTGATACCCATTGGGACCTACCCAGTTGTAATTTTTGACGAATTTTGGGGCCGTAATTTTGGGAGCAGATAACTTTTAATTAATGCATGAGATAACTTATTTTCTTTTCAATATTTTCATCATGATATTTTGAAAATAGTTGCCTCATTTTTTACCAATCACATGCATTTATTTCTCCTATATATTTGGCTCCTATTTTTAAACAGGGTACCTATCTTTCTTGTCTAACCATTTTCTCCTATAATTCATCTTTCTAAATATTCACAAATAGCTTTCAACAATGGCACCCAAATTTAAACCAAGTGATTTGGTATTGGGATTCAGGAGTCAACACAACATGATTGCATATTTGGACGCTGATGATACTCTGTTTCCCCAAAACACCCAGATGGTGGGGTATTTGAATGCATCCCCAATTAGGTATGCTCTTTCTCATGCTCCTCTCATCTCTGTCACACATATTAAACAGTTTTGGAACACTGTAAGTTCCTCAATAATTAATAATGTGACTACATTATCATCTATTGTTCATGGGCGTACATGGGTGGTTACTGAAGCCTTGGTTCGCCAGGCTTTGCATCTTGATGATGCAGATGGTATAACCACCCTTCCCATTAATGAAATAGAACAACGACTAGGGCTTTCGGTTATCCTTTCCCTGATGAGGGAACTTTAAAAAAATATCATAAACAGGAGTTTCCCCCAGACTGGAAGTACCAAATACATGTCCTCTTACAATGTTTGAGTCCCAAGTGTACTGCACACAATGAGATTAATAGATCCATTGCTAGTGCTATTGTGTGCATTGCAACTGGGCAAAAGTTTAATTATTCAAAAATGATTTTTGAGGGCATGTGTAAAAACAAAGGGAGTAAATGACTTTGGCTTATCCCAGATTTTTACAAATGGTTTTTGATGTGCAAAATTACTGCACAAGGGATCATGATGATTTTTATGAGATCCCTGTGCAAAAGAAAGCTATTTTTACCAAGATGAACTCACCCCCTCACCGTGACTTACCCCTCACCCAAGCTATGCTTGATGTTATTGCAGCAGCACAACCCCAACCAGACCCTCAACCACAACTTGACCCAATACCAGAACCTTTACCTTCACCTCAACACATGCAAATTGACCAAGAACCCTTTGACGCTGACACATTAAATGTTGGCGTTAACACACCTAATCCAAACGTTTACACCATTCCTTCATAGACCCAAGCACCCCTTAACCTTCCCACATCCACCAATCCACATCATCTTCTACCCCACCACAATATAGGTTGCAAAAACGCCAAAGGACTACTGGAGTGTTCTCCTCTAGTGGTCCTAGCCATGTAGCCGAGAGAACTACCACCACAAGTGTGGTTGGTGCCATGGATGAGGCTGGGACTATTGGTTCTGGCTTAGATGCAGGCCAAGACACTCCTAACATCTTTAAGACCTCATCCATGCCCCATGAATCTAAATTGGGAGGTCAAATACCCATTTTAGAGGAGGGCAGATTGGAACCAATGACATTAATGGAATTGACGGCTGTCTGCATTAACTTGCAAAATCAAAATGCAGACTTGGTATAAATTGTCAATACACAAGGCCTTGAACTCAAGCAATTGAGGGAGAGGATTGTTATTTTAGAGCATGCTAGCACAAGGCGTGGGATGGAGGAATCTTCCAAAGGGGAGGATGAGCAGATTAATGTGAGTGATAAGGGCTCACATGATGGTGAATCTTTGGGTGTTGCTGAAGCCCTAACTAGTTTGAAGAAGCAACCAGGTTTTGTTAGATCTCTGGTAACTCCTACAAATTTAGACTTGTCTTTTACAACTATGTTGGAGCAAATTACAAGAGGCGCTGAGACAGGTAATTTGGGCGTTGACAAGCAAAGTTTGAACGCTGACATGGGTAAATTGGGCGCTGACACAGGCAAATTGAGCGTTGACAGACCTGCAGACGAGGTTGATGTATTCTAGTCATCATCCATCATCAGAGATGTATCTTCACAGGTATTACCATCATCCTTACCCATTATTGATCCATTAGACTAGGGTAAAGGAAAAATGGTAGAAGTAGAATTTCCAAAGAATGCAGCACATGTAGAGTTTGATAGAAGGTTGGCTGCACAACTTGTGGAACAAGAAAGGAAGAACGTTGGTGTATCACCTTTTGTTGCCACTTCAGAGGAACAAGAAGGAAGTGATGAAGCTAGCTCAGACTCAAGTGTGATGATAATAGAACAACCAGAAAAACTTGAGTATGGTGATGATTTGGCAAGAGAAAAGCTAAATGAGTTAAAATTGCAAGTAGATTTTGATATGCCAGAAGTTGTTCAGATGTACCATGCTTGGGAAGATAGGTGTATGGAGAATCCAGATTTGACTATTTCAGACCAAATATGGGTTTTGGAGATTCTTCTAAGAGTACAAAAAGACTGCAAGGTAATTCTGAAACACAAAGCTAGCAATATTCTCTCAATGCTGAAAAGGGATAGAAGGGAGTTGTACTACATGCTACTCAGATGTCATGGAACAGGATGGACCTATAAGAGATTGTTGGGATTATGCTTTGAAGAGTTGGAGTTCAAGGCTTATCCCATTTGGGCAAGAGTGCAGGAAGAAAACACTCTAAGACTTCTTTCTGATGAAAGGAAAGAAGAACTTGCAGAAGAGATGGAACTTAAGAAGAAAATGATTGTTCCCAGACCTTTGAAGAAGGGAGTTCCTTTTGAGTTTCCTAAAGATATGGATAGATTGAATCCAAGTGAAGCTGTTATAAGAAGGAGCATTAAGCTCTCACCATTGGAAGCTTCAGATATGGTACAAGTGTTACCTCTTGATTCCAGAAACCCTATTATAAGCTATGAAGAAGATGAATGTGGGTTTTGGAAGATTGGCAGGTATGGGAAAGAGGTACACACTTTTACTACACTCATATCTCTTTTTGCATGTTTTGATAGAGAAGACTTGGTAGACCTTTGGAGGTTGTTAGAGGCCAAGTATGAGACTGAAGCTCTTACTTCAGTCAATGCAATAAAACTTTGGTCAACATTCAAGAGAATGTGTGGACCAAGAGATGAAGATCCTGCTGTTTGGAAGGATCTTGAAGATGACCTCAGTGGTCTTCAATGGCGTTTGTATTCAGCTACTGGTGTTTATTACTTGACTTCTACAAAGTTTGCTGAGTATCTTCTTGTAGATGGTCAGTATTCCATGTCCAAAGAAGTTTTGGAGAATATGAAGACAACACAGCTGGAGATTGATTATTCAAGTGACGTGGCTAAAGATTTGATCAGGCATATTTATTACCAATATGATAAAAGTTGTAAGATTCCTCCTAGTTCTTAATGTTTATTCAGAAACTTGATTACTAGAGTAGATATTAAGTTTAGGGGAGGATTGTTGGGAATAAAATGTAGTCAATTCACTTGAGCGCTGACAAGAGGAAAACAAGCGTTGATAGGAAGAAAACAAACGCTGACAGATCAAGCGTTGACAAGAAGAAGTCAAGCGTTGATAGGTTGAAGACAAGCACTGATGGAAAGATTTAGTCTACGCGTATATTGTTTCTAGTTTGTTTCTAGTAAAGATAAGTTCAACATTGTATTTTCTATAATTATCATTACCTATAATAGTTGATACGTACACTCTTGTACAAGGCTTATTATGTCTATAAAAGAATACCTTTAGGTTAATGTTTAATATAAGTTTTCATACGTTAAACACTTTCATTGTAAGCAAGTTTGTTATTATCAATCAAGTGAAAGTTTGTTTACATCTTTGTGTGTTATTGTTTAAGTGTCAATTCCGCATAACACTTAGATTACTTTATACAAAAACAAAGTTTCTCTACGTGTATAACTTGATCTAATCTCGTATACACAAAGCTAAATCTATCTAAGTTTGGGATCAACACAAAACGCCAGCCTAAATACTACAAGTCTACATCTTCGTTATTGTAACACGTGCTAAAGTATATCGTATGTGTTCGTGATTTACAAGTCGTGTACTATTTATCATTCGTAATACTTGTTTATTGTGTTTTAATTATCGTGTCGTGTTTAATTATTATACGTGTGTATTCTTGTTTCAACGTTCATGTAGTTCGTGTTATAATACTTATACATAATGATTATCATGTTTCTAAATGTTCGTAATCATATGTTCGTGATCATAATTATTATAGTTAATAATTATCGTGTACTATCACGTATTTAATACTTATCGTGTAAGAACACGTACGTAATTCTTGTAATTAATATTCATGAAACGTATTCATGTTATAAAAGGAAAGTTTTAATCTTGTACGTACGATTATTAGTGTACTGTTCATGGTAAAAGCATGCGGGTTTTACAACTCTTCCCCCCTAAAAAGAATAATTCGTCCCCGGATTATAGATAACGTAACTGGAAGCCGAACATACCCGAATCAAACTGGAAGGGTATGCAAAATAAAAGGACATGAAGGTGACATGCTAGAACGAACGTGTAACGTGACATGGCTAAAAAGGGCATGGAACGTGACGTGACTGAAGAATCGTACTGAATTATGGAAGGATGAGAGAATAAGATCCGGATGGACTCGTCCGTTTCCAAGTGGCTTCCCACTCAGAACAGTTCCTCCACAATATCTTGACACAAATGATAAATATTTGTCCTCCTGACCTTAACTTGAAAACACAAAGAGTTCATGGTTATCAACGTAAGATAGATCCCCTGATTTGACCGAGGGAATAAGAAATAACGTGCAAGGGTAACTGGAATGTTATGATGCAAAATAACCCGAACTAACTGATAA
This sequence comes from Glebionis coronaria, assembly GCA_025667525.1. Classification (NCBI taxonomy): domain Eukaryota; kingdom Viridiplantae; phylum Streptophyta; class Magnoliopsida; order Asterales; family Asteraceae; genus Glebionis; species Glebionis coronaria. The sequence goes on along the minus strand of JANFOE010000374.1, from coordinate 544,451 downwards.
TAGTATTGTCTTAGAAATGATGCGCAAGACATACTGAAACGTAGTACGTGAAAAATTATGAACGTGATACGTGAACAATTTTGAACATGATACGTGGAGATATGGTGAGTGTAGTATGAGCAAACATATCGTGATCAATGATACGTGTAACATATCGTGAACGTGATATGAGGAACGGGGAATGAACATGACATGTGAAACATATCGTGAACATGGAATACGGCTGCGGTAACGCCAAACGCTAGAAGGTGAGACGTAGAATGTGACGTGAAACGTCTATCTGAGGATAGAGAGTTATACTAAACTTTAGTCTGGTCTCTCAAGTTCTTGCAAAACTTCCCAGAACAAAAATGAACGTAAAATCGTAAGCCAGGATACGATCATGAACGTGAATAGTTTCATGAACGTGAGTGTGAAAGCAATTCGTGAAATTAGAACAAGGACATGAACGTAAATAAGGAGCACAAATGTGAACCTTTGTCTGGCCAGATAGCTAAGGGATTACCAAGTGCTCGGATGAGCCTTGGCTGGAACATGACCGATCAATCTGTTGGCTCTAAAATCCTTGCGGATGTAAGGATTCTGCAGACTTGGTCCAACTGTTGACAATAACCCAGATAGCATCATGCTTCTTCTGAGTTTACGTTAATCTGGTAACCAAAATCCATGGAGATGTCGTCCCATTTCTGCTCCCAATTTTCTAATGATGGAAAAAAAACATCCTAGTCTGTTGGTGTTCTATCTTAGCCTGTTGGTTTGACAGGTACTTAGATATGAACGTAACTGTATCTTGCTTCATAGAAACTTGATACATAGGAGTTTGGAAACTCTGAGTTTTCGAAATTAGACTTTTTCTTAGCGTAGGATTTTCTGGAATACCTAATGTAGTGTAGGGTTCTCACCTTTACGCATAAGCTGAGTCATGGTAAGATTAACTTTGGGAATCCATGTGATTCAGTGTGTAACTGTAATCAACCAGAATTTATATTAGAAAATTTCAGAGTGAAATTTCTCTTGTCGTAGAATTTGCAACATAATGCAAATATGGTCTTCCTGTTCTTCTCTAGACTTAGAGGAAAATCAGGTTGTCCTCGATGAAAACACTGATGAATTTGTTTATGAGTTCATGGAAACTCATTTTATTAAGTCCATAATGCTGCTGGATCATTGATGAGACTAATTCAAAATCATGAATCTAGCATGACCGAGTCGTGTACGAATAGCAGTCATGGAAATGTCCTGCTCTTTCACTCGTCACTGTTTGCAGCATGATCATGATTCCAATCTTGGAAAAGTGTTTGACACCCTAAAGTCGATTGGACATGTTGTCAATACGTGGAGGAGAATACGGTTATGAATGGCGATTTGTTTAAATCAACGGTAGTCGATACATAGTCTCATGTTACCGTCCTTCTCCTTGAAGGTTCTTCTGAAATGTATGGGAAGATTTTGGAATAATCGGCTGGTTATGCATAAAAGGAACTTTGTGGTCGGGTCTTAACTGACAGCTAGAAAATTTTAGCAGCCATGGCTAACACAGCATGTGCTTGTAAAGCATAAATAATTTGTACAGGTTTTCCTGATGGAAAACCATGCTGAATGTATTCAGGAGCCTGAACATTACCGTACATAATCATGAATCGTAGCATGTTGGCTGTTCGTAGTCCATAATTAGGATTAAATTCAACTCGCATTTGTCCGAGGAAATGCGTTAGCAGCTTGGATCTTATCATTAGGCAGAAGGAAAACCTTCGTATACATGGATGATACGAATGGCGTCCTTCATGGTCATGAGTATATGAAATATGGGTATAAGAAATGAAAGTGTCATCTAGCAAACGTGACAGGTCTCACTGATACACCGGTGATGGTACTGAAATTCTTGTGGCCTCATTAATACATGACACAACAAAATGGATATACTCTTTGGAGGGTACCCTGAATTTCTTAGGGATGTTCCAGAATTGGACGTGAGTCATGTGTCTTGACTCGTGTCTTGGGAAATATAAGCACGACATGTGTCTTAACTGGCGTCTTGACATGTGTCTTTGAGATGTGAAACGAATAGAACTACAATTATTAGGTTATTATTCCAGAATTGGTAGATCGGTTGCACTACTGATTCTTTATATTTCTGATCACGCCCGCGGACGGAGCTTCGGTTGCGATTGCTAGGATAGTTGCTGTCACACTAGTGGTTACTATCGCCTTGTCTGTCAGTTCCATGACGGTCATTCTCATGACTATGATTCATGTAACTATTCAGCTGAGTGGCCGGCTGGTACTAGTTCTCACTCACATGGCTGGAAAAAAAACTGAATGACGTGTGACATGTAACTAAGAATTTGGGACAATGACTGATGGAAATCGTCTGGTGGTGAAGCATCTTTTCGTCCGATCGCTTTGATCTAACGCCTTTGTGTTCGTCTTGTAAGATCTCCCGGTTGTGAATAGCATCAGCATCTCGTAGCGTCTCTAAAATCCGCAACATCAACCCTTAGTAACGTCTCCATGCTATGAGTGGCATCAACAATTTGTAGAGTATCAGCAAGTGGAATACGCACATGGAATACGGTACATGGAGTACACATGGAATGCTCATGAAATGATCGGTATGGGGTCGATCATCTGACATAATTTTAAAGGAAAATAATTTGTTAAACGGTTAGACAGACCATCATGATAACCTAGCAATGCCAGTATATACCTCATTCTGGTTGCATAGAGAAACGCTAATGTGTGGTTAAACGAATTTCAACGATGATTTTCCTGAAAGCATGATTAGTGAAAACCAACCATGACTATCATGACAGCAGGATTAAATGAAATCCAACAATGTCTTGCATGAAAACATAAACAACAAAAGATACGTAAGACGTAATTCAACATGAAGACGAAATCATCATGAAGAAACATGAAACAACTTAACATGAAGGAGTATACAACATAATCAACATGAAAATGAAGTTAACCATGATAATATGAAAACATACTTGACATAAATACGTAGTAACTTATGAGGGGACATGAAAAAAAATTTATGCCAATAAATCATGAGAAAAATGTTATGCATGAAAACAATGCGTGGATGCATGATGTAGTTTATGAAAACCTTTATATGCGCGAGGGTGAACGCCTGTGGGTCGGACCACCAAAACAAAGACATAGCAAAGTGGACGCCAATGGGTCGGTCCAAAGTTAAAAGTTTTGATAAAAGCACATGCGACTAAATAGGGCCAGTCCTGTACCAACCATTACTTAGTCATAATTCCTGTGACAATGATACATGGAATAAATGAATGAAACTCAGCTATCAAAACTTAACAGAAAATTTTTTATGTGACCAATTATGAACTACTGGGTAGTTCACATTAGCCACAGTTCACAAGGAACATCATGCATGAAACAATGATATGTGACTAAGTATGGATGACGGTTGTTCAGTCTATATTAGTAAAAGCAATACTGATGAAAACATCATGGCTAAAACAACAAGGTGCTGAAAACATCATGGTTAAAATAACAAGGTGCTGGAAACATAAATACATGGAATAACAAGTGTTGGCTTAGGAAACTCCTGATGACTACCCACTAGTCACAGGTCAAGTTTTTGAGCCTACAGGTTGAAGCTTTGGCTTTGATACCATAATTGAAACACCCCACTTTGATAAGTGGACCATTACGCGTAATTATGGCGTGTCATCAAAGAATACAAGGTAATATGTAGTACAACATACATGACCATAGGGAAAACCGGAATCAAACATCGGTTCCCAAACATAAGCCCAAAACATAAAGAACGTAAATGAACTAGGAAGACTAGACAAGCATAGGTATATGGCAAAAAGGAGAAGAAGTCTATGGCAGCTTCCATCCTATGCACTCCCTCCAAATACTCGAGTCCATCCCTAGGTACCTGTCGTTTTGGGACATGGAAAGGGAAGTAACGGCTGAGCATAATGCTCAGTGCACGGATATATGACATAGTATAAAAGGCTAAAACATAACTAAGACTAATAGCAGTGGAAATGTATAAGTCCTGGAAAACCTAGTTGTCTGTCTTATTAACTTGTTTTAGTTCTGAAAACATAGCTTATGTTACTTATGAAAATTTGTATAGTTAATGTACCAAAAGCCAATATAGGTCATGAGGTCAACAACGTGCATGAATACTTGGAGGGGTGACCTCGTCATGCAAATTAGAGGGGATGCCTCTAATTAACTGGTAAGTGGGTAGGAGGGATCAACTCCTTGTGAAGGATGCAAGGCACACACCACATTCACCTGAATAATCTTTTAAAACATGTAACCTAGGATGCACCCATACGCCCCACATGATAATATAATAATGTGGCCAAAAGCTGAAAGGGCTCCGCCGTGGTGAAGTCATAACACTAGTGCCTCTAGTGTTATGGTTATGGTACCTCCATAACTAGGTGAAACTAGTCATGCATGTATATGGCTAAGGTAACTAATAAAACATAAGCATTTAATCTGTAACTACTGGGGAAAACAGTTGGCTGCATACGGGAAATCCTAATAAAGGAAGAGATTGTCCTTACTGAAGGACGGGAAATCCGTACCTTAAGTCCAGTGAACAAAGAAGACGAACGGAAGAGAGTCCTACTTAGATCTCACTAATGCTACATAAATAGTATACGTGTATAAGTATTCTGATTACTGAGTACGTAACTGGTTTTATATCATGTCTTAGCTTATTTTATATGTTCATGTCTTGTTTTACTGATTCTAGTGTTATGCTGTGTTTATCATGTACTCTGTATATTCTGATTAAGTATTACTTGTATTTCTTGTATTATTATACTTGCTGTGTAATAATAAGTAACTTTCTAAAAATAGTAGGTTTCCTAAAATAGAAAGTTTCCAAAAATAGATTAAATGTTTAAAATAAATAAGTTTCCAAAAATATAAAGATTCAAAAAATAGTAAGTTTCCTGAATTAGAAAGTTTCCATATTTAGAATTATGTTGAATTAATGAGCTAATAGTATAGCTTAAGTTTACTGAATAAATATACTAAGTCATGTGATTAATAGTATAGTTTATTAATAATGCATGTTAATTAAATAAACTATATGTTATATGATTTAATTAAATATAAACAGAATTTAATTAAATTAAAGTGTATAAATGTGAGACCCCCAAAATCAGGCAAGAAAACACGTAGGCAGCAAAGGGGTTCCACGTCATGGTACAAGAAACAACGAAATACTGTTGACATAAAGTTGACGTAATAAAAACTTATACATTATATCACAGAAAGATCATAGTTTTTAAACAAAGGTCCCAGAGTTTTATAAGCGGAAAATCTATTATTTAAACATAGTTTTGTAACATGTTGTTACCAAAAATATAGGATAAACTTCTGAAAGCTTTTACCAAAACCAAACTTTAAAAAGTAACACAGAAATCTCCAAGCTGCGATAATATCCCGCGGGCTCCCATCCAAGCAAAGCTAAGTAATAATATCTGAGATTAAACATGTAAAATTGTGAACATAAAGTTGAGTGATTTTCATAGGTTTAGCAGAAAAGGTGTGGAACACAAGCATTTATTTGTAAAACAAGAAATAGGGAAAATAGTTACGTATGATAACCATAGTCCGAAATCATTATTATTGCTATTTAGTTCATGAACCGAAGCTTAACTCAATGTAAGTTCCTCTAGTGAGTATTCAGCCTAAATACTCAAGTATAAACAAATGAAATGCGTCATGGTTAAACAACCGCAACATGGGACGGGGATTGTCAATCCCGGTGGATCCACCCACAACATTCGCGCTTAGCAACACAAGTAACTTAACGGTTCATGATCAGGAGAGGAAACTTAAGGGCTATAACTAAAAGCAATAATAATAATGAAAATCTGTTGGAAATCATCAAGTTCTGGAAAGCATACAAGTTCTAGATAACATACAAGTTCTGGATAGCATACAGTTTTAAATGAATGTGTTCCACCATGTAAAATCTCACCCCGCGTTTAGAAACAATGTATAAGTAGTAAAAATAAAGGGGCTGTGAACTCACCTGATATAGCTATTACACGTAGATCAAGGAACAAATGTCCAATAGTCGATACACGACTTCACGAGATATCAAACTCCCATTGATCGAAAGCGAGACGTCCAATGATCGAAAGCGAGACGCCCAATGGTCGACATATGAACGACCGAGACCTAATCATGACGAGACGCGTCTTAGGTTCGAGACGAGAAGTAAATCATATATGTATGTAAATAGTTCACTTTCGTATGTTTGGACATTGCATAAGTTTTATAAATTTTTTTATAAAACCTTTGATAACAATTTACCATAAATTTTCTCATTGTGATAATTAAGCCTATTCTAGCCCATTAATGACCCATTACTCATTTATATAGCTTAAGTCCATTTCAAACTCAGTATTGATCTCCACATACATTATTAATCTTAGGTCCAATAATGGACCAATCGCCATTACCACTGTAAGTTGGGCTTTTGTGGCCCAAATCCACTTAATATGTATTACGGGTTCTAAAAACGTCTCAAAACGACATCAACTTAATGTCCACGATGGTCGGGTCTTGGGTATTCTAGTTATAAATAAATAAACGAGTATATATTTACTAAAAAGAGGCACATACCATTTCGGTGTTTACAAAAATCATCCACGTTTTACGTTAATTAAATATAACCCAATTCTTACAATTTACCCGACATGTCTTGCTACAAAGATCATGTCGCCTGAACCGTAAATCATCTAGGCGAGATGGTTATATCAAAATTATTATTAACTTATATACTTTACTGATTATAAGTTTAATTACCCCTAGAATATACTTATCATAGCTCAATTGCTCATTTTCTCACTTAGAAGAGTTGGATTTTTTTCGTAGCCAACTTCAGTTTCACCGTTTTGGCCGCCATTTCCAAACCGTTTATCCGTAGAAAACCATTCAATTAGTGAGGGTTCTACATATATTTATCTACCTATTCCAGTTTTACATATTTACTTGGTTCTATGTTCATATATTGATTTTCAGTCGGTTTAAAACTAGTGGTCAGATTTGACACTTTTTACCACTTCGGTCATATTTAATTCATCGAACATCGTCACGAGACGAGGCACCCAACAAAATCACCACAAAACACAGAGGTATCTCCCTATATTTTTATCTAGTATCCACAACCTACTAATTTTCTACAATAGTCACGTTTTTGAAACGGATCTAAAATGGACACTTAGGCCTTGTTTATCATCATTTTTAAATATCAACCCATGTATACAATGTCCATCCACCATAAAGAAGCTACTACATAACTTACTTAGTGAAGTAAAAGAATATTTTATATGAACAAACATATAAACTATAAAAAAATATGAAGAACATGGACAACAAGAATGAACCATCCTTACAAAGGAGATGATTGCAAATAACTAGAATCATGATCAAACCAAAACTTCTTCAACCCCAAATACGCCAAGAAATCATTCTCCCAATTCTTGTATGAATATTTTTTGAATATACCCAACAATCTCAGCCAAGAACCTTAAGAATTGATGCGCTTGATGCGCTTGAAGTTTTCCCATCTTTTATCATAAGGGCTAGCAAAGTTATTATTTAACTAAATATTCTTCGAACGTGTTTTTGTTCGGTTATTAGAGAGAGCAAAAGATATGTGATAAACTTTGGATAGAGATCTATATAATGCACGTGTCAAATGAAGAGCACAGTGAGGATGATATAGAAAGAGATGGATGTGACGTTTGTAAGAACAAAAGAAAGACTAGCCATGTGAAAGTGAATATAGGGTAGTGATATGGCGGCAATATTAGAGGGTAACAAGTTTTCTAGACGTTTTTTTTTTTGTTTTTGGTTAAATATTGTCTAATAAACGATAACGATAACGCGGGTATTATCGAAGACCGATATTTTAAAAATTACGCGATTTAAAAATTACGCGTAAGACACGAAAAATAAACGCTCGATATAACATGAAAACTTCGACATTCGGAGAACATTTATATTTCGATATATAAATGATGGCTTATTATTTAATAAACGTTAATGCGTCACATAAACAAATGACACTTAAAGGTTTATTGTAAATTACGAAAAATGCCCGCAACGAATTATTAAAACAACGACAACAAAAATATTTCTATCATAACAAATATATTTATGGTCGATGACGGACATAGACTTTGCCAATAAATAATAAAAGGCACATTTTTGATACGTTAAAGCAATAACCTTGTCGGTTAACCTAAAATTCAATATTATTAGTAAAATGATCATGACAAATAAAATTTAGGTAATAAATATTGGCCAAAATATTAATAATATTATTAGATCTCGGTCTAAATGTTGATTTTAAGTTTCAGATTACTCAGAATTTACGTAAAGAGGAACAAGTCAAACATTGTAAAATCGAGAAGAACGAATAAAAGAATAATTTAATTACATGAAAAATTACGAGTTCTTATAGTCGACCCCCCTAAAGGAACTCTGGTCCCCAGAGTTCCACTGGAGACAAAAGAAAATGCAAACAAAAGGAGATAACTAGTTTACAACTGATTCATTGCTTCCCATGTAATTTCTGCACCACGGCGTACCTTAACAATTAGAATTCACTACGCTTCAGTTTCTTAACTCCTTTTCGAATAAATTTTCAAACTTGGATAAGAATAATGACCTTTCAGTACGAAGAAATATCAAATTATAAAATGGACAAAAGAATTGCTTAAACGGACAAGGTGTGCTAAACTGAATCAAGATTGTTAATCAATAAGGAATCGCAAATCACGCAATTGTATAACATGACAATTTACTTATTAGAAAAATAGAGGGGAAATATGAATTACATATAGACATTTGGATTACAAGTTGTCACAATTATATGTCTAAGATTTGGTATTACTTCCAAATTTAGCTTCAATATTTTCTTGATAAGAATTTTAAAGTAAAAGTAACTCAGTTCAAATAATTATTTCGATCAGCTTAAGAGCTTTTGGATGACTGTATGAAATTATTGTTAAAAAACTCAGGTTTATCGTTACAATTAGAGAAAAATCAATTTTCCAAATTATTTAGAATCATTATTAGAAATTATAAATTAAATCGATAATTTCATTAGATTGAAAGTAAAGTATGATACAATCTAATACTTTAAAAGATAAAGTTTGACATCCTTTTAAATAGTTATAAATCTACCAAAGATGATGTATAGATCCGACATTAAACTTGAAACGAGTATTTTGGTACTTTTTAGAAATCCAAGAAGGTGTTTAATGCATCAAATGGTAAACATGTGACATGTTTGATTTTTTCAAAAGGTGACAAGATAGAAAACGAGTATGAAACGAATAATAATCAACCGTTTGAATACAAGCAATAGCAAGGGAATAAAACAAAATTCGTATCAATTCTTAACAAACATGATAGAGTAGATATGTTGATGATAGAGTAGATATGTTGATGATAAGGAATAAGAAACCAAAGGTTTAGCAAGAAATAAATTCTCGTGTGAGGTTGGTGTCACCAACAATGTCTTATTAAGTTCTCGGTGGTCGATACACAATCGAAAAATCCACACAATAAATTTTCGAATCAAAGAAAATTCTTAAGAAGTCACTTGAGAGTAGTTCTAGTTAGATGAACAACATTAGCAACGAGAGGCGAAATCAATACGTGGTTCACACGAATGAATTTCAAGACGATATAGTCTAACACACATCAAAAAATCATTATCCATGTCCAGCGGTGTTTCGAAGGTCTACCAAAATAGATAGAGAAGGTTGGTCAATGAATAAGCATAAAAACATTGAAACTTTCAGGTCTGGTATCAATGGTAAGAAATTAGACGAGTGGTAGCAAGAATTATATCACGAAGTAAAATGAGGTAACAAGTAAAACAAAGATCATTGAGTAAAGAAATATGTGCTTGAGACATGTAATTCGTTCAAGAAAAGATAAGGGATTATATGTGTATGTCGCGAACTGGTGCTACTCGCATAATATGTAAAAGTTTTCAAACTTTGTTTTATCTAGCTTTTTAAGAAACATAAGTAAAACTTGAATCTTGCCAGATATTTAAGGTGACTACTATTCGGCCTCGCATGGCTCCGTCTAAATTACGCATAGGTGATCAGGCCATGCATAATTTAGGGCTAGCAATGCGATGCTCAGTTTCGTCAAGCTAGTGTTACATTTCTTATATAAAAACAACATGCCATTTGTAAAACAGAATTTAATATGATTTATGAAATTTTTCGCAAGTAAGTAATTCACTTGCTATTTAAATCAACAACTTTAATGTTACAAGAACTATTTTATAAGACCAAAGTAAAACAATTTGTGAATACATCGTAAAACAATGTCAATTAACTTTATAAAGTATTTTCAAGTATTTTATTAAGTTCAGTAGAACGATTTGTAAAATTATTCGCAAAGAGCGAGTGGTTTACACGAGAGTAGTAAAGAGTAATTAATTAGAAAATCGATGAAATGCTTATAAGTTGATAGAGTTTCATATGGTTTAGTCGAAATCGTAATGAGACACTTGTTATTAATGATGACGAAAGATGTGAAATCAAGAACTTCAAATCTCGATGCAAATCGTTACCATAGAGGAAAAGAAAGATAAAATAGAATGACAAATAAGTCATGTATAAAAGAAATGATAAAAGAATCCATATGTGTGCATAGTAAATTATTTGGCACAAATATGCTTTTAAGAAAGTAGAATATTAGTTTCAACACTAGTTCCTTTGCGGTAGACGTAAAATGACATTCCAGACAACTTTCGTATTTCGACCGATGACTGTATCATATCAGAAAATGACAATTTTACCCCCTGCAGTTCTACATCAGTACCAAGTTCTCATATATACAGAAAATTAATTCTTAAAATTTACAAAATTCATATGAGCGTAACTGGCTCGTTTTAAGAGTTACGGGTCGAATTTTATGTCCAAACAAACGTCTCAACACGTAGAAACATATTTTTATGTCTAAAGTTTATAAAATATTTTTCTCGACCTCGTTAAATTACATGTAACTTTTCTGCAGAAATTATATTTTCCGACACACCTTGAAATTTAGTCAAACTTCACAACGACTCGAAATTTATGTACACACATGACTTGTGGATTCCATAAAGACGAAAGAGAATAGACTGTATAATTAAACATATAAAGAAAAACATAGTATAAAATTGATTTATGAATACCAACGATAATCTAAGAAATCAAAAACAGCGCATGACCTTCGTGTCTTCGATTTCAAGATGCAATGCAGGAAGGTCTGGCGGAGTGATTTTCCAAAATCACAAGACATACCGAGAAGGAAATGGAATATTAACGAGTTGCACTCCTGGAGCGAGGAGGTTTAATGAAAGGGGAGGATACAAGTTTATAGAAGTAGAATCGTACTCCAAACAATCGCCACATTATAATATAGGATATGAATTACAAGATGAGGGTGGTATTTCCAATGTACAAACGAACGTTGTAATTCGAAGTCAAAACGTAGAATGGTCAATAAAATATTATTTAATCGATATACGAGTTTCGTGTAAAACGGTGACGTAAAAGTCAATGAAGGTTACGAAAACCCACGATATTATTCAACACGGATTCAAGAAATGCTTCTAGATGTGTGACTCACACGATGCCCTTTAGTCTTTTTCGGAGACACATTGAGCTACACAATGGTCTATAGACTATATTTTTTTTTCAAACATCCAATCACAAATGGTCGAAAACAATTTGCATATCTAAATAGATATCTTAAAAGAGATAAGCAATGAAGGTAACACGCACGGTAGTAAAATGAAAATCAGAAATTACATTGAAAACAACACTTATTCAATCCCGAAAAATGGTATCACGAGAGTGTGCACAACATGTAACAGTGAGTCGAGAAAAATAGATGGTTCAAATCGAACGAGTATATGAGGTCAGTCGTATCACGCATAAATGAAATAGTAATAGTACTCAGGAAATTGAGTATGAAAGGTCGGCAGCATACGCGCTCTGAATACAAGTATGAAATGTCATAACAATATAAAATTATTGTAACAAGATCAATTCACAAAAACAAGAATTCAAGAAATACAGCAAGGGTGGATGTATTCACAGTAATATCCAATGATAATTCATGAAGTACAAAGGCTTTGAAAAGAGATAGTAATTATTGTAATTAGGGTAATGTAATATTTCAAAATGTAATCAAGAGATGAAATACTACAACGATAATTAGAAGTAAATAATAAGGATTAGAGAGTTACCCGCGCATATATCGAACATCAATGACAGATTTGTGTTTGACACTAAAAACATGAAATAATTTAACTTTTGGTTGTAGACTAAGTTTTGAAAACGACTCAGTTCCCTATAACCATCGATCTGATACCAATCTATGAGACCCCCAAAATCAGGCAAGGAAACACGTAGGCAGCAAAGGGGTTCCACGTCATGGTACAAGAAACAATGAAATACTGTTGACATAAAGTTGACGTAATAAAAATTATACATTATATCACAAAAAGATCAGAGTTTTTAAACAAAGGTCCCAAAGTTTTATAAGCGGAAAATCTATTATTTAAACATGGTTTTGTAACATGTTGTTACCAAAAATATAGGATAAACTTCTGACAGCTTTTACCAAAACCAAACTTTAAAAAGTAACAAAGAAATCTCCAAGCTGCGATAATATCCTGCGGGCTCCCATCCAAGCAAAGCTAAGTAATAATACCTGAGATTAAACATGTAAAATCGTCAACATAAAGTTGAGTGATATTCATAGGTTTAGCAGGAAAGGTGTGGAACACAAGCATTTATTTGTAAAACAAGAAATAGGGAAAATGGTTACGTACGATAACCATAGTCCGAAACCATTATTATTTCTATTTAGTTCATGAACCGAAGCGTAACTCAATGTAAGTTCCTCTAGTGAGTATTCAGCCTAAATACTCAAGTATAAACAAATGAAATGCGTCATGGTTAAACAAACGCAACATGGGACGGGGATTGTCAATCCCGATGGATCCACCCACAACATTCGCGCTTAGCAACACAAGTAAATTAACGGTTCATGATCAGGAGAGGAAACTTAAGGGCTATAACTAAAAGCAATAATAATAATGAAAATCTGTTGGAAATCATCAAGTTCTGGAAAGCATACAAGTTTTGGATAGCATACAAGTTTTGGATAGCATACAAGTTCTAGATAGCATACAGTTTTAAATGAATGTGTTCCACCATGTAAAATCTCACCTCGCGTTTAGAAACAATGTATAAGTAGTAAAAATAAAGGGGCTATGAACTTACCTGATATAGCTATTACATGTAGATCAAGGAACAAATGTCCAATAGTCGATACACGACTTCAGGAGAGATCAAACTCCCATTGATCGAAAGTGAGACGTCCAATGATCTAAAGCGAGACGCCCAATCGTCGACATATGACAGACCGAGACCTAATCATGACGAGACGCGTCTTAGGTTCGAGACGAGAAGTAAATCATATATATATGTAAATAGTTCACTTTAGTAAGTTTGGACATTGCATAAGTTTTATAAAAATTTTTATAAAACCTTTGATAATAATTTACCATAAATTTTCTCATTGTGATAATTAAGCCTATTCTAGCCCATTAATGACCCATTACTCATTTATATAACTTAAGTCCATTTCAAACTCATTATTGATCTCCATATACATTATTAATCTTAGGTCCGATAATGGACCAATCGCCATTACCAGTGTAAGTTGGGCTTTTGTGGCCCAAATCCACTTTATATGTATTACGGGTTCTAAAAACGTCTCAAAACGACATTAACTTAATGTCCACGATGGTCGGGTCTCGGTTATTCTAGTTATAAATAAATAAACGAGTCAATGTGTACTAAAAAGCGGCTCATACCATTTCGGTGTTTACAAAAATCATCCACGTTTTACGTTAATTAAATATAACCCAATTCTTACAATTTACCCGACATGTCTTGCTACAAAGATCATGTCGCCTGAACCGTAAATCATCTAGGCGAGATAGTTATATCAAAATTATTATTAACTTATATACTTTACTGATTATAAGTTTAATTACCCCTAGAATATACTTATCATAGCTCAATTGCTCATTTTCTCACTTAGAAGAGTTGGATTTTTTTTCGTAGCCAACTTTAGTTTCACCGTTTTGGCCGCAATTTCCAAACCGTTTATCCGTAGAAAACCATTCAATTAGTGAGGGTTCTACATATATTTATCTACCTATTCCAGTTTTACATATTTACTTGGTTCTATGTTCATATATTGATTTTCAGTCGGCTTAAAACTGGTGGTCAGATTTGACACTTTTTACCACTTCGGTCATATTTAATTCATCGAACATCGTCACGAGACGAGGCACCCAACAAAATCACCACAAAACACAAAGGTATCTCCCTATATTTTTATCTAGTATCCACAACCTACTAATTTTCTACAATAGTCACGTTTTTGAAACGGATCTAAAATGGACACTTAGGCCTTGTTTATCATCATTTTTAAATATCAACCCATGTATACAATGTCCATCCACCATAAAGAAGCTACTACATAACTTACTTAGTGAAGTAAAAGAATATTTTATATGAACAAACATATAAACTATAAAAAAAATATGAAGAACATGGACAACAAGAATGAACCATCCTTACAAAGGAGATGATTGCAAATGACTAGAATCATGATCAAACCAAAACTTCTTCAACCCCAAATACGCTAAGAAATCATTCTCTCAATTCTTGTATGCATATTTTTTGAATATACCCAACAATCTCAGCCAAGAACCTTAAGAATTGATGTGCTTGATGTGCTTGAATTTTTCCCATCTTTTATCATAAGGGCTAGCAAAGTTATTATTTAACTAAAGATTCTTCGAATGTGTTTTGGTTCGGTTATTAGAGAGAGCGAAAGATATGTGATAAACTTTGGATAGAGATCTGTATAATGCACGTGTCAAATGAAGAGCACAGTGAGGATGATATAGAAAGAGATGGATGTGACGTTTGTAAGAACAAAAGAAAGACTAGCCATGTGAAAGTGAATATAGGGTAGTGATATGGCGGCAATATTAGAGGGTAACAAGTTTTCTAGACGTTTTTTTTTTTATTTTTTTTAAATATTGTCTCATAAACGATAACGATAACGCGGGTATTATTGAAGACCGATATTTTAAAAATTACGCGATTTAAAAATTACGCGTAAGACACGAAAAATAAACGCTCGATATAACATGAAAACTTCGACATTCGGAGAACATTTATATTTCGATACATAAATGATGGCTTATTATTTAATAAACGTTAACGCGTCACATAAACGAATGACACTTAAAGGTTTATTGTAAATTACGAAATAAGCCCGCAACTAATTATTAAAACGACGACAACAAAAATATTTCTATCATAGCAAATATATTTATGGTCGATGACGGACATAGACTTTGCCAATAAATAATAAAAGGCACATTTTTGATACGTTAAAGCAATAACCTTGTCGGTTAACCTAAAATTCAATATTATTAGTAAAATGATCATGACAAATAAAATTTAGGTAATAAATATTGGCCAAAATATTAATAATATTATTAGATCTCGGTCTAAATGTTGATTTTAAGATTCAGATTACTCAGAATTTACGTATGAAAAAGTAAAGAGGAACAAGTAAAACATTGTAAAATCGAGAAGAACGAATAAAAGAATAATTTAATTACCTGAAAAATTACGAGTTCTTATAATAAAATACTTAGGTTAAAACATGTATTAATATTATATTAATATAACATAAGTCATGATTATTTATTAATTATAATCCATGTTTTAAATAATTAATTAATAACTATAGTCTAATTAAATGGTAACCACATTTAGGTAAATACATGTGTTATTTATTAAATATAACCTTGTTAGCCCTATATTTTATATAGTCGAACAAGAATGTAATAGGTCATCTTAGTCGTTAATGGTCTTGTATTGTAATAGGTTAGTCGGGAAAACCGGGGTTGGACTTTAATCTAATATTGTATAAGTTAGGGACGTAAGCCCAAAACAAAGCCAAACCCGGCCCAAGGATTCTAAACCCATGGCCCATATGCCAAGGGTATATATACCCTCTTCCATGTGTGGAAAAGGGTGTTGGTTACCATTTTATTTCTCTCTCTAAAAGTGTTTAACCTTCCAAATTCTCTCTTATTTCTCTCTCTACTTTCTTTTCTTTCTCTCTCTAAATATCTCTTCTAAATCTTGTGTTATGGATTAAATGGGATTAACATTTGGTATCAAGAGCCTATAGTGGATAGGTGATTCAAGATTCGTGTGTGGTGTTCTTGATTTTTCGTGGCTATTTTGATATATATCTCACGTCCTAAAATTTTTTTTTATGTTTTTTATGGTCTATTCTTGATACAAATCATCTACTTACTAGTAGTACTGAATTAGGTATCTTGGTTTTGGCTAAAACACAAATCTTTTGGATCAAACGTTGCGAAATTTCTTGTTTTTTCTTCATTCCGAAATTCCAGCAAGTATCACCATCGGAATGTACAAAGGAAGTGAAGCCAGATCGCAATAACCTTTTGGTTCTACTTTGCGATCACTGTATTACGATACCTTATTCCGATCTGGATATTCCGATCGTGCATTGCGATATGGGATTCCGACGGGTTTAAGGGATCTTTGAGTCGTTATTCTACCAAATTTGTTTCAGCCATATTCCGATCTGAACATTCTGACGGCACATTGCGATCTCAGCATTCCGACAGGTAACATTGCGATAGGTATTGCGATCAAATATTCTGATAGAACATTCCGACAGATATTCCGACAGGTATTCCGATAGTACATTCTGACGGGTATTCCGATAGAACATTCCGACAGGTATTCCGATGGACATTCTGACAGGTATTCCGATGGCCATTCTGACATGAATTCCGATGGACATTCCGATGGATATTTTGTTTGAGTAATTTTTAGACTTAGCCACTATCTAGACTAGTTTCGGAACGCAGCTTACACGAAGATTAAAAAAAAATTTAAAAACAAAATGAGTTAAAATTTTTAGGTCAAGTAAAATCAAATTTTTTCCCTACTAGTTTTTGGCTATTTCTAACTCAAATTCAAAATTTGGCGATACAAAATTTTTCGGCTTACCGTTTTGTCAGACTGAGAAATTTATTGTCGGACTGAGAATTTTTTTTTAAAAATTTTCGGAATTTCAATTTTAACCACACATCATCACAACAAATCCACTAAGATCTGCAATTCATCCACAAGTATTCACCATTTCTAACAACAACATCAACATTGCAACTGCTAATCAAATTCGTTTGGAACAAGGTGGCAACGGTAATCCACCTGTGCTCACTGCCGGTTGCTACGTTCAATCGAGATCTCGTTTTCTCAGATTTCTCGACGGAAAAGAAAATCGAACTGCTCTTCGTCACTGCCTTGAGAATCCCCCTCCAGTTTTTGAATTCAGACCAATTACAACACAGGCAGAGGATGGTACTTCATCAACTATACGAGCTATGGAGGATTTTGACACATTATCTGCTGAGAAAAAGAAACTCCTCCAAGCTGAAGCTGATGCTGTAAACTTCATACTCACTGGAATTGATAACGATATCTATTCCACAGTTGATGCATGTCCTAATGCCATGGAAATGTGGAATGCAATTCATCGATTGAAGCAAGGGGAGTCGATCAATGTTCAAGATATCGAAACTAATCTACTTTGGGAGTTTGGAAAATTCACATCTGAAGATGGTGAATCCATTGACTCATATTACTCGAGATTCTACAAAATGATGAATGAGCTTGTCAGAGATCAGTGCACCATCTCTAATCATCATGCCAATGTTCAGTTTCTACTTCAACTCAAACCGGAATGGCAAAGGTTTGTGACTTTGGTTAAACAAAGGGAAGATATAAAGACCATCTCCTATCACAAACTTTATGATATCTTAAAACAACATCAGAATGAAATGAATGAACTAAGGGCTGAAAAGGCAGAACGGTCTGCTAATTCTATTACTTTTGTGGCTGCTACTTCAACAAAACCCGTTCCCCGTCAACAACCACCTACTCATTCCTCAAAGTCATCAAGCTCATCCACCAAACCTCTAGCTGCTGCTAAACACAAATCAAAAGCAATTGTCCCCACTCTACCTCCAAAGTATGACACCGAGTCAGATGGAGACCGTGATGATGAACAAACTTCAAAGGACAAGAAGATTGAAGAACTCATGTCTTTACTCACCACAACTTATAAGAAGATCTACAAACCTACCAACAAAAACCTCAGATCATCATCCAATGCTAGATATAAGGAAGTTGATCATGCACCTAGGTATGATCGGTATGATAATCAGAGGATGCTGAATCAAGTTGGGGCTAGAGACACTGTAGGCACTCCGGTAGTGCAGAAGACTGGGATTCAATACTTCAACTGCAAGGGATTTGGGCACATGGCTAGGGAATGCAAGAAGCCAAAATGGGTTAAGGACTTAGGGTATCACAAGGAAAAGATGCTGCTGTGTAAGAAAGAAGAAGCAGGAATTCCACTCACAGCAGATGAAGTTGACTGGCGTGATGACACTGATGATGAAGCCGATGATCAAGAGTTAGAGGCACATTATGTGTACATGGCAAAGATTCAAGTAGTGATCCCAGAGACTGATGATACTTCTGGACCCATCTATGATTCTGAGCCACTT
Organism: Glebionis coronaria; assembly: GCA_025667525.1. Classification (NCBI taxonomy): domain Eukaryota; kingdom Viridiplantae; phylum Streptophyta; class Magnoliopsida; order Asterales; family Asteraceae; genus Glebionis; species Glebionis coronaria. The sequence continues at coordinate 525,691 of JANFOE010000374.1, read as the reverse complement.
GAAAAGGTACCATCACATGATAACTATAATGTGTTTGCTAATGAACGACGGCATCCTGAGCAACCCGAAAGCATCAATGACACATATGTAATGGACACGGAGGATAGCATTATCTCTACGAATTCACAGCATATGTGTAATGATGACGGAAAAGCTGTTTAGGATACTGACTCGGATGAGGACCGTGATTTGCTTGCGTCTATTATTGACTCTTTAAAACGTGAAATTGATGAAAACAAAGAAGCTAATAAACGTTTGAAGCGAGCAAACGCATCCTTAGCCGAGGAGATAGACAGGCTTAAAGAGTGTGATTATGTAAAAGAAGCTGATCGACGGGTTGCAATAGCTAATAGTTTGGTATATGAACGTAAGGTGCTCAACGAACAATATTGTTCTGAAGTAACACACGAAATTCATATGTCAAAACAGAAGATATCGGAACTTGAAGAACAACTGCTGCTACATAAACTCCAAATTACTGAATTAGAGTCGGTTAACAAAGAACAAACTGAGCTTCATAAAACTCGTGAAGAAAAGGATATTGAAAAATTCTTGCTTTGGAAAAGAGTCGACACGTTAAACAACATTGTTTACAAAGCGGGTCAGTCTATTCAAACTATGAATATGCTCAATAGAAATATGAAAACGAGTTTTGTCAAGCCTGAATATCTCAAGAAAGTTCAAAGTACCAAGCCTGCTCTTTATGATATCGGTTGCTATGTTGATAATCTTGCTCTTATGCTTTCCCCTGACTACGAAGAAATCATTCGTCAACAAGAAGAAAGTCGATCAAACTTAAGTGATTTAATAAACCTTTCTGATTCTGATAATTATATTAAGTTTGTTCCTCAAAAAGAAGTTTCCAAAGAACAAAAGATGTACAATAGTGTTCCACCACCAAGTGATGAACCGCAAAAGAATGTTTCTTTAAAAAGGAGTTTCAAAAAGCAATCAATTTTGTTAGAAAAACAAATTTCGGATGAAAAACGTAAATGGGATGAGAAAAGCAAAAGTGTTCAGCAATTTGAGTTTATAAAACAAGGGGTTTTAAATTTGTACAAAGGTGTCGTCGACTATGAAAAAGTTTCTAGAGATACCATTTGGAATATTAAACCTAACCCACAAGTAGAAGTCGTCATTCAACAACGCATTGTTCCAACAATTGATGATCTTTCAAAAAATGTGGAAATGTTTTATAATGCTCTCACTGAGGAAAGGTTAACTGATTTTATTTATGTTAAATCTCTTGAAGATGAAGTTGATTTTCTTCAAACTAAATTAAAAACACAAGAACTCCAACTTTCTAACAAAATTGATCTACTTTCTACGGAATACTTTTATGCTGACCATATGAATGTTATACTTGGTGTGTATACCGATCTTGATCAATATTGTCATGTAGCATGTCTAGTGTCAGAATCGGACGAGAAATGTCGCAATCTTGAGGTAGAGCTTTCAAAACAAATTCACTCATATAACAAACTTTCGAAAAGTTTTTCTCAATTTGAGAAACACTCCATTTCTCTTGAACTTGCTTTACAAAAAGGTGAAAAATCGCATAATCATAAAAAGTGTCAAGAAATTTCAGCTTCTTCATTTCGTCAACTAAATGAAAAAGATTTCGAAATAAATGATTTGAAAGCTCAGCTAAAAGAAAGGGACATAGCCATTAGTGAGTTACAGAAACTCATTGAGAAAATGAAAGGAAAGTCTGTTTTGGGTAAACCATCCGCCGTTCGTCAACCGAATGCGGTTAAATGCCCAAAATCATCTATTTTGGGACCATCCCCACAGACTTTGCCTAAGATAGGAAATGATAAGAGTACCAATGTGATAGCACCTGGAATGTATAAGATGAACACTAAGCCCACTCAAACTGGAACATCGCGGTTACCTCAGAATATTATGATAACTAATCAACGTGTGTCTTCTTCTACAGGAGTAATCCCCACTACTAGCGTTAGCGGACCACAGCTTAAGAGCAATAGAATACAAGATACGGTCATGCCTAACAATAGTCAAGGAAAGAAGTTGGAAGTAGAAGACCACCGTAGGAATTTTAAGTTTTCTAAGAATAAACGTCTGTAACTGCTTGTAATGACAGTTTAAATGCTAAGACCTCGAATGTTGAAGTTGCTTGTGTTGAATGTGGAAAATGTGTTCGTACTTTCAATCATGATGCTTGTGCTCTTAATCATAATGGCGTGAATACTAGAATTAGGAAGCCTATTCCTGCGCCCACTAGTACTAGAGAACCCACAAGAACTTTGAACCAATCCACTGATCAACCACTTAAGAAACTAAGTGCGTTAGACTCTACTACTCAGCGTAAACAAAACAGATTAAAGAAGCTATATGAGAACATGATTAGGACATGTACACGGGGGTATTCGAGATTTACACCACCCGGATACAAATGGGTACCTAAGTTAACCACTTTAGTGATTGGGTCTAGGAATATCAACTTGCCTGTAGACTTTGCATCTAGGCCCACTACTATTTTGGAACCCCTTTCTATCAAGGGATCCCATTTGTCAAATGCTACATTGTCTTATAATTCTTCTGCAGCTCGTCGAAATCATCCTATTCATAATGGAATCCGGGTGCACAAAGCACATGACGGGCAATCTCAAGCTTCTCATTAACTTCGTGGAGAAGTTTCTGGGTACTGTGCGGTTTGGAAATGATCAGTTTGCACCGATACTTGGATATGGCGATTTGGTTCAAGGAAATCTCACGATCAAACGGGTTTATTACGTCGAGGGACTGAATCACAATTTATTCTCGGTTGGTCAATTTTGTGATGCGGATTTGGAAGTGGCTTTTTGGAAATCTACTTGCTATGTTAGAGACTACGATGGGAATGACCTTCTTATAGGTTCTCGTGGTTCTGATCTCTACACAGTAACTCTTCAAGACACATCTTCAACAAATCCAATTTGCTTAATGGCTAAAGCTTCATCCTCTCAAGCATGGTTATGGCATCAACGATTGTCACATCTCAACTTTGACACCATCAACTTGCTTTCGAAAAATGATATTGTGACCTGTCTCCCAAAGTTAAAATTCGTCAAAGACCATCTTTGTTCTTCTTGTGAGTTGGGGAAAGCAAAACAGAAGTCTTTCAAATCAAAGACTACCCCAAGCTCAAAAGGACGATTGGAACTTCTACACATGGATTTATGTGGTCCCATGTGTGTAGAGAGTATTAACAGGAAAAAGTATATTCTCGTGATTGTTGATGATTACTCTAGATACACATGGACTTTCTTCTTAAGGTCCAAAGATGAAACACCATAGGTTCAACTTTCTCAAGATGATACAACGCAATCTTCAAGCTCAAGTCTTAACCGTAAGAACGGATAGCGGTACTGAATTTTTGAACAAGAACTTGCAATCTTACTTTCAAGAAGAAGGCATTGAACATCAAACGTCTATTGCTCGAACTCCTGAACAAAACGGCGTTGTCGAAAGGCGGAACCGTACTTTGGTTGAGACTGCTCGAACAATGCTTTCTGCTTCAAAATTACCACTATTCTTCTGGGCTGAAGCTATTGCAACCGCCTGTTATACTCAGAATCGTTCTCTCGTCATCCCTAGACATGAAAAGACACCTTACCACATCATCAATGGAAGGAAGCCTTCACTTAAATTCTCTCACGTATTTGGATCTTTATGCTACATTCTTAAAGACGGTGAGAATATCGACAAGATGAAAGAAAAAGGTGCTGCATGTATTTTTGTGGGGTATGCTACATTGTCGAAAGGATATCGAGTTTACAACAAGAAAACAAAGATTATTGTCGAAAAAATTCATGTGAACTTTGACGAATTGCCACAAATGGTACTTGATCACAACAGCTCAAGTCCCGCTCCTCAATGTCCAACAATGGCACCTACACACAACAGTGTACGTCCCGTGCAAGAATGTCAAGAAAATACTCCTACAGCAGACTCGACGGATACGACACAAATGAATGAGTTGGTTGATTTATATGATCCAATGTTTGATGAATATTACTATGGAAACAATCAAGTTGTGTCAAAGCCTTCCGCTGTCAATACTGCTGATGCACCCGCACAAAGTCAACAAGACACAACTGCATCTACTTCAGCAACCGTTGCTCAAGAGACATTTCCATTGGATACTCAACAAACTCAAGAAACTGTCATACAACCAACATCACCAACCGTCAATGTTGAAGGAGGAAACAACAATCAAGCAGTCGATGCACAACCTGACGAAGAAGAATTTATCAACCCGTTCGGTACACCGGTACGTGAAGTCGGAGAGTCTTCTACTCAACATGTTGATCCGTCCAACATGCATACATTCTACCAATGATATCCATCTACTCACCATTGGACTTGTGATCATCCATTGGAGCAAGTCTTTTGAAATCCTTCACAACCGGTTCGAACACGCAGAAAAATCGAAACCGATGGCGATGTGTGTATGTATGCACTCACCGTTAGTTCAACGGTACCTACAAACATCAAGCAAGCCATGACTGATCATGCGTGGATTGAATCAATGCAAGACGAAATTCATCTGTTTAAACGCCTAAATGTTTGGGAACTTGTTGATCGACCCTATGAAATGTCAATTTTAGATTTCAAATGAATCTAGAAAAACAAACTGGATGAAGAACAACCATCATCAAAAACAAATCTCGTCTTGTGGTTAAGGGATACCGTCAACAAGAAGGCATAGACTACGATGAATCATTCGCTCCAATCGCTCGTTTGGAAGCAGTCAGGATATTCCTTGCTTATGCTGCACATAAGGGCTTCACGGTTTTTCAGATTGACATTAAAACTGCTTTTCTCAACGGTCAATTGAAGGAAGAAGTGTATGTGAATCAGCCAGAAGGATTTATCGATCCTCATCATCCTGACAAAGTCTATCGTCTCAAGAAGGCTGTATATGGACTTAAACAAGCTCCAAGGGCATCGTACGAAGAACTTTCAAACTTCTTGGTGTCCAAAGGATTTTCCAAAGGTTCTATTGATCCTACTCTCTTTACTAATAAATATGGGGATGACATAATGCTGGTACAAGTTTATGTTGATGACATTATTTTTGGTTCTACGAACCCAAAACTTTCAAAACGTTTTGAAAAATTAATGCACAGCAGATTTGAAATGTCAATAATGGGGAAGCTAAAATTCTTTTTAGGCCTCCAAATTCATCAATCCCCACGTGGTATCTTCATTAACCAAGCTAAGTATGCTCAACAAATACTTAAAAAGCATGGTATGACCTCATGTGCTCGCGTTGGTACACCATTGTCGAACACATTCCTAGACGCTAACTTGTACTCATATCCCGTAGATCAAACACGATATCGTAGTATGATTGGGTCACTTATGTACCTTACAGCCAGCAGGCCTGATATTCATCAGGCCACATGCTATTGTGCACGATATCAAGCCAGACCTACTCAAAAGCACCTCAAAGAGGTTAAACGGATCTTCCGGTACCTTAAGAATACCATTCACATGGGACTCTTGTATCCGAGGGAAACCGGTTTTCATCTAACAGCTTTATCAGATTCTGATCACGCAGGTTGTCTTGATAGTCGAAAAAGCACTTCTGGTAGCATACAATTTCTAGGGGAAGACAAGCTTGTCAGCTGGTCGTCAAAGAAGCAGGATTGCACTTCGCTCTCATCAGCTGAAGCAGAATATGTGGCTCTATCCGCGTGTTGTGCTCAAGTCCTCTGGATGAGAACTCAACTCACGGATTATGGCTTCCACTTTGATAAAATACCTATGTATTGTGACTCAAAGTCGGCCATAGCCATATCTTGTAATCCGGTTCAGCACTCCCGCACCAAGCACATCGATGTCAAATATCACTTCATTAAGGAACAAGTGGAACGCGACATCGTAGAATTATACTTTGTCAGAACTGAGTACCAGCTGGCAGACTTGTTTACAAAAGCTCTTTCGAAAGTTAGGTTTGTGTATCTCGTTGGCCGTCTTGGTATGAAGTATATGACTCCAGAAGACTTGGAGGTTTTGGCAAATGAAGCTGCTTGATATTCTATCACAATGACTTCTAAGCGCATCACATCTTAGGACTCGGACCTCAACTAAGGAAAGTTTATCTCGGACGATAACTTATCCTTCTCAACGAGAAATTCATATTTCTCGGTCATGAGCTTCTCATAAAAACATTCAAAGTTTTTAAGTTCATGAAAAACGATTTCTAAGTAAATGTCAACTTAGAACTCGAACTTCAACTTAAGGAAAGTTTATCACGGATGATAACTTATCCTTCACAACGGGAAATTTATTTTTCTCGGTCATGAGCTAGTCACAAAACAATCAAAGTTTTGAGCTCATGAAAAACGGACCCGAAAGGGGAGTGTACGTTTCAGTGCGCTTTCCCTAAGCAATAGAAGAGAAGTCTTCTATCCTGATTATTTTAAAACCGTTGAACACAATTTTTCAAGACTTTCTCAAAAGGTTTTTCTAAATCTTTCAAAATTGTGTGTTCAACACTCCCTTCCTCATAATAGGTTTTTATATCTCAAAATGTCATATGTTATTTTGATCAATATTTGAGGGGGAGCGTTTTAAAATCAAGCCTTTTAATGTTGTTGGGTACATCTCTAAGACTGTCATATTTTATGTATCCAACACATTCCGAAAATGATAATAAATCTGTCATATATATTATCGGTAAAGACATCTCATCTCCGTACCTCAACATATTTTGTGGTGTCCTTTCTCCAAAATTTTGTCAATTTTTGACTCAAGACACACATATATTGTTGAGGGGAGCATCCCGACTGAAAACGTTCCATGATTCATGCGTGCACACATGTTTCTCTCCCATCGATTTTTAGAAAATTGTCATATTTTAATCAATTGGTATCTCTAATATTATATTTTTATATTAGAGATAGGGGGAGAAAATGTGATTAAAATGTAATATATCGCAACAAGTGATCTTAAAGACTCAAGTGCAACTCTTTCCTTCACATGCCAAACTATTTCGTATATCGATGCATGTGTGTAGGGGGAGCTTTTCGAAAATGTAAAACTTTCAAAGTGTTAAAAAGTTTGATTTTTATCAAGCATTTTGAATGGTTTTCAATGGTTTAGTGGTTATGATCTATACCTAAAACAACCTACTATCCACGAAGAAATGTTGGAGTCAAAAGGTGGTTTAGGATAGGAAACTAAGTCCTATGATCCAACCAGAACCGGAGGGATCTACCCAAGGACATTCCATAGCTAGAAATAGTTGTCCTTAGGAAAGATGGAGTTGAATGAAGCTGAATGCGGACCAATTACTTAAGTTAGCACTAGAACAATCACAACAAGGTGCTAATGATGACGTATTGGTAAGCATTGAAGGAGTTGAATGTTCTATGCAACTTAGGTAGAAACCGGTTCAATACATCTATTGAAGACAAGTCATCAAGGACCCAGTGATGTAATGCACAACCCTTCCCAACCATTCTAGTTTCTCTCAAAATAAACTTGTCTCATTGTCACGGATATCAACACGTATCTATTGACTTTCTCACTCGGAGTTAGTTAATATTGAAAAGGTGGCAGTCTGCTCCAGCCTCCGATTACCAAAATGCACTTATTGAGTCTAGAGCCAAAAGAGATCAATATATCATCTCATTAGGACACAATCGAGTCCTACGCATTATCCTTGTGATATTGCTAGAACATCTGAGTGATACGATTCACAATGAAGATGGAAATCCTGCTTGAGCCAGCATTAAACAAGCTCATGGTAGGTAACTTGTGCGATTCTACACGAATCAAACTTGTGAGAACTGGAAAGCAACTAAGTTTCGATTCTTAATTGATTCAAACTTGATTCTAGGTTTCTTCGCAAAATCCGTGTGATCTTGCCAGAACATTCAGAGTGACACTCTTTAGTGTTCACAGTGACGAATGGAAATCCTTCTAGTGTCAACATCAAACAACACTGCGGTAGGTAACATGCAAGATTCTTATGAATCGAGCTTGTGGCAAACTGGAAAGCAACAATGGTGCGATTCTTATAGAATCAAACTTGTTCCAGGAATTCTGAATTGACGACTCTAATAAACGGATAACCGTATCCTTTTTGATTCACTATTTATGTTCGCAGTCTGCTTTGAGACGGTCGAGTAAAGAGAACTGGCTACTACCGCCGGGAAACCCTGTCAAGGAGGTTCTTAATCGAATCTACCCGATCACAGGTACGGTATCTAATACCGTTAATACTAGGATTTTACTAGGTTCTAATTAATCTCTCTCGATATCCTCTCGAATTGATCTCGGCCTTAAGTGGAGTGATTTGTTCTTGGTTATTAAAAAGTGGTTGGTTTGCTTATCTATTTTAAACTAATGACAAGAAATTAAGTGTCGAAGAGTAAAGCTAAACACTTAAATGATTAAAGTAAAAAGACACGTTTAAAATTAGATGTTTGAAAACTTTAAAGATTATATTAGAGAAAAGTAAGTGAACACTTGATAAAAAATAACACTTGGAAAACTTTGTGAAAAGAAAATATGAACTTAATTGAAAAGTACTAAAAGAATGTAAGATCGGAGTAAAGCAAAATAGGCTAAATCGGAATAAGGAAAAACTAGCACCAATCGGAATGTATTCCGATCGAATGATCGGAATGTATTCCGATCGAATGATCGGAATGTTAACACAGGGCAATCGGAATAACTGGAATTGTTGCTGATCGGAATACTTGGAAATTGACAGTGATCGGAATGTAAGGAAAACTCCCAATCGGAATGTACTAAAACTTGCTCGATCGGAATACTTGAAAATGAAACAATCGGAATAATGGAGAAATGCCTAAATCGGAATGATGGGAAACACTTACCGTCGGAATATGTTAATACCACCAATCGGAAAATATGAAACCCTTTTCCGATCACTGCGATCGGAAAGAGGGGGATGCTTGGTCGGAATGTAAGGTCGGAAAAAAGGGCTTTGCCCTTTCCGAAAATAGTGCAAATTCGAGAAAAGCAAAGGCAATAAGCTTATGGAATAAGCTAACTCCCAAAACTAGCTCGAATCCAACAATAAGCTGATCAAATAAGCACTAAGAACACTTAATCTAGGCTTCAAATAAACAACTTTTAAGTCAAATCAATAAAAAGATGAACTTTTCATAAGAACTTTAAAAAGTAAAATAAGCTAAATCAACCAATAAGCCAAAAAGAACAAGGATCTTAAAGCTTATTAGTGTATAAACATAAGGAAACATAAAAAGAAATCAACTTTTTAAGCACAAATCATTGATGAACATCACGGATCATACGAGATTTGTACCAAAATCAATCAAAATAAAAGAAAGGAAGGATGAGATTAAAGATTAAAAGATAAAAACTTGAACTTGATTAATGAAAGATAATACAAAAGTTTTAATTTGAAAGAGAAAAAATGAAATCTAGTGAGAGAAAGTTTAGAACTTTCTCTCTCTAAAACTAAAAACTACCTAAAAGACTAAGTGTGAATTTTTGTGAAGTAAGGTCTTTATATAGGCGTGTGTATGGTGGTGGGCTTTGTGATTGGGCTTTGGTTTGGGCTCCTTTTTCTTCTTTCTTCTTTAGTCTTCACGCATCTTTAAATGAACGTTTCCGACTTGGATTTGAGAAGTGTCGGTGAATAATTCCTACTCGTCTTATAATCTTTTATTTAATAGACTCGAGTTCTTCGACATATATGAATCTTCCATCTTTGGCTCTATTCTTCGATACTTCTTCAAATAGGCACAATGACTTCAAATCTTTTGCATCTCTTGGACAATAGACTTCGTCTTGAGTCTTTTTCCTCGATAAAACCCGTGCAATCCCATGTTTTCTCCAGTATTCATCCGGTTGACTCTGAAAACACAATAAACACAAAAACCACGCATAATTCCAAACAAATGATATTAAATACGTGTTTTGGTCTTGTTTTAGCCAGAATTAAGTGGTAAAAGGATGGATGTTTTCACGCCTATCAAATCCCCTACACTTAACCATTGACATGCCCTCATGCAATGCTCAGTGACAAAGCACATTTACACTTTTCTCATAATCAATCAACCTTGGCCTTATTAAAATTCTACTAAATAAAAATTAAAGTACTAAGAGAAATTAAAACTTTAAAGTAAACAAAAGGATATAAAATAGCTATGTGGAAATAACTTGCAAAGAAATCGAGGACTTACATTAGGGCTTCGGTGCTGCGAAGATTTATCACCCTCAAGTTTCACGTTCCCCAAACTAAGCTTAAAAACGAGATCATTGTTATTATAAGTTAGCAATTCAGACACTTACACACATGGCTTAATTAAATGCTTAGACTCCCTTATTCCTAGGTGTATCTCTTATATTTTATTTTTGTCTTAGAATGATCATGAAGATGCATTTTTGGACTTATTTCGATAGTTAGTTAGGCTGAAAGCAAAGTAGGACGATTTGATCAATAGTTAGCTAAAGGACAAAATCTCTTAAAACTGCTTCTCGGGATATCAAAAAGTTCATATCTTGGCATAACTTGGTTCACGATTTGAGACCTTTCTCGGGCCGATATTTGGCATGTACTTCATACTTCATATCTTGAGAGACGTGCTTGAGATAATGGTCTTCTCATCGTTCATAGAGTTTCTTCACTTGGAGACTTTTGAGAGGTACTCCAACTTTGTTGACCACGACTTCATGATTATTTCTTCAATCTCTATTTGGGATTTTGAGATACAACGATCCGCCTCCTTTTCAGACTTGGATCTATTTATCCTCATACCTTGTTAGGGTCTTTTCGGATAGACTTCTCCTTCATCTTTATGGGAGTTGATTTCTTTTCGTCGTGAGTCTTGATCCTTCATATTGACTTTGGGAATAATTCTTTTCACATCACCTTGGATCTTTAGCAATAAAATGGAATCCTCATGCCTTGTTAGGGCCTTTTCGGACTCGCCAATCTTCGCGCCCCGCTTCATAAGTTATGCCTTGGCTATGAACTCTTATCATTACCGAGCAACTTTTAAACGATCTTGGGCTAGAAGTTAAGTAACTTTTCAAATCGTACGACCTTACTTATTGCAGATAAATTATTAGCAAGTGATGGGAGAATAGGCAAATAATTACACCAAGTGAGCTTGCGCAAGAGTACCGACTTATAATTTACCCTATCATTTCTCGTTCTCCACAATTTAAAATCTCAAGTAATGAGACTCGTGGATACTTAGCCTAATAAACCAATTAAGGTCTACATGGTTAAGGATACTAGCTAGAATAAACTTAGATAAGTCTATTCGGGTTGAGTCAAAATAATCGCAACGGGCCTAATATGTCAAAGATTTCAAAACTAGCTACACCATTTTATTGCAGGATATATACATATGAAAGCAACGAGAAAAATTTAAAAATTACAACTATATGGCCAAAGTTAATTAAAAATTTGAAAAATGTTGAAAAAGATGATTTTCCGGTTAAATGAAGGCATTTTCATGGAAAAGTCCACTTAAAACTTCGATAGAAGTCCCCCCTACACTTAAGATAAACATTGTCCTTAATGTTTAAGCATGTGGGAAAAGTCTCCCCTACACTTAGGACATTGTGCACGTTGGTTAAATCAAGTTAAGGAAGAAACTACTAAAGTGATCAATTTCAAATGTGAGTATGAAGAAAATTGAATCACGATAGTTGAGAGATAGAACCAGAATTCGGATAACACGGGAGCACGGTTCTTCAAAGATTCCAAGAGTGCACTTATCCCTGTAATCACATCACCACACAAAAACAAACACCTATAGAGGTCCCCCTACACTTAGGAGGTTAAAACATAAAAGGATAGATACTCGGGCTACCTCCCGAGGAGCGCTTGTTTTTGATAGCCGAGTCACGAGCCTGACTCGACCCAAAATTAGTTCATGGGGAACGTGGTGAGGGATGGAATCACCTCCTGAGAGATGTCCTCACCAAAGTACAACTTCAGACGCTGGCCATTCACCTTGAAATTGGGCCCATTTGGCTGAGAAAGCTCAATGGTCCCATACAGAAAGACTTTGGCGACTGTGAATGGACCAGACCAGCGGCTCTTCAACTTGCCAGAGAAGATCTTCAACCGAGAGTTACAAAGTAAGACTTGATCACCAACGTGGAACTCTCGGTTCTTGATTTTTGCGTCATGAAGGATCTTCGTCTTCTCTTTGTAGATCAACGAGTTCTCATAAGCTTCATCCCTCAGTTCGTTGAGCTCGTTGAGTTGAATCTTGCAATGATCACCGGCTTTGTTGATGTCGAAGTTATCCCACTTCAAGGCCTAGTGTGCCTTATGTTCCAACTCGATAGGGAGGTGGCAAGCTTTCCCGTACACAAGACGATAAGGTGTACAACCGATCGGGGTCTTATAAGCAGTATCGGCCCACGCGGCGCGATGCTCTCCCACAGTACGTTCCAAAATTCTTTTCAATCCACGGTTGGATATTTCGGCTTGACCGTTGGTTTGAGGATGATAAGCGGTGGAAAGACTGTGATTGACACCATACTTTGCCATGACTCTTGCAAATTGATCGTTGCAAAAATGAGTCCCGCGGTCACTGATAATAGCACGAGGAACGCCGAATCGAGCGAACAGCGATTTCAAAAAGTTACAAACCACCCTTGCATCATTAGTAGGTAAAGCTTTGGCTTCAACCCACTTTGAAACGTAGTCAACAGCTACAAGGATGTATTTGTTTCCTTTAGATGAAGGGAATGGCCCCATAAAGTCGATACCCCAAACATCAAAGATTTCACACTCTTGAATGAAATTCTGAGGCATCTCGTCTTTATGTGTGATCTTGCCTTGTTTTTGGCAAGCATCACAATGTTTAACCATATTGTGAGCGTCACGATATATGGTGGGCCAATAAAATCCCGAATCAAACACTTTTTTGGCGGTGTAGTTGGGACCAAAGTGACCACCAGTGGGTCCTTTGTGGCAAGCGTCAAGGATTTCTAAAGCTGCCGGTCCATCAACACAACGACGAATAATCAAGTCAGCACATTGTTTGAATAGATACGGGTCATCCCACAAGTAAGTCTTAATGTCGTTAAAGAACTTCTTCTTTTTCTTGGATGTTAACCCGTCAACGAGAATTCCACCCGCCAAGTAGTTTGCAATGTCCGCAAACCACGGGGTTTCATCAGAATTCGAATTTATAGACATTAAGGTCTCCAAGGGAAAAGAATCATTGATTTCTTTGTTCGGATGATCCCCCTGGTAAGGATCCTCAAGTCTACTGAGATGATCCGCGGCTAGGTTTTCAGCTCCTTTTTGATCGCGAATTTTGATTTTAAATTCCTGGAGCAGCAAAACCCAGCGAAGAAGTCTTGGTTTGGAATCTTGCTTTGTCAACAAGTACTTCAGCGCGGAATGATCGGTGTAAACGATAGTGGTGGAAAGGACAAGATAGGGGCGGAACTTTTCAAAAGCATAGACAACAGCTAAAAGCTCTTTTTCGGTTGTCGTATAATGAAATTGGGCCCCCGTCATTGTCTTGCTAGCGTAATGGATTGGTTGGAAGTGTTTGTTCACTCTTTGTCCCAGAACCGCTCCAATATCAAAATCACTAGCATCGCACATCAGCTCGAAAGGCAGCTCCCAATTAGGGGTAACCAAGACGGGTGCCTTAGTTAGCTTATCCTTAATTGAGTTGAAGGCTTCAAGACACTCTTTGGAAAAGATAAAAGGAGTATCTTTTTCCAAGAGGTGGGTCATCGGGCGAGCGATTTGAGAAAAATCTTTGATGAAACGACTGTAGAAGCCCGCATGACCCAGAAAACTTCTCACACCCTTCACGGTTGAAGGTGGAGGCAACTTGGCGATAACATCGACTTTAGCACGGTCTACTTCAAGACCGGCGTTGGAAATCTTGTGTCCCATAACGATGCCTTCTTTTACCATAAAATGGCATTTTTCCCAATTCAGAACAAGGCGAGTGTCTTCGCACCGCTTAAGCATACGTTCCAAATTGGCAAGGCAAGAAGAGAAGGAATCCCCGAAGACCGATAAATCATCCATGAAGACTTCCATGGTTTGTTCAACCATGTCATGGAAGATAGCTAACATGCACCTTTGGAAAGTCCCGGGCGCATTACATAAGCCAAAAGGCATTCGTTTGTAAGCAAATGTGCCATAGGGACAAGTGAATGTTGTCTTCTATTGATCTTGGGATCGATGGGTATTTGAAAATAACCCGAGAAACCATCAAGAAAGCAGTAATATTCATTACCCGCTAAACGTTCAAGCATTTGGTCCCTAAAAGGTAGAGGGAAATGATCCTTTCTCGTGGCATCATTGAGTTTGCGGTAGTCTATACAAACTCTCCACCCAGTAACGAGACGAGTGGAAATCAACTCGTTGTGTTCATTTGGAACAACGGTTATTCCGCCCTTCTTAGGCACACAATGGATTGGACTAACCCATGGTGAATCCGAAATAGGGTAAATCATACCCGCATCAAGAAGTTTGATAACTTCTGTTTTGATGACTTCATGGATTTTTGGATTCACCCTTCGTTGGCTTTGAATTGTGGGCTTAAAGTCGTCGTCCATGAGAATTTTGTGTGTGCAGAAGTGAGGATCAATTCCACGAATATCAGAGATTTTCCAAGCAATAGCCTTCTTATGAGCTTTCAGCACGGCGATGAGACGAGTCTTCTCTTCATCTTTCAAGTCCTTAGCAATAATGACTGGCGACTTCTTCTCTTCGTCAAGGAACACATACTCGAGATGGGGCGGCAACTCCTTAAGTTCTAAATCCGGAGTATTTTCGACGGGAGGCGTGTTCGAAGTCGGAGTATCGATAGCAATGACCGTGGAAGATGTAGGAGAAAGATTGTCTTCGTTGAGAAGATTGTCAAAGAAATTCATGTCTTCATCCCCATCGGTGGAAGAATCATCCGTAGCTAAATTCACATCTCCCATAGTGTCATCAAGATTGTTCCAAAACAAATCACTATCTCCAAATAGAGACAGTGATGAATCAATAGAGGCAACGGTTTCAACATTGGGAAGAGAGGTAGGAATACTTTTGCAAGCATCTTTGAAGTGTTCTTCACAAGCCTCATCCAGAACGTCAATACAATTAACACTCTCGTTGGAATAAGGTTGTTTAGACAACTTTCCCATGTTAAAGACGATTTTATCGTCACCCACTCGCATGATAAGCTCACCGGCTTCAACATCGATGAGAGTGCGACCGGTCCTCAGGAATGGACGACCCACAATCAAGGGAACACGAGGGTCCATCTCGTAGTCGACGACGACGAAATCAGCAGGAAAAGTGAATTTGTCGACTCCTACAAAGACGTCTTCGGCTATCCCCACTGGATAAGCAACCGTTCGGTTGGCTAATTCCAAAGTCATTTTGGTGGGGACTAGCTCTGGGAGAGATAATTTCTTCCACACACTTAAAGGCATTAAGTCGATACTGGCACCTAGATCGGCTAGGGCCATGCAATTCTCTACTCCCGGGAAATTGCAAGGAATTAAGAAACGACCCGGATCACCAAGCTTGGTTGGCAATTTCCTTAAGAGCACTGCAGAGCAATTCTCATTAAGTTGGGTGTTGGCAATATCGAGGAGCTTTTCCTTGTCGCTCAGAAGATCTTTAAACATTTTCGCATATTTAGGCATGTGAGCGAGAGCCTCAGCGAAGGAGATATTGAAATTCAATTGTTTAAACATTTTAAGAAAGTTTGAAACCTGAATATCGTCCTTGCTTTTAAGCTTCTCTTTCCTCAACCTAGATGGATAAGGTATATTGGAAGAAGAGGAAGGCTTTGGAAGAATAGGATCAATCACATCCTTGGGTGAAGGAGGGGTAGGAGTAAGAGGTGGAGAAATTGGGGAAGGAGAAAGTTGAGGAATAGGAGCAGGTGATTCGTTCTCCTTAGTCACAACCACCGGTGGAGGTATAGGAAGCTCGGGTTCCTTGGTACCTTTGCCACTTCGAGTAGTGATTGCTTTCATCTCCCCTCTTGGATTCGCAACGGTGTTACTCGGAAGAGTACCCGAAGAAGAGGGTTGATTACCTTGGAAGAAACTAGCCATCATGTTCCGCAAGTCATTAGTTTGGCTATCCAACGTATTTCTCATGTCGGCTCTCAAATCGTTTCCTTGCTTGACCAAGTCTGCTTTCAAGTTGCGGACTTCCTGTTGAAGATTTTCCACGATCACATCATTGGTCCTCATGTAGGTTGCAACCTCTTGGTGTAATGCAGTTGGTTGGTTTGGAGGAGCATTGTATGCGGGTGGTTGATAAGCAGGTTGTTGGTAAACTTGGTTGTTACGTTGAGGTGGTTGTTGCTGCTTGTGAGGAGGGATGTATGGTGTACGAGATTGTTGTTGTTGTTGAGGTGGTTGGTTGAGGTTTTGTTGTTGGTTTTGGTTGTTAGGATTAAAACCAGGTGGTGAGAGATAGTTGTTGGAACGGTAGCTAAGCAAATTGCGGTCACCTTGAGGTTTTGCTTGATAAGCAGGTTCAGGATAGGTGCCATATGCCACATTCACATTTTCAGCAGGGTAGTCTTGGGTGGCAGTACAAGTAGTGTAAGAATGAGGACCACCGCATATCTCGCATGGTTGGCTAACAACATTGACTTGAGCATTTTTAGCGTTGTTGCTGTTGTTGTTGCTGACGGTGTGGGTGACAAGCGATTCAAGAAGCGTAGTGATTTTGTCAAGTTTCTTGTCGTTGACACTAGTGCTAGCACTAGCGACATTGGTCCGAACACTCTTGGTTTGCACACGAGATTTATTCTCAATAATATCCCAAGCAGCATTGGAAGTCTTAGCCAACAGATTACCTCCCGAGGCACTGTTCAGTGAATCTTGGTCACTCATACTTAAACCATTGTAAAAAGTATTTATTTGATGTACTTTGGTAAAACCATGTTGTGGGCATTTTCTTAAAAGATCTTTGAAACGATCCCAAGATTCACTGAACGACTCATCGTACTTTTGTTCAAAATTTATGATTTCATTCCGCAAAGCGGTAGTACGAGAGGGTGGAAAAAAGTAATTGATAAACTTGGTTTCCAAATCCGTCCACGAGAGAATACTCTGTGGAGGTTCCTTAGCAAGCCAATGCCGGGCTTGTCCCTCTAAAGAAAAGGGAAAAAGTTGTAACCTGATAACCTCTTGTGGAACACCATTGAACTTGACCGTGTTGGTGAGTTGCAAGAATCTCTTGATGTGGTCGTGTGGATCGTCAATGGTACGTCCCAAGAATGGTTGAGCGGAGACCATCTGGATAAAGCCTGATTTTAGCTCAAAGTTGTTGGCGGCAATTGGAGGTATGACAATTGGATCAGTGTTGCCATCTACATGAGCTTGCGACAGTTCAATCATCGGGCGATTATCCGGAAGAGGCTCATTGTTGTTGTTATTATTCATGTTGTTGAAAGGTGGGTTGTTGTTGTTATTATTGTTGTTTGGAGGTGGTATGTTGTTGTTGTTTTTTACACCGGCCATGTCTAAGTTATCGAGAGGCTCGGGCTCTTGATAAGACGTGGATCGAGTGCGCATACACCTGCAAAAGAACGAACAAAGAAAAACAAAGCAAAAATATTTTTGGTTTTTATGTTTTTTAATTTTTTTTTGTATTTTTGAAAATTTTATATTTTTTAGTGTTTTTGAAATTTTTTATGAAAAAGTAACGTTCACGGGGAACGGATCCCAAAATCCAAGTTCTCACAAAAAACTTTTGATCTTAACGAGAAGAGCCGGCAGCGGCGCCATTTAATACTAGGATTTTACTAGGTTCTAATTAATCTCTCTCGATATCCTCTCGAATTGATCTCGGCCTTAAGTGGAGTGATTTGTTCTTGGTTATTAAAAAGTGGTTGGTTTGCTTATCTATTTTAAACTAATGACAAGAAATTAAGTGTCGAAGAGTAAAGCTAAAGACTTAAATGATTAAAGTAAAAAGACACGTTTAAAATTAGATGTTTGAAAACTTTAAAGATTATAATAGAGAAAAGTAAGTGAACACTTGATAAAAACTAACACTTGGAAAACTTTGTGAAAAGGAAATATGAACTTAATTGAAAAGTACTAAAAGAAAGTAAGATCGGAGTAAAGCAAAATAGGCTAAATCGGAATAAGGAAAAACTAGCACCAATCGGAATGTATTCCGATCGAATGATCGGAATGTTAACACAGGGCAATCGGAATAACTGGAATTGTTGCTGATCGGAATACTTGGAAATTAATAGTGATCGGAATGTAAGGAAAACTCCCAATCGGAATGTACTAAAACTTGCTCGATCGGAATACTTGAAAATGAAACAATCGGAATAATGGGAGAAATGCCTAAATCGGAATGATGGGAAACACTTACCGTTGGAATATGTTAATACCACCATTCGGAAAATATGAAACCCTTTTCCGATCACTGCGATCGGAAAGAGGGGGATGCTTGGTCGGAATGTAAGGTCGGAAAAAGGGCTTTGCCCTTTCCGAAAATAGTGCAAATTCGAGAAAAGCAAAGGCAATAAGCTTATGGAATAAGCTAACTCCCAAAACTAGCTCGAATCCAACAATAAGCTGATCAAATAAGCACTAAGAACACTTAATCTAGGCTTCAAATAAACAACTTTTAAGTCAAATCAATAAAAAGATGAACTTTTCATAAGAACTTTAAAAAGTAAAATAAGCTAAATCAACCAATAAGCCAAAAAGAACAAGGATCTTAAAGCTTATTAGTGTATAAACTTAAGGAAACATAAAAAGAAATCAACTTTTTAAGCACAAATCATTGATGAACAACACGGATCATACGAGATTTGTACCAAAATCAATCAAAATAAAAGAAAGGAAGGATGAGATTAAAGATTAAAAGATAAAAACTTGAACTTGATTAATGAAAGATAATACAAAAGTTTTAATTTGAAAGAGAAAAAATGAAATCTAGTGAGAGAAAGTTTAGAACTTTCTCTCTCTAAAACTAAAAACTACCTAAAAGACTAAGTGTGAATTTTTGTGAAGTAAGGTCTTTATATAGGCGTGTGTATGGTGGTGGGCTTTGGTTTGGGCTCCTTTTTCTTCTTTCTTCTTTAGTCTTCGCGCATCTTTAAATAAACGTTTCCGACTTGGATTTGAGAAGCGTCGGTGAATAATTCCTACTCGTCTTATAATCTTTTATTTAATAGACTCGAGTTCTTCGACATTTATGAATCTTCCATCTTTGGCTCTATTCTTCGATACTTCTTCAAATAGGCACAATGACTTCAAATCTTTTGCATCTCTTGGACAATAGACTTCGTCTTGAGTCTTTTTCCTCAATAAAACCCGTGCAATCCCATGTTTTCTCCAGTATTCATCCGGTTGACTCTGAAAACACAATAAACACAAAAACCACGCATAATTCCAAACAAATGATATTAAATACGTGTTTTGGTCTTGTTTTAGCCAGAATTAAGTGGTAAAAGGATGGGTGTTTTCACACCTATCAACCGTCTAAATGGTCTTCACCGACCGGAGGTAAAATGCTACCGAGCTAGGATGAAATGTTCAAAGCCATTTTATCCGTGTCTATATATGTTGCTGCATATCAAGAAGGTGGCGTAGCTGTGTAACCGAAGTTGATTCAGAAGTCACAAGAGCACAAGATGGTGATATTCAAGATACCTAAGAATGTAAGAATGTAATAGGTCATCTTAGTCACAAGTAGCACAAATGAAGATCTCAAGCACTCAGTCAAATGACAAAGGCTCAAGATAAAGATCACGAAAGCATGAAGGAACAAAGCTCTTACAAACAAAATCAAGACTAAGATACAAGACCAAAGCAGGAAGATCTCCTCTACAAGAATGTATTCACTCAACCATCTTATGCTTTTTAAGATTTTTAAGATGACCGATACATTGGGGGAGATTGTTAGCCCTGTATTTTATATAGTCGAACAAGAATGTAATAGGTCATCTTAGTCGTTAATGGTCTTGTATTGTAATAGGTTAGCCGGGAAAACCGGGCTTGGACTTTAATCTAATATTGTATAAGTTAGGGGCGTAAGCCCAAAACAAAGCCAAGCCCAGCCCAAGGATTCTAAACCCACGGCCCATATGCCAAGGGTATATATACCCTCTTCCATGTGAGGAAGAGGGTGTTGGTTGCCATTTTACTTTCTCTCTCTAAAGTGTTTAACCTTCCAAAATCTCTCTTGTTTCTCTCTCTACTTTTCTTCTCTTTCTCTCTCTAAATATCATCTAAATCTTGTGTTATGGATTAAATGGGATTAACAAACCTAAGTCCATGATTTAAATTAAATGAATTATTAGTCACGCTTAATTTAATTTAACTAATCTCGTAAAAAAATATACTTGTAACAATCTATAACTTGTAAAAAAATGTAAGAATCGTAAAATTGATAAATCAAGTATCCTTTATTTTCTTAAATTGTCTGCCAAACACCCCCTTAAATGCATTAAGCTTCGAACCAAACACACCCTTAACTGTTTCTTAAACCAAAAACCAAACAGCCCCCTACTGTTTGGTTCCCGTCTCCAGTACAACCTACCCACTGGTTTGATAATTTTCCCTGCTGGCCGTTCATGTTTTCCCACTACCTGTGATTGCTACTCCCTGTCGTCTATAACTTCCCACCGAGACACATAAGTGTGTCGGTTCCCACTGCTTTAACAAAACCCTCGTGGGGGTTGCCACCGACAGAACAAAGAACCCACTGGCCTTGCGGCTGGTGTTATTTAATCACCACCGAGACCATAGATGGCCTCGGTTTATGGCCATACGAACGCAGCCACACCCAAACGACACCTACTTTTGTAAATCTTATTATTAACATGTTTTAGATCATTTGACAAGAGAGAAAAGAAAGAAGAAAAAGAAACAAAACGAGATTAGGTTTTTTCTTACATGCGTTTAGGGTTTAGAAATCAAACATGAACACACCCTTGATCTCTTGATCCACCCACGAATTCTCTTGGTTCTTGGAATGGAAGATGACGACAGAATGATCCCCATCAGAAGAAAAACGTCGGCTTGTAGAGTATTTAGGTTTTATGTTTTTCTTGTCCAAAAATAAAATCAATATACTCCTCCCGTCTGTTATTTTAACCGACCAAATCACAATGGGCTTTGGCCCATTCTCTCTCCTTTCTTTTGTCCAAACCGCCAGCCCAAACACTACAAGTCTACATCTTGGTTATTGTAACGCGTGTTAAAGTATATCATATGTGTTCGTGATTTATAAGTCGTGTACTATTTATCATTCGTAATACTTGTTTATTGTGTTTTAATTATCGTGCCGTGTTTAATTATTATACGTGTGTATTCTTGTTTCAAAGTTCATGTAGTTCGTGTTATAATACTTATACATAATGATTATCATGTTTCTAAATGTTCGTAATCGTATGTTCGTGATCATAATTATTATTGTTAAAAGTTATCGTGTACTATCACGTATTTAATACTTATTGTGTAATAACACGTACGTAATTCTTGTAATTAATATTCATGAAACGTATTCATGTTATAAAAGGAAAGTTTTAATCTTGTACGTACGATTATTAGTGTACTGTTCATGGTAAAAGCATGCGGGTTTTACACATCATGACCAACATACATTTAAATTTGACTATCATATCACCAATATAACAATGAAATGACTAAAATGTCTTTTATCCCTTACCACACACAACCACCCACATCTAACTTTACTAAAATTCCCACTGAGATCTTCTATGTTTGACTCTACCCTTTAATCTTAGAAACCATATACTCCATATAATCCTCACCAAGTTGTGTAAACAACAATATCTCCTCCAAAAACAACTCAATTTCCCTCGGATCCGGCCCTTCCACATCCTCCCCATTCACCGCATCATTCTTATATGCATTAATCTCCGACGTCAACTCACATATACTTTTTCAAAACCAACGAACCCCTACTATCAGACTCGTCTTGCAACTCACATATCGCGTAAACAACCCCTCATCTTCCAAACCCAACGGCGAATACAGCTTAATAAACCTCGCCACTATCAATACTCAAAAGAGTCTTAACATAATTCGCCCCACTCTCGTAATCCTCTACCTCCAACGCCTTGGTAAAACCGTCAATACACGCACTCTTTTCCAAAATAGCATCAATCCTTAGAAAAGTGTCGTTAACCCTACTTTGAGCTAAATCAAGTTCACGAACTTTACCTGAAACCTGATCAACGAGGACAAGAGTTGATTCGACATTGCGTAAAACGGTATCGGATTCGAGTTTAACGAGGTCGAGGAGATGGGTTTGGGACTAGAGGTTTTGTAAATGTTTGTCGAGGTTAGGGCTGTTGGAGAGGATGTTTTCGAGGTTTTGGTCGATTTTAGGGCTGGCACTAGCGGGCGAGGTGGGCGACGACCCA
Organism: Glebionis coronaria; assembly: GCA_025667525.1. Lineage (NCBI taxonomy): Eukaryota > Viridiplantae > Streptophyta > Magnoliopsida > Asterales > Asteraceae > Glebionis > Glebionis coronaria. The sequence goes on along the minus strand of JANFOE010000374.1, from coordinate 503,306 downwards.
TGGCAGCATATTTCCAGGGACATCAAAATTTACCTTCCGGTATATTTAGTAGAAACTGAATCAAAAATAGCAGATCTCATTTTTTTTCTAGATGAAAATGGAGGAAAAAGATAAGAACAGTAAAGTGTGAAGGAAGAAGATAGGTTGGGGAAAAAGATAAAATAAAAAAATGATACAATATTTAATTAAGCAATGTTAATTGTATACACCGGGGTTAATATATATGCAGTACTTTTTCAGTTCTTTATGATATTACGAAGTACTTTTGTAAAATTTCATTTGTACGGTCAGTATTTTTTTAAGTTGGAATGAAAATAAAAAGCTGTTGATTTAATAAAAAAAGAAATGGAAGAATATAAAAGGGTATTTTATTCATTTAAAAGGGCATTTTAGTCATATCATTGTCATATTGGTGATATGATAGTCAAATGTAAATGTACGTTGGTTAAATGAGTACAAAAATAGTATGTTATTCACAATGGGACAAAATGAAAAGTACGTGTCTATTTTATAGCTTTTATCCTTATTAAAATTATCATGATCTCGGGATTTACATATAAGAATACAAGAAATTTTAATATGTTGGAAAATTCAAGAAGCACGAATGAAAGAATAAAATAATACAGGGAAGTACGGGTTCTTACAGCTACCCCCCTAAAGGAACTCTGGTCCCACAGAGTTCTACTGGAGATAGAGATGATGCAACCAAAAGGAGGTACATAGTTTAGAACAAATTCATTGCTTCCCAGGTAATTTCTGCACCACGGCGTACCTTAACAATTAAAATTCACAACGCTTCAGTTGCTTAACTCCTTTTCAAATAAGATTTTCAAACATGGATTAAAATAATGACCTTTAAGTACAAAGAAATATCAAGAGATAGAATGAACACAATAATTGCTTAAATGGACAAAGTCTGCTAAAATGAATCAAGATCGTTAATCATCAAGGAATCATAAATCGCGCAAACTGTAAACATGACAATCTTAAAACGTAACAATCCATTTAAAAGGGAAATAGAAGGGAAAAATGTATTACATATGAACATTTAAAATACAAGCTGTCACAATTACCTGTCTAAGATTTGGTATTACTTTCAAATTTACCTCAAGTATTTTCTTGATTAAAAGGAAATTTTACAAGGTTTAGTGATTTGAAATGAAACTATATATATTTAGTGAGTAAGAAGTTGCTAAATCTTTTTCTTGATCAGGATTTCAAAGCCAAATATTGACTCAGTTCAAATAATTATTTTAATCAACTTAAGAGCTTTTGGATGACTGTATGAAATTATTGTTAAAAGCTCAGGTTTATTGTTACCATAAGAGAAAATCAAATTTCTAAATTATTTATAATCTTTGACAAAATTATAAATTAAATCGATAATTTCATTAAGTTGAAAGTGAACTATGATAGAATCAAATACTTTAAAAGATACAGCTCGACATCCTTTTAAACACTAGTTATAAGTTTACCAAAGAGGATGTGTAGATCCGACATTAAACTTGAAACGGGTTTTTTATGTTGGGAATAAAATATAGTCAAGACACTTGGATGCTGACAAGAGCAATTTCGACGTTGACAGGGAGAAATCAAGCGTTGACAGGACAAACGTTGAAAGGAAGAAGTCAAGCGTTGATAAGAAGAAGTCAAGCACTGATAGAAGACTTAGTCTACACGTTTTATGTTTCTAGTATGTTTTTAGTAAAGATATGTTCGACAATGTATTTCTTATGTTTATCTTTACCAAGAATAGCTGATATGTAGGCTCTTGTACAAGGTTCCTTAATCTATAAAAGGAGGCCTTTAGGTTTTAGTTTAATATACGTTTTACACTTTCATTGTACGCAAGTTCGATTTATCAATCAAAGTGAAAGTTTGGTTTATCTTGTTTGTGTGTTCTTGTTTAAGTATTAATTCCGCATAATACTTGAATTGTTTCATATACAAAAAAGTTTCTCTACGTGTTTAACTTGATTTAACCTCGTTTACACAAAGCCAAATCGATCTAACTTTGGGATCAACAAGTGGTATCAGAGCTTGTTGAGAAACTTCGATCTAAAGAACACAAAAACCCTAAATCGCCAAAAACCCTAATTTTCAAGAAACCCCAAAAAAAAATTCAAATAACATGTCTACTCTAGAGTTAACCTCCTCCCCCTCAAGCCCTAACATCAAGATTCCCATGCTAGACCCAAACAACTTTGAGCTGTGGAAGTTTAACTTTGAGCAGTATCTTCAAATCCATGACCACACCTTATGGGAAATTATTGAATATGGAAACACATTCAATAAGGCTGCCAAGATTGCAGATGCTATTGCTTTAAGATCAACTCCAGGCTCTACTGAAGAGGATCGAAAAGAAAAACCTGAAGATGGAAGAGTTGTCTCAGCTGAGGACGTTGCAAAGAAAAGGAACGACATGAAAAACCTAAGCATCCTCAAACTCTCATTGGGGCAAGCCAATCAGCACAAGTATAGAGGCTATGATTGTGCAAAAGATCTTTGGGCAGCCCTTCAAGTTGCTTATGGTGGTAATGATAATACTGCCTCAGAGAAAAAGAAGCAACTCTTGCATGAGTATGTTGTATTTAAAGCCCTTCCCAATGAAATGAAAAGTTAAGTGGAGTGAGAAGCAGACTTCTTGACATTACAAGCAAGTTGTCATTCATGGGAACAGTGCATGATGATACTGATATCATCACCACTTTCCTTAAAAGTCTTGGTGATAAATGGAAGATTGAAGCAAGGTCTATGATTGATAATAATACTCACAAAAGTTCCACCTTTGATGATGTTTACAATAAACTGAGGCTTGTAGAGAGTGAGATCCTTTTGGATCAAGGAAGCAAGTCTACCAATGGCAATATGGCCTTCTTCTCACATAGTGAAGGTCAATTTGATCAAAGGGAGTCATACATGCACCCCGTTACTGGATCACCTTGTGTCAACGTTGGATCAAGCTTTGTCAACGCCTCACATTCAGACGCTGACACATACAATGTTGACTCACCAAGAGTTAAGCCTGCTGGTATTGATCTAGACATAGTGTGTGCATACATTGCTTCATTGCCCAATGGTTCATTGATTACATATGAGTACTTTGAGCAAATTAGTGATGAGCATTTGGAAGAGATGGACATAAAGTGTAATATGGCACTTGCTAGCATAAGGGCCAATAGATGGAATAGAAGATTCAGGAAGAAGATGACTTTTAATGCTAAAGACACTGCTAGGCTTGATAAATCCAAGGTTGAGTGTTACAATTGCCATAGAATGGGTCACTTTATGAGAGAGTGTAGATCTCCTAGAAGGTCTGATACTGGAAAGCCTTCAAGCCAAATCGTCAAGGTTGAAGATACAAAGCTATGGTTTCCATGCAAGACATAGATGGTGTTGGCTGGGATTGGAGCTTTTTGGCCAAAGATGAGGAAGAGAACAAGGCTTTGGTTGCAGAAAAGGAGGAAGAGGAGCATGTTCACTATGCTCTCATGGCACATTCTTCATCTTCATCAGACAATGAGGTATACGATGATGTATTTTGTAGTAAGGGTTGTCGTCTAAATACTGAAAAACTTAACAAAGAAGTTTTAAAATTAACAACAGATGTTGTTAATGAAAGATGAAAGTTATCTAATTATCAACTTGCTCTTACTCAAACTGAAAAGACTGTGGCTGAATATAAGAAAATGGAGTTTGACCTAAAAGATCAAATCAATATTTTAACTCATGATTTAAATGCTAGTGTTGAGGTTAGAAACATTTTGGAAAGATCCAATGGTGCTTTACAAACTAAGTTAGATGAGGCTATCAAAAACAAAGATAATGTAGATCTTAAAATGCAAAAATTTGATAAAGCTTCACAAACCCTAGAAAAATGTCTTAGTGAACAAAGGGATTCTAGGGATAGAAGTGGGATTGGGATGAAAGAGTATGCTTATGTTCCACCACCTGCTGGGAACTTTTATGGTGTCCTTAGAAAGGATCTGTCTTGGACTGGTATTCCAAAACTCCAAGAAGAGGAATTTATTCCTCCACCTAGAGTTCTTACCCCAGTAGAGGAATACAAGAAGAAATTAACAGATTTAGACCAATAGAAGAAAGCTAAACCTACTTTGTTTGTTAAGGGTGGCATGCTTAGTGATAGCCCAAATGAGTTTACACCCATAAAAGTGACCAATCCCACCACTGGCAAAACTGTTGACCTTGGATCAAATGTTGTTAGAAAACATAGTACTAGATATGCAGAAATGTATAGAAAACCTAGGTCACCAAAAAGTCAAGTTAGTGATAATGGGCCAGGTTTCTTTTCATCTAGACCTAGAGCTATGTCTAGAAAAGCCTGTTATACTTGTGGAAGTTTTTCACATTTAGCTTATAAGTGTGTCAACGCTTCAAAGATCAACGCTGATATAAAGTCAACCATGGTCAAACCCAAACCTTTTGTCCAGCAAAGTCCACAAGTCATTAGACTAGCCTCGTTCTTCACTAAAGGGTCTAATACTTATGGACAAAGGCCTTTCCAGAAGACCAATACGTGGTCTAACAGACAATGGGTTCTTGTAGCAAACCCTAGGTTCAACGCTGATAAGGGTAATTTAAGCGTTGACAGGAACAAATTAAACGCTGAAAGGAATGTTTCCAACGTTGCTAGACAAAGTAATGCCAAATATTTGCAACCAAAGGGAAAGGGGTCTAAAGCTTCTTCTAGCTTATTTTGGAGACCTAAAGAAGATAAAAACCCTATTTTAGATGAGATTTCTATGACCTGTAACAGATTTTTGTATATTTCAAAGGTCATAACTAAACCAATTAGGGTTAACTGGGTGTTTAATCCAAAAAGGGATGAACAAGGGGTTGTCATGAGGACTAAGTCTGTTCTTGTTGAACAACCAAATGAATCCAAGTCTGCTCAGGCTTGGGTTCCAAAGAAAACTAATTTGTTTTCTTTATGTACAGGGCATTCAAAAGCAGGTTAATGACTATGGCTATTGGGATAGTGGATGCTCTAGGCACATGACAGGGAAGGAAGACTACTTGACAAACTTCAATCCCATTAAAGATGGTGACAAAGTGTACTTTGGAGGCGGATATGGGACTATCACTGGCAAAGGCACTCTTATCACCAACAATTTGCATTTTGATAACGTGTTTTTGGTAAAAGAACTTGACTATAATCTGTTTAGTGTATCACATGTGTGTTATAACAAAAATAAGGTTCTTTTCACTGATACTGAATTCTTGGTGTTCAACAAAGATTTTAAAATACCAGATGAGAAATTCATTGATTATAGAACACCTAGGCATAAGGACATTTATAATGTGAATCTTAATGAAATTAGGATGAATAATAATTTGTCATGTCTATATGCTAAGGCTTCAGTTGATGAGAGTAATCTTTGGCACAGAAGGTTAGGGCACATTATTTTTAAGAACATAAATAGACTTGTGAGACATGGTTTAGTTGATGCTTTGCCTGAAAAGGCTTTCCACAATGACCACTCTTGTGTTGCATGCCTTAAGGGCAAACAACACAAAGTCTCCTTTAAGTCTAAATCTGTGCATTATAGTTCTAAACCATTTCACTTGCTGCATATGGACTTGTTTGGTCCAACTAATATAGAAAGCCTAAATGGAAAATCTTATTGTTTTGTCATCACAGATGATTTTTCTAAATTTACTTAAACTTTCTTTTCAGCTTTGAAAAGTGAAACTACTGATATTTTGATTAACTTTATTACCCAATTAGAGAAGAAGACTGGGAATGAGGTTAAGATACTTAGAAGTGATAATGATGGTGAACTTAGAAATAAGTTGTTGGATGACTTTTGTGCCAAGAAAGGGATTACTAGACAATTTAGTATAGCTAGAACCCCATAACAAAATAGGATAGCTGAGAGAAAGAATAGAACCCTCATAGAAGCAACTAGGACTATGTTGGCTGATGCTCACTTTCCCATTGCTTTTTGGGCTGAGGATGTAAATACAGCTTGTTATGTTCAGAATAGGGCATTAATCAACAAGATCTATAACAAAACACCATATTGAGCTATTTTGGTGTAGGAAACCTAATATTGGTTTTCTTAAGCTCTTTGGCTGTCATGTAGTTGTTTTAGACACTAGTGATGCCTTAGGAAAGTTTAGTGCTAAAGGTGATGAAGGCTACTTTATGGGTTATTATGTGTAGAGGAGAGGATATAGAGTTTACATAAAGAAAGAAAAACGTATACTTGAAAAGGTACATGTTAGGTTTTTAAAGAGTAAACCTAGTGATCCTGAGAGTGGTCTAAATTGGTTATTTAACTTGGAACATCTATCTAGGACATTGAATTATATGCCTGTTACTAATCTAAACATTGTGAAGGTGACTTCAAATGTTGTGGAAGAACCAGTTGTTGAAATTTCAGGTATACAGGTTGATAAGGAGGTTGGATCACAAGCAGAAAAATCAGCACCCATACTTGAGTATGCTACCATTCCTATATGGACAGATGCATTTGCTGCTGGAAAGGAAAAAGGTGGTCCACAAGTATCACCAGTTGAAAACATGCATGATTCTTTAGGCGCTGACAAAGGGAAATCTGGCGCTAACAAGACAAATTCAGGCGTTGATGGCTCAAACGTTGACAACCCTAATTCAGGCGTTGACAACTCTTTTGAGCATTTATTATCTTCTAGTGTTTTTGAACAAGGTGAACCTTCAAACAGAAATGGAGAGGTTCATTCAGATGATGATGGAAGAACATTTGAAGAAGATATTGGTAACTTGGAGACTGAGATTGATGATAATACCATAATTGAAGGATGAGTACTTACATCTACTATGAAGAATCATCATTCTTCTCTTATTATAGGTGATGTGATGACTCCTATACAAACTAGAAGGTCTCATCAAAATCATGGAGGATTTATTGCCAATATTCACAAGAAGGTTGATACCCCTCTTGTTCAAGCATGTTTGTTTGCCTGTTTTCTGTCACAACAGGAACCCAAGAAGATTTTTGATGCTCTCAAAGAACCAAGTTGGGTGGAAGCAATGCATGATGAGCTTCACCAATTTGCTATTCAAGATATTTGTGAGTTAGTTGATTGTCCTAGACATGTCAGACCTATTGGGACAAGATGGGTTCTTAGAAACAAAAAGGATGAGAGAGGAATTGTGGTCAGAAACAAGGCACATTTAGTTGCTCAAGGTTATACACAAGAGGAAGGGATAGACTATGAGGAGGTCTTTGCACCTGTTGCAAGGATTGAGGCAATAAGGATTTTTCTTGCCTATGCTTCCTGCATGGGATTTACAGTCTATCAAATGGATGTGATGAGTGCTTTTCTTTAGGGCACAATTGTAGAGGAGGTTTATGTAATGCAGCCTCCTGGTTTTGAAGATTCAGAACATCCAGACAAGGTGTATAGAGTGAAGAAAGCTATGTATGGACTTCATCAAGCCCCAAGAGCACGGTATGGCACATTGTCCACCTATCTGGTGGAAAATGGATTCAAAAGGGGCACCATAGATCAAACTTTGTTTACAAAGAAGACTGATAAGGATTTCTTACTTGTACAGGTCTATGTGGATGATATCATCTTTAGCTCTTCTAGTACAAAGATGAGTGAATACTTTTCCAAACTCATGATAGACAAGTTCAAGATGAGTGCAATGGGGGAGATGAACTTCTTTCTAGGGTTACAAGTTCAGCAGAAAGAAGATGGTATCTTCATCTCTCAAGACAAATATGTAGTTGAAATCTTAAAGAAGTTTGGCTTTTCTCCACATGAGAAACGGGCTAGCACACCCATGGATAGGGAACACCCTTGGGGAAAGGTTGGAGATGGAAAAGAGGTGGATGTCAGGCATTATAGGTCAATGATTGGTTCATTGATGTATCTCACAGCTTCAAGACCTGACATTATGTTTGATGTGTGTGCATGTGCACGCCATCAAGTGACTCCTAAAGAGTGTCATCTTCATGCTGTCAAGAGGATTTTTAGGTATCTTAGGTGCTATCCCACCTTGGGATTATGGTATCCAAAAGATTCTCCATTTGGAGCTTATTGCATATGTTGGAAATACGTTTTTACGTATTTAGGAAGATTCGGTCACTCCGACAATATATATTAAGTTGTAGCTCGTAGTCTAGATATCTTTTAATTAACTAAACAAGGAAAAGCCCGGTCCATACTTGTATGGCCGGCCCAAATGTAAGCCAAGCCCATCTTATGGGCTTGGTATATAAACCCTCTCCATTTATAGAGAGGGTGGTGATTTCATTTTAATAACACATAGTTCTCTTAAACTTTCTCTCTCTAGAAGTGTGAAATCCACCATCTTTCTATCTCTTTTTCTCTCTAAAACATAAGCATAGATTTACAAATCCTACAAATGGTATCAAGAGCCATGGGATGATTGTATTGTTTATGTGTTTGTGTTCTTGATTCATTCGCCTATTTTGATCTATATAAACACACGTCCAAATTTTTTTTTGTGTTTTTATGGTTTTTTCTAGATACAAATCTTCTACATAGTTGTGGTAGGGATTTGGTATAGTTACTTTGGCTAAAAACACAAATTTTTTGGGTTTTTTGATCATTTTTTGGCTTAAAATCACGAATTGGTTGAGTTTTGTCCGAGAAAAATGGGAATTATTCCGATCAGTGTAATCGGAATAGGGTTTAGGGATCCGATTTTGGGTATATTCCGATTTGGTATTCCGATCAAGGTATTCCGATTTGATATTCCGATCAAGGTATTCCGATTTGGTATTCCGATCAAGGTATTCCGATTTGGTATTTCGATCAAAGTATTCCGATAGGACATTCCGATCAGCATTCAGATCTGTATTCCGATCAACATTCCGATAACCAAAAATTATTCCTTAAAAAATTTCGAACAATCGTGTGTAATTTTGGCTTGGAATTTTTGGTTTATTGAGAACATATTTTAGGGGATTTTAACATTGTTTCTCGACTTCAACTCACAACAACAAACACATTTACTTTCTTTCATTGATCGATCAACGTTTGAAAATCTTAACTTATTGAAATGGAGTACACATCTCTTACGGATAAGTCCATCCTCTCGGGTACGGATAATCGTCCACCAATGTTGGTGAAGACTATGTATGAGGAATGGGCTTCTCGAATGGAACTTTATATGTTGAACAAGGAGAATGGACATCTCATTTGGGCATCGGTGCTCAATGGACCATTAGATTATGGTACAGTGACAGAAGGTACAACTACTCGTCCTCGCACAACGGGTGAATTGACTGGAGATATGAAGATTCAAGACAAATGTGATAAGTATGCTACAAACATCATTCTCCAAGCCCTTCCTCCAGATGTCTACAAACTCATCAGCAAACATAAAGTTTCCAAAGAGTTATGGGATAGAATTCGTGTTCTCATGCAAAGCACCTCGTTAACGAAACAAGAAAGAGAGTGTAAGCTTTATGATACTTTTGATAAGTTGGCCTATGTGCCAGGGGAGACTCTCAATGATTACTATCTGAGATTTACCCTATTGTTGAATGAGCTCAATATCTATGGCATGACAATTCCTACCTTTCAATTGAACACCAAGTATTTGAACACTCTTCCTTCAGAATGGAAAAAATACGTGACGGATGTTAAATTGGCTAAGGACTTGCATAACACCAATGTGGATCAACTTCAAGCTTTTCTTCAACAACACGAATGCCATGCGATCGAGGCTCGGTTGTCTACACCTCAAGTTCATGATCCACTTGCAATGTATGCTTCTTAACAAAACATGGCTTATACTTATCAACAACCATCATACTTGCAGCAACCACCACCACACACCTATCAGCAACCATCTTATCAACCACCAGTGATGCCACAACAAGCATTTCAACAAGGTTTTCATCAACAATCTTTTCCGCAGCAACCACCATATCAGACATCACCATCACAAGCCAACACTTCTCCAATGGGCTATACTCCTCAGCAAGGATATTTTCCAATAGAAGCACAACCAGCACAAGCTTTCTACTCTAATGAACTTCCACCAATCCAAGCACCGGTCTTTACTCCAAATGATACGGCAGCTGATGTTCTAAACCATCTAACAACCTACTTGTCAAAACTTGTTGCAACTAGAGTATTTCCACCAACAAACAATCAGCTCTGCACCTCATCAAATCCTCGACAACAAGCCACTGTTCAAGATGGTCAAGTGACGGTGCAACCAATTTAGGGAAGGCAAAATTCATATGGACCTCCTATAAGGATTGGGAACGATCAAGCTGTGAATTCTCAAGCTAGTGGAAATGGGAGTCCTATTGGTCCTAAGAAGGTTGTGACTTGCTACAATTGCCGAGGACAAGGTCATATGGATAGGGAATGCACTCAGCCGAAAAGGAGGAGGGATGATGCATGGTTTCGTGAGAAGATGTATTTGGTTGATGCTCGATCTAAGGGGAAGATTTTGGATTCAGAGGAGTTAGCATTTCTTGCAGACCCAGGGGCAGCAGATACTAAAAGCATTGCAGTCGTTTCTACTTCTAATGCAGCTTATCAAGCAGATGATCTTGACGCATATGATTCGGATTGTGATGACATTCACTCTGCCCAAGCTGCTCTCGTTGCTAATCTCTCTCACTACGGTTCTGATGTCGTCAGTGAGGTACCAACCACATCTAATAATATTGATTATAACCAACATCAAGTTGGGCATGAAAATGACAACCTCGAACAGCATTCGGGAACTATAACTTAAATGATGTGGTACCCAATCCTACACATTTGAGTGAACCTCAACCAAATGCTACGACGGGTATGGAATCTTATGCTCAACATGATTTGGTCATGGTGCCTAAACATATTATTGATCAAATGCATATGGCCCTCAGACAATCCGTAGATACCAATTCCACCCTGACTGCTGAGCTTGCGTTGCATAAAGAAAAGGTCAAAACTTTTGAAATGGTCCCTCAAGCAGAGAAAATAACATGTTCTGAATTTGACCAATTTCGTTTTGAAAAGATTGAACACTTGAAAGAAATAGAATCATTAAAAGCTAATCTTTCCAATAAATTAAAAGCAAAAGAGTCGATTGTCAATGATTTTCAGAAACTTAAAATGGATTTCGAAACTCTCGAGTCTAAAAAGGTTGAATTAGAAATTAATGCTACCAAACTTCTTAAATTCAAGGAACAACAACTTTTAAAACAATACGCTTCCACAGAAAAGGTTCATCTTTTAACTAAATCATTTAAAGAACTCGAACTTAAACGTCTTCAAGATTTACCACCTAATCCCGGTTATGCAAAACAAGCTCAGGAATATATTTCGTGTCTTTATGATATGACCCTAATTGGCAAATCGAAAGACGCATCTTTTGTTCGTAGTTCTGAAGAGACACAGTCACTTGCGGATGAAACTCATTCTAAAATGCTTTCAAAATTCCATACAATTGATTATGATCAATATAACAAAGATCAATTGTCTAAAAAGACCCGCATTCGCTTACAAAAGGAATTAGCTGAATTGACAGTTCTTGTGCCCCAAAGTTTGTCAAATGAAAACCCTCCTAGTACGTCTCCTACACTTGTCAAAACGGATTTAACAAAGTTAATTCCACCGGTAAGTAAGGCGTCCGTTAACTTAAATATGGTACACCAACACTTAGCCGATTTTGACAAGGTCATTTTGGAACGTACGACGGCTTCGGCCATAACGGAAGGTGTGTGGAACTTTGAACACACTAGAGCTGCGTTTCGAGACGAAATTGTTCCGTTTGTAAAGAATGTTAAGGCTTGTCTTAGTAATCTTGATCAAGATTTGCTTTTGGAAATATAAGAAGTTAGACGTGTTTTCAATGAAATGGATGATGCTTATGAAAATAGTTTACTTGAAATAGAACGGGTTTCACGCCAAAATGATCAGCTTCTGAAGCAAGTGATGTCTCATGATATAGTTTCTGTCTGTGTTAATAAAAGTGTTGATGATGATTCTATTGTGCATAATGTTGAATCTATGGATAATGTGGTAGATAGTAATTGTCACGAATCTGACACTGAATTTTTAAAGCTTCAAGACTCATATTCTTCGCTTTCAAAATGTTTTGATGAGATTCAAACACATTGTATTTCGCTTGAATTCAAGCAACAATTTATTCAAGAAATCTTTGAAACGTCATTCGAAGGTGTTAATATCGATGATGCAAACTTTGAAAACAATTTTCGATTGAATTTACAATCAAAACAGCGTCAGCCAAGTGACAACGTTGCTAAATCTTTGCCGATTGAAATAGAGAAATCTAAGGAGCTTAACTGTGTGAACGTACTTGAGGACGCTAAGAATTTTAAACTTGATCTAGATAATCGAGTTTCCAAGATTTTGTCCAAAGTTGATAACTTAAAACAGAATAATACACGACTCTTCGATTCAGTAAAGCCCGCATGTGCTAATACCACTGCACAGAATCAATCCTTGATTGAACAATTGAATCGAAAGTCGGTGGAAATATCTGATTTGAGGGAACAAATTTGTGATAAAAATCTGGTCTTAGCTGAGTTAAAGGAAACACTTCGTACTCTAAAAGGTAAGAATGTTGTGGATAACGCAGCCACTGTCTCAGCACCATCCTCTAGTGCAATTAAAAGGAACCTTATAGCCGTCACACCACTTAACAAGGGCCCTAGGACTAAACCATCTCAAACTTTGGTCACTAAAGATAAGACAGAATCAAAACCAGCTTCTAATATTCCCGTGTTGCCTTCTACAGGAGTAAGCACCACTACTAAGGCTCAAAGATCTAAGCTTAAAAGAAACAAGAAGAAAGATAAGATCTTTCCCCCATCTAGTAGTCAAGTGAAGAAGAAAGTAGAAGCCCATCCTAGGAATGTTATTTCTATTTTGAATAAAAAGAATCATGTAGCTAAACCTAAAGGCTCTGCGGTTGTGCAACGTTCTAAGCCTAGTGTGAATTCTAATTTGAAATGTTGGAATTTCAATGAATGTATGTTTTCTAGTCGTCATGATTCTTACCTTATTGACCATGTGAATGAGATGTATGCCCGGAAAAATGGATTAGAATGGAAACCGACTGGGAAAGTGTTAACCCAAGTTGGTTGGATGTGGCGCCCCACTGGTAGAACTTTCACTATAGTAGGAAATACGTGCCCTTTAACTAGGATCACTCCCACTAAAGCGAATAAAGCGTGCCCTTTAACTAGGAGTACCAAGACTACCAAAACACAAGCGTGTCCTTTAACTAGGAACACTGACACTACTGTAGGAACTAAGTGCCCTTTAAATAGGTCTACTCCCACTGTAGTGCCCGCGAATAATCCAAAACCTAAGAAAGTTGGAACAGTAAAACCTGTTAGTGCTAAAACTATTATTAGAAAACGTAGGAAATCTAAGGGTCTCAAAAATGTTAGCGATTCTGATAATTCTACATCTGTATCTGCTAACACTCCGGAACCAATAGTTTCCAATGCATTGTCTACTGTTGTTGTTGAAAACAGGTGGTCCAAATTGTTCTCTGGTATTTGGACTCTGGTTGCTCCAAGAATATGACCGGCGATCGCTCTCAGCTCAGAAATTTCGTCAGCAAGTTTCTTGGTACGGTTCGATTTCGAAATGATCATATTGCAAAGATAATGGGTTACGGTGAATATCATATTGGGAATGTTATAATTTCAAGAGTGTATTATGTGGAAGGTCTCGGTCACAACTTATTTTCTGTGGGACAATTTTGTGATGCAAACCTAGAAGTTGCTTTTCGAGAGCATACCTGCTTTATTCGTAATTTGGAAGGGGTTGATTTATTGAAAGGTACTCGAGGGAATAATTTGTATACTTTGTCTCTACAAGACATGATGGCTGCTTCTCCCGTATGTCTTCTCTCCCAAGCATCGAAGACTAAGTCATGGTTATGGCATCGACGGTTATCTCATCTTAACTTTGACGCTATTAATCACTTGGCGAAAAACGAACTTGTTCGTGGTCTTCCTAAACTATCATTTCACAAGGATCATTTGTGTTCCGCGTGTACAATGAGGAAAAGCACTAAGAAGTCTTACAAACCCAAGACTGAAGACACCAACCAAGAGAAACTTTATTTGTTGCATATGGATCTTTGTGGGCCAATGCGTGTTGAAAGTCTTAGTGGCAAAAAGTACATCCTCGTCATTGTTGATGATTACTCTCGGTTTACTTGGGTGAAATTTCTTAAAGCAAAAAATGAGGCACCTAAATTCATCATCGGATTTCTCAAGATGATTCAAGTGCGTCTCAGCACTACTGTCCGACGCATTCGTACAGATAATGGAACCGAATTTGTGAATCAAATCTTACGTGATTATTATGAAGAAGTTAGCATATCTCATGAAACATCAGTTGCACGCACTCCACAACAAAACGGTGTCGTTGAAAGGCGAAATCGCACACTTATGGAAGCTGCTCGAACGATGTTAATTTACGCAAAGGCTCCATTGTTTTTATGGGCAGAAGTAATATCTACCGCAGTGTACACCCAAAACGGGTCACTAATTCGTAAACGCCACGGTAAAACACCTTATGAGCTTCTCCATGGAAAAGTACCAGATTTATCATATCTTCATGTATTTGGTTCTCTTTGCTATCCAAATAATGATGGTGACAATTTGGGAAAACTTCAACCAAAGGCTGATATTGGTATTTTCATTGGTTACGCCCCCGCAAAGAAGGCATACCGAATCTACAACCGTAACTCTCGCAAGATCCTTGAAACTATGAATGTTGATTTTGACGAGCTGACAGCAATGGCTTTTGAGCAAAGCAGCTCTGAACCCACACTTCATGAAATGGGACCCAGTTATATTAGTTCTGGTCTTGTCCCAAACAACCCTACTTCATCATCATTTACACCACCTTCTAGGACTGAATGGGATACGTTGTTTCAACCGTTCTTTGATGAATTCTTTACTCCTCCCAGTATTGTTGCTCCAGAACCTGAGGTAATAGCTCCGGTAACCGAAGTTGTCACTCCAGCAACCGTTGCACAATCAGACACATCTGCACCTACAATTGGTCAAGATATACCTTCAACGAGTAATTCTCAACCAACACATGTAACAACTACCCACGTCTTGCCTATTGATGATGAAGAGGATGATGATGATCACGATTTGGAATTCGCTCAAATGCGTGAACTTCCATTCTTTGGTGTACCAATTCCCGATCCTAATCAAGCCGGGTCGTCCACCTCAGAGGAAGCTCCTTCTACAGTTTACTCCAATCCACGGATTCGTGAACATGACAGCAAGTAGACAAAGGATCATCCTATAGATTCTATTATTAGTGACCCTAATCGTCCGGTATCCACACGCAGTCAGCTACAAGAAAATGCAATGTTTTGTCATTTGATGCTTTTCTCACTAAAGTTGAACCTAAGACATGGCAACAAGCTTTTACTCAATCTTGTTGGATAGAAGCTATGTAAGAAGAACTTAATGAATTCATACGTCTTGAAGTTTGGGAACTTGTCCCATGCCCGGATCAAGTGCAGTTACTCACTTTGAAATGGGTTTACAAGGTGAAACTCGACGAGTTAGGCGGAATACTGAAGAACAAAGCTAGACTAGTAGCTCGTGGATACAAGCAATTATTGGGCATCGACTTTATGGAATCCTTTGCGCTTGTTGCCCGTTTGGAAACTATTAGACTATTCCTCGCTTATGCAGCCCATATGAATATGATCGTCTATCAGATGGATGTGAAGACGGCATTTCTTAATGGTGAAATCAAGGAAGAGGTCTATGTTCAACAGCCGGATGGTTTTGTGAATCCTAAATATCCTAATCATGTGTACAAGCTTAAGAAGGCTCTCTATGGGTTGAAGCAAGCTCCACGCGCATGGTATGATCTGTTGTCACAATTCCTCATTACGCAAGGCTTCGCCAAAGGCAAGGTGGATCCCACGTTGTTCATTCAGAAACGAGGTAAAGATATGATTATGGTACAAATATATGTTGATGATATTATATTTGCATCCTTGACCAAAACCTTATCCGACGAGTTTGGGACACTCATGTCTTCCAAGTTTAAGATGTCAATGATGGGCAAGGTATCATTCTTTTTAGGTCTTCAGATATCTTAGAGTCCTAGAGGCATCTTTATCAATCAATCCAAGTATGCCCTTGAATCGCTAAAGAAGTATAAGATGGAATCTTGAGACCCTGTGGATACTCCAATGGTGGAACGAACTAAGATTGATGAAGATCCACATGGAGTTGCCGTTGACCTGAAACTGTATCGTGGAATGATCGGTACTCTTCTGTATATCACAGCTAGTCGTCCTGATCTTCAGTTTGCTATATGTATGTGTGCTCGGTATCAAACTCGACCTACCGAGTTACACTTGTCTACTGTGAAACGGATCTTTCGATATCTTAAAGGAACCATTAATCGGGGACTTTGGTATTCGAAGGACTCTTCGATTGCACTTATGGCATATGCAGATGCGGATCACGCGGGTTGTCAAGATACAAGGCGTAGCACGAGTGGAACTTTGCAACTACTAGGAGATCGACAATCAGTTGGGCATCGAAAAGGCAGAAAAGCGCGGCAATTTCAAGTACGGAAGCAGAATACATTGCTATGTCCGGTTGCTGTGCTCAAATTCTTTGGATGAGATCACAATTAACCGACTATGGTCTAGGTTTCAACAAAATTCCGATGTACTGCGACAACAAGAGTGCAATTGCCTTATGCTGCAACAATGTTCAATTCTCCCGGTCGAAGCATATTGACATTCGCTACCATTTCATCAAGGAGCAAGTAGAAAATGGAGTAATAGAGCTTTACTTTGTCCGATCTGAGTATCAATTGGCGGATATTTTTATGAAGGCTTTAGATCGCGCTCGAATTGAATTTTTGGCCGACAAGCTAGGAATGAGAACCTTCTCGCCTGAGACTCTAAAGGAATTGGCAGATGAAGCGAAAGAATAGTGGTGGTAAAACTATTCTCCGTATCCTTGTTGATCATTTGTATATATTGTTTATATCTTTACCCACAAAAGCAAAATACAAAAATATAAAACCATATAAAAACCATAAAAATTGAAAAATCTAGAAAAATCTAAAAATATTTTTACCTTATTTCTAAAAAGGCATGTCTTTTGGTACGATAATATTTACGGCCTTAGAAATGTTGATTAATATCGACACGGCGCCATAAATAGAGTTCCTACAAAAGTTGTAAATATTTCATAAAACATGCCTATATGGCTTGAAGTTATTTCAGACTGCAACCTGGTTTTCATATTAAAGTCAAGTATTTCTTATGAAAGCTTTGTCTCACAACGGGAATTAATTTTCTCGGGAAAGGTTTACTTTAAAACCTTGTAAGGGATCAAGTTTACTTTATAACATGGTCTAACACAAATCTATGTACGTTTCAGTGCATTTATTTGTTAAAACAAGAGAAGTCTTGTTTTTATGAAGCTATCATCTCTACAACCATAGCAATCTACAATTGGTATCTATATACTCGACGATGCGACTACTCAACCGACGACTACAGCTCATTCAGCAGAACACGGGTCAACAATTGAGGGGGAGCAATTGTCAAGCATTCAGAATCTTCGATGCCGAACGTGCCAAGCTCACTAACTGGTGTCAAGACAACAATACCAATCGTACACGTGGTGTCAAGAGATGACTTCAAACGTGACGAGGCGACCAACATATGCCGACAAGAACCATCTGATCTTATCATATGATGTTCTCATCAATCAGGTCCAACCTTGTCAATTCTTTTTAAATATGGTGAATATGTGATCATGTTGCAAATCGATATCATATCTCATACATTTGGTATCATGAAGATAAAACGGACATGCATTTTTCTTACCAAAACCTTTGTTAAAACTTCATTAAATCAATTGATATTAAAAACATCGATTGGGTTAATATTTTTCATATGGGGGATAAAATGTGATTTAATATGGGATATTATCACAAATGGTTTGACTTAATGTGCTGGCTCATCCCGACATGTGCGAAATGTTTTCGAATATCGTGGCATATGTTAAGGGGGAGCAAAATGGATTTGCTATATCAAAATGGATTTTCATGGTGACATATACTTACCCAAAACCCATTTATTTCACGACGATGAAGATTGTGGTGACATAAGGATGGTAGGATAGGTTAAGTCCTATGATTCTTCCAGAACCGGAGGAAGCTTCCCAAGGACATTCCATAGCTAGAAATAGTAGTCCTTAGGAAAGTTGGAGAAAGATTGTGCACGTAGCTGAATGCCGACCAAGTACTTAAGTTAGCACTGGAACAATCAAAACAAGGTGCTAGTTATGACGTATTGGTAAGCATTGAAGGGGTTGAAGAATGAAAAAGAATTGTAAAGATAAAGGGTGTAAAGAAAGAAGCCCTCCTTACAACTTTAGGCAGAAACCGGGTCAATACATATGCTATTGAGATCATTTTTAATGATGCTTGATATTGACGATAAGACATCATGGACCCAGTGATGCAATGCACAACCCATCCCAGCTAACTCAGATATCTCTTAAAAGATATTTGTTTTAATCACACGGAGACAACGCATTATCTATTGATTTATTCACTCCGAATAAATTGGTATTGAAAAGGTGGCACTCCTCTCCAGCCTCCTATCACTAAAATCCAAAATGCACGATCGAGTCTAGAGCCATTTGAGATCATCAAATACCTCATTAGGACACACTTTCATATTTCCTTGCTTCTTCACACACTGTGAAAAGTAATAAAGATCTTAAGAGTCCTACGCAAAATCTTCATGATCTTGCCTGAACATCCGAGTAATACGAAAGTATTTACAATGAAGATGGAAATCCTTCTTGAGCGAATATCAAAAATCTCATGGTATGTGACTTGTGCGATTCTTTATGAATCAAACTTGTGATAACTGGAAAGCAACAGCTGTTTAATTCTTAACTGAATTTAAACACGTTCCAGGCCTCTATGAAATATCTTAGTGATCTTGCCAGAACACTCAGAGTGATACCTTAGTGTTCATAGTGATGAGTGGAAATCCTTCTAGTGTTAACCTCAAACAGCACTTGGTAGGTAACTTGCAAGATTCTATAAGAATCAAGCTCGTGACAACTGGAAAGCAACGATGGTGCGGTTCTTAATTGAATTTCACTTGTTCCAGGAACATGAATTGACGGCTTCAAATCATGCGGATATTATTATCCAAATGATTCACTCTTTAAATAAATATTCTAAATAGGAATTTTTCCCCAGCTTGGAAGTACTTAATACATGTCATACTTCAATGTTTGAGTCCCAAATGTACTGCACATAATGAAATTAACAGATCTATTGGTAGTGCTATTGTGTGTATTGCTACAGGGCAAAAATATAATTTTTCTAAAATGATTTTTGATGGCATGTGTAAAAACAAGGGTAGCAAGATGACTCTTGCTTACCCAAGATTTCTGAAAATGGTTTTTGATGAACAAAGGTATTGCACCAAGGATCATGATGACTTTTATGTGATCCCTGTGCAAAAGAAAGCAATTTTTGGAAAGATGAATTCACCCCTACACAGAGACTTACCGCTTACCCAAGCCATGCTTGCTGTTATTGCAGCAGCACAACCTCAACCTGACCCACAACCACAACCAGACCCATTACCTGAACCATCACCATCACCCCAACATATGGAACTTGACCAAGATCCCTTCAACGCTGACACGTTAAATGTTGGCGTTGACACTTCAAATCTAAACGTTGACACCTTTCTACAACAAACCCAAACAACCCTTACCCTCCAAACTGAAACCCAATCCACATCATCCTCTTCACCCCCAGACTTTAGGATGGAAAAAATCCAAAGGACTATTAGAGTGTTCTCCTCTGGTGGTCCTAGCCATGTTGTAGAGAGAACCACCACCACAAGTGTTGTTGGTGACATGGGTGGGGCTAGGACTGTTGGTACTAGCTTAGATGCAGGCCAAGCCAGTCCTAACATCATTAAGACCCCATCCATGCCCCATGACTCTACTTTGGGAGGTCAAATTCCCATTCTAGAGGAGGGCAGATTGGTTACCTCATGGCTCTACTATTGGTACCAGGTTTTGATGTTTCATTTGTTACCTCTACAAATTTGAACTTATCTTTTACTGAGATGATGGAGCAGTTCACAAGAAGCATTGACAATAGTAGATTGAGTGTTGACAAGTAGATTTTTGACGCTGACAAGCCAAGCGCTGTTAAGAGTAAGTTAGGCGTTGACACACAAGTTTTGGACGTTGATAGACCGGCAGGTATGGTTGATGTATCCCAGTCATCAGCTATCATCAAAGATGTGTCTACACAAGTACCATCATCATCTTTACCCATCATTGATATATTAGATAAGGGTAAAGGAGTTATGGTAGAAACTGTGGTTCCCAAGGATGCAACCCAAGTAAAATTTGATTTAATGTTGGATGCACAACTTGAGAAAGAAGATAGGAAGAAGGAAAATACTATTGAGAGTAAGAAAAGCAGTGATGATGAGAGTACAGATTCAAGTGTTATGATTATTGAAGAACCAGCAGACTTTAATATGGTGATGTGTTGGCAAAGGAAAAACTTGCAGAGTTGAAGAATCAGGTAGATTATGATATAGTTGCCCAGATGTACTTTGCATGGGAGAATAAGATCAGAGTTGGGGATTGGAGGTTCTATTCAGGATTCAAAGGGATTGTCAAGTAATCTTAAAGTATAAGGCCAGCAAAGTTTTCTCAAAATCTAAGAGGGATAGAAGGGAGCTTTATTATATGTTGCTTAGATGTCATCAAGGGGGTTGGACTTTTCATAAGTTGCAAGGGTTGTCATTTGATGAATTGGAATATAAGGCTTATCCTATTTGGGCAAGAGTGCAAGAGATGAACACTATCAGAATTCTTTCAGATGAAAGAAAGGAAGAGCTTGTAGAAGAGATGCAAATTCAACAGGCTTTAATTGCACCAAGACCTTTGAAGAAGGGAGTTCCACTTGAGTTCCCAGGAAATATGGATAGAGTGAATCCTAGTGAAGCTATTATTAGAAGGAGCGTTAACCTCTCATCCTTGGAAGTTTCAAATATGGTGGAAGTATTACCTCATGATTCCAGAAACCCTATAGTTAGCTATGAAGAAGACGCAAGTGGGTTCTGGATGATTGGCAGATATGGGAAAGAGGTACATACTTTTACTACTCTTATGTCTTTGTTTGCAAGCCTGGATAAGGAAGACTTGGCAGACCTTTGGAGGTTACTGCAGGCCAAGTATGAGACTGAAGCACCTACTTCAGTCAATGGAATAAAGATCTGGTCAACATTCAAGAAAATGTGTGCACCAGATGAAGAAGATCATGTTTGGAAGGATCTTGATGATGATATCAGTGGACTTCAATGGCGTCTATATTCAGCAGCTGGTGTGTATCATTTGAGTACTACAAAGTTTTCTGAGTATCTTCTTGTGGATGCTGAGTATCCTATGTCCAAAGAAGTTTTGAAGAAAATGATGACAACACAGTTGGAAATTGACTACTCAAGTGACGTGGCCAAAGATTTGATTAGATATATTTATTTCCAATATAATGCAATTTGTAAGAATCCTCCTAGTTCTTAGTTTTTATTCAGAAACTTGATTACTAGAGTAGATATCAAGTTTAGGGGAGGATTATTAGAAATAAAATATAGTCGAGATACTTGGACGTTGACAAGAGCAATTTGGACGTTGATAGGAAGAAATCAAGCGTTGACAGGACAAGCGTTGACAGGAAGAAGTCAAGCGTTGATAAGAAGAAGTCAAGCACTGATAGAAGACTTAGTCTACACGTTTTATGTTTCTAGTATGTTTCTAGTAAAGATATGTTCGACAATGTATTTCTTATGTTTATCTTTACTAAGAATAGCTGATACGTAGACTCTGGTACAAGGTTCCTTAATCTATAAAAGGAGGCCTTTAGGTTTTAGTTTAATATACGTTTTACACTTTCATTGTACGCAAGTTCGATTTATCAATCAAAGTGAAAGTTTGGTTTATCTTGTTTGTGTGTTCTTGTTTAAGTATTAATTGTGCATAATACATGAATTGTTCATATACAACAAAGTTTCTCTACGTGTTTAACTTGATTTAATCTCGTTTACACAAAGCCAAATCGATCTAACTTTGGGATCAACATTTTAGTAATTTAACCACTTGATATAATGTGTTTAACGTTCTTAAAAATTTATAAAATTTTTAGAAATCCATGAAGGTGATTAATGTATCAAATGTTAAACATGTGACATATCCGAGTTTTCAAAATGTGACAAAATAGCAAACGATTATGAAACGAATAACGATCAGCAATTTGTATACGAGCAATAGCACGAGGGAAGAAAACGAAATTCGTATCAGTTTCTTAACGAACATGATAAAATAGCTGCATCGATGATCAAGACAATAGGCAGCAAAGGATTTAGCAAGATTAACTCACGAGTGTGGTTGGCGTCACCAACAACGGCTTATTGAGTTCTCGATGGTCGATATACGATCAAAAGAGAAAAGCCACACAATAAATTTTCGAATCACGGAAAATTCTTAAGAAGTCATTTGCGACTAATTCCAGTAAAATGAACAACATTAGCAATGAGAGGCGAAATCAACATATGGTTCGCACGAATGAATTTCAAGACAATAGAGTCTAACAGTCATCATGACAAGTACATGAAATCATTGTTCACTTCCATTCATAAATCACTATTCGCGTCCAGAGATGTTTCGAGGGTCTACCAAAATAGATAAAGTAGGTCGATCGATGTATAAGCATAACAAAGTTGAAACTTTCAAGTGTGGTATCAATGGTAAGAAATTAGACAAGTGGAAACGAGAATTATCTCATGAGGAACAGGTAAAACAAAGATCATTGAGTAAGGAAATATGTGCTTACATGCATGTACTTTGTTCAAGAAAATATAAGGGTTCATATGAGTATGTCGCGAATTGGTGCTACTCGCATAAGATGTAAAAGTTTTCAAAACTTTATTTTATCTAACTTTTTAAGGAACATAAGTAAAAATTTGGTTCTTTGACAAGATATTTAAGGTGACTACTATTTAGCCTCGCATGGCTCCTTCTAAATTACACATGGGTGATCAGGCCATGCATAATGTAGAGCTAGCAATGCGATGCTCAGCTTCGTCAAACCAGTATTACATATCATATGATTTAAAATATGTATATAATGTCATTTGTAAAAACATGAATAAAATATTATATGAAACTTTTCACCAGAAACAATTTGGCTAGATGTTTAAATCAAAAGTTTTATTGTTACAAGAATTCTTTACAAGACCAATTGTTGAACAATTTATGAAATAACACCGTAAAATTAATATAAATTAATTTTATTAGATAGTATTCAAGTATTTAAGGAAGCCCAAGTGAAACATTTTGTAAAATGATTTACAAACAATACTAGTTTGAGTTTATATGGTGACACGTTGATAGCTTACAAAATAGCGAGTGGGTTACATGAGAATAATAAAGAGTAGTTCAAGACAATCAATGAAATGGTTACAAGGTGATAGGGTTTAGAGAGGTTTAGCCGGAATCGTCATGAGATACGTGTCAAAATGATAACAAAAATGTGTAAACGAGAACTTTAAATCTTGATCCAAATCAGTGGTATGATAGAAGCAAAGAAAGACAATATAGAATTCCAATTAAGTCATATAAAAAAGGATAGAGGAATCCATACGTGTTCATATCGTAATTTATTTGACATAAATATGCTTTTAAGAAAGTAGGGCGTCAGTTCCCAAATAGTACAACTACTCGAAAAGTTTATATTTTAGGAAATTTTAGGAATTAAACACGTGAATAGTGACGCATAAAAATGTACACATTTTTTTCGAAACATATATTTCATCATCAGTTTATCAAATCACATGGTTCCTAAAAGTTCATGATATATGTATGTATGTATGGCCGAACTCAAAGTTATTATTTTTAAACGTTTTCAATTGCAATCAATGTTTAGTAGTTGTAAAATCTCATTTGTTAAAGTTTTACGAGCTCAAACGAACTCAAAAACACTCCAAAGCATATTTTAAATTCTGTCAGCTTAAACATTTGAGTTTGACTTTTGGGTTTGACCAAACCAAATGACTCACTAAATGACATTTTTAAGACTCGAAGTCTAAAGTAACTTGGTGTAAAATGATGTTTCAGACAACTTTTTAGTTTTACCTGAGACTTGAAACGGATAAAAAAAATGGCCGAAAATGCCCTTGCATTAAAAATTTCAATAAAATGATATTTTAGAAATATGCAGAAATAAGTTCTTAAATTTTACAATTTCAAATGAGCGTACTTGCTCCTTTTTTTATGATTTACTGATTGAATTTTATGACCTAAACGAACGTCTCCACAAGTAGAAATATATTTTTATGTCTAAAGTTTATAAAAATATTTTCTCGACATAGTTAAATTACATATAACTTTTCTGCAGAAAGTATATTTTTTGACACACCTTGACATTTAATCAAACTTCATAATGACTCGGAATTTATGTACACACATGGCTTGTGGATTCCATGAAGAATAAATAGAAAAATTGTATAATTAAGCATATAAACAAGAGCATAGTATAAAACTGGTTTATAAATACCAACGGTAATTTAAGAAATCAAAACGACGCATGACATTCGTGTCTTCATTCAAGATACAAGGCAGGAAGGTCTCTTGGCGACATGATTTTCCGAAATCACAAGACATATCGAGAAAAAAATGGAACATTAACGGGTTGTACACCCGGAGCAAGGAGGGTTAATGAAAAAGGAGGATACAAGTTTATGTAAGTAGAATCGTATTTCAAACGATCGCTACATAATATATTAGAGGATGAATTACAAGATGATGATGCTGTTTTCAAGGTACAACGGACGTTGTAATTCGAATTCAAAACGAAGAATGGTCAATTAAGTAATATTTAATCGATATACGAGTGTCGCGTAAAATGGTGACGTAAAGATCAATCAAGGTTACGAAAACCCACGATATTATTCAACACGGATTCCAAAGAATTTTTCGAAATGTGTGACTCACACGATGTCCTTTAGTCTTTTTCAGAGACACATCGAGCTACACAATGGTATATAGACTATTTTTCAAGACATCCAATCACAAATGGTCGAATAACAATTTGGATATCTAAATAGATATCTTAGAGAGGTTTGACAATGAACGTAACACGCACGGTAGTAAAATGAAAATCGGAAGTTTCATTGAAAGCAACACATCTTAATCCCAATCAATGTTATCACGAGAGTATGCACAACATGTAACGGTGAGTCAAGAAAAATAGGTTGTTCAAAACGAACGAGTATATGAGGTCAGTCGTATCACGCATAAACAAGATAGTAATAGTACTAAAAAAAGTGAATATGAAAAGTCGGCAACATACGCGCTCAGAATACAAGTATTTAACGTCATAACAAATTATAATCATGATAACAAGATCAAGTTTACATGAACAAGAATTCAAGAAATGCAGTAATAGCATATGTAATCAAGTAATATTCAATGATAATTCATGAAGCACATAGGCTTTGAAAAGAGATAATAATTATCGTCATTTGGGCAATGTAATATTTTAAAATGTAATCAAGAAATGAAATACTACAGCGATCATTAAAAGTAAATATTAAGGATTAGAGAGTTACCCGCTCAGATACGAACAACATTAGCAGATTCTGTGTTTGACACTTAGAAATATAAAATATTTGAACTTTTTCGGTTATAGACTAAGTTTTAAAAACGACTCAGTTCCCTACAACCGTCGCTCTGATACCAATATGTGAGACCCCCAGAATCAGGCATGGAACAACTAAGAAACAAGAGGGTAACACGTCATGGTACAAGAAACAATGAATTACTGTTGACACAAAGTTAATTTAATAAAAACATATACATTACATTATAAAAGATCAGAGTTTTACTACAAAGGTCCCAGAGTTTTATATGCGGATAATTTATTATTTCATCATGATTTATAACATATAGTTACCAAAAGACAGAATAACTTCTAACAGTTTTTAGATAAAACCAAAGTTTAAATATACACAGAAATCTCGAAGCTGCGATAATATCTTGCGGGCTCCCATCCAAGCAAAGCTAAGTAATAATACCTGAGATTAAACATGTAAAATCGTCAACATAAAGTTGAGTGATATTCATAGGTTTAGCAGTAAAGGTGTGGAACACAAGCATTCATTTGTAAACAAGAAATAGGGGAAATGGTTATGATCATTAACCATAGTCCGAAATATTGTTATTGCTGTTTAGTTCATGAACCGAAGCTTAACTCAATATAAGTTTCTCTAGTGAGTATTCAGCCTAAATACTCAAGTAATAAATCAAATGTTAAATGCGTCAAGGTAATCGGGACGGGGATTGTCAATCCCGATGGATCCACCCACAACATTCGCGCTTAGCAACACAAGTAAATTAATAGTTCATGATCAAGAGAGGCAACTTAAGGCTATAACTAAAAGCAATAATATCAATGAAAACTGTTTGAAAAGCATACAAGTCTGGATAGCATACAAGTCTGGATAGCATACAAGTTTGGATAGCATATAAGTTCCGGATAGCATACAGTTTTTAAATGGTTGTGTTCCACGATGTAAAATCTCACCCCGCGTTTAGAAACCATGTACAAGGAAAATGGGCTATGAACTCACCTTAGACACAAGGTAAGTGAATCATTGTACTCAGAAGCTGAGTAGAAACAGTGGTTGTAAGACGATCATCGACGATATGGATGACCAAGAAAAACACGAAAGCCGCAACCTATCAAAATAAGGCGCGCGTTAAGACTCGAACTCAAATATAGATATCTACCAAGTATAATATGACTTAAGTATTTTCAAAGTACTCATACTTCAAAACTAGTGACAACTAACCCATTTATCCAACAATACTCGTTTAAACACTTGCACTCTTGAAATTGACCCGTCATAAGACGCCAAGTCAACGCAAGTCAAACTATCCCTTTACCTTACTCGGACCAGTAGCTAAGTCATTTATATAATAACTAAACACTTGAGTAAGTCACCATGTCCAATAGTGAATACTCAGACTCACGCCACACGAGCATTGAACTATGTGTCCAAAATACAAATCAGCAAGTACACTCCAAATGTACACATCGATCTACCCTATCTAGACTTGTCCGATTTCGATGAAACTTGGTGTCAAGGTCACTTATAACCTGTATAAGACCGTGCCAAAATTTGAGACAAAGTTCATACTTTAAAACCCATCAGCTCGATACTTTACTCGACTCTAAAATTTGGGGCAGAATGTGTACTCGTTTGTAAAACCATTTATACCACTTTAAAAGTAATATCTTGACATTTCTCCTTTTAAACCCACTACTAGACTCATCATATTAAGTTTATAAACTTTTAAAACCAGTAGTATCAATTATCTAACCATGCCTAAAGTCCCCGAGAGTTGACCCAAAATCAGCCTTAATTTCGGATTGTGCCGATTTGCGTCTCCCGGTACATGCATACTAAAACTAGCATAACTTTTTATTCGTAATGAGTTAGAAGCTCTATCTTATATTAAAACGAGCGTATCGAAAAACTCTACAACAAAATCAAATAATCTCAACCTATATCCAATCTTTAACCCACAAAATACTGCCCTTAACCCACTGATGTAATATACACTTTTAGAAATCATAACCTCTAAAATCACTCTACTATCATAGCCATCAACCAAACACTCCTAAAACACTTGCATGTATATCAAAACAAAAATCAAAATCCAAAAATAAAACTCTTTATCATTAAAATGTGGAGATCTTACCATGATCATCACATGCATAATGATCAAAAAATTTTCCAACCATAAAATTATAAAAATCTTAAAACTTGATGCATGTTGAAGATTTTGGTATCAAAAGAATCACAATAATATTTTAGGAAGTGGTCTTTGATTAGAATTAAGAGATTCATGATAGAATTTTGATTATGGGGTGTTTTTGGTGAGTTGAAGTCACGGCAAGGGGGAGGAGAGAGGAGAGTGTGGTGTTTGATTTTTATAAAAATTTGTTAATATGTGTTTTTGTGAAGGAAAATTTTATATATATGTTGTTAGGTGTAGGGGTAAAACTTGCCAAGTGTGAAACTTTTGGACTTAAAAACAATTTAATAGTTTAATGGGTAGAAAATGACAATTAGTAAATTTTGAAAATATTTACGAGGCTTGGGTTTCGTAAAAATACTTTTCAAAAGTTAAAATGCATTAAAAATATGATAATATTGTTTCCCGACACGACTTAACACGACTTAACACGACTTAACACGTGATTAAAACGAAATCGTCGAAAATATTAATTATCGAAACAATCGATAAAAAATGTAAAATTTTGGGCATCCGTCGGTATCGCGATCACTAGCAATTCTCGTTATTCGTTGATTTAAGTAACTCTTTGTAAAATCCACGCGGGTGTTTTTAAATCAAAAACTTTTGATTTAAGTAAATATGAAAAAATAAAATAAAAATTTTATAATTCTAAATAAAGTATTATCAATGATTAATAAATACTTAAAAAGTGTAATTTAGTAAATTATCATGATCTCATAATTTATATAAGAATACAAGAAAATGTAATACGTTGGAAAATTTAAGAAGAACGAATAAAAAAATAATACAGAGAAGTACGGGTTCTTACATGAATTTTTTTTTAAACAATTTTCCACGGACGTGGCTGGAACAACGCCGAGTTCCACGCCGTCGACCATGAAGTAGTCACGCAGGCCAACACGGGCAACGATTATACACGCCGTGATTTTTCCGAGCCCTCTAAAACCAAAAATGTTTTGCCCATGACATGTTTTTTATACTTCATAATGATGTGGCATAATATAATTGGTTATCTATCTACAACTTAACATCACCATGACCAAATAGGCAAATACGGAAATACCTATATTTTTCCAGAGACTTCGTGATGACCCTCGTTATCTTCCACTACTACAAAAAATGGAATAGAGCCCTGTTAGAAATGGCTATAAAACCCGTTTTTACATAGGGACTCAAAGGGGAGGGGACTCTATTAGAAATGTTTATAGTGCCCGGTTTGAAAAAGGGGCTCTATTTGTAGTTATAGAGCCCTGTTTTCTGCTTTGAAACCTGGCTCTATGTCAATTAGAAAAAACAAAAAAAAATCAATGTAACAATTCCTGCCAATTTGTTGCTCTTCATTTCCAAAATAAAAATAGTACTTATTCCAACAAAGAAGATCCATTTACATTACAAGTTTACAACTAGTTTGTTAAGATACTGAGCTTGAACAACAATGAAAGTAAAACATACACCATAGACGGCACTATATGTCGTCTCTAATCTGCCTTAAAATTGAGAATCGGGCCACGTGACGAATACATACTGAATCTTGACTTTGCCCATCCAAGTAAAAGCCCTGAAGAAAACTAATACTGCTGGCAATACACGATACACCACCTGCACAAACTTAAGCAAACACACTTTACCATTCTTTTGAACTTCAAACATATGAATGGGAGTACATGTTAATAACTATCGACGAAAGCTGCAATAACCTAAGTCTAACATATGTTTTAGTTTATATAAGACCAAACCAAAAGAAGCATACATGACTAGTAATTATACATACATTTTCTCCTTGGCCTGTCCATAATCAGTGTAACCCTCAAGAGTTAATAAGGCGACTGCTCTCTTGGCATGCTGAAGAAAAATGTAACCCATAAGTGTGTATGCATTAAAACTAGCAATACACCACATTGACCACCTGCACAAACTAAAACAAACACACTTTACCAATCTTGTAAGCTGCAAAAAGCAAAGTAAATAGTTGGTGTTCCATTTAAAGACCAACTTTTTGGGTAAAGGGTTATATTTTCAGGGTGTCTCCAGGTAAGCAATTAAAAATAAGCAATTGAAAGTGCATATGTTTAATCTTAGAAATGTTGTAAGCTGATAAGGTGAAATTTTAAGCTTAACTGTTAGAAAAAGATATGACTGCCCGTCTTGAGAAAAACCAAGTAAAGAGCTTACCTTCTTTTTCACTTTCCGGATGAGAGTTTCAGCTCAATAATAAACCTTAGATCAAATGATAGTTTACTTTTCACTCCCCAACTTTTGTTCTGTCAGTATATGATGATTATCTAATAATGAACTTATACAGAGGTTTTGGGACAAAACATCCCTGATTAATTATCCACATACCTTAGGAGAAACGCAACGAGAAAGGTCAAACTTGGTGTGAGGCAATTAAAGCAGTCGTCACGGTCGCGGAAGTATACGCTGAACCGTAAGAGTAAGCGTGAAGATGAATTGTTGACCCAAGAGACGACAAAACAAAGATCTTCATCATCACTACAAACGTTAGTTTTGGTCTGTCTTTCCTGTAATTTTCATGCTAAAGTAATATGAGAATTGTGCAAGAACACATTTATAACTCTCAACTAGTAGTACTTAGAGATGTATTACCTTACGAAACTAAAGCAAATTGGCAAAAGAGAATTGTGCTTATTAGATTGCCGTACACCACAAACACAAGCTGATGAAGTCCATTTGCAAAGCCAATTTTCAGTAAAATACTAACCACTGCAAAAAGAAATTGTGCAATCACCATTGCAATGCATGGAAAGATATTGGTGTTCATGATATAGTGACTTGGTGCAAAGATTGATGCATTTCATATATATATATGGATTGTGGTCAATATGATATGCTAAAAATGCAGATAGTGGCAACCATTTGCCATTTCTTTTGGCTATTCATTTTTAGACTATTTGCTTTATCAAACTGATACATTCTATTAATATATGTGCTCTTATTTTCTGAATCTTGCTTTCAAGAAGCTGTTTTGTATGCACATTTAGATAATAAAAAAAGGGTTTTGCTAATGACAGCCCTTAGGGCTGTCTTTAAGAAGGATCTTTTTACTACAATTTAGTGTAAGATATGAAATCAACCAATCAAATTTAAGACTTTGTTATGCATCCTTATTTTTAGGAATTATATCCATATTTTTCGGAATTGGCATCCAATCACAGTGATCCATAAATAAGTTTGTAAGAAATTCATTTCTTTAAAGACAGCCCTAAGGGCTGTCATTAGCAAAACCCATAAAAAAAATGTGTGCTATTTTAGTATTTTTCAAAGACAAACGTTATAACATGCAAATCTAGTCATGATGTGAACACATAAAAAATATATGTCAATAATTTCCTTTTAAACATGCAAATGAACAAGTGCACAAGCACATCCCATAAGCCCAAGTAACATCATTTATAAGCTTTAACTTGTTTTAAAAACTTAAGCCCTCGTCATATTTCAAGTCATTTCTCGCAAACACGCGGTAACACCAAACATACCAACCCATATAGGTGATCATATGTGATAGAAATTCCGGAAAAATCAACTGCAATGATTTAGAACAGGATTCTGAGAGACACCCATAAGTCTTTTTGAGATGATGAAACTAAATTGGTATCTAAAATTATAAAGTAATTGTACCCATCATATAAACAAAAAAGCTATTACAACTAATTACCACATGAATTGAAAGTGGAGTGATTCTCGTTCAAGTAATAAGCAATATGAGCACTCACTTATTATAAATTAAAAAAGTTTTGACATGACTAATAGATATTAACATGAAACTATAGTGGTGTTAAATATGACATTGGACAAACAGCAACAAAATATTTACTCCAATTTTTAATTTACGGATACTATTAGACAGCTATGCTTGTTATTAAGTAATTAATTTTAGTTTTAATCAATCTATCATGATGGACTAGACACCATACAAATAAAGAAAACGAGTGAAAAGTCTCATACACTTTCATCAATGTTTTTACGTCTCATACACTATAAAACAGGGTAGCGACCGGTTAAAAACAGCAGTACAAACTACCTGAACTTTAGCAATGTCGAAAATGGCTCTATGTGCATCTTCAAATTTCACTTCACAACTGCGTTGAAAGACTAGGAAAGCCTAAAGACCGGTGCAATTATCGACAAGCTTGCGGATCGGTCAAGTCACAGGTCAACGATATCTTTTTGAACTGCAACATGAGACACTCAATCAGTAATACATTCATACTTAACCAAAAAAGTAAGAAGCAAATATAGTCCGTAAATAAAATGTCACTTTTAACTTTTGTACCTTCTCGTCTATGCTTTGTATGCTTGACATACCATAGAAACCGCAAAGTAAAGAAAACCATAGGAATGGTCATGCCAGCTAGCATCCATATATGGTTGATTTGTTTTTCAGGCTTCTCACCTGTAGTATGACTTATTTCGATGTAAAAAAAATGCTAAAACATAAGGGAGGGCCAAAAGACCATCAAAATGAAGGATTCACACCAGTATATGAACATCAGTTGATAGTCAAGTGGGCTATTCAATGTAGTAAGTACAAAATCTAGATGATGTAGCTCTTGAAGCACCTACAAATGTAGAATAAATTACTGTAAGTACAAAATCTATGTGCAAGGGTTATGCAAAAAGACTCATATAGTATTACTTGTAACAAACAAGAAGAAAAAGAAAAGTATGTGATGAAACAAATAGACGGTTAACAAATCTTTAGACTATTATTGTTACACTTTTGTGACAAGCTTTGTACTAAGCCCATATATACACTATTACTTGATTAATATCTAACTAACATAGAATAATTAAAGCCTATGTTTCAGATCCCTAATTATTAACGAACTAAAATCTCAAATTAAACTAAGAATTATAACTAATTAAAAACGCAAACTTTGAAAAACTGTAGACAAATATCGCAGATAATTAAATAAATCTATATTAATCGAGTTTAAAACCACCATTAATGGAGGTAGCGGAAGAGTTAAAACTTCGTACAAACAACCGCTCAATTTGACTCATCAACACCTCGAATTTATGAATACAAGGATGTTAGAGGAAGATTGTATACCTGATTGAACAACAACATCAATTTTAGCAGTTTGGTACATCACAATTAGCTTAGTCTCGCTGGATTGGTTGTGTGACAAAGGCGTTTTGTGACGGTAACGAGGTGCGATGGTGGTGATGGTGGTAGTGTGTGGCGGTGGTTAATTAAATGGGGCAGTAATAGATCCCGGTTTGGTCAAACATGGCTCTAATGTTTTTTATCATAGTGCCCGGTTTTCTATAAGAAAACATGGCTTTATACCCACTTTTAGAACATAAATCTCTTTAGAGCCCTTTTTTCATTGAAAAGGGGTTTTATTTAGGGGGCTCTATTTCATATTGTGTAGTAGTGTTCCAACCTCTCGAAACCTATAGGTCTTTCCACAACACCTATTTATACCCAATGATCCACACATTAACCATCAAGTTAAACTCAAAAGTATACAATCTGACAAATACATTCTCTTGATCGTTTGCCACTATTAGTTTCCAGTCACTAATATGACGATGTCGAAGCAACATATGATCATGCTATTGCTAACAACAATAGCATCGATGATAGTCTTGTTACCCACGAAAACCGAAGCTTTAATCCCATACAATAATAGACCTTTATGGAACATGATGATCCCATCCGAAGACCCATTTAAGATCCTCGAACAAAACCCATTCAATAATCTCGCTAAGAATCTGGAAACGGTAAACTTGGCACGTGCAGACTGGAAGGAGACTTCCATGCATCACGTGATATCTCTAGATGTCCCTGGTATGAAGAGAGAAGACATAAAGATAGAAGTTGAAGACAACAGGGTTTTGAAAGTAAGCGGAGAGAAGAAGGCCGAGGAAGAAGCAGACGGAGATAAATGGCACAGGGCCGAAAGAACAAGTGGTAAGTTCTGGAGACATTTCAAGCTGCCTGCGAATGCGGATTTGGAGAACATAAAAGCGCACCTTGAAGAAGGTGTTCTAAAAATCAAGATTCCGAAAATGGCTCATGAAAAGAAACAGTCTAAGGTTATTGATATTATGGAGCATGGGACTTCTGGTGAAGATATTAAAGCAACAAAGGCTTCTGCTTGAACTAGCTTTGTGTATTACATATGCATAATAATATCTACTTAATGTAAGTTTTGTGTTTGTTTTTATGGTACTATATACGATGAATGCTATGATTGTAATTTAATAGTGTTGTTAACAAATATGATTTTGATATAAGTTGTCTGCTTCTTCAAACTCCGTCCTTTATTGAGAAAGAAACTAACGAGCAATCTACCAAAATAAATCGCGGAGAGTAGAGATCGAGCGTGTCGATATCATGTCAAATGCTCAGTTGACCGGTTACTGGTTTGAGTTCAAATCTAACTTTTGACTTACTAGATCAACCAAGACTGTTTAAAAAGAAATTCTAAAAACATGAGTTACCTTTTCATACGAGTATTGAATTTGAAGAACACTTGAAACTAATACAAGTGTGGTTGTTGATAGCAACCGAACTTTTTATCCCAAGATTATCTAAGAATTTAACTAACTCTCCTGATTTTAACTGATGAGTTTATATGGTTCAATACTACACAGATAGAATTATATGAGAAAAAACACTTTAGTCCAAACTCTAAGCAAAGATCAATCGATCTTCCATATTAAGTATTAACATATCTAAAAAACCTAGCACAAGAGCAAATTAATGAGCCATGGGTGATGAGGTGGCTGATAAGATGGCTCCCGAATTGAAGATCTCTGCATAGTATGCATAGTTATTGCTGTGGTTGTGCTTCTTACAATAGCAGTAACAAGTATTATTGCATTATGCGAGTCTCCCCTTGATCAACCATCTAGACTACTCAATCAGGATATCGAAGCAGGAATCGGAGTTCTCAACAATGTGGAATCGGAGTTAATACAGGTGGACAGAGAGGCGTTACGTAATGGTGATCTTTCTGAAAACGCGAAAGAGCAACTGTACGAGAGGGTTAACTGTGAGAATGAATATTGTGTGATATGCCTAGAGGAATTTGAAGACAAGGAGATGATCCGAGTTCTGGTGCCATGTCGACACTCGTTTCATACACATTGTATTATGGAGTGGTTTTCTATTAGTCCAAGTTGCCCTATTTGTCGAAATTTATCCATTCTAGTTTGATCGAGATCGATATAACATCCTAGTTCTAACATCTTTTCTATACGTAGCATATTAGATTTCCGATCGTCATAGTTTTTTCTTATAATTTCGGTATCAATGAATCTAAAGCATGTAAGCGTCAATGAATGTTCGGTATGCTTTTGATTGGTTTTGGTATACACTTTTCGTGCTAGATTGGCGACTGCATGCAGTAGTAGGGGCAATTTCTATATATTCCAAAATCGTCATAGTTTTTCAGTTTTTGGAAGGTCGATAGGTCTTGTTGAAATAAATATATACTTAGAAAATGGTATAACATAAATTAAAAGCATGTTTTTAATTAAAACATCTTTTCGTCTCAAAATTATTGTTCATCTTTCCATTTTAGGTTGTCTCAAAATTATTTTCCAATACTAAAATAGATAGGAAACTTTTATAAATTTACTATATTATTCTTGTTTGAAATTGTTATTACAAATTTTAAAAAAAAAATTAATTAATTAGCTAATAGTAAAACTGTCATTATGTTATAATGTAAGAGAGGGAAAGTTATAATAAATGCAATTTTTTTAAATTCATTCTTGTCTGGTGACAATAATTTTAAGACGGGGAGTATATATTACTAAGGCAAAAGTTCAATCTACATTCAATTATTAGCATAAACCCAAACAATTAATTTTTGCATTCAACTTTTTTTTTATCTAAAAACATACTTTCATTATTAAAAAAAAATCAAATATCTCACAAACCGTTAATCATTATGTACAACGAAATATATCATCGTGACGATAATTAAATAATACTTCTAACAAAGGGCACATGTATAAACTTTCTACGATTTGTTTTTGTTTGAGAAAATGATATATAATTCGTATCTAGAATTCGTATATGGTTTTCTGAAATTATATATATGAGTCTTTGGAATCATATATGATTTTGAGAAATTATATATAATTCGCGATACGAATGAAGTATGATTTTTTCATATAAAAAAATTCGTCAAAAGTTTATACATATGCTCATTTATAAAAAGATGACTTAATTTTCGTTGAACTAGTTTATTTTTTGTCGCTTAACCATTATGGTTTGTGATATATTTAATTGTTTAAAAATAAGTGAAAAATTGGTTGGAGTAAAGAAAGTGGAAAATGGGTTAAATTAAATATGATTGATTGGTTTGTTTTATGCCAGTTTAAACTCATCTCAACTCATATACTTATTCATACTTGAAGGTAGGGCTGAGCACGGCAGACCCAAAACCGACTTGGACCGGAAAATCGGATTGAATCGGACCGAACCGAATCAGATCGAACAATTTTGGTCCAGTCCTCGGTCTGAGGTATTGGATGAATTCGGTACTCTGTCCAGTCGGTCCGGTCCTCGATCCGGTTCGGTCTTACCAAAATCTTGTCGATTATGCTTAATAGGATCGGATCGGACCGAGAACCGAACCAGACCGGACCAGTATACATTTAATCCCACACCTAGTCGACACACGCTTTAGGTTTACATCTTGTATGAATGATATGAATAAACCTATAACCCTTGGTTCCTTTTATAGTGTAAGGATTAGGGTTTTACAAGAGATAAGATCAAATATAACATGCATATCTTCTATTTAAATAAACTAATAAAGAATATTCATAAATAATATTTTGAATATTTATCCTAAATAGATTTTCTGTCAGCGTTGAAGGCTGTCAGCGTCCCGTTTATATTTGTCAACCCCTCCAAACATGCTAGGAGGGTGTATATATAGCCCACCCTACATGTGGGCTATATGGGTTATATGTTTACATATTGGATCACGAGCCCAATACTTGAATATATCGTTGGAGTGACCGATCCTTTCTAAATACGTAAAAACGTATTTCCAACAATCTCCCCCTAAGGGAGGTCATTCCAAGTTACAATGTCCTAAATAGTCTATAGCTCGTGATCTATGCTTACAATGATGTGACCGAGACTTTCCTTGGAAAAACGTATTTCCAACAATCTCCCCCTAAGGGAGGTCACACCATTTTACAAAATCTTAAACCTAGTATACTATGCTTGAGTCTTCGATCTTGTTCTTGTGAATATACAGATGAAATATTTGACATTAGTCTTGAGCATGTTTCCTTGCCTTAACCTTGTGCATTCATCAGTTGTGAAATTTGCCTCCTCGTGACTTCATGTTCCACATACTTATACTTTTATAAATTCTTGAAAGCTTTAGAGTTTGATACAACGGAAGACTTTACTTTTAGAATTTCTTGAATTTGTTGAAGTATTAAGTGCAGAAAGTATAAGCATGCGTGGATGACTTCTTCTCGGATACCGCAATGCCACCGTCTTGTTACGCTGCATAAGACAGTTAGCAACAAAACATATACACGGATGAAATGGCCTTGAACATTTCATTCTAATTCGGTAGCATTTTACCTCCGGTCGGTGAAAACCGTTGGACGATATAAAATTTCGTACTTGTGGCAGGTAGTTTCAATTAAGAACCTCCTTGACAAGATTTCGCGGGTAAAACCGTTCTCTTTATTCAACCGTCCAAAGCAGACTGCAAACATAAAGAGTGAATCATTTAGATAAAAATATCCGCATGATTTGAAGCCGTCAATTCATGTTCCTGGAACAAGTGAAATTCAATTAAGAACCGCACCATCGTTGCTTTCCAGTTGTCACGAGCTTGATTTGTATAGAATCTTGCAAGTTACCTACCAAGTGTTGTTTGAGGTAAACACTAGAAGGATTTCCCCTCATCACTATGAACACTAAGGTATCACTCTGAGTGTTCTGGCAAGACCACTAAGATATTGCGTAGAGGCCTGGACCGTGTTTAAATTCAGTTAAGAATTAAACCACTGTTGATTTCCAGTTATCACAAGCTTGATTCATAAACAATCGCACAAGTCACCTACCAAGAGCTTTTTGATATTCGATCAAAAAGGATTTTCATCTTCATTGTAAATACTTTCGTATTACTCGGATGTTCAGGCAAGATCATGAAGATTTTACGTAGGACTCTTAAGATCTTTCTTACTTTTCACAGTGTGTGAAGAAGCAATGAATTATGAAAGTGTGTCCTAATGAGATATTTGATGATCTCAAATGGCTCTAGACTCGATCGTGCACATTAGAGTTTAGTGATCGGAGGCTGAAGAGGAGTGTCACCTTTTTAATACCAATTTATTCAGAGTGAATAAATCAATAGATAATGCGTTGACTCCGTGTGATTAAAACAAATATCTTTTAAGAGATATCTGAGTTAGCTGGGATGGGTTGTGCCTTGCATCACTGGGTCCATGATGTCTGTCTTCAATATCAAGAATCATTAAACAATGATCTTAATAGCATATGTATTGACCCGGTTTCTGCCTAAGTTGTAAGGAGGGCTTCTTTCTTTACACCCTTTATCATTACAATTCTTTTTCATTCTTCAACCCCTTCAATGCTTACCAATATGTCATAACTAGCACCTTGTTGTGATTGTTCCAGTGCTAAGTTAAGTACTTGGTTGGCATTCAGCTACGTTCACAATCTTTCTCCATCTTTCCTAAGGACTACTATTTCTAGCTATGGAATGTCCTTGGGAAGATTCCTCCGGTTCTAGAGGAATCATAGGACTTAACCTATCCTACCATCCTTATGTCACCACAATCTTCATCGTCGTGAAATAAATGGGTTGTGGGTAAGTATAAATCACCATGAAATCCATTTTTGATGTGCAAATCCGGTTTTCTCCCCCTTAACATATGCCACGATATTCGAATACATTTCGAACATGTCGGGATGAGCTATCACGTTAAGTCAAACCATTTGTGATTAATCATTTCTCATATTAAATCACATTTTCTTCCCCCATATTAAAAATATTAACCCAATCGATGTTTTTAATATCAATTGATTTAATAGAATTTTAAGAAAATTTGGGAAGAAAAATGCAAATCTAGTTATCTTCATGATTTTTACAAGCTCCCCCTCAAATTAATGAGGGTGTACTTGAAACGTAAATTAAACACCTTTTAAACACGAGTGTAAGGTATTATCACGTGCAAAGATCATATATGATAATGTATTCAAAAGATTAGCGATTTATGTGGTTGGACCTGAATGATGGAGAACATCATATGAAAGAAGCACATGGTTCTTTTTCACGAATGTTGGTCGCCTCAACACATCTGAAGTTATCTCTTGACTCCATGTGTATGATTGATATCGTTGTCTTGACACCAATATGTGAACTTGGCACTCTCGGCATCAAGGATTCTGAATGCTGGACAATTGCTCCCCCTCAATTGTTGACCCGTGTTCTATTGAAAGAGTTGTAGTCGCCGTTTGAGTAGTCGCATCGTCGAGTATGTAGATATCAATTGTAAATTGCTACGGTTGGTGGAGATGACAACTTCATGAAAACAATATTTCTCTTGTTTTAACAAATAAATGCACTGACACGTACATATATTTGTGTTAGATTGTGTTATTACGTAAATACAATCCCTTACATGGTTATAAAGTAAACCATGCCCGAGAAAATTAATTCCCGTTTTTGAGTCAAAGCTTTCCGGTGAAATGCTTGACTTGAGTATGAAAATCGGGTTACTATCTGAAATAATAGCAAACCATAATTGAGCATGTTTTAAATCATTTGAACTTCTGCTCGAACTTTATTTACAACCCGTGTCATTATTGAATGACATTTCTAGGTTCGTAAATATTATCGATACCAGAAGACATGCTCTTTTTATCAAAACATTTTTGAACCCACAATTTTGAAAGATTTAGAAAAACCTTTTGAAAAATTCTTGAAAAATTGTGTTCAACGTTTTGGAAATCAATTACTTGAGCTTAAGATGTTGAATATCTTACAAAACGAGCTCAAGTCCGAGAAGTTGTAAACTTCCCGTTGTTAAGGATAAGTTACCATCGGCGATAAACTTTCCTTATAACTGAAGAACGAGTTCTAAGCTGACATTTACTTAGAAGTCGTTTTCATGAGCTTGAAAAACTTTTGAATATTTTAACGTAAAGCTCATGACTGAGAAAGGTGAATTTCTCATTATGAAGAAAAGTTCTCTTATATAAAAGATACACTTTCCTTTATGAGCTGAAAACTTGGAATGTTTTAATACAAGCTCATGATCGAGAAAAATGAATTTCCCGTTACGAGGATAACTCATCTTTAAAGATAAGCTTTCCTAAATATGAAGTCCGAGTTACAGTCTGATATTTAACTGTAAGTCATTGTGCATGAGCTTAAAAACTTCGAATTTTTTTAATATTAGCTCATGCTCGAGAAAAATTACTTTCTCGTTGTAAGGATAAGTTTATCATCGGCGATAAACTTTCCTTTCTTTGTGGTCCGGGGCATAATCTGAAATATAATTATACGCCATTTACACGAGCTTAAAACTTTTGAATAGTTTTAATGTAAGCTCGTGTCCAAGAAAATTTAATTTCTTGTTAATGAGGATAAGTTTATCATCGGCGATAAACTTTCCTTTATTTGAAGATCGGCCATCATCTGATATTTAATGATGAGCCTTATACACGAGCTTAAAACCTTTGAATGGTTTTAGGATAAGCTCGTGTCCAAGAAAACTTAATTTCTTGTTAAGAGGGTAAGTTATCGTTGCGTAGATAAATTTCTTGTTGTTAGGATAAGTCATCACCGAGATGAACTTTCCTGTCTTTTGAGAGCGAGTTACAGTCTGTAATGTGACTGTAAGTCATTTGAGTAAGCTTAACCATGAATCCCACGAGACACTTGTTTCTCCGATATCTGCTTCTTCAGCAACCAAACTCTAAGACTGTCCTTAGTTGAACGGTATACAACGATTGGACCGCTTCGTTCTTTTGGAACATCAACCTTGGTACCCGCATTCTCATTAGGAATTTGCATGCTTTGACATAGGTTAGCGATATCAATTTTAGAAGCACATGGGGTTTCACAGTTGGCTTTACTTGTGTCAGAGGAGACCTGAGTAGATGATTCACTTGTCTTAGCTGGCAAACGTTTCCGTTTATAGAAAACCTTAAGTTCAGGCTTAAGTGATATATCATCCTTTTCAATTTCCTCCCTAGCAGACTTAGTAGAATCAGAGACTATCCTAGTTAAAGGGCACTCGTTTCCTACAAGAGTGAAAATTCTACCAGTGGGGAGCCACATTTTACCAACGCGTTTGATTTTAGCTACCCATTGGGATTTAAGTCTAGCACGGGAGTTCACCTCATTAAGAAATTTCTTGACACAAGAATCATGATTGGCTTTAAAGACACATTTCCTACATGTTTTACAAGTAGCATATTTAATGTCCGAGTAAGATCTAGAATTCCTTGATGATTGATTGATGCTCCTAGGATATGACATGCTACGGTTAGCAGTGTTGGGTAATCTAGAAGGCATCTGACTAGGTTTAAAATTCCTATCTCTTACTTGTGCTTTCTGAATAGCTTCCCTTAGACCAAATTTATGACGAACATCATTTGAACTAGTTCGAGACGTGTTCTTTAGACTATGTCTAGGGAGGCTAGATGCAATCATGTGATTAGGTCTTGCAAAAGCTGTTTTAGTCACATTGGGCCTAGATAGTGGAGTGACTGGTCTAGAAAGACGAACCATATCAACTTGGGAGGCAAACCGCAGTCTCGAGGATTTTGGTCGCTCGGATCTAAATGCAGTCGGTTTTCTAACAGACTGAATTTGAGGCGGTTTCCCCAAGATTGATGGTTTTTCAAGCTTAGTATCCACACTAGATCCTTTAGATTTTCTCAATTTGTTTTTCAACGCAGCTATAGCAAAGACCTTTTCCTGTACTTGAGCCTTTAAAGTCTCATTCTCTTTGAGCAATTCATCTTGGGATGCCAACTTAGATTCAAGCAACTTAATTTGTCTCACAAAATTATCTTTTTCAGCTTTAGAATCTTGAATTTTTTGATTTAATTTTCTTTCAAGAACAACGTTTGAATTTTCAAGTTTTTCAAAATACTTTTCAAATTTATCCGTTTTCTTCGAGAATTCAATTTTGGCATCCTCAAGAGCTTTAGATTGCTGAGCTAAAATCGTTTCAAGCTCTTTAATCTTGGAATCAGAATCGGTTAGTGAAGCAGTCATAAAGCATTTATCATGATGTACTATAGCATTCTGAATATTTTCTCCCCCATTTTGACTCACATCGGATGAATCTGAAGTGGTAAAACTATCACCCTTTTCCATCCCATGTGTGTCATAATTAGGTTCAGAATGCGCAACATGCGGTAGTTCATCGGCATAGACATCATATACCACATTCCTTTGTACCGTATTTGTAGACTCTTCGTCATATACGGGTATGGTGTCATCAATCCCTGACATGCTTCTTGTATCATGCTTTCCTCCCGAATCCTTGCTCTTGCAATCTTTAGGAGCCTCCAACGCGTCAATCGTATGACCATTAGTTCCTTCTGGAATCTGCATCGGATTTTCTTGTATTCCACTATCATTCTCTAGTTGAAGTTTTGAACTTTGATAAATCAACAGTGCAATAGATTTCATGAAATTGAGCAATCTATCACTGAAGTCTTTAACCTCGATTTGTGTGTTTTTAAAGAATGACTGGAAGATCGTTGAAGCTTCAACCTTGGCAGGATCAAATTGAAAGAAACTCGAAAAATGTTGCTCTAGAACTTGAAGTGAATGTGAGAATTCAATTTGATTAATGTCTTCTTTGTAGATTTGCTCTAGTAGTTG
The DNA here is from genome assembly GCA_025667525.1 of Glebionis coronaria. Taxonomy (NCBI): domain Eukaryota; kingdom Viridiplantae; phylum Streptophyta; class Magnoliopsida; order Asterales; family Asteraceae; genus Glebionis; species Glebionis coronaria. The sequence continues at coordinate 460,504 of JANFOE010000374.1, read as the reverse complement.
GTTCAATTTGAGGAGCATTCTGTGGACGAAAATGGCACGATCTTGACCGAAGAGTGTCACAAATCCGCTTCCTTCTTTAAGTAGTGAGATGTTCGACAGATGGGACCGAAGTAGTCGAAATAAATTCATTCTACTATCTCTAGCTTTAACTTTCATGTGACGCGATTCTCCCTCTTGAGATGTCGAATTCAACCAATCCATTAAAATTCGATGAAAGATAAGGTAAGGATTAATGTTAAAATCCCCTAATAATTGTTCTCGATAAGGTAAGGATTACTTAACGATCAATCAATGAAAGAAAGTATTTGTGTTTGTTGTTGTGTGTAGAAGTCGAGAAATAATGTTAAAATCCCCTAATAATTGTTCTCGATAAACCAAAAATTCCAAGACAAAATAACACACGATTTTAAAAACTCTGGAAAAACTTGTTGTTCTATCGCAATGCCTAAAAGGAATGTTGTCGCAATGTCGTATCGCAATAAGTCCAATCGCAATAAATCCTATCGCAATACTTCCAATCGCAATACTCCAATCGTAATACTGTCGCAATACCCTGTCGCAATAAGTCCTATCATAATAAATCCTATCGCAATACTCCAATCGCAATAAATCCTATCGCAATATTCCAATCGCAACACCCTGTCGCAATATCACAAAATGAACTCCAATCGCAATGCCAATCGCAATGTGACAAAATGAATTTCAATCGCAATACCAATCGCAATACGGATCGCAATGTAAAACCCTAGATATTGCGATGGGAGGCCTGTCGCAATAGTACAAACAGTATGCAATTTTTCCACTTTTCTCGGACAAAACACACCAAATTCGAGATTTTAAGCCAAAAATGATTCAAACACCCAAAAATTTTGTGTTTTTAGCCAAAGTAAATATACGAAATCTCTACCACAACTATGTAGAAGATTTGTATCAAGAAAAAACCATAAAAAACAAAAAAAAAATTGGACGTGGGTTTATATTGATCAAAAGCTACTAAAATCAAGAACACAAACACATAAACAATACAATCATCCAATGGCTCTTGATACCATTTCTAGGTCCTCGTAATCCTTAGATTATCCTTGTGTTGAAATGATCTAAAGAGATAGAGAGATAGATGAAGAACTAGAGAGATAAAGTAGAGAGAGGTTGGAGAGAAAATGAAAGATTTGATTAAGTGTGTGAAAATGAGAATGACCAACCCCTCCTAACATGCTAGGAGGGTGTATATATAGCCCACCCTACATGTGGGATATATGGGCTATATGTTTAAATATTGGATCACGAGCCCAATACTTGAATATATCGGTGGAGTGACTGATCCTTTCTAAATACGTAAAAACGTATTTCCAACAATGTGGTACATCATCTTCAAATTGCTTCCCCTCAAGTCTAGCATGAATGTCTTCCACTTTTTGTCACATCAATAGGGAAGGAAACAATGTATGCAATCGAAGATTCTCCAAATGTAGCTCTATAATGATCTTGAAAAAAAATAACTATAATATTCTTGATGTAGAAGTAGAGTAACCCAAACCTGTGTTCCATATCTTGTACTATCCATGTGACGAAGTGTCAGTATTATACAAAAATCCTCATCCTTTGTGAGACGCTGAGCACGATAATGTAACTTCTTCAAGTGATAGAAAATATGTGCATAGAGTACCATAAGAAAAATAACATATTCCTAGATCTTGTATCACTTCATCAATAACAATGTAAGCACAAAAAAGTTATCTTAAAAGTCAGTGGTTGGAAGTTCACGACTTTAAGATATGATAAAACACAAACTCGCAAAAATCTTCTTCGAACATCAAACTTACCATAAGAATTCTTCCCCTTAAGCCAACACCTCTTCATGATGAGTCTTAATGAAACAATATCTTCATATGTAAAAGCTGTAAACGAATAACTCTTTCACAAGGCTACCGCGATTACATAAGAAATATTACTCCAATAAATCGCTTCATGAATTGTTGCTAACTCACATAAAAATCATTGATCCCTTTAAAAATATCCGAGCCATTAATATCATAACGATATTCTGAATAAAATAGAGATTCCATGTACCTTCGTGTGTAAATACTTCGTTTTGTGTGCCAAAACCTTAACCAATTTTCCAAACAGCAGCAATTCCTTTGTCATCCAATAACCTTCTTTATCCAAGATATTATCACTATGTATTGCCCAATATCGGACAACACTTGTCAGCGTATGAAAAATTGTATATCGGACAACACTAAGTTTTTCTGTCAGCGCCTTCAACAACCTTGTCAGCGCCATTTTTATACGTGTCAGGGCCTGGCCATCAGCGTCTCATCCATGCCTTGTCAGCGTCAATGACATCCACTGACACCAACATCTATCAGCCTCTACATAACACATGTCAGCGGCTAATCGATCTAGGGTTTTACAAACCCTAAATCATGATTTTATGTAAAGATCATATTCTGCAGCGAACTTCGACATCGAATATCTTCTTCATGAGAGCTCATATCGAATATCCCTTTGCTGAGATCCTAGACACAAGTGCCAAGAACTTACAACAAAAATTTCACGATGATCCAACGGTTAACGAAGGAGAAATCACGTTTTTACTATTATTGTTCATAGAAAACAACATATGACCACTGCTGACTTCGACGCTTAATAACTTTTTCTTGGGGATAGATCTTGACAATCCCTCCAGTGGATATCTAGATATATGTGTGTAGAACACACAAAAAAAATTTCGTGGCGATCCAACGATTCAATAAAAAGTTATGCCTCCCTGAATACTGCTGCACACACAAAACCGCCCAGAAAAACCCTATACGGATTTTTCTTCCTTCTCACAATACGATCACCTTGTTGGTCCTAGCATCACGAGCCACGAGGCTCTGATACCAACTGTGGAAACCTTGGTTTCCTCGATCTTTTAGCTACTAGGAATAACCATTGTTCATGTGATTAAACAATCACAGCGGAATAGAACAACAATCATTAAACAAGGTGTTTAAGGCACAAGAACACATGAATTAATCAAAGGGTTGCTCATTATATTAATAATAAACAACCACTAGGTGTGTATACATTTAATCCCACACCTAGTCGACACACGCTTTAGGTTTACATCTTGTATGAATGATATGAATAAACCTATAACCCTTGATTCCTTTTATAGTGTAAGGATTAGGGTTTTACAAGAGATAAGATCAAATAAAACATGCATATCTTCTATTTAAATAAACTAATACAGAATATTCATAAATAATATTCTGAATATTTATCCTAAATAGATTTTCTGTCGGCGTTGAAGGCTGTCAGCGTCCCGTTTACATTTGTCAGTGTCTAGACACAATGTGTCAGCGTTGAAACAAATGCCTTCATGTTTTCTTTGTTTTGAGTTTCTTCCACATCAACTTTTTGACCCAACATACGTGTTTTAGAACTTTCTTTATTTGACAGTTTTGAGACTTTTAAGATTAATTATTATTTTTATTATAAAAATAAAACTAATACTTTTAAATTTAGCTAAAATTGAAGCAAAAAGTCAAAACATTACATTTAAAGTTGAACAAAAAATCGTCTAAAGAAAATTCCATAAACAACATATGTGTCAAAAGTCTTAACAAAAAGGTGGGTAAGAATTTTTTTAAACCTGAAGGATAAAACACGAGGAGTAAAATTTTAAGCAAAACAATAAATATCCGACTTATCTTCATCTCAAAGCAACCCTAACATCGATCATAATTCATAATCATCTTCTTCATCAAACCCTCAATTTCATCACTACCTCCATATCCAAATCTATCACCACCAATTTTCCATTAAACCTTCCGTGGAACACTAATTTAATTCAATCTAATGGGCGATTCAGTGATTATCAATGTACGATTATGTTGCAACTAAGTAAAGATATAATGCATCTTTCCGCTATTCACGTAATATTTTAGGCTTTTTTATTATGTGACTGTGTTTATGTTTTTGGTGTTTTTATTGTAAGAATATAGAAAGAAGTAAAGATACATTGTATCAAATCTTCAAGTGGGATGAGAATCTTGCAAATTGGATAGCAACTTGGTTTGATATGGTCATCCATGAGGTCATAGTTCTAAAACTTTGCCTATAAAAGGCAATGCACCCTTATTTCCATTTCATCCCATTCCAGCACAAAAACACATACAAAGTGTTTTCTTTATATCTCCTAGTTCTATTAGATAATTAGAGAGTTTGTAGTAGTTCCTGTTCGTGTTAACTAGAGAAGGTGTAACTCCTAATTTTCTACATAGTGAAGTATCTTTCCTTGCCTGTGGTTTTTACCCCATTGGGGTTTTCTACATTAAATCTTCACGCCATCTTTTATTGCATTTTCTTATTTAGCCGTGGGTTTGATTAAGTCCGGTGTCACTTTTCACAACAATTGGTATCAAGAGCTAACGTTTGGGTGTTTGTATAATTATTTATCGTATGATCTGTGGTTGCCACTAGTAAGTGGACCCTCCACATCAAAAGATAAATAAATTTATACTCGCTCTGAAGGTGTTCGTTACTATTATAAAATAATAGTTGTGTTGAAAAGTAAATTTTGACTGTAGCAATGGTGGCGATATTTGAAATCGAAAAATTCAATGGGAATAATTTCTCGTTCTGGAAATTAAAGATGAAGGCTATCATTTGAAAGGATAAATGTTTGGCGGCCACTGATGAAAGGACAAACGAGGTCACGGATGACAGTAAATGGAAAGAGATGGATGGGAGTTCTATTGAAAAACTTCATTTGGCATTAGCAGATGGAGTTTTGTCGAGCATAGAGGAGAAGAAAAGTGCGAAGGAGATTTGGGATCATCTCGCTCGATTGTATGAGCCAAAGTCACTCCATAATAAGTTTTTTCTCAAGAGGAAGTTATATGCTCTTCGCATGACGGAATCAACTTCGGTGACCGAGCACATTAATAACCTGAATAATTTATTTTCTCAGCTCACATCGTTGAGTTGTAAAATAGATCCACAAGAACGTGATGAAATTCTACTAAAAACTTTACCCGACTCATATATAACATCCAGTAGTTTTGACTAATGTAATATCAATGTTTATAAATAAAGAGGTGATTTTACTAAGAAATTTTTGCTTTTTATTATGATGTGTGACTAAACTATTGAATGTATGAATACTCACTATCTCAATTATCACATCCACATATGCCTATATATTACATACACTATATATATCAAGTCTAAGTTCTAAAGATAACTATATGTACAAATAATGAATAAGAACAACTCAAATATAACAAAGATACCCCAAATAGCCATAGAAACCCTAGAAATCCCTTATAAACTAATATTTCAAGGAATATAACTACAAAATAGCTGTGTACTATTATTAAACACTTTATACTAATTCCAATCTACCATATAAAAAAAGGTAAATAATCACAAAACATTAATATTCAATAATCATAAGCTAATTACAAGAAAATGACCTAAAACCAAGATTAGCATATAAAATCCAATCTATAATGAATTAGACTCTAATATTTTGCAACACATTATAAAACTCAACTAAGTATCATAATATAATCATACAATTATCTTAAACTAAGTTACAAATTATTAAAGCATAAAGTATAAGTTTTCAAAGCATAGAACCTTAAGCTTACTTAAATAACCCTAGAATATGATCAACCTATATAAACCCTTAAAATAAGAATGTAGAACCCATAGAAGTCACAAACATATCATATAAGACTTAGAATAAGTGTACATTAAGATACAAATCCTAATTACCCAAAATAGAAAGTCATTAGGCTTAATGATATAGAAACCCTTATATTAAGAAATCTACATGGAATCATACCTAGTCTTTTAGGACAAGTCTAAAAACACTCATAGGACTTCATTAAAGTTATAAGATTATATTATGACAAGGTACAAGTACCCTAATGCACAAGGTACAATATTTCAATGCATAACTTGTAAATTAGGTCAAAATAGGTATTTTCACTCTTTAGACATGTTTACCTAAACTAAACCCTTAAACCAAGTGTAAGAACTCTTTCGACACATAAGACACAATTTATAGAACCTAAATTAAGTTTACATCAGTATCTAAGAGGAGGATAATCACATTTACTAAGATTAAACCCTAGATCATTAGAAAACCCTAATCTACAAAAGTATACTTCCCATTTTCACATCAAACCTTTGTTAAACTTCAAACCAAGGACCCAAATATCTTAAATAGAATGTCTAAACCCTAATTACGCCTTAATAATCCACTAATCACTTTCCTAAGTCCCTAATCACCAAAAACAAGCCCTAGAATTTGAATCCGGTTTTGTATTTTGGCTTCAAAAATCATTTTCAAACCATTTCCCTCCATTTCAAGTTCAAAAATAATATGTTTAGTACTTCTAAGATATTTTAGGAGTGTTACAAGTAGGTTCATCACCTTCTTGCTTGCTACACATCACCATTATCATCTATATGTTGCCGTGAATTATTTCAAGCCACAAGTGAAGATTAGAACTAAGCTAGGGTCTAAGAACTTGTGTAGAGCATCAGTTAGCCTTCATTAGTAATCCACCTATCTATTTTACATGTTTAGATGCCAAAATTAGAGCCTAAGTGTTGCTAGTACTATAAATAGAGCCGTATACCTTACTTGAAGACTTGCACCCCGTTTTCTTTGTATCCCCTACCCATTCTCCATTTCCACTTCTATAAACGTCTTAGTACATCTCCCAAGACCAGAAAACAGGTCTAGAAGGTTTCCATTGAAGCCCTTGAAGCTTTGATAGCAAGTAGTGTTCACAGGAATCCATAAGGAGCCATTTTGGAGCTACCTAGGTAATTTCTATACTAAACAAGCTTTGATCTTGTTATAATGAATTATAAGTCTTTTTATAATGTCAAAATTATGTTAGAAAGACAATCCAAAAAGAACTAAGTCATTTCATAAATTTAAATGAAAGTTATAAGCTAAAGATGTCTTAAAACCCTAGTTTTGTATTTTACATAAAATAATGACTTAAAATTCATTTCAAGAGCAATAAGTCTGATAAAATGTTGTTATTATGAATATAAATATGTTTTGAAACTTTGTTTCAAAGTCCTAGATCATTTGGTGCATTTTTGAAGAAGTTATATGATTTTTACAAGTATAGGGACCAAAACTATCATTTTTGAAACTATTTGACATTTTGGGACAAAAGTGTCATTTATGAAATTTAAAGCTATAATAATAAAAGTTGGAAAGTTTGAGATCCTAAGGTTAAATATTAAAGGATTAAATTGCAATATAATAAAACTATATACTTAAAGGGTTAAAAGTGTAATTATGCTAAAATATAACTATAAGGACTATTTTTGCCAATATTGAAACTAAAGAACATAAAATGTAATAAAACACAATGTATCATGTTAGTAGGGAGCTTTGTACAAAGATGTTCTATCTCGATATTACGTTCTGACTGAGTGGTTGGGTTTACGATTTAAAGTGCCCTCGCTCCTCAAACATTTATAGAATGGCTTCTAAGTATAATGGCCCGAACAATGATAATATAATAATAAAGTTGAGTGATATTCATTGGTTTAGCAGTAAAGGTGTGGAACACAAGCATTCATTTGTAAACAAAAAATAGGGGAAATGGTTATGATCATTACCCTTAGTCCGAAATATTATTATTGCTGTTTAGTTCATGAACCGAAGCTTAACTCAGTATAAGTTCCTCTAGTGAGTATTCAGCCTAAATACTCAAGTAATAAATCAAATGTTAAATGCGTCAAGGTAATCGGGACGGGGATTGTCAATCCCGATGGATCCACCCACAACATTCGCGCTTAGCAACACAAGTAAATTAACGGTTCATGATCAAGAGAGGCAACTTAAGGCTATAACTAAAAGCAATAATATAAATGAAAACTGTTTGAAAAGCATACAAGTCTGGATAGCATACAAGTTCCGGATAGCATACAGTTTTTAAATGGTTGTGTTCCACCATGTAAAATCTCACCCCGCGTTTAGAAATCATGTACAAGGAAAAATGGGCTATGAACTCACCTTAGCCACAAGGTAAGTGAATCATTGTACTCAGAAGCTGAGTAGAAACAGTGGTTGTAAGGCGATCACCGACGATATGGATGCCCGAGAAAAACACGAAAGCCGCAACTTATCAAAATAAGGTGTGCGTTAAGACTCGAACTCAAATATCGATATCTACCAAGTATAATATGACTTAAGTATTTTCAAAGTACTCATACTTCAAAACTACTGACACGAAACACGTGAATCCATACTAACCCATTTATCCAACAATACTCGTTTAAACACTTGCACTCTTGAATTGACCCGTCATAAGACGCCAAGTCAACGCAAGTCAAACTATCCCTTTACCTTACTCGGACCAGTAGCTAAGTCATTTATATAATGACTAAACACTTGAGTAAGTCATCATGTCCAATAGTGAATACTCAAACTCACGCCACACGAGCATTGCACTATGTGTCCAAAATACAAATCAGCAAGTACATTTCAAATGTACACACCGATCTACCATATCTAGACTTGTCCGATTTCGATGAAACTTTGTGTCAAGGTCACTTATAACCTATATAAGACCCTGCCAAAATTTGAGCCAAAGTACATACTTTAAAACCCATCAGCTCGACACTTTACTCGACTCTAAAATTTGGGGCAGAATGTGTACTCATTTTGTAAAACCATTGATACCACTTTAAAAGTAATATCTTGACATTTTGCCTTTTAAACCCACTACTAGACTGATGTGATCGTGATTGTATATGTGATAATTAAGATACATTATAGGGTAAATTAGAAAATTACCTTTAGGAAAAAGTAATAGACTAAAATTACCAAAGACGGATTCAATTAAACGCGTTGGTGAACCAAGTTCGTTGTACACGAATACCTTATGAATTTGAAACGTTTTGTATCGATTTGGACAATTGATTCGAATTGGTTTCGGTTTTTAACTAAATTAATTCTACCAATTTTTAACCTAAAGTGCATGAATCGTAAACCCAAAATTATTAATCTAAAAATTACTATTTAAAAATTAAAGCTATTTTAAAATTTAAACTATTTAACTAAAATCAAATAAAAAACTTATCTATTTAAATAAAATTACTTTTACACTATTTTAAAAGTCTAATAAAAATTATTTTACTTCTAAAAATTAATCAAATTTAATTTATTTAATAACTAACTTTATTAAAATCTAATTATTTAAAAACTAGTTAAATTTCTAAAATAAAACATTTTTTATTTTGCTTTTATTGATTTATTATCTATCTTTATAAAATTAAATTTGTAAAACTAATTAAAACTATGTAATTAACTTTAATTAAAAAACTGTCAGAAGCAAACTGACTATATTAAATCAATAAACTGTAGTAAAACACAAAAAGCTAGCTAGAACACTTGGTAAAGCGTATGGCCCATGACCAGGAGGTCATGGGTTCGAATCCCTTTGGGGATATTTTTGGTGAATTATTTCTTTTTGGACGAAAAATGAAAAGATGAGAGTCACAGGAGTGACTTTGTGAATATAATTACTTTGGAAACTAATAGGACTCAGTTTTGAGTTATAACAGACCAAATGAATCTGTTAATATCTTAAACTCAGCAAAATAACAAATGCATCAATTCAACAAATATCAGCAAAAAAATTATATAACAGCAAATCTAAAATACCACAACAGCTCAAACAATCTAATCAAACCAGATAGCTAATCCTTCAGTCTAAAAAAACAGTAACTACTAAACTTATATAAGCAGACTATTATTGAACCAATTAATCAAACCAAATAAATCATATACTCAGTTCAATCATGTCATCAGTTGAAAAAAACATTTTCAACAAAGCATTCAGCAATCACACTTGTAAAATCAGACAAGGAGAACCATTTAACCTATATTAAAATGTCTACTCAAGATCAATCAAAGTTCCTCAAAACAGAGTTCATCAAACCTTGGAACTAAACAAAGTAACAATAACGTTCAATAGACAACTTAGCAGATTATGAATAAATCATGTACTACAAAATCAAATCAGCAGTTATACTCTAATAGATTCAAAAACATCCTAACTCAAAATCATAACATTAGCCAACATTACTGAAATTGAGATTTTGCTAGGTTAAAAAGTTCGTTTTCTCGGTATCTTAACAAATTGATTTCCGGTTCAAAGTGTGACTCAGACGTTTTTGGTTAAGAAAAAAGGAAGTTGCTTATCTATAACTAATTAAAAAGTAAATGCGAAAAGTATTTAAAAACAAACTAAAGACAAGTACAAATAATAAAAGTAAAACAAGGTGAATATTAAAGACTAAAAATTAAAACGATATTAAAACGAATATTAAAACAAGTAATAAAACGAAATTTAAAGCGAAACAATTAATAAAAATAAAACTAAAAGACGAAATTAACTATCGACTCGAAAATAAAGTTTACTAAATCAGAAAGGAGAGAATAAAACTAAAATGGTACTTTAAAGCTAAACGAGGCAAAACCTAAAACGGGTACTAAATAAAAGATAAAACTTAAACTTTACGAAAAAATATTAATAATAAAAATCGACGAAAAATTCAACTAAAAATACGTAACTTTCAGAAATAAAATCAGAACAACTTTCAGACAAAACTAAATAATTACGGAACAATACTATTAAATAAACAAGCTAGCAGGCTAGCTGCTGGAAGCTAGCAAGCTAGCTGCTTAATTTGGCGCCAAATTCTTAAGCATGCATGCATGTTGGACATTTCCATCGTACTATTGTTTAAACAAGATGGCCACACCCGCGCTTCGCGGCGGGGAAAGATTCGTTTGCATAAACATCGTTGTACAAAATATTTTACGATATTCTTACATCGTTGTAAGTTAGTGTTTCCCGAAACTTGGCATTATACAAAATATTTTACGGGGTTCCAAGTATGCGTTTTAGTTTTTACCATATGGAGCTTTTTCTAGAACATGAGAATTATACAAAAGGGTTCTTGTAGCTAATTTCTATTGGTGAAGTCTTGTTCTGCGCTATTCTTTTTTTGGTTTTCTTTTGTTCCTGCTGGTCTTCGGGGAAGATATTTCGTTCAACAGCTTTTGCGGACATCTCCGTATCTGCGTGTTCTTTTTTTTGGGTCTTTCTTTTTTACTGGTGGTGTTGCTGCTGTTGGAGCTGTTGTTGCTGCATCTAAAGAAGTGTTAGGAAATGAATTTCATTTTGTAAGTAGGCTGTTTTGTAAAACAAATTGAAGAGTAAAAAAAATATAAGACGCACCTTCATACTGTTCTTTTTTTTAGCGGGTGCTGGTGTCGTTGGGGCTGGTGTTGCTGCGTATAAAGAAAGGTCAGAACTATTGTGAGTATGGTAGCCAATTTTAGCTGGCTTTTGTGTCTGTTAAATGGGAAACCTGTAATATATGTCAAAGTTGTGGCGATGCCATGTATGTTTCACGTATAATATGTTATATATGATTAGTGCTACAATAATTTTTTTCTTTCATACTCTTTATCGGGTCATTTCGCAGCAACAATTAAAGGGGGTTCAAAAATAGCAAAGATGGAGTACGTTTGGCGGAACTGATTCGAGTTGCCTGATTGTTAAGGGACAAAATAATAAAGTTCAAACTCCGATACGGCTCTCTCGATCCGTCACTTATTCCCAGTAGTAGTGCACGAACACAATAAAATCTGTAAGAAACGATGATAAGAAACAACATAGAAGGCCAGTATAACAATATGGCAGAAGTACATGGTCTGCGCCTATGATTAATATGAACAAAACCTAAATTTCAGACATGAAAGTAAACACACATACCATATTAAAGGAGTAAACATTCTCACTAACACTAAATTAGAGATTATATGCAATAGATTACCAAAAGAAGTTGTTGCAGTTTTTAAAACTAATGTGAATTATACGACGGCAATGAAATGCTAGTTTATGGAATATCATTGGGTTGACTTTAGTACACATGCATATCAATAGGCTGATATATATATGGTGTAGTCGAGTTATTGTGTTAAAACAACCAAAAGTCTAATGCACGAAAGGAAACACACTAAGATAAACTTACTGGTGAAAATAGCAACTAATACTTGGACCCCCTCTTCCTGAGCTACACTCTGCCAGCTCGAGATCTCCTAGTTATTTAGTAAATTTTCTACAATAACAAAGTAAAGATATATAAGTAGCTCCTATGGTAGAAAACCAAAAAGTAAAAAAAAAATTGTGGTAATTATATCATTTAGGACCTACCAGTTACATGTTTTAATCTACACACGCGATGTTGCTCCGTCGCATGTATAATAAAAGGAACATCCTAACTTATGTGCCATCATTCACACTTTATGTCGCTAGTCACACTTTAATTAACGAAACGAACACAGTTGGGAGTAGCTTCTAACATAAGGTTAAATTGGAAATTAGAATATCGATAAGCTGTACACATTATAGTTCAATAAATTAATGTCTTACCATCGGATTAAGCCTTGACATAAGGGCGTAAAATTCTTCCTGGATTGACACCCCGCCATCATAACAAAGCCACTATCAACCTCATATTATGTAAAAAAGGACAAAATGCGACCACTTGATATTAGCATCTATAACGTGGTTTAAAAAAGAAAATGCATAATTCAGCTGTTGTTGAAAATATAAACCGTATCGTATTTGACATGCTAATTAATTATAAAGCATGTGGTCATAAAGTGTTCCGATATTAGATGGTTAAAAAATCAGTTACCTTAAGAAATTCAGGTCACGCTTGAGCCGCCAAATATATCGAGGTAGATTGCACTTATCACATTGCTCGGCTAATCTACAAATCTTAAAAGAAGCTGTAGGTTTTAGTGTAAAAACAGTTGCCACTTAGCAGAAGGTTTCCACAATAAATATCACCTGAAAAGGTTGCTATATTTCTGCATAACAAAGGTGAAGGTAACAAAGATGCTGAAAATAAATTTGTTGTGGCTCTATAGTTCAACACAAATCGACAACATCTTGAACCGGGCTACAAAAATAAAAGAGGATGTTTAGACATGTGTGCATTGATATGTGATGGTGTAATTAACTAAAAAAGGCTTTTTGACAGTTGTAGTACTTAAGCAGAGCTGTTCAGCCGTTGATTCCAGGTTTTGCTGAAGAGGTCTAATTGGGGTTTCAATGGCCTTGATATCAGTATACTACTTCCAACTACTAAAATAAAATATCTTTAACTTAATTCATACACTATAACATGTAGTACAATATATCCAACAATGTGATGTATGATTATGGGTTTTAATACCTCGTCTTGCGAAGCTCTATTAGCTTTCAAGGCAACTTTTTTTTCCTATAACACCAATGACCATAACATTTCATATGCACAAATCATTAAAAAAACTTGATGGATCTGACTTTCTAATTAAGAAAACTCACTTATAGACCATCTTTTCTATAGTTGGTTACAGCCTCGTGAATAATTTTACTTATGATAAAAATTGGATATAGCCGCAAAATTAGCCTCTTACTTGAAGAAAAGAGTGTTGTACAGAAAGTGAATGCTTCAAATGGTCAATCTTGATTATCAGAATTCCTAACGATTGAAATAGGTCAAATAAACTATCGTTTAATTGGTTACAGCCTCGTGAATAATTTTACTTATGATAAAAATTTTATTACATTCATAATGACATGATTTCCCTAATCGTACTTCAGGCAGTAACTCGGCCCCGCCGAACCCTTTCAGGTAAAGCAAATCTGTGACTACCATAGAGAACACTATCAAGTAATACTTGTTATGAACAAACTTTAGATAAAAAACTTTATATAAAGTGTCTGAAAATCACATTTAAAGCAAAACTCGGCTAAAAAAATCAAATTTGATAAAAAAAAGTTTAAAAATTTCACTGTGGACTTTTAACAAACAATTGATAAGCTTACAAATAGGGTTTATAAACTTACATGAAGAATAATAACAGATTCTTCAAACCCACAATACCTGCAAAAATCAAGCCAAAACAGTCTCTTACAATCACTATCAGCATCATTCTCATCTAAGAAAACAACAATTTCATACCTTTCTTTGTGATTCTAACACATAACCAAAACCCCATGTGTGTCGGGAGGCCAAGTTTTGGGCCGGAACGAAACGGCAACGTTTCGCCTAATGTTATACTGTTATAGTACCAGCAGAAAACATTAAGATAATTCATGATTTTTACAAATTATAAAATCAAATTGATGATAATCTTGTGAAAGGAACAAAAAGGAGGGATTACATATCTGGGTTTATGCTGGTGATTTAGCAAAAGCGGGCAAACGATAATACCTATGCTGGAGGTTTTTGGCTTTTTTTTAGTCAATAATTCATGATAACTGTGTTTAGGAGGAAGATAGAGAGATATATGAGGCAGTGGAATTTGCTGAGTGGGTTTGTGAGTCAGGAAGGATTGAAAGACATCTAGAAGACACGTGTTAGGAAAAACTAAGTGAAGCTTTCCCGCCAAAATAAACAGATATTAATAAAAAAATCCCCCAGGCTTCGTAAAACAGTTATATGTATAAATGAAGATTCCATCGCAGTATTGTAATATTTGATTCCATCGTACCCATGATCGCAATGTTTGATTCCATCGCACCCAAGGATCGCACTACCAGATCGTACCCATGGATCGCACTCTATGATCGTACCCACGATCGCAACAAGTGACCGTGGTGTGGATTAAGAAGTGTGATCGTAGTGACTAGGGGTGCAAACGAGCCGAGCTTTTATTGAGCTATTCGAGCTCGAGCTCAAGCTCGAATCGATCGAGCCGAGCTTTTATCGAGCTCAAGCCCGAGCTCAAGCCCAATAATAGGGCTCGAAACATATAATGAGCCGAGCTCGAGCTTTTGATAGCACGGCTCGAGCTCTTATCGAGCTTTTCGAGCCTTAATAAAAAAATTATTTATATAAGTAAATCAACGTTGATTTGAATATTAACCTTATTATAAAGGATAATTCTATAAAATATTGAATAATTTATTGATAGTCGTTATCATAATTTAATAAAACATAGAATTTGTGGTGGTGTGGTAATATTAGTGATCTATTTGTTTCATATATAAAATTTCGAGCTTTTCTAGCTAAGCTCGAGCTTTGCTCGAGTCCTTATCGAGCCGAGCTCAAGCCTTAACGGTTAAAGCTCGACGAGCTCGAGCCCACCTTTTATGTTTCGAGCCCGAGCCCGAGCCCTGTTAAGCTCGGGCTCAGCTCGGCTCGTTTGCACCCCTAGTAGTGACGATCGTACTGGGTGATCGCAGCAATGGATCGCAAGTAGAAACCCTCGGGGTTTATGCGATCACACTTACTGGATTGTACTGGTAAAACCCTTAAGCATTACGATGGCATACAATAAGCAAATAAGCAAATACCAAATAAGCACTTATCTAAAAACTTAACCAAATCAAATTTGAGAAAAAGCTAATAGACCAAAATTTAAAAACTTTTAAAAATACTAAATAATAAAAAATATTTAAAAACAACTTTTTATAAAAATTAACTAAAAAGTACTTAATCAAAAATAAGAAAATTAACACAATAAGCACTAAAACACTTTAAGCTATAAAAATCAAACATTAAAAGATCAATAAGCATAAATTTGAAAACTTTTAAATTACGAAATAAGCAAACTTTAAAAAGACTAAACTTTTTAAGAAAACTAAAGTGTAAATAAGCTAAATACACAATAAGCCAATAAGATTGTAAAACTTATAGCTTAATTCGTATAAAAGCTTAGATGGAAACAAAAAGATAAACTTTTTAATCAAACATCAAAATTAAGCAAAAAGTATAAAACTTTTGGATTAAAGATAAGCAAAAGATCAAGAAATGTAGAATGAGAAAGATTGTAAAAAGCTTGAAATAAGATTAAGATTAAAGATTCAAAAGTACAAGATTAAAGATTAAAGATTAAAACTTGAAAGAAAAACTAGAGAGAGAAAGTGAAAAAACTAAAGAGAGAAAATTACCTACTCCTAAACTAATCTAACTACTCCTAAAATGACTAACACCCTTTCATGTGGTGAAATGAAGGGTATTTATAGGAAAGGAGGGGATGCTTGTGTTGCTCTTTTCTTTCTTTCTTTCTTCACGTCTTTTCGTCTTTTAAGTTCTTCGACTTTTTCGACTTTTTCTCGGGATTAATTTAAACTCGTCTTATAATTTCTTCATTTATTAGACTTGAGTTCTTCGGCTTAATTAAACTTCCGTCTTTAGACTTGTTCTTCGATAAATCTTCAGAATAGGCCTTGGACTTCCGTTCTTTTTGCACTCTTGATCTTTTGACTTCGTCTTTTGTCTTTTTCTTCGATAAAAGCCCGTGAAAGCCCGTGTTTTCTTCCTTTTTCATCTTTTGGTCCTAAAACACAATAAAAACACAAACCACGCATAATTCTGACATTTACGACATAAAATACACGTTTTGGCTTGGTTATTATTATAATTAAGTGGTAAAAGGATAAGTGTTTTCACACTTATTAAATCCCCTACACTTGACCATTGCAATGCCCTCATGCAATGCATTAATTTTAAAGCACGGTTTACTTTTTCCATCACAATCAATTCACATTGGCCTTTATTAAAGAGACAAAATATTTAAAGGAAGAAAACAAGTAAAAAGATCAAAAACTTACCTTAGGGTTTTGGAATGTCATGAATGATTATCACCCTCAAGTTTCACGTTCCCCATACCAAGCTTAAAAACGAGATCATTGTTATTATAATTTGCAAACTAACACAAATTCATGTGGCCCAATTATACACTTAGACTCCCTTATTCCTAGGTGTATCTCTTATATTTTATTTTTGTCTTGAATGATCACGAGGATTCATTGTTGACTTATTCCGATAGTTATTTAGGATGAAAATAAAGTGGGACGATTTAATCAATAGTTAGCTAAAGGACAAAATCTTTTAAAACTGCTTCTCGGGACCTCTTAAAGTTCATATCTTGGCATAACTCGCTCCACGATTTGAGACCTTTCTCGGACCGATGTTTGGCAGCGACTTCATACTTCGAATATTTGAGAGACGTTCTTGAAATTATGGTCTTCTTTTCACAATAGGAATTTATTCACTTGAACTTTTTGAGAGATTCTTCATATTTGGACCACGACTTCTTCATTTTTCTCCAATATTTAATTTGGACTTTGATATACAACGATCCGCCTCCTTTTAGGACTTGGATATATTTATCCTCATACCTTGTTAGGGCCTTTTTGGATGGACTTCTCCATGATCTTTAGGGGAGTATTTTCTTTTCGTCGTGTGTCTCGATCCTTCATATTGATTTTCGATAAATGATTCTTCACATCACTTTTGGATCTTTAGCAACAAAATGTAGCCCTCATGCCTTGTTAGGGCCTTTTCGGACTCGCCAATCTTTGCATCCCGCTTCAATAAGTTATGCCTTGGCTATGAACTCTAATTAATACCGAGCAACTTTTAAACGATCTTGTGCTAGAAGCTAAGTAACTTTTCAAATCGTACAACCTTATTTATTGCAGATAAATTTATTAGCAAGCGATGGGAGAAAAAGCTTATAATCAACTCACATAAATTCACGAAAGAATACCAAACTTATAATTGACTCTATCATCTCTCATTCTCCACAATTTAAATTCTCAAGGAATGAGACTCGTGGATGCTTAGCCAATTAAATCAAAGTTTTGGGTTTTCGAGTCATCTATAGGATCTTGCAAACTCTTAGACTTTTTCAAGTTTAGAACTCGCATTTTAAAGTTCCCTTGGTAAACAACTCTCTAGGATCAATGATAGGAACTTGCGAAAAGTTCTTGTTCTTAACCCGTGAGAGTTAAGACTTTCGCGTTTTAAAGCTCCCTATATAAAAGCCTAGCAAAACTTGACTTAAACACGTTAAGGATACTAGCTAGAGTAAACTTAGATAAGTAAACTCGGGTTGAGTCAAAATATTCACGACTTTGAAAAATTTAAAACCACTTTATTGAAAATTTATTCTAGCAAAGAAAGTAAATAACGCTAACAAAGGAAAAACTACTAGGCCAAAATAGATCAAAAATTTTGAAAAATATCGAAAAATCAATTTTCCGGTTAAAATAAGGACAAAAGCAAGGAAAAGACCACTTAACTTCGATAGAAGTCCCCCCTACACTTAATATAAACATTGTCCTTAATGTTTAAGCATGTGGGAGTAAACTCCCCTACACTTAGGATATTGTGCACTTTGTTTAAATCTTGCTAAGGAAAGGACAACTAAAGTGATTCCTATTTTAATATTGAATAAATATAAAATAGAGAATCAAAAGAGTATAGGATAGAACCGGGAAGACGGGTACACGGAATCACGGGTCGTCAAAAGTCATCAAGAATGGATCTTTGAAAGCTCGAATCCCTGCACATGAGAGGAAAGAAGACAAAAAACACATACAAGGGTCTCCCCCTACACTTATTATAAAAACAGATAAAGATAGATAGATAATTGGGTTGCCTCCCAAAAAGCGCTTGTTTTTGTTAGTCGAGTCATGAGCCTGACTCGTCCCCGAATTAAATGGTCCATGGGGAAGCCTCAAATGTAATACCAGGATCAAAGACCTTGTCCTTGTTCCCGGAGGACATTAATAAGGGAGAGGCCGGAGGATAAGTATTGAATGGTAGGAAAGTCTGCTCGATATAAGAAAAGCAAGTGAAGTCTAGATTGACGGGAGGTGGGGTGGGTAAAGTAAGCAAATTGTCATTCCCCAAAGACAATTGATGCTCAGAAAGCGGCAAAGCCGTAAGGTTATCAATCATAAAATGGTCAATGTCACCTCCCGGGTCAAAGCACTCATCCTCATGAACGTTAATCTCTTCGATTTCTTCATCATCGATACGGGCGTCAAACCAAGGTTTGTCGTTCCCCTCATTGAGGATTTTAGAAACTCGCTCGAAAAGATCACGATCAAGTACGAGTCCATCATTCATTTGTGGGGATTGTTGATAAGTTAAATCCGCACGAATTTGGTAAACGTAATTCTCATTTGAGGAGTGTTGATTAGGTAACTCCTTGAGAATTGGATGATTGGTCAAGTGAGTTGGTTCGTCATTATTAAGAAAAACAAGACGTTCCAACTCATCAAGTTCGGCCTCGACGTTGGAAAAATCGACCTCACTTGTAGGAAGAAGTGGAGGTAAAAGAGCTAGCTCTCGTTCGATAATTTCTGCAATCTCGGGCTCGAATTGGAAATCATTATTAAAAGCGACCTCGTCCTTAAGCTCAGCAAAAGTAGGGACATCACAAACCTCCTCAAATAAGTTGTCGAGACCAAATTCACTAATCTCACTCAATGTATTACAATCCTTAGACGTATTAGGGATATCGAGAGAATGAGGTACAATAGCACTAGGACATTGAGCAACAAGATCATTCCAAGAAATAGTAGGCTCATCGTCATCATCATCATAATAGTATGGATACACAGGAGGAGGAGTATAAGTCTTGATATTCGATATTTGCTCTTGTCGTTGATCCTCTTGACATTTTTCGATGATCTTGTTGCAAGCTTCTTGAACTTTTTGAAAGTTGTCAAAAAGAGTGGCAATTTGCTCAGGAGGAAATGCAAAAGAGGGTTGATGATCGAGGAAGTGTTGTGGGGGCTCAAAATTTTGAAAACCTGAATTATAGCATGGGTGTGGCTCATAGTAATTCATCGGTTGAGAAAATTAGAACACAGATTTGGTTCATAATAATCCATTGGTGAAGAAAACTGAGGACACGGATTTTGCTCATAATAATTCATTGGCTGACAATAAGAAGTAGAGTGAGGGCCCCCACAATTTTGGAAACATGGGTATGGAGAAAAACCCGGTGCTTCTTGTAGATAGCTATTACCATTGTCATAATTGTAACCCAGTTCTTGCTCGCCATGAGGCAGGTATCGATTTGGACACGAAACATGCCAATGAGAATCGCTTCCACAATATATGCAAGGGGAATAGGAGGTGGATTAGGAAAGGACGAATTAGTCGAGTTGCACGATGGACAAAGTCCCAATTGTGAATCGATTGAAATAGGAGGAAGGTCTTTTCCGCATTGCTCGCATGAACACCATTGACATGATTCGCATCCATATAATCGTCTCCCACACCCTACACAATGGACATAAGAATCCATTAAGAACAATAGATAAGCAAGAAGATTATTTTTGGTGCAAAACTTTCGAAAAAGAAATGCTTTTTATGATTTTTCAAATGTTTTTTGAAATTTTTTTTTTATGGATTTTTGAAAATTTTTTACACGAAAAATAACGTTCACGAGTGAACGGATCCCAAATTCCAACGCGTCTCTCACAAAAAACCGTTAATCTTCACGAAAAGAGCCGGCAGCGGCGCCATTTGAAATTGAGATTTTGCTAGGTTAAAAAGTTCGTTTTCTCGGTGTCTTAACGAATTGATTTCCGGTTCAAAGTGTGACTCAGTCGTTTTTGGTTAAGAAAAAAGGAAGTTGCTTATCTATAACTAATTAAAAAGTAAATGCGAAAAGTATTTAAAAACAAACTAAAGACAAGTACAAATAATAAAAGTAAAACAAGGTGAATATTAAAAACTAAAAATTAAAACGATATTAAAACGAATATTAAAACAAATAATAAAACGAAATTTAAAGCGAAACAATTAATAAAAATAAAACTAAAAGACGTAATTAACTATCGACTCGAAAATAAAGTTACTAAATGAGAAAGGAGAGAATAAAACTAAAATGGTACTTTAAAGCTAAACGAGGCAAAACCTAAAGCGGGTACTAAATAGAAGATAAAACTTAAACTTTACGAAAAAATATTAATACTAAAAATCGACGAAAAATTCAACTAAAAATACGTAACTTTCAGAAACAAAATCAGAACAACTTTCAGACAAAACTAAACAATTACGGAACAATACTATTAAATAAACAAGCTAGCAGGCTAGCTACTGGAAGCTAGCAAGCTAGCTGCTTAATTTGGCGCCAAATCCTTAAGCATGCATGCATGCATGTTGGACATTTCCATCGTACTATTGTTTAAATGAAGATTCCATCGCAGGATTGTAATATTTGATTCCATCGTACCCATGATCGCAATGTTTGATTCCATCGCACCCAAGGATCGCACTACCAGATCGTACCCACGGATCGCACTCTATGATCGTACCCACAATCGTAGCAAGTGATCGTGGTGTGGATTAAGAAGTGTGATCGTAGTGACGATCGTACTGGGTGATCGCAAGTAGAAACCCTCGGGGTTTATGCGATCACACTTACTGGATCCTACTGGTAAAACCCTTAAGCATTACGATGGCATACAATAAGCAAATAAGCAAATACCAAATACCAAATAAACACTTATCTAAAAACTTAACCAAATCAAATTTGAGAAAAAGCTAATAGACCAAAATTTAAAAACTTTTAAAAATACTAAATAATAAAAAATATTTAAAAACAACTTTTTATAAAAATTAACTAAAAAACACTTAATCAAAAATAAGAAAATTAACACAATAAGCACTAAAACACTTTAAGCTATAAAAATCAAACATTAAAAGATCAATGAGCATAAATTTGAAACTTTTAAATTACGAAATACGCAAACTTTAAAAAGACTAAACTTTTTAAGAAAATTAAAGAGTAAATAAGCTAAATACAAAATAATCCAATAAGATTGTCAAACTTATAGTTTAATTCGTATAAAAGCTTAGATGGAAACAAAAAGATGAACTTTTTAATCAAACATCAAAATTAAGCAAAAGTTATAAAACTTTCGGATTAACGATAAGAAAAAGATCAAGAAATGTAGAATGAGAAAGATTGTAAAAAGCTTGAAATAAGATTAAGATTAAAGATTCAAAAGTACAAGATTAAAGATTAAAGATTAAAACTTGAAAGAAAAACTAGAGAGAGAAAGTGAAAAAACTAGAGAGAGAAAATTACCTACTCCTAAACTAAACTAACTACTCCTAAAATGACTAACACCCTTTCATGTGGTGAAATGAAGGGTATTTATAGGAAAAGAGGGGATGCTTGTGTTGCTCTTTTCTTTCTTTCTTTCTTCATGTCTTTTCGTCTTTTAAGTTCTTCGACTTTTTCGACTTTATCTCGGGATTAATTTAAACTCGTCTTATAATTTCTTCATTTATTAGACTTGAGCTCTTCGGCTTAATTAAACTTCCGTCTTTAGACTTGTTCTTCGATAAATCTTCAGAATAGGCCTTGGACTTCCGTTCTTTTTGCACTCTTGATCTTTTGACTTCGTCTTTTTTCTTTTTCTTCGATAAAATCCCGTGAAAGCCCGTGTTTTCTTCCTTTTTCATCTTTTGGTCCTAAAACACAATAAAAACACAAACCACGCATAATTCCGACATTTACGACATAAAATACACGTTTTGGCTTGGTTATTATTATAATTAAGTGGTAAAAGGATAAGTGTTTTCACACTTATTAATTACCCAAGTACTCAACAGTTTAACAAACTTCTCATAAGATTTTAAGAATCAAAACATGCCTACAAAATCAGCAGACACATCATATTTCAGTAGCACTCGGTATGAAATAAAAAGCAGATTCAATAACGACATAACTTGAAAGAAAATAATCATAAACAATAACATCCAAAATCATATAAGCAGATTAAATCATAAATCATAACAAATTCAAATTATAAGCATGAAAATATTATCAACTTAAAAATAAAGAGAATAAGACCTTTTTGGAGAGAACCGTTGAGTAGAAGTCGTGCGCTGACCGGAATTATGAACCTAGTTGAGACCACCATACACCGTAACTCGAACCATCATCATCAGCACCATACGAAGCACTTACCATCATTTGAACAGATTTTATAAACTTTCAGTGGGAAAGTTTATCCCCAAATTAAATCTTTTAATATTCAATTTAAACTATTAATTAAAGCTTAAACAAATATCTTTATCATTATTATATCAAACTAGAATGGAGAATGAAATTCATAATATTCAACTTAAACAGAAAATGAATGACAAATTAAATCGACACAAATCACTTTTTATTAATAATAAAGACCCGAGTACAATATTTGAAGAAAGAAATTACACGTTTAATCCTACACCTAATTTAACATAATAACTTTAAAGAAATAAAATGGGATGCCTTCTACTGAAAATACCGAGGGTATTTATAGGAGAACCCAAGGGCTTGGGTTGATGAGTTTGTTGAGCAGCATATTCCATCTGAGCCGTTGATGAAGCATCTTCTTATTCTCTCTCTTCTTTGTTTTGATCTGAAGGCTGAGATGAGCCAACTAGCACACGGATCGCCAACGTGGAATCCGAGTGTGCTAGTTGTGCTAGTTTGGTGATGAGTTGTCTCCTTATTATTGGAGAATTGGGGAAAATTTGCTGTCACAACCAATCATAGTAGGAAAGAGAAGCCACGTCACAGATGCTTTCCACCTTCAATCTTCCGAAAAAGTGGGGGATTAATTTACAACTCGTTTGAATCACACGAATTAATCAAAACCCCTAATTTTTATTGATAAATTTATTTAATTAGGGTTGATTAGGGTTTGGGAATGGAAAAGATGCGTCTGGTTTTGGGGGGATGAGGTATTGCATTGAGAGTAACGAAAAGGTGAGATAAAAACGTGTGGGTAAATGTGTGTTGACTAGAAAAGTTATAAACGTCTTTTATTATTGATCACATGGGCTTTATTTCCATTTCTTGTCTTTGTGCAATTGGGCTTTAACATGGAAAGTTATATTTCTCAATTTGTTTATGGGCTTTGAAAAATGTTGAACCAATTAACTTCCATCCGTTTATAAATGCAAAATGGGCCATAAATGGGCTTTCAACTTCCAAAGATAATAAACTTGATCTCAATATTGGGCTTTTGGGCCCAATTCTAAAATGTGGGACCCACTTGCCTTTTAAACTCCATAAATGATGAAATCCGCTAAAAACGAGCTCATTATTGGCTTTGTTGATCTTTTCATCAATCTCATGTTGTTTTCGCCGGTTTTCGTGAACTTGGTACCTACACACATCAAACAACAAAACAATGCATATACAAGGCATATTTAAACATTTATTTCATTTATTCATCGATTTTATGATATAAATGATATGAGTAAAATCACTCATATCAAACTCCCCCTTGCTAAGCAATTGCCGTGTCCTCACGCAATGATAAAATAAAACACTAACTACACTTTTATTTGACTTTTGAAACTTTATTTTGTAAACACATAATGTATTGCTTTCATTATTGAAAAATAACTTTTAAGATCATAAAACTCAAATAGATTCATCGTCCCCGACTTTTCACTTTTCCATGCCAAGTGTAAAAACAAGATCATTGTCAATCATAAACCCCAAAATTAATCCAACTCATACAAGTAATTTGTGTTAAACTCAATCTCCTATTATTCCTAATTGTATCTCTAGATTTTATTTTCATTCACCCAAAGGCTCATTTGACTTTATTAGATAATTATTAGTCCAAAAATGAAGACAAGAACGGTGTAAACTCAACACTCAAAACCTAACCTCGACTTCAAAAATCGTTGTCACTAAAGAAAGCCCACATCAAGGATAACTTAACACGATTTGAGGGATAAATCCCGGACCCGAAATTTGGCTAATATGACTACTTAAAAGCAACAGTAAAACCTCCAAAGTCAATTATGACTTTATTAATGGAGTTAGCAACAATCACATCATAACACCTTGAGGCTCTTTAAGATGCAATTGTGCTCCTTATTTAAAATCCACACCCGAAGGCTCCTTGGACAAAAACATTCACCATCCCACCTTATGGCTCATGATGATGAAGCAATTTTTATACAACACGTCCCCTCGCCATACACCCTAAGGCTCTAATGACAAGGTTAGTGCTACATGACTCCGACCTGAAGGCTCCTAGAGAACATGTTTTTATTTATTCTTCTTTATTAATATGATATATATAGTAAGCCAAATTTCCGCAATCCCATGATCAAAAGTCCATGACGCTGACACCCTTAATGTGTTCTCACTTTAATTACAAGGGAAGAAAAAGAAGGAGTTACGAGTTAAGATATCAAGCCTAAACCGCTAAAAACTTCATTTATTGAGCAATTATTTATCAAGCGTGAAAAATAAATACGAGGAGATTAAATCAAACACAAAAATACTTACACAAAGAAGAGTTAATTTTAGAAACTTATGATTGAAATCTATCATCTCTTGTTCTCCATATTGTAAAATTCCAAAAATGTGAAATCAATGGATACTTAGCCTATTAAATCAAAGATTTGGGTTTTCAAGTCATCTATAGGATCTTGCATCTTCTTATACTTTTTCAAGTTTTAGACTTTGCGTTTTAAAGTTCCCTTGATAAACGACTTTTTAGGATCAATTATAGGAACTTGCGAAAAGTTCTTGTTCTTAACCCGTATGAATTAAGACTTCCGCGTTTTAAAGCTCCCTATATAAAAGCCTAGCAAAACTTGATTTAAACACGTTAAGGAAAAGCTAAGGTAAATACCGAGTCGAGTAAAAAACTATTCTTATTTTCACCAACGGAAAGCCTACATTTGTGTCAAAAGCACTTATTCCCTTTGTTAAAACTTAAAAATAACACTAAAAATTTAAAATTTTTATGAAAAACGAGAAAAACGATTACGTTTAGACACGACAAAAGCAATAGCAAGCGATTATATCGATTGACTCCTCCATGCTAAAACCAAACATTGTCCTCAATGTTTCTTGGCTCAAGAGTAACACCCCCTTGCTAAAACACGAAGAGTCTAATGCAAAATCCTAACATGGAAAGAGCACGCAAATCTATAAGCCGTTTATTAATTAT
Organism: Glebionis coronaria; assembly: GCA_025667525.1. Lineage (NCBI taxonomy): Eukaryota > Viridiplantae > Streptophyta > Magnoliopsida > Asterales > Asteraceae > Glebionis > Glebionis coronaria. The sequence goes on along the minus strand of JANFOE010000374.1, from coordinate 434,669 downwards.
GCCTCAAGATAAAACGTTAGTCGATAAAAATCAAAGGATATAAAGTGTGCCCCTTTTGGCATTCAAAGAATGGAAGATCAAGTGGACCGGCAAAAACCGAACACGAGAGTCTTCAAATATTAGGGTCATACCTAAGATTCACAACAAAACACGAGGAAGAGCTTGAACGATCAAGCCTTATTAGTGTTAGAAAATAGAAAGAAGATAGAATGTATGGGACTCCCCCACAAGGCACCTCGTTTTTGTTAACCGGGTCATGAGCTCGACTCGATCCCCGCATTCATTGGTCCTTAGGGAAAGTGGTGAAAACCGGCATAATGGAATAAAATTCATAATAAAGCACGATGCCGGGGTCAAAGATTACATCCTCGTTGTCGGATGACAAACGAAAGGATAAAACTCCAACACAAATCTCTAAAAAGAGATAGAAGTCACAAATCACGAAATGGATGTAGCATGCTCCCCGAGATAAACTCGCACCAAGATGATCGAAAAATCTTTCAATTATTGCATCGGTGAAAGGACGAGATTTCCCTAAATCAACGATTCCGGGGTCGAATACCTTATCCTCGGGAGAGAAAGGAATAGACAACACGGTGTCGTCCCCCCATGCTAATCCAACATCATATAAAGCACATGGTAAAGGTGGTATAAAGGTCTCAACACTAGTGGTATCAACTTGCATGACTTTGTTGACCTTATCACTCTTATGAATGTGAACAAAGGGGTCATGGTACTCAAAATGAGTCGCATGAAAAACCCGCACATTAAGATCAAAGCGAGTGGGAAGGATAATTGGAGCAAAGGTAATTTCTCCCTCCGGGTCAACATTATCATAATCATAAATCGGGTGATCAAACCAAAAATTTCATCACAATCATTAGACTCTTCCTCAAATTCCGAAGGAGTGTCTATGGAAAGTAACTTATCAAACTCCTTAATGAAGAGCTCATCATCACAAAGGTTGTGAGATGTAGGAGGTATGATTCTCTCAAAATCCTCTTGAAACAATGGATTATTGTTCATTGAAGCTTCAAAGAGAGGATTTGAGCAAGTCACTAAAGTGTCATCAATCTTGTCATCACACTCGGATACAAGATCATCATTCTCATTAGAAGGAAATTCATCGGAGAATTCCTCGAGAATGGTAGGTAAAACATGAGAATCACGCTCGATTTCGAGATTGGAAACGTCTTCACTTCCCCGTGGAAGTGGATCAATGATAGCAAAAAGTTCATCGACGAACTTATCGCATGAATAGTCACTAACCTCACTCGGTGTGAAGTTAGGAATCAAAGGCTCTTCAAATGAAGATTGTGCCTTAGGAACATCAATTTGGTCCTTTGAAGAGAATGAAAATGAGTTCATTTTCAAAGATTGTTCAATTAAAGCAATATCACTCTCGGGATCAAAATTCTCACTATCAAACTCACTAGCATCAAATGGTGCACTTAGGTATTCATCAATTTGTTTTTCAATCTTAGAACTATCATCCTCGTGTGGAGTGAATGGAGATGAGGTAAGATTACAACATGATTCAACAAAGCAAGCATCTTCCTTTAACTTAAATTTTTCTTCATCACAAAATGAGGTTTCCAAAATTGGAAAAACACCTTTGTCAAAGAGAGATTTCTTATTACTTTCAATAGTCTCAACAAGTTTCACACTTTCCACTTTCTTAGAAACAAATCTTGGAATCTTTTCCGGTTTAAAAATAATACTTTTATCCCCATAAAACAGTTTAATCTCCTCTTTCCTCATATCAACTTGAACATGAGCCGTGCACAAAAATGGTCGTCCTAAAATGATAGGCACACGAGGATTGGTCTCATAATCTACTATAGCAAAATCGGCTAGGTACAAAAACTTTCCCACTTTAACAATGACATTTTCCGCTATACCAACCAGACGGGTGGTGGTACCATTAGCAAGCTCAATGATCATTCGAGTGGTACTAAGTGGGGCATAGTCAATAGTTTTCCAAATGGCTAGGGGCATTAAGTTAATGCTAGCTCCTAGATCGGCTAGAGCTTTGTATTCCCCAAACTCATCAAAAACACAAGGTATCAAGAATTGACCTAGATCATTATGTTTCTTAGGAATAATATCAAAGAAATCCGAGGTACTAATCACATTTAAAGTAGCCTTGGTGACTTTAAGAAAAGTTTCTTTAGGTGGAACATAAACCTCAATCTTTCTTTCTAAATTATCATAAGCGGTGATAGCCTTAAGCTCTCCCCTCGGGTTAGGAATGGTATTACTAGGTAAGCAACACGAAGAAGAGGATGGTTTGGACATAAAAGATTCAAACATCGAAAGCAATTTGTTTTGATTTTGTTCCATACTTTGTTGCAAACGATTTTGACTTTGCTCTAATCTTTGTTCAATTATTTGATGGTTAAGCTCAATCTTATTAGTTTACCCCTTGATCTTATTTTGAAACTCATTTTTCAAAGTTTCCATTTGTCCTTGAATGTTATGTTGAAAAGCTTTCAATTTTGCCTCATTCGTTTTATTGTAGCTCGACAAATCATTTTGATTATTGCTTTGAAAACCTTGATTATTTTGATTAGCATTAAACCCATTTCCTTGATTGAAATTCCCTTGGTTACCACAGTTAAAATTATTCCCATTGTTTCCATTGTTGTACCTATTTTGAACCGGTGGAAAACCCGGTGGAGCAACATGATTTTGACGAGGAACTTGACCGTTGGAGCCATAAGTTCCCGTCGCGGCAAAAGCACTAGCTTGATCAAACCCCGTGGTTGAACAAGCATAATTAGGATGTGCTCCACCACATGATACACAAAAACTCTCAACCATATTAATCGATCCATGAGGATTCTTTCTAAGCTCATTCAAAAGCGTGTCAATCTTAGAGTCCAATCTAGCAATCTCGGTATTAGATGAATTCACATTGGAAACAACCGACGTGTTTCGTGAATATTGCCTCTAGACTTATTCTTAATTATACCTCACGCGTCTCTCAGAGTTTTTCTTAAAAGATTACCACCCGCGACGGCATTTAAAGAATCTTGTTCAATCATATTAAGCCCATTATAAAACGTATTTATTTGATGCAATTCCAAAAAACTGTGGTGTGGACATTGTCTTAACAAATCTTTAAACCTTTCCCAAGCAACCCCAAACGATTCATGCACTTTTTGTTCAAATCTAGTGATCTCGTTCTTAAAGTGTGTTGTCTTAGATGGTGGAAAGAAATAATCCATAAACTTAGTCACTAAATCATCCCATGTCAAAATCGAACCCGGTGGTTCTTTCTCATACCAAATCTTCGAGTTACCCTCGAGCGAGTACGGAAATAGCATGAGCTTAATCGCGTCATTCGGCACATCTCTAAACTTGAGAGTCGAGGTAATTCGAATAAAATTCCGAATGTGAGAGTGCGGGTTATCGGTCTCATTGCCACGAAATTGGTCTGCACGAATGAGCGATAAAAGACCCGTCTTAATCTCAAAATGATCCGCCAAAATAGCCGGCACAACGATTGCTTCCCCATACCCTTTGGTGTGTGCACGGAGCAATTCCTCCATTTTTTGGTTATCGGCCATCTCTACAACAATAGGTGGAAGCTCGGGTTCCACTATTCGTTGTTGACGATTTCTATTTCTACGAGGAATATTTTCAAAGCTATTGTAATCAATCGAAAGTCGAGAAGATCGTAATTGCATAAACTAAAGTGACGAGAATTTTAGAGGATTGAAGAAAAGAAATTAGACAAGAAGAAGATTATTTTTGGTATTTTTATTTGGTATTGCTCAATCAAAAATGATCGATAAAAAACAAGGAATAAGGATAACTACTATGGAAGTAAATTACCCTCGGTCAACTTTGAAACGATAGGTGAAAACCTAAATGTCTCGCGGTTCAATAAGTAAACTACAAAAATAAGATATAATACTACTTGAGTTGACAAACCAATAATCGGTCGTCCCTCTCAATATACGCACAAGCAAGCGGGGAAACGAGGTGACACAAAGCACTTAAAAACCTTTTTCCTTAGACGGCCTTTTATAGCACGTCGCCTTATACCCACCTTATAGTTTGTATAAATCGAGTTCAAACTTTTTATTAGTATTTATCTATTTTGCCTTTTTTTTCGTTTTGGATTCGAATACAATAGCTAGGTGATGAAATCCCAACTAAGGTCTTATTTGGAAAGTAGGTATTTTTATTGTTCTACGTAATACAATATAGTAATCACAAAAAACGAGAAAAACGATACATACTATATTAATAGAAAAATAACAAAACTTTCCGAGGACGGAAAGGGTCTTCAAATCAACGATCAACAAAAACGAATCGTACACAAGATCCCCGGCAGCGGCGCCAAAATTTTTGATGTGATCATGATTGTATATGTGATAATTAAGATACGTTATAGGGTAAATTAGAAAATTACCTTTAGGAAAAAGTAATAGACTAAAATTACCAAAGACGGATTCAATTAAACACGTTGGTGAACCAAGTTTGTACACGAATATCTTATGAATTTGAGAGGTTTTGTATCGATTTGGACAATTGATTCGAATTGGTTTCGGTTTTTAACTAAATTAATTCTACCAATTTTTAACCTAAAGTGCATGAATCGTAAACCCAAAATTATTAATCTAAAAATTACTATTTAAAAATTAAAGCTATTTTAAAATTTAAACTATTTAAATAAAATCAAATAAAAAACTTATCTATTTAAATAAAATTATCAAAATTTTTGATGTGATCGTGATGGTATATGTATTAATTGAGATACGTTATAGGGTAAACTTAGAAAATTACCTTTAGGAAAAAGTAATAGACTAAAATTTACCAAAGACGAATTCAATTAAACACGTTGATGATCCAAGTTCGTTGTACACGAGGATCTTGTGAATTTGAGACGTTTTGTTTTGATTTGGACAATCGATTTGAATGTGTTTCGGTTTTTAACTAAATTAATTCTACCAATTTTAACCTAAAGTGCATGAATCGTAAACCCAAAATTTATTTAAAGGACAAATTATTTAAAACTATTTAAAAACCTATTAAAAACTTATCTATTTAAATAAAATTACTTTTCCACTATTTTAAAATCTATTTAGACTAACTTAAAAATTATTTTTAATCTTAAATTTAATTAAATCTATTAAAAAGTAAATTTCATTTTATAAAACTATTTTTATTTAAAACTAATTAAAGTTCTAAAATAAAACATTTTTTATTTTGCTTTTATTGATTTATTATCTATCTTTATAAAATTAAAAATTATTGATTCATTTTATAAAACTACAATAATCTAAATCTAAATTGACATTATAACTCTAGAAAGAAAAAGGGATGCCTTCTACTGAAAATACCGAGTGTATTTATAGGAGAACCCAAGGGCTTGGGTTGATGAGTTTGTTGAGCAGCATATTCCATCTGAGTCGTTGATGAAGCATCTTCTTATTCTCTCTCTTCTTTGTTTTGATCTGAAGGCTGAGATGAGCCAACTAGCACCGATCGCCAACGTGACATCGGAGTGTGCTAGTTGTGCTAGTTTGGTGATGAGGTGTCTCCTTATTATTGGAGAATTGGGGAAAATTTGCTGTCACAACCAATCATAGTAGGAAAGAGAAGCCACGTCACAGATGCTTTCCACCTTCAATCTTCCCAAAAATTGGGGGATTAATTTACAACTCGTGTGAATCACACGAATTAATCAAAACCCCTAATTTTTATTGATCAATTTATTTAATTAGGGTTGATTAGGGTTTGGGAATAGAAAAGATGCGTCTGGTTTTGGGGAGATGAGGGAGATGAGGTATTGCATTGAGAACAACGAAAAGGTGAGATAAAAACGTGTGGGTAAATGTGTGTTAACTGGAAAAGTTATAAACGTCTTTTATTATTGATCACATGGGCTTTATTTCAACTTCTTGTCTTTGTGCAATTAGGATTTAACTTGGAAAGTTATACTTCTCAATTCGTTTATGGGGTTTGAAAAATGTTGACCCAATTAACTTCCATCCGTTTATAAATGCAAAATGGGACATAAATGGGCTTTCAACTACCAAAGATAATAAACTTGATCTCAATATTGGGCTTTTGGGCCCAATTCTCAAATGTGGGACCCACTTGCCTTTTAAACTCCATAAATGATGAAATCCGCTAAAAACGAGCTCATTATTGGCTTTGTTGATCTTTTCATCAATCTCGTGTTGTTTTCGCCGGTTTTCGTGAACTTGGTACCTACACACATCAAATAACAAAACAATGCATATACAAGGCATATTTAAACATTTATTGCATTTATTCATCGTTTTTATGATATAAATGATATGAGTAAAATCACTCATATCATAGACTCACCATAATAAACTTTTAAAACCAGTAGTATCAATTATGTAACCATGCCTAAAGTCCCCGAGAGTCGACCCAAAATCAACCACAATTTCGGATTGTGCCGATTTGCGTCTCCCGGTACATGAATACTAAAACTAGCATAACTTTTTATCCGTAATGAGTTAGAAGCTCTATCTTATATTAAAACGACCGTATCGAAAAACTCTACAACAAAATCAAATAATCTCAACCTATATCCAATCTTTAACCAACAAAATACAGCCCTTAACCCACTGATGTAATATACACTTTTAGAAATCATAACCTCTAAAATCACTCTACTATCATACACATCAACCAAACACTCCTAAAACCCTTGCATGTATATCAAAACAAAAATCAAAATCCAAAAATAAAACTCTTTATCATTAAAACATGAAGATCTTACCATGATCATCACATGCATAATGATCAAAACATTTTCCAACATAAAATCATAAAAATCTTAAAACATGATGCATGTAGAAGATTTTGGTACCAAAAGAATCACAAGAATATTTTAGGAAGTGGTCTTTGATTAGAATTAAGAGATTCATGATAGAATTTTGATTATAGGGTGTTTTTGGTGGGTTGAAGTCACGGCAAGGGGGAGGAGAGGGGAGAGAGTGGTGTTTGATTTTTATAAAAATTTGTTAGTATGTGTTTTTTTGAAGGAAAATTATATATATATGGTGTTAGGTGTAGGGGTAAAACTTGCCAAGTGTGAAACTTTTGGACTTAAAAGCAATTTAATAGTTTAATGGGTAGAAAATGACTATTAGTAAATTTTGAAAATATTTACGAGGCTCGGATTTCGTAAAAATATTTTTCAAAAGTTAAAATGCATCAAAAATATGATAATATGGTTTCCCGACACGACTTAACACGTAACTAAAACGAAATCGTCGAAAATATTAATTATCGAAACAATCGATAATAAAATGTAAAATTTTGGGCATCCGTCGGTAACATGATCACTTGCAATTCTCGTTATTCGTTGATTTAAGTAACTCTTTTTAATATGCAGGCGGGTGTTTTTAAATAAAAAACTTTTGATTTAAGTAAATATGAAAAAATAAAATAAAAATTTTATAATTCCAAATAAAGTATTATCAATGATTAATAAATACTTAAAAAGTGTAATTTATTAAAATTATCATGATCTCATAATTTACATAAGAATACAAGAAAATGTAATACGTTGGAAAATTTAAGAAGAACGAATAAAAAAATAATACAGAGAAGTACGGGTTCTTACATGAAATTTTTTTTTAAACAATTTTCCACGGACGTGGCTGGAACAACGCCGAGTTCCACGCCGTCGACTATGATGTAATCACGCAGGCCAACACGGGCAACGATTATACACGCCGTGATCTTTCCGAGCCCTCTAAAACCAAAAATGTTTTGCCCATGACGTGTTTTTTATACTTCATAATGATGTGGGATAATATAATTGGTTATCTATCTACAACTTAACATCACCATGACCAAATAGGCAAATACGGAAATACCTATATTTTTCCAGAGACTTCGTGATGACCCTCGTTATCTTCCAACCTCTCGAAACCTATAGGTCTTTCCACAACACCTATTTATACCCAATGATCCACACATTAACCACCAAGTTAAACTCAAAAGTATACAATCTGACAAATACATTCTCTTGATCGTTTGCCACTATTAGTTTCCAGTCACTAATATGACGATGTCGAAGCAACATATGATCATGCTATTGCTAACAACAATAGCATCGATGATAGTCTTGTTACCCACGAAAACCGAAGCTTTAATCCCATACAATAATAGACCTTTATGGGACATGATGATCCCATCCGAAGACCCATTTAAGATCCTCGAACAAAACCCATTCAATAATCTCGCTAAGAATCTGGAAACGGTAAACTTGGCACGTGCAGACTGGAAGGAGACTTCCATGCATCACGTGATATCTCTAGATGTCCCTGGTATGAAGAGAGAAGACATAAAGATAGAAGTTGAAGACAACAGGGTTTTGAAAGTAAGCGGAGAGAAGAAGGCCGAGGAAGAAGCAGACGGAGATAAATGGCACAGGGCCGAAAGAACAAGTGGTAAGTTCTGGAGACAATTCAAGCTGCCTGCGAATGCGGATTTGGAGAACATAAAAGCGCACCTTGAAGACGGTGTTCTAAAAATCAAGATTCCGAAAATGGCTCATGAAAAGAAACAGTCTAAGGTTATTGATATTATGGAGCATGGGACTTCTGGTGAAGATATTAAAGCAACAAAGGCTTCTGCTTGAACTAGCTAGTTTTGTGTATTACATATGCATAATAATATCTACTTAATGTAAGTTTTGTCTGCTTCTTCAAACTCCGTCCTTTATTGAGAAAGAAACTAACGAGCAATCTACCGGTTAATGGGTTATTTGAATACTGGTTTGAGTTCAGATCTAACTTTTGACTTGCTAGATCAACAAAGACATGTTTAAAAAGAAATTCTAAAAACATGAGTTACCTTTTGACTAATTAGATCAACCAAGATAGATGTCGATTGCACGAGATGAAAAGATGCAAGACAGGAGATCAGGATGTTTCTACTATTATACCTTGTAGTTTCTACCGTTGTACACCTTTTGAATTGATGTTCTACCGAACTGTTTAAACAATTTTCATACGAGTATTGAATTTGAAAAACACTTGAAACTAATACAAGTGTGGTTGTTGATAGCAACCGAACTTTTTATCCCAAGATTATCCAAGAATTTAACTAACTCTCCTGATTTTAACTGATGAGTTTATATGGTTCAATACTACACAGATAGAATTATATGAGAAAAACACTTTAGTCCAAACTCTAAGCAAAGATCAATCGATCTTCCATATTAACATATCTAAAAAACCTAGCACAAGAGCAAATTAATAAGCCATGGCTGATGAGGTGGCTGATAAGATGGCTCCCGAAGATCTCTGCATAGTATGCATAGTTATTGCTGTGGTTGTGCTTCTTACAATAGCAGTAACAAGTATTATTGCATTATGCGAGTCTCCCCTTGATCAACCATCTAGACTACTCAATCAGGATATCGAAGCAGGAATCGGAGTTCTCAACAATGTGGAATCGGAGTTAATACAGGTGGACAGAGAGGCGTTACGTAATGGTGATCTTTCTGAAAACGCGAAAGAGCAACTGTACGAGAGGGTTAACTGTGAGAATGAATATTGTGTGATATGCCTAGAGGAATTTGAAGACAAGGAGATGATCCGAGTTCTGGTGCCATGTCGACACTCGTTTCATACACATTGTATTATGGAGTGGTTTTCTATTAGTCCAAGTTGCCCTATTTGTCGAAATTTATCCATTCTAGTTTGATCGAGATCGATATAACATCCTAGTTCTAACATCTTTTCTATACGTAGCATATTAGATTTCCGATCGTCATAGTTTTTTCTTATAATTTCGGTATCAATGAATCTAAAGCATGTAAGCGTCAATGAATGTTCGGTATGCTTTTGATTGGTTTTGGTATACACTTTTCGTGCTAGATTGGCGACTGCATGCAGTAGTAGGGCAATTTCTATATATTCCAAAATCGTCATAGTTTTTCAGTTTTTGAAGGTCGATAGGTCTTGTTGAAATAAATATATACTTAGAAAATGGTATAACATAAATTAAAAGCATGTTTTTAATTAAAACATATACTCTCTTCGTCTCATAATTATTGTTCATTTTTCTATTTTATGTTGTCTCAAAATTATTTTCCAATACTAAAAATAGATAGGAAACTTTTATAAATTACTATATTATTCTTGTTTGAAATTGTTATTACAAATTTTAAAAAAGAATTAATTAATTGGCTAATGGTAAAACTGTCATTATGTTATAAAGTAAGAGAGAGAAAGTTGTAATAAATGCAATTTTTTTAAACTGATTCTTGTCTGGTGACAATAATTTTAAGACGGGAGGATTATATATTACTAATGGAAAAGTTCAATCTACATTCAATTATTAGCATAAACCCAAACAATTAATTTTTGCATTCAACTTTTTTTTATCTAAAAACATACTTTCATTATTAAAAAAAATCAAATATCTCACAAACCGTTAATTATTATGTACAACGAAATATATCATCGTGACGAGAATTAAATCATACTTCTAACGAGGGGCACATGTATAAACTTTCTACGATTTGTTTTTGTTTGAGAAAATGATATATAATTCGTATCTGGAATTCGTATATGGTTTTCTGAAATTATATATGAGTCTATGGAATCATATATGATTTTGAGAAATTATATATAATTCGCGATACGAATGAAGTATAATTTTTTCATATAAAAAAATTCGTCAAAAGTTTATACATATGCTCATTTATAAAAAGATGACTTAATTTTCGTTGAATTAGTTTATTTTTTGTCGCTTAACCATTATGGTTTGTGATATATTTAATTGTTTAAAAATAAGTGAAAAATTGGTTGGAGTAAAGAAAGTGGAAAATGGGTTAAATTAAATATGATTGATTGGTTTGTTTTATGCCAATTTAAACTCATCTCAACTCATATACTTATTCATACTTGAAGGTAGGGCTGAGCACGGCAGACCCAAAACCGACTTGGACCGGAAAATCGGATTGAATCGGACCGAACCAAATCAGATCGAACAATTTCGGTCCAGTCCTCGGTCTGAGCTATTGGACGAATTCGGTACTCGGTCCAGTCGGTCCGGTCCTCGATCCGGTTCGGTCTTACCAAAATCTTGTCGATTATGCTTAATAGGATCGGATCGGACCGAGAACCGAACCAGACCGGACCAACCCGGACCGGACCGGACCACTTCGGTTTGGGGTTTCGGACCATTTCGGTTGTCGGTTCGGTTCGGTCTTAGCCGGTCCTGGACCGATGCACAGCCCTACTTGAAGGATCACATACATTTAAAGATTTAGTTAGTGTAAGTAAAATAACTTTGTTATTATATATGAGTTAATATAGTATTTGTTGAAAAAAATTTCAAATCATTTTCTTTTTAAAGCAAAACGCTTTTTATGTATACGTTGTGGAAACCTTGGTTTTCTCGATCTTTTAGCTACTAGGGAATGACCATTGTTCATGTGATTAAACAATCACACCGGAATACAACAAAAATCATTAAACAAGGTATTTAGGGCACAAGAACACATGAATTAATCAAAGGGTTGCTCATTATATTAATAATAAACAACCACTAGGTGTGTATACATTTAATCCCACACCTAGTCGACACACGCTTTAGGTTTACATCTTGTATGAATGATATGAATAAACCTATAACCATTGGTTCCTTTTATAGTGTAAGGATTAGGGTTTTACAAGAGATAAGATCAAATATAACATGCATATCTTCTATTTAAATAAACTAATAAAGAATATTCATAAATAATATTTTGAATATTTATCCTAAATAGATTTTCTGTCAGCGTTGAAGGTTGTCAGCGTCCCGTTTATATTTGTCAACCCCTCCTAACATGCTAGGAGGGTGTATATATAGCCCACCCTACATGTGGGCTATATGGGCTATATGTTTACATATTAGATCACGAGCCCAATACTTGAATATATCGTTGGAGTGACCGATCCTTTCTAAATACGTAAAAACGTATTTCCAACAATCTCCCCCTAAGGGCGGTCATTCCAAGTTACAATGTCCTAAATAGTCTATAGCTCGTGATCTATGCTAACAATGATGTGACCGAGACTTTCCTTGGAAAAACGTATTTCCAACAATCTCCCCCTAAGGGAGGTCACACAATTTTACACAATCTTAAACCTAGTATACTATGCTTGAGTCTTCGATCTTGTTCTTGTGAATATACAGATGAAATCTTTGACTTTAGTCTTGAGCATGTTTCCTTGCCTTGACCTTGTGCATTCATCGGTTGTGAAATTTGCCTCCTCGTGACTTCATGTTCCACATACTTATACTTTTATAAATTCTTGAAAGCTTCAGAGTTTGATACAGCGGAAGACTTTACTTTTAGACTTTCTTGAATTTGTTGAAGTATTAAGTGCAGAAAGTATAAGCATGCGTGGATGACTTCTTCTCGGATACCGCAATGCCACCGTCTTGTTACGCTGCATAAGACAGTTAGCAACAAAACATATACACGGATGAAATGGCCTTGAACATTTCATTCTAATTCGGTAGCATTTTACCTCCGGTCGGTGAAGACCGTTGGACGATATAAAATATCGTACTTGTGGCAGGTAGTTTCAATTAAGAACCTCCTTGACAAGATTTCGCGGGTAAAACCGTTCTCTTTATTCGACCGTCTAAAGCAGACTACGAACATAAAGAGTGAATCATTTAGATAAAAATATCCGCATAATTTAAAGCCGTCAATTCATGTTCCTGGAACAAGTGAAATTCAATTAAGAACCGCACCATAGTTGCTTTCCAGTTGTCACGAGCTTGATTTGTATAGAATCTTGCAAGTTACCTACCAAGTGTTGTTTGAGGTTAACACTAGAAGGATTTCCCCTCATCACTGTGAACACTAAGGTATCACTCTGAGTGTTCTGGCAAGACTACTAAGATATTGCGTAGAGGCCTGGACCGTGTTTAAATTCAGTTAAGAATGAAACCACTGTTGATTTCCAGTTATCACAAGCTTGATTCATAAAGAATCGCACAAGTCACCTACCAAGAGCTTTTTGATATTCGATCAAAAAGGATTTTCATCTTCATTGTAAATACTTTCGTATTACTCGGATGTTCAGGCAAGATCATGAAGATTTTGCGTAGGACTCTTAAGATCTTTCTTACTTTTCACAGTGTGTGAAGAAGCAAGGAATTATGAAAGTGTGTCCTAATGAGATATTTGATGATCTCAAATGGCTCTAGACTCGATCGTGCACATTGGAGTTTAGTGATCGGAGGCTGAAGAGGAGTGCCACCTTTTCAATACCAATTTATTCGGAGTGAATAAATCAATAGATAATGCGTTGACTCCGTGTGATTAAAACAAATATCTTTTAAGAGATATCTGAGTTAGCTGGGACGGGTTGTGCCTTGCATCACTGGGTCCATGATGTCTGTCTTCAATATCAAGAATCATTAAACAATGATCTTAATAGCATATGTATTGACCCGGTTTCTGCCTAATTTGTAAGGAGGGCTTCTTTCTTTACACCCTTTATCATTACAATTCTTTTTCATTCTTCAACCCCTTCAATGCTTACCAATATGTCATAACTAGCACCTTGTTGTGATTGTTCCAGTGCTAAGTTAAGTACTTGGTTGGCATTCAGCTACGTTCATAATCTTTCTCCATCTTTCCTAAGGACTAATATTTCTAGCTATGGAATGTCCTTGGGAAGATTCCTCCGGTTCTAGAGGAATCATAGGACTTAACCTATCCTACCATCCTTATGTCACCACAATCTTCATCGTCGTGAAATAAATGGGTTGTGGGTAAGTATAAATCACCATGAAATCCATTTTTGATGTGCAAATCCGTTTTGCTCCCCCTTAACATATGCCATGATATCCGAATACATTTCGCACATGTCGGGATGAGCTATCACGTTAAGTCAAACCATTTGTGATTAATCATTTCTCATATTAAATCACATTTTCTCCCGCATATTAAAAATATTAACCCAATCGATGTTTTTAATATCAATTGATTTAATAGAATTTTAAGAAAATTTGGGAAGAAAAATGCAAATCTAGTTATCTTCATGATTTTTACAAGCTCCCCCTCAAATTAATGAGGGTGTACTTGAAACGTAAATTAAATACCTTTTAAACACGAATGTAAGGTATTTATCACGTGCAAAGATCATATATGATAATGTATTCAAAAGATTAGCGATTTATGAGGTTGGACCTGAATGATGGAGAACATCATATGAAAGAAGCACATGGTTCTTGTTCACAAATGTTGGTCGCCTCATCACATCTGAAGTTATCTCTTGACTCCATGTGTATGATTGATATCGTTGTCTTGACACCAATATGTGAACTTGACACTCTCGGCATCAAGGATTCTGAATGATGGACAATTGCTCCCCCTCAATTTTTGACCCATGTTCTATTGAAAGAGCGGTAGTCTCCGTTTGAGTAGTCGCATCGTCGAGTATGTAGATATCAATTGTAAATTGCTACGGTTGGTGGAGATGACAACTTCATGAAAACAATATTTCTCTTGTTTTAACAAATAAATGCACTGACACGTACATATATTTGTGTTAGATTGTGTTATTATATAAATACAATCCCTTACATGGTTATAAAGTAAACCATGCCCGAGAAAATTAATTCCCGTTTTTGAGTCAAAGCTTTCCAGTGAAATGCTTGACTTGAGTATGAAAATCGGGTTACTATCTGAAATAATAGCAAACCATAATTGAGCATGTTTTAAATCATTTGAACTTCTGCTCGAACTTTATTTACAACCCGTGTCATTATTGAATGACATTTCTAGGTTCGTAAATATTATCGATTCCAGAAGACATGCTCTTTTTATCAAAACATTTTTGAACACACAATTTTGAAAGATTTAGAAAAACCTTTATGAAAAATTCTTGAAAAATTGTGTTCAACGTTTTGGAAATCAATTACTTGAGCTTAAGATGTTGAATATCTTACAAAACGAGCTCAAGTCCGAGAAGTTGTAAACTTCCCGTTGTTAAGGATAAGTTACCATCGGCGATAAACTTTCCTTTTAACTGAAGAACGAGTTCTAAGCTGATATTTACTTAAAAGTCGTTTTCATGAGCTTGAAAAACTTTTCAATATTTTAACGTAAAGCTCATGACCGAGAAAGGTGAATTTCTCGTTATGAAGAAAAGTTCTCTTATATAAAAGATACACTTTCCTTTATGAGCTTAAAACTTGGAATGTTTTAATACAAGCTCATGACCGAGAAAAATGAATTTCCCGTTACGAGGATAACTCATCTTTAAAGATAAGCTTTCCTAAATATGAAGTCCGAGTTATAGTCTGATATTTAACTGTAAGTCATTGTGCATGAGCTTAAAAACTTCGAATGTTTTTAATATTAGCTCATGCCCGAGAAAAAAATACTTTCTCGTTGTAAGGATAAGTTTATCATCGGCGATAAACTTTCCTTTCTTTGTGGTCCGGGGCATAATCTGAAATATAATTATACGCCATTTACACGAGCTTAAAACTTTTGAATAGTTTTAATGTAAGCTCGTGTCCAAGAAAATTTAATTTCTTGTTAATGAGGATAAGTTTATCATCGGCGATAAACTTTCCTTTATTTGAAGATCGGGTCATCATCTGATATTTAATGATGAGCCTTATACACGAGCTTAAAACCTTTGAATGGTTTTAGGATAAGCTCGTGTCCAAGAAAACTTAATTTCTTGTTAAGAGGGTAAGTTATCGTTGCGTAGATAAATTTCTTGTTGTTAGGATAAGTCATCACCGGGATGAACTTTCCTGTCTTTTGAGAGCGAGTTACAGTCTGTAATGTGACTGTAAGTCATTTGAGTAAGCTTAACCATGAATCCCCTGAGACACTTGTTTCTCCGATATCTGCTTCTTCAGCAACCAAACTCTAAGATTGTCCTTAGTTGAACGGTATACAACGATTGGACCGCTTCGTTCTTTTGGAACATCAACCTTGGTACCCGCATTCTCATTAGGAATTTGCTTGCTTTGACATGGGTTAGCGATATCAATTTTAGAAGCACATGGGGTTTCACAGTTGGCTTTACTTGTGTCAGAGGCGACATGAGTAGATGATTCACTTGTCTTAGCTGGCAAACGTTTCCGTTTATAGAAAACCTTAAGTTCAGGCTTAAGTGATATATCATCCTTTTCAATTTCCTCCCTAGCAGACTTAGTAGAATCAGAGACTATCCTAGTTAAAGGGCACTCGTTTCCTACAAGAGTGAAAATTCTACCAGTGGGGAGCACATTTTACCAACGCGTTTGATTTTAGCTACCCATTGGGATTTAAGTCTAGCACGGGAGTTCACCTCATTAAGAAATTTCTTGACACAAGAATCATGATTGGCTTTAAAGACACATTTCCTACATGTTTTACAAGTAGCATATTTAATGTCCGAGTAAGATCTAGAATTCCTTGATGATTGATTGATGCTCCTAGGATATGACATGCTACGGTTAGCAGTGTTAGGTAATCTAGAAGGCATCTGACAAGGTTTAAAATTCCTATCTCTTACTTGTGTTTTCTGAATAGCTTCCCTTAGACCAAATTTATGACGAACATCATTTGAACTAGTTCGAGACGTGTTCTTTAGACTATGTCTAGGGAGGCTAGATGCAATCATGTGATTAGGTCTTGCAAAAGCTGTTTTAGTCACATTGGGCCTAGATAGTGGAGTGACTGGTCTAGAAAGACGAACCATATCAACTTGGGAGGCAAACCGTAGTCTCGAGGATTTTGGTCCCTCGGATCTAAATGCAGTCGGTTTTCTAACAGACTGAATTTGAGGCGGTTTCCCCAAGATTGATGGTTTTTCAAGCTTAGTATCCACACTAGATCCTTTAGTTTTTCTCAATTTGTTTTTCAACGCAGCTATAGCAAAAGACCTTTTCCTGTACTTGAGCCTTTAAAGTCTCATTCTCTTTGAGCAATTCATCTTGGTATGCCAACTTAGATTCAAGCAACTTAATTTGTCTCACAAAATTATCTTTTTCAGCTTTAGAATCTTGAATTTTTTGATTTAATTTTCTTTCAAGAACAACGTTTGATTTTTCAAGTTTTTCAAAATACTTTTTAAATTTATCTGTTTTCTTTGAGAATTAAATTTTGGCATCCTCAAGAGCTTTAGATTGCTGAGCTAAAATCGTTTCAAGCTCTTTAATCTTGGAATCAGAATCAGTTAGTGAAGCAGTCATAAAGCATTTATCATGATGTACTATAGCATTCTGAACATTTTCTCCCCCATTATGACTCACATCGGATGAATCTGAAGTGGTAAAACTATCACCCTTTTCCATCCCATGTGTGTCATAATTAGGTTCAGAATGCGCAACATGCGGTAGTTCATCGGCATAGACATCATATACCACATTCCTTTGTACCGTATTTGTAGACTCTTCGTCATATACGGGTATGGTGTCATCAATCCCTGACATGCTGCTTGTATCATGCTTTCCTCCCGAATCCTTGCTCTTGCAATATTTAGGAGCCTCCAACGCGTCAATCGTATGACCATTAGTTCCTTCTGGAATCTGCATCGGATTTTCTTGTATTCCACTATCATTCTCTAGTTGAAGTTTTGAACTTTGATAAATCAACAGTGCAATAGATTTCATGAAATTGAGCAATCTATCACTGAAGTCTTTAACCTCGATTTGTGTGTCTTCAAAGAATGACTGGCAGATCGTTGAAGCTTCAACCTTGGCAGGATCAAATTGAAAGAAACTCGAAAAATGTTGCTCTAGAACTTGAAGTGAATGTGAGAATTCAATTTGATTAATGTCTTCTTTGTAGATTTGCTCTAGTAGTTGGTTCAATTTGAGGAGCATTATGTGGACGAAAATGGCACGATCTTGACCGAAGAGTGTCACAAATCCGCTTCCTTCTTTAAGTAGTGAGATGTTCGACAGATGGGACCGAAATAGTCGAAATAAAGTCATTCTACTATCTCTAGCTTTAACTTTCATGTGACGCGATTCTCCCTCAACCAATCCATTAAAATTCGATGAAAGATAAGGTAAGGATTAATGTTAAAATCCCCTAATAATTGTTCTCGATAAGGTAAGGATTACTTAACGATCGATCAATGAAAGAAAGTATTTGTGTTTGTTTTTGTGTGTAGAAGTCGAGAAATAATGTTAAAATCCCCTAATAATTGTTCTCGATAAACCAAAAATTCCAAGACAAAATAACACACGATTTTGAAAACTCTTGAAAAATTTGTTGTTCTATCGCAATGCCTAAAAGGAATGAAGTCGCAATGTCTTATCGCAATAAGTCCAATCGCAATAAATCTTATCGCAATACTTCCAATCGCAATACTCCAATCGCAATACTGTCGCAATACCCTGTCGCAATAAGTCCTATCATAATAAATCCTATCGCAATACTCCAATCGCAATAAATCCTATCGCAATATTCCAATCGCAATACCCTGTCGCAATATCACAAAATGAACTCCAATCGCAATGCCAATCGCAATGTCACAAAATGAATTCCAATCGCAATACGGATCGCAATGTAAAACCCTAGATATTGCGATGGGAGGCCTGTCGCAATAGTACAAACAGTATGCAATTATTCCACTTTTCTCGGACAAAAGACACCAAATTCGAGATTTTAAGCCAAAAATGATTCAAACACCCAAAAATTTTGTGTTTTTAGCCAAAGTAAATATACCAAATCTCTACCACAACTATGTAGAAGATTTGTATCAAGAAAAATCCATAAAAAAACAAAAACAAAATTGGACGTGGGTTTATATTGATCAAAAGCTACTAAAATCAAGAACACAAACACATAAACAATACAATCATCCCATGGCTCTTGATACCATTTCTAGGTCCTCGTAATCCTTGGATTATCCTTGTGTTGAAATGATCTAAAGAGATAGAGAGATAGATGAAGAACTAGAGAGAGAAAGTAGAGAGAGGTTGGAGAGAAAATGAAAGATTAGATTAAGTGTGTGAAAATGAGAATGACCGACCCCTCCTAACATGCTAGGAGGGTGTATATATAGCCCACCCTACATGTGGGATATATGGGCTATATGTTTAAATATTGGATCACGAGCCCAATACTTGAATATATCGGTGGAGTGACTGATCCTTTCTAAATACGTAAAAACGTATTTCCAACAATGTGGTACATCATCTTCAAATTGCTTCCCCTCAAGTCTAGCATGAATGTCTTCCAGTTTTTGTCACATCAATAGGGAAGGAAACAATGTATGCAATCGAAGATTCTCCAAATGTAGCTCTATAATGATCTTGATGAAAAATAACTATAATATTCTTGATGTAGAAGTAGAGTAACCCAAACCTGTGTTCCATATCTTTTACTATCCATGTGACGAAGTGTCATTATTATACAAAAATCCTCATCCTTTGTGAGACGCTGAGCACGATAATGTAACTTCTTCAAGTGATAAAAAATATGTGCATAGAGTACCATAAGAAAAATAACATATTCCTAGATCTTGTAACACTTCATCAATAACAATGTAAGCACAAACAAGTTATCTTAAAAGTCAGTGGTTGGAAGTTCACGACTTTAAGATATGATAAAACACAAACTCGCAAAAATCTTCTTCGAACATCAAACTTACCATAAGAATTCTTCCCCTTAAGCCAACACCTCTTCATCACGAGTCTTAATGAAACAATATCTTCATATGTAAAAGCTGTAAACGAATAACTCTTTCACAAGGCTACCCCGATTACATAAGAAATATTACTCCAACAAATCACTTCACGAATTGTTGCTAACTCACATAAAAATCATTGATCCCTTTAAAAATATCCGAGCCATTAATATCATAATGATATTCTGAATAAAATAGAGATTCCATGTACCTTCGTGTGTAAATACTTCGTTTTGTGTGTCAAAACCTTAACCAATTTTCCAAACAGCAGCAATTCCTTTGTCATCCAATAACCTTCTTTATCCAAGATATTATCACTATGTGTTGTCCAATATCGGACAACACTTGTCAGCGTACGAAAATTTGTATATCGGACAACACTAAGTTTTTCTGTCAGCGCCTACAACAACCTTGTCAGCGCCATTTTTATACGTGTCAGGGCCTGGCCATCCGCGTCTCATCCATGCCTTGTCAGCGTCAATGACATCCACTGACACCAACATCTATCAGCGTCTACATAACACATGTCAGCGACTAATCGATCTAGTGTTTTACAAACCCTAAATCATGATTTTATGTAAAGATCATATTCTGCAGC
Source organism: Glebionis coronaria (assembly GCA_025667525.1). NCBI lineage: Eukaryota > Viridiplantae > Streptophyta > Magnoliopsida > Asterales > Asteraceae > Glebionis > Glebionis coronaria. Next base: position 414,410 of record JANFOE010000374.1, on the reverse strand, counting down.
GAACTTCAACATCGAATATCTTCTTCATGAGAGCTCAGATCGAAGATCCCTTTTCTGAGATCCTAGACACAAGTGCCAAGAACCTACAGCAAAAATTTCACGATTATCCAACGGTTAACGAAGGAGAAATCGCGTTTTCACTATTCCTGTTCATAGAAAACAGCATATGACCACTGCTGACTTCGATGGTTAATAACTTTTTCTTGGGGATAGATCTTGACAATCCCTCCAGTGGATATCTAGATATATGTGTGTAGAACACACAAAAAAAAAAAATTCGTGGCGATCCAACGATTCAGTAAAAAGTTATGCCTCCCTGAATACTGCTGCACACACAAAACCGCCCAGAAAAACCCTATACGGATTTTTATTCCTTCTCACAATACGAAAACCTTGTTGGTCCTTGCATCACGAGCCACGAGGCTCTGATACCAACTGTGGAAACCTTGGTTTCCTCGATCTTTTAGCTACTAGGAATGACCATTGTTCATGTGATTAAACAATCACAGCGGAATAGAACAACAATCATTAAACAAGGTGTTTAAGACACAAGAACACATGAATTAATCAAAGGGTTGCTCATTATATTAATAATAAACAACCACTAGGTGTGTATACATTTAATCCCACACCTAGTCGACACACGCTTTAGGTTTACATCTTGTATGAATGATATGAATAAACCTATAACCCTTGGTTCCTTTTATAGTGTAAGGATTAGGGTTTTACAAGAGATAAGATCAAATAAAACATGCATATCTTCTATTTAAATAAACTAATACAGAATATTCATAAATAATATTCTGAATATTTATCCTAAATAGATTTTCTGTCAGCGTTGAAGGCTGTCAGCGTCCCGTTTACATTTGTCAGTGTCTAGACACAATGTGTCAGCGTTGAAACAAATGCCTTCATGTTTTCTTTGTTTTGAGTTTCTTGCACATCAACGTTTTGACCCAACATACGTGTTTTAGAACTTTCTTTATTTGACAGTTTTGAGACTTTTAAGATTAATTATTATTTTTATTATAAAAATAAAACTAATACTTTTAAATTTAGCTAAAATTGAAGCAAAAAGTCAAAACATTACATTTAAAGTTGAACAAAAAATCGTCTAAAGAAAATTCCATCAAACAACATATGTGTTAAAAGTCTTAACAAAAAGGTGGGTAAGATTTTTAAAACCTGAAGGATAAAACACGAGGAGTAAAATTTTAAGCAAAACAATAAATATCCGACTTATCTTCATCTCAAAGCAACCCTAACATCGATCATAATTCATAATCATCTTCTTCATCAAACCCTCAATTTCATCACTACCTCCATATCCAAATCTATCACCACCAATTTTCCATTAAACCTTCCGTGGAACACTAATTTAATGCAATCTAATGGGCGATTCAGTGATTATCAATGTACGATTATGTTGCAACTAAGTAAAGATATAATGCATATATCCGCTATTCACGTAATATTTTAGGCTTTTTTATAATGTGACTGTGTTTATGTTTTTGGTGTTTTTATTGTTAGAATATAGAAAGAAGTAAAGATACATTGTATCAAATCTTCAAGTGGATGAGAATCTTGCAAATTGGATAGCAACTTGGTTTGATATGGTCATCCATGAGGTCATAGTTCAAAAACTTTGCCTATAAAAGGCAATGCACCCTTATTTCCATTTCATCCCATTCCAGCACAAAAACACATACAAAGTGTTTTCTTTCTATCTCCTAGTTCTATTAGATAATTAGAGAGTTTGTAGTAGTTCCTGTTCGTGTTAACTAGAGAAGGTGTAACTCCTAATTTTCTACATAGTGAAGTATCTTTCCTTGCTTGTGGTTTTTACCCCATTGGGGTTTTCTACATTAAATCTTCATGCCATCTTTTATTGCATTTTCTTATTTAGCCGTGGGTTTGCTTAAGTCCGGTGTCACTTTTCTCAACAATTGGTATCAAGAGCTAACGTTTGGGTGTTTGTATAATTATTTATCGTATGATCTGTGGTTGCCACTAGTAAGTGGACCCTCTACATCAAAAGATAAATAAATTTATACTCGCTCTGAAGGTGTTCGTTACTATTATAAAATAATAGTTGTGTTGAAAAGTAAATTTTGACTGTAGCAATGGTGGCGAAATTTGAAATCGAAAAATTCAATGGGAATAATTTCTCGTTCTGGAAATTAAAGATGAAGGCTATCATTTGAAAGGATAAATGTTTGGCGGCCATTGATGAAAGGACAAATGAGGTCACGGATGACAGTAAATGGAAAGAGATGGATGGGAGTTCTATTGAAAAACTTCATTTGGCATTAGCAGATGGAGTTTTGTCGAGCATAGAGGAGAAGAAAAGTGCGAAGGAGATTTTGGATCATCTCGCTCGATTGTACGAGGCAAAGTCACTCCATAATAAGTTTTTTCTCAAGAGGAAGTTATATGCTCTTCGCATGACGGAATCAACTTCGGTGACCGAGAACATTAATAACCTGAATACTTTATTTTCTCAGCTCACATCGTTGAGTTGTAAAATAGATCCACAAGAACGTGCTGAAATTCTACTAAAAACTTTACCCGACTCATATATAACATCTAGTAGTTTTGACTAATGTAATATCAATGTTTATAAATAAAGAGGTGATTTTACTAAGAAATTTTTGCTTTTTATTATGATGTGTGACTAAACTATTGAATGTATGAATACTCACTATCTCAATTATCACATCCACATATGCCTATATATTACATACACTATATATATCAAGTCTAAGTTCTAAAGATAACTATATGTACAAATAATGAATAAGAACAACTCAAATACAACAAAGATACCCCAAATAGCCATAGAAACCCTAGAAATCCCTTATAAACTAATATTTCAAGCAATATAACTACAAAATAACTGTGTACTATTATTAAACACTTTATACTAATTCTAATCTACCATATAAAAAAAGGTAAATAATCACAAAACATTAATATTCACTAATCATAAGCTAATTACAAGAAAATAACCTAAAACCAAGATTAGCATATAAAATCCAATCTATAATGAATTAGACTCTAATATTTTACAACACATTATAAAACTCAACTAAGTATCATAATATAATCATACAATTATCTTAAACTAAGTTACAAATTATTAAAGCATAAAGTATAAGTTTTCAAAGCGTAGAACCTTAAGCTTACTTAAATAACCCTAGAATATGATCAACCTATATAAACCCTTAAAATAAGAATGTAGAACCCATAGAAGTCACAAACATATTATATAAGACTTATAATAAGTGTACATTAAGATACAAACCCTAATTACCCAAAATAGAAAGTCATTAGGCTTAATGATATAGAAACCTTTATATTAAGAAATCTACATGGAATCATACCTAGTCTTTTAGGACAAGTCTACAAACACTCATAAGACTTCATAAAGTTATAAGATTATATTATGACAAGGTACAAGTACCCTAATGCACAAGGTACAATATTTTAATGCATGACTTGTAAATTAGGTCAAAATAGGTATTTTCACTCTTTAGACATGTTTACCTAAACTAAAACCTTAAACCAAGTGTAAGAACTCTTTTGACACATAAGACACAATGTATAGGACCTAAATTAAGTTTACATCAGTATCTAAGAGGAGGATAATCACATTTACTAAGATTAAACCCTAGATCATTAGAAAACCCTAATCTACAAAAGTATACTTCCCATTTTCACATCAAACCTTTGTTAAACTTCAAACCAAGGACCCAAATATCTTAAATAGAATGTCTAAACCCTAATTAAGCCTTAATAATCTACTAATCACTTTCCTAAGTCCCTAATCACAAAAAACACAAACCATAAGTTACAAGCCCTAGAATTTGAATCCGGTTTTGTATTTTTGCTTCAAAAATCATTTTCAAACCATTTCCCTCCATTTCAAGTTCAAAAATAGGATGTTTAGTACTTCTAATATATTTTAGGAGTGTTACAAGTAGGTTCATCACCTTCTTGCTTGCTACACATCACCATTATCATCTATATGTTGCCGTGAATTATTTCAAGCCACAAGTAAAGATTAGAACTAAGCTAGGGTCTAAGAACTTGTGTAGAGCATCAGTTAGCCTTCATTAGTAATCCACCTATCTATTTTACATGTTTAGATGCCAAAATTGGAGCCTAAGTGTTGCTAGTACTATAAATAGAGCCGTATACCTTACTTGAAGACTTGCACCCCGTTTTCTTTGTATCCCCTACCCATTATCCATTTACACTTCTATAAACGTCTTAGGACATCTCCAAAGACCAGAAAACAGGTCTAGAAGGTTTCCATTAAAGCCCTTGAAGCTTTGATAGCAAGTAGTGTTCATAGGAATCCATAAGGAGCCATTTTGGAGCTACCTAGGTAATTTCTATACTAAACAAGCTTTGATCTTGTTATAATGAATTATAAGACTTTTTATAATGTCAAAATTATGTTAGAAAGACAATCCAAAAAGAACTAAGTCATTTCATTAATTTAAATGAAAGTTATAAGCTAAAGATGTCTTAAAACCATAGTTTTGTATTTTACATAAAATAATGACTTAAAATCCATTTCAAGAGCAATAAGTCTGATAAAATGCTGTTATTATGAATATAAATATGTTTTGAAACTTTTCTTCAAAATCCTAGATCATTTGGTGCATTTTTGAAGAAGTTATATGATTTTTACAAGTATAGGGACCAAAACTATCATTTTCGAAACTATTTGACATTTTGGGACAAAAGTGTCATTTATGAAATTTAAAGCTATATTAATAAAAGTTGGAAAGTTTGAGATCCTAAGGTTAAATATTAAAGGATTAAATTGCAATATAATAAAACTATATACTTAAAGGGTTAAAAGTGTAATTATGCTAAAATATAACTATAAGGACTATTTTTGCCAATATTGAAACTAAAGAACATAAAATGTAATAAAACACAATGTATCATGTTAGTAGGGAGCTTTGTACAAAGATGTTCTATCTCGATATTACGTTCTGACTGAGTGGTTGGGTTTACGATTTAAAGTGCCCTCGCTCCTCAAACGTTTATAGAATGGCTTCTAAGTATAATGGCCCGAACAATGATAATATAATAATAAAGTTGAGTGATATTCATTGGTTTAGCAGTAAAGGTGTGGAACACAAGCATTCATTTGTAAACAAAAAATAGGGGAAATGGTTATGATCATTACCCATAGTTCGAAATATTATTATTGTTGTTTAGTTCATGAACCGAAGCTTAACTCAGTATAAGTTCCTCTAGTGAGTATTCAGCCTAAATACTCAAGTAATAAATCAAATGTTAAATGCGTCAAGGTAATCGGGACGGGGATTTTCAATCCCGATGGATCCACCCACAACATTCGCGCTTAGCAACACAAGTAAATTAACGGTTCATGATCAAGAGAGGCAACTTAAGGCTATAACTAAAAGCAATAATATAAATGAAAACTGTTTGAAAAGCATACAAGTCTGGATAGCATACAAGTCTGGATAGGATACAAGTTCCGGATAGCATACAGTTTTTAAATGGTTGTGTTCCACCATGTAAAATCAAACCCCGCGTTTAGAAATCATGTACAAGGAAAAATGGGCTATGAACTCACCTTAGCTACAAGGTAAGTGAATCATTGTACTCAGAAGCTGAGTAGAAACAGAGGTTGTAAGGCGATCACCGACGATATGGATGCCCGAGAAAAACACGAAAGCCGCAACCTATCAAAATAAGGTGCGCGTCAAGACTCGAACTCAAATATCGATATCTACCAAGTATAATATGACTTAAGTATTTTCAAAGTACTCATACATCAAAACTAGTGACACGAAACACGTGAATCCATACTAACCCATTTATCCAACAATACTCGTTTAAACACTTGCACTCTTGAAATGGACCCGTCATAAGACGCCAAGTCAACGCAAGTCAAACTATCCCTTTACCTTACTCGGACCAGTAGCTAAGTCATTTATATAATGACTAAACACTTGAGTAAGTCACCATGTCCAATAGTGAATACTCAAACTCACGCCACACGAGCATTGAATTATGTGTCCAAAATACAAATCAGCAAGTACACTTCAAATGTACACACCGATCTACCATATCTAGACTTGTCCGATTTCGATGAAACTTTGTGTCAAGGTCACTTATAACCTGTATAAGACCCTGCCAAAATTTGAGCCAAAGTACATACTTTAAAACCCATCAGCTCGACACTTTACTCGACTCTAAAATTTGAGGCAGAATGTGTACTCATTTTGTAAAACCATTGACACCACTTTAAAAGTAATATCTTGACATTTCGCCTTTTAAACCCACTACTAGACTGATGTGATCGTGATTGTATATGTGACAATTAAGATACGTTATAGGGTAAATTAGAAAATTACCTTTAGGAAAAAGTAATAGACTGAAATTACCAAAGACGGATTCAATTAAACACGTTGGTGAACCAAGTTCGTTGTACACAAAGATCTTATGAATTTGAGACGTTTTGTATCGATCTGGACAATTGATTCGAATTGGTTTCGGTTTTTAACTAAATTAATTCTACCAAATTTTAACCTAAAGTGCATGAATCGTAAACCCAAAATTATTAATCTAAAAATTACTATTTAAAAATTAAAGCTATTTTAAAATTTAAACTATTTAAATAAAATAAAATAAAAAACTTATCTATTTAAATAAAATTACTTTTACACTATTTTAAAAGTCTAATAAAAATTATTTTACTTCTAAAAATTAATCAAATTTAATTTATTTAAAAACTAACTTTATTAAAATCTAATTATTTAAAAACTAATTAAATTTCTAAAATAAAACATTTTTTATTTTGCTTTTATTGATTTATTATCTATCTTTATAAAATTAAATTTGTAAAACTAATTAAAAGTATGTAATTAACTTTAGTTAAAAAAAAACTGTCAGAAGCAAACTGACTATATTAAATCAATAAACTGTAGTAAAACACAAAAAGCTATCTAGAACACTTGGTAAAGCGTATGGCCCATGACCAGGAGGTCATGGGTTCGAATCCCTTTGGGGATATTTTTGGTGAATTATTTCTTTTTGGACGAAAAATGAAAAGATGAGAGTCACAGGAGTGACTTTGTGAATATAATTACTTTGGAAACTGATAGGACTCAGTTTTGAGTTATAACAGACCAAATGAATCTGTTAATATCTTAAACTCAGCAAAATAACAAATGCAGCAATTCAACAAATATCAACAAAAAATTATATAACAACAAATCTAAAATACCACAACAGCTCAAACAATCTAATCAAACCAGATAGCTAATCCTTCAGTCTAAAAAAAACAGTAACTGCTAAACTTATATAAGCAGACTATTATTGAACCAATTAATCAAACCAAATAAATCATATACTCAGTTCAATCATGTGATCAGTTGCTTAATTTGGAGCCAAATCCTTAAGCATGCATGCATGTTGGACATTTCCATCGTACTATTGTTTAAATGAAGATCCCATCGCAGTATTGTAATATTTGATTCCATCGTACCCATGATCGCAATGTTTGATTCCATCGCACCCAAGGATCGCACTACCAGATCGTACCCACAGATCGCACTCTATGATCGTACCCACGATCGCAACAAGTGACCGTGGTGTGGATTAAGAAGTGTGATCGTAGTGACGATCGTACTGGGTGATCGCAGCAATGGATCACAAGTAGAAACCCTCGGGGTTTATGCGATCACACTTACTGGATTGTACTGGTAAAACCCTTAAGCATTACGATGGCATACAATAAGCAAATAAGAAAATACCAAATAAGCACTTATCTAAAAACTTAACCAAATCAAATTGAGAAAAAGCTAATAGACCAAAATTTAAAAACTTTTAAAAATACTAAATAATAAAAATATTTAAAAACAACTTTTTATAAAAATTAACTAAAAAGCACTTAATCAAAAATAAGAAAATTAACACAATAAGCACTAAAACACTTTAAGCTATAAAAATCAAACATTAAAAGATCAATGAGCATAAATTTGAAAACTTTTAAATTACGAAATAAGCAAACTTTAAAAAGACTAAACTTTTTAAAAAACTAAAGAGTAAATAAGCTAAATACAAAATAAGCCAATAAGATTGTCAAACTTATAGCTTAATTCGTATAAAAGCTTAGATGGAAACAAAAAGATGAACTTTTTAATCAAACATCAAAATTAAGCAAAAAGTATAAAACTTTCGGATTAAAGATAAGCAAAAGATCAAGAAATGTAGAATGAGAAAGATTGTAAAAAGCTTGAAATAAGATTAAGATTAAAGATTCAAAAGTACAAGATTAAAGATTAAAACATGAAAGAAAAACTAGAGAGAGAAAGTGAAAAAACTAGAGAGAGAAAATTACCTACTCCTAAACTAATCTAACTACTCCTAAAATGACTAACACCCTTTCATGTGGTGAAATGAAGGGTATTTATAGGAAAGGAGGGGATGCTTGTGTTGCTCTTTTCTTTCTTTTTTTCTTCACGTCTTTTCGTCTTTTAAGTTCTTCGACTTTTTCGACTTTGTCTCGGGATTAATTTAAACTCGTCTTATAATTTCTTCATTTAGTAGACTTGAGTTCTTCGGCTTAATTAAACTTCCGTCTTTAGACTTGTTCTTCGATAAATCTTCAGAATAGGCCTTGGACTTCCGTTCTTTTTGCACTCTTGATCTTTTGACTTCGTCTTTTGTCTTTTTCTTCGATAAAAGCCCGTGAAAGCCCGTGTTTTCTTCCTTTTTCATCTTTTGGTCTTAAAACACAATAAAAACACAAACCACGCATAATTCTGACATTCATGACATAAAATACACGTTTTGGCTTGGTTATTATTATAATTAAGTGGTAAAAGGATAAGTGTTTTCACACTTATTAAATCCCCTACACTTGACCATTGCAATTCCCTCATGCAATGCATTAATTTTAAAGCACGGTTTACTTTTTCCATCACAATCAATCCACATTGGCCTTTATTAAAGAGACAAAATATTTAAAGGAAGAAAACAAGTAAAAAGATCAAAAACTTACCTTAGGGTTTTGGAATGTCATGAATGATTATCACCCTCAAGTTTCACGTTCCCCATACCAAGCTTAAAAACGAGATCATTGTTATTATAAGTTTGCAAACTAACACAAATTCATGTGGCCCAATTATTCACTTAGACTCCCTTATTCCTAGGTGTATCTCTTATATTTTATTTTTGTCTTGAATGATCACGAGGATGCATTGTTGACTTATTCCGATAGTTATTTAGGCTGAAAATAAAGTGGGACGATTTAATCAATAGTTAGCTAAAGGACAAAATCTTTTAAAACTGCTTCTCGGGACCTCTTAAAATTCATATCTTGGCATAACTCGCTCCACGATTTGAGACCTTTCTCGGACCGATGTTTGGCAGCGACTTCATACTTCGAATCTTTGAGAGACGTTCTTGAAATTATGGTCTTCTCTTCACAATAGGAATTTCTTCACCTGAACTTTTTGAGAGATTCTTCGTATTTGGACCACGACTTCTTCATTTTTCTCCAATCTTTATTTTGGACTTTGATATACAACGATCCACCTCCTTTTAGGACTTGGATCTATTTATCCTCATACCTTGTTAGGGCCTTTTTGGATGGACTTCTCCATGATCTTTAGGGGAGTATTTTCTTTTCGTCGTGTGTCTCGATCCTTCATATTGATTTTCGATAAATGATTCTTCACATCACTTTTGGATCTTTAGCAACAAAATGTAGCCCTCATGCCTTGTTAGGGCCTTTTCGGACTCGCCAATCTTCGCATCCCGCTTCAATAAGTTATGCCTTGGCTATGAACTCTAATTAATACCGAGCAACTTTTAAACGATCTTGTGCTAGAAGCTAAGTAACTTTTCAAATCGTACAACCTTATTTATTGCAGATAAATTTATTAGCAAGCGATGGGAGAAAAAGCTTATAATCAACTCACATAAATTCACGAAAGAATACCAAACTTATAATTGAATCTATCATCTCTCGTTCTCCACAATTTAAAATCTCAAGGAATGAGACTCGTGGATGCTTAGCCAATTAAATCAAAGTTTTGGGTTTTCGAGTCATCTATAGGATCTTGCAAACTCTTAGACTTTTTCAAGTTTAGAATTCGCATTTTAAAGTTCCCTTGATAAACAACTCTCTAGGATCAATTATAGGAACTTGCGAAAAGTTCTTGTTCTTAACCCGTGAGAGTTAAGACTTTCGCGTTTTAAAGCTCCCTATATAAAAGCCTAGCAAAACTTGACTTAAACACGTTAAGGATACTAGCTAGAGTAAACTTAGATAAGTAAACTCGGGTTGAGTCAAAATATTCACGACTTTGAAAAATTTAAAACCACTTTATTGAAAATTTATTCTAGTAAAGAAAGTAAATAACGTTAACAAAGGAAAAAATACTAGGCAAAAATAGATCAAAAATTTTGAAAAATGTTGAAAAATCAATTTTCCGGTTAAAATGAGGACAAATGCAAGGAAAAGACCACTTAACTTTGATAGAAGTCCCCCCTACACTTAATATAAACATTGTCCTTAATGTTTAAGCATGTGGGAGTAAACTCCCTACACTTAGGACATTGTGCACTTTGTTTAAATCTTGCTAAGGAAAGGACAACTAAAGTGATTCCTATTTTAATATTGAATAAATATAAAATAAAGAATCAAAAGAGTATAGGATAGAACCGAGAAGACGGGTACACAGAATCACGGGCCGTCAAAAGTCATCAAGAATGGATCTTTGAAAGCTCGAATCCCTGCACATGATAAAAAAGAAGACAACAAACACATACAAGGGTCTCCCCCTACACTTATTATAATTACAGATAAAGATAGATAGATAATTGGGTTGCCTCCCAAAAACGCTTGTTTTTGTTAGCCGAGTCACGAGCCTGACTCGTCCCCGAATTAAATGGTCTATGGGGAAGCCTCGAATGTAATACCAGGATCAAAGACCTTGTCCTCGTTCCCGGAGGACATTAATAAGGGAGAGGCCGGAGGATAAGTATTGAATGGTAGGAAAGTCTGCTCGATATAAGAAAAGTAAGTGAAGTCTAGATTGACGGGAGGTGGGGTGGGTAAAGTAAGCAAATTGTCATTCCCCAAAGACAATTGATGCTCAGAAAGCGACAAAGCCGTAAGGTTATCAATCATAAAATGGTCAATGTCACCTCCCGGGTCAAAGCACTCATCCTCATGAACGTTAATCTCTTCGATTTCTTCATCATCGATACGGGCGTCAAACCAAGGTTTGTCGTTCCCCTCATTGAGGATTTTAGAAACTCGCTCGAAAAGATCACGATCAAGTACGAGTCTATCATTCATTTGTGGGGATTGTTGATAAGTTAAATCCACACGAATGTGGTAAACGTAATTCTCATTTGAGGAGTGTTGATTAAGTAACTCCTCGAGAATTGGATGATTGGTCAAGTGAGTTGGTTCGTCATTATTAAGAAAAATAAGACGTTCCAACTCATCAAGTTCGGCCTCGACGTTGGAAAAATCGACCTCACTTGTAGGAAGAAGTGGAGGTAAATGAGCTAGCTCTCGTTCGATAATTTCCGCAATCTCGGGCTCGAATTGGAAATCATTATTAAAAGCGACCTCGTCCTTAAGCTCAGCAAAAGTAGGGACATCACAAACCTCCTCAAATAATTTGTCGAGACCAAATTCACTAATCTCACTCAATGTATCACAATCCTTAGACGTATTAGGGATATCGAGAGAATGAGGTACAATATCACTAGGAAATTGAGCAACAAGATCATTCCAAGAAATAGTAGGCTCATCATCATCATCATCATAATAGTATGGATACACAGGAGGAGGAGTATAAGTCTCGATATTCGATATTTGCTCTTATCGTTGATCCTCTTGACATTTTTCGATGATCTTGTTGCAAGCTTCTTGAACTTTTTGAAAGTTGTCCAAAAGAGTGGCAATTTGCTCAGGAGGAAATGCAAAAGAGGGTTGATGATCGAGGAAGTGTTGTGGGGGCTCAAAATTATGAAAACCTGAATTATAGCATGGGTGTGGCTCATAGTAATTCATCAGTTGAGAAAAATTAGAACACGGATTTGGTTCATAATAATCCATTGGTGAAGAAAACTGAGGACACGGATTTTGCTCATAATAATTCATTGGCTGACAATAAGAATAGTGAGGGCCCCCACAATTTTGGAAACATGGGTATGGAGAAAAACCCGGTGCTTCTTGTAGATAGCTATTACCATTGTCATAATTGTAACCCAGTTCTTGCTCGCCATGAGGCAGGTATCGATTTGGACACGAAACATGCCAATGAGAATCGCTTCGACAATATATGCAAGAGGGAATAGGAGGTGGATTAGAAAAGGACGAATTAGTCGAGTTGCACGATGGACAAAGTCCCAGTTGTGAATCGATTGAAATATGAGGAAGGTCTTTTCCGCATTGCTCGCATGAACACCATTGACATGATTCGCACCCATATAATCGTCTCCCACACCCTACGCAATGGACATAAGAATCCATGAAGAACAATAGATAAGCAAGAATATTATTTTTGGTGCAAAACTTTCGAAAAAAAAATTCTTTTTATGATTTTTCAAATGTTTTTTGAAATTTTTTATTTTTATGGATTTTTGAAAATTTTTGACACGAAAAATAACGTTCACGAGTGAACGGATCCCAAAATCCAACGCGTCTCTCACAAAAAACCGTTAATCTTCACGAAAAGAGCCGACAGCGGCGCCATTTGAAATTGAGTTTTTGCTAGGTTAAAAAGTTCGTTTTCTCGGTGTCTTAACGAATTGATTTCCGGTTCAAAGTGTGACTCAGTCATTTTTGGTTAAGAAAAAAGGAAGTTGCTTATCTATAACTAATTAAAAAGTAAATGCGAAAAGTATTTAAAAACAAACTAAAGACAAGTACAAATAATAAAAGTAAAACAAGGTGAATATTAAAAACTAAAAATTAAAACGATATTAAAACGAATATTAAAACAAATAATAAAATGAAATTTAAAGCGAAACAATTAATAAAAATAAAACTAAAAGACGAAATTAACTATCGACTCGAAAATAAAGTTTACTAAATGAGAAAGGAGAGAATAAAACTAAAATGGTACTTTAAAGCTAAACGAGGCAAAACCTAAAGCTGGTACTAAGTAGAAGATAAAACTTAAACTTTACGAAAAAATATTAATACTAAAAATCGATGAAAAATTCAACTAAAAATACGTAACTTTCAGAAATAAATTCGGAAGAACTTTCAGACAAAACTAAACAATTACGGAACAATACTATTAAATAAACAAGCTAGCAGACTAGCTGCTAGAAGCTAGCAAGCTAGCTGCTTAATTTGGCGCCAAATCCTTAAGCATGCGTGCATGCATGTTGGACATTTCCATCGTACTATTGTTTAAATGAAGATTCCATCGCAGGATTGTAATATTTGATTCCATCGTACCCATGATCGCAATGTTTGATTCCATCGCACCCAAGGATCGCACTACCAGATCGTACCCACGGATCGCACTCTATGATCGTACCCACAATCGCAACAAGTGATCGTGGTGTGGATTAAGAAGTGTGATCGTAGTGACGATCGTACTGGGTGATCGCAGCAATGGATCGCAAGTAGAAACCCTCGGGGTTTATGCGATCACACTTACTGGATCCTACTGGTAAAACCCTTAAGCATTACGATGGAATACAATAAGCAAATAAGCAAATACCAAATAAACACTTATCTAAAAACTTAACCAAATCAAATTTGAGAAAAAGCTAATAGACAAAAATTTAAAAACTTTTAAAAATACTAAATAATAAAAAGTATTTAAAAACAACTTTTTATAAAAATTAACTAAAAAGCACTTAATCAAAAATAAGAAAATTAACACAGTAAGCACTAAAACACTTTAAGCTATAAAAATCAAACATTAAAAGATCAATGAGCATAAATTTGAAAACTTTTAAATTACGAAATAAGCAAACTTTAAAAAGACTAAACTTTTTAAGAAAACTAAAGAGTAAATAAGCTAAATACAAAATAAGCCAATAAGATTGTCAAACTTATAGCTTAATTCGTATAAAAGCTTAGATGGAAACAAAAAGATGAACTTTTTAATCAAATATCAAAATTAAGCAAAAAGTATAAAACTTTTGGATTAAAGATAAGCAAAAGATCAAGAAATGTAGAATGAGAAAGATTGTAAAAAACTTGAAATAAGATTAAGATTAAAGATTCAAAAGTACAAGATTAAAGATTAAAGATTAAAACTTGAAAGAAAAACTAGAGAGAGAAAGTGAAAAAACTAGAGAGAGAAAATTACCTACTCCTAAACTAATCTAACTACTTCTAAAATGACTAACACCCTTTCATGTGGTGAAATGAAGGGTATTTATAGGAAAGGAGGGGATGCTTGTGTTGCTCTTTTCTTTCTTTCTTAATTCACGTCTTTTCGTCTTTTAAGTTCTTCGACTTTTTCGACTTTGTCTCGGGATTAATTTAAACTCCTCTTATAATTTCTTCATTTATTAGACTTGAGTTCTTCGGCTTAATTAAACTTCCTTCTTTAGACTTGTTCTTCGATAAATCTTCAGAATAGGCCTTGGACTTCCGTTCTTTTTTCACTCTTGATCTTTTGACTTCGTCTTTTGTCTTTTTCTTCGATAAAAGCCCGTGAAAGCCCGTGTTTTCTTCCTTTTTCATCTTTTGGTCCTAAAACACAATAAAAACACAAACCACGCATAATTCCGACATTTACGACATAAAATACACGTTTTGGCTTGGTTATTATTATAATTAAGTGGTAAAAGGATAAGTGTTTTCACACTTATTAATTACCCAAGTACTCAACAGTCTAACAAACTTCTCATAAGATTTTCAAAACATGCCTCCAAAATGAGCAGACACATCATATTTCAGTAGCACTCAGTATGAAATAAAAAGCAGATTCAATAACGACATAACTTGAAAGAAAATAATCATAAACAATAACATCCAAAATCATATAAGCAGATTAAATCATAAATCATAACAAATTCAAATTATATGCATGAAAATATTATCAACTTAAAAATAAAGAGAATAAGACCTTTTTGGAGAGAACCATTGAGTAGAAGTCGCGCGCTGAGCGGACTTATGAACCTAGTTGAGACCACCATACACCGTAACTCGAACCATCATCATCAGCACCATACGAAGCACTTACCATCATTTGAACAGATTTTATAAACTTTCAGTGGGAAAGTTTATCCCCAAATTAATTCTTTTAATATTCAAATTAAACTATTAACTAAAGCTTAAACATATATCTTTATCATTATTATATCAAACTAGAATGGAGAATGAAATTCATAATATTCAACTTAAACAGAAAATGAATGACAAATTAAATCAACACAAATCACTTTTTATTAATAATAAAGACCCGAGTACAATATTTGAAGAAAGAAATTACACGTTTAATCCTACACCTAATTTAACATAATAACTTTAAAGAAATAAAATGGGATGCCTTCTACTGAAAATACCGAGGGTATTTATAGGAGAACCCAAGGGCTTGGGTTGATGAGTTTGTTGAGCAGCATATTCCATCTGAGCCGTTGATGAAGCATCTTCTTATTCTCTCTCTTCTTTGTTTTGATCTGAGGCTCAGATGAGCCAACTAGCACACGGATCACCAACGTGGCATCCGAGTGTGCTAGTTGTGGTAGTTTGGTGATGAGGTGTCTCCTTATTATTGGAGAATTGGGGAAAATTTGCTGTCACAACCAATCATAGTAGGAAAGAGAAGCCACGTCACAGATGCTTTCCACCTTCAATCTTCCGAAAAAGTGGGGGATTAATTTACAACTCATGTGAATCACACGAATTAATCAAAACCCCTAATTTTTATTGATCAATTTATTTAATTAGGGTTGATTAGGGTTTGGGAATGGAAAAGATGCGTCTGGTTTTGGGGAGATGAGGGAGATGAGGTATTGCATTGAGATTAACGAAAAGGTGAGATAAAAACGTGTGGGTAAATGTGTGTTGATTGGAAAAGTTATAAACGTCTTTTATTATTGATCACATGGGCTTTATTTCCATTTCTTGTCTTTGTGCAATTGGGCTTTAACATGGAAAGTTATACTTCTCAATTCGTTTATGGGCTTTGAAAAATGTTGACCCAATTAACTTCCATCCGTTTATAAATGCAAAATGGGCCATAAATGGGCTTTCAACTTCCAAAGATAATAAACTTGATCTCAATATTGGGCTTTCGGGCCCAATTCTAAAATGTGGGACCCACTTGCCCTTTAAACACCATAAATGATGAAATCCGCTAAAAACGAGCTCATTATTGGCTTTGTTGATCTTTTCATCAATCTCGTGTTGTTTTCGCCGGTTTTCGTGAACTTGGTACCTACACACATCAAACAACAAAACAATGCATATACAAGGCATATTTAAACATTTATTGCATTTATTCATTGATTTTATGATATAAATGATATGAGTAAAATCACTCATATCAAACTCCCCCTTGCTAAGCAATTGCCGTGTCCTCACGCAATGATAAAATAAAACACTTACTACACTTTTATTTGACTTTTGAAAATTTATTTTGTAAAGACATAATGTATTGCTTTCATTATTGAAAAATAACTTTTAGGATCATAAAACTCAAATAGATTCATCGTCCCCGACTTTTCACTTTTCCATGCCAAGTGTAAAAACAAGATCATTGTCAATCATAAACCCCAAAAATAATCCAACTCATACAAGTAATTTGTGTTAAACTCAATCTCCTATTATTCCTAATTGTATCTCTAGATTTTATTTTCATTCACCCAAAGGCTCATTTGACTTTATTAGATAATTATTAGTCCAAAAATGAAGGCAAGAACGGTGTAAACTCAACACTCAAAACCTAACCTCGACTTCAAAAATCGTTGTCACTAAAGAAAGCCCACATCAAGGATAACTTAACACGATTTGAGGGATAAATCCCGGACCCGAAATGTGGCTAATAGGACTACTTAAAAGCAACAGTAAAACCTCCAAAGTCAATTATGACTTTATTAATGGAGTTAGCAACAATCACATCATAACACCTTGAGGCTCTTTAAGATGCAATTGTGCTCCTTATTTAAAATCCACACCCGAAGGCTCCTTGGACAAAAATAAGGGAATTGACATTCACCATCCCACCTTATGGCTCATGATGATGAAGCAATTTTAATTCAACACGTCCCCTCGCCATACACCCTAAGGCTCTAATGACAAGGTTAGTGCTACATGACTCCCACCCGAAGTCTCCTAGAGAACATGTTTTTATTTATTCTTCTTTATTAATATGATATATATAGTAAGCCAAATTTCCGCAATCCCATGATCAAAAGTCCATGACGCTGACACCCTTAATGTGTACTCACTTTAATTACTAGGGAAGAAAAAGAAGGAGTTACGAGTTAAGATATCAAGCCTAAACCGCTAAAAACTTCATTTATTAAGCAATTATTTATCAAGCGTGAAAAATAAATACGAGGAGATTAAATCAAACACAAAAATACTTACACAAAGAAGAGTTAATTTTAGAAACTTATGATTGAACTCTATCATCTCTTGTTCTCCATATTGTAAAATTCCAAAAATGTGAAATCAATGGATACTTAGCCTATTAAATCAAAGATTTGGGTTTTCAAGTCATCTACAGGATCTTGCATCTTCTTATACTTTTCAAGTTTTAGACTTTGCGTTTTAAAGTTCCCTTGATAAACGACTTTTTAGGATCAATTATAGGAACTTGTGAAAAGTTCTTGTTCTTAACCCGTATGAATTAAGACTTTCGCGTTTTAAAGCTCCCTATATAAAAGCCTAGCAAAATTTGATTTAAACACGTTAAGGAAAAGCTAAGGTAAATACCGAGTCGAGTAAAAAACTATTCTTATTTTCACCAACGGAAAGCCTACATTTGTGTCAAAAGCACTTATTCCCTTTATTAAAACTTAAAAATAACACTAAAAATTTTAAATTTTTATGAAAAACGAGAAAAACGATTATGTTTAGACACGACAAAAGCAATAGCAAGCGATTATATCGATTGACTCCTCCATGCTAAAACCAAACATTGTCCTCAATGTTTCTTGGCTCAAGAGTAACACCCCCTTGCTAAAACACGAAGAGTCTAATGCAAAATCCTAACATGGAAAGAGCACGCAAATCTATAAGCCGTTTATTAATTATGCCTCAAGATAAAACGCTAGTCGATAACAATCAAAGGATAGAGAGTATGCCCCTTTTGGCATTCAAAGAATGGAAGATCAAGTGGACCGGCAAAAACCGAACACGAGAGTCTTCAAATATTAGGGTCATACCTAAGATTCACAACAAAACACGAGCAAGAGCTTGAAAGATCAAGCCTTATTAGTGTTAGAAAATAGAAAGAAGATAGAATGTATGGGACTCCCCCACAAGGCACCTCGTTTTTGTTAACCGAGTCATGAGCTCGACTCGATCCCCGCATTCATTGGTCCTTAGGGAAAGTGGTGAAAACCGGCATAATGGAATAAAATTCATAATAAAGCACGATGCTGGAGTCAAAGATTACATCCTCGTTGTCGGATGACAAACGAAAGGATAAAACTCCAACACAAACCTCTAAAAAGAGATAGAAGTCACAAAATCACGAAATGGATGTAGCATGCTCCCCGAGATAAACTCGCACCAAGATGATCGAAAAATCTTTCAAT
The DNA here is from genome assembly GCA_025667525.1 of Glebionis coronaria. NCBI lineage: Eukaryota > Viridiplantae > Streptophyta > Magnoliopsida > Asterales > Asteraceae > Glebionis > Glebionis coronaria. Next base: position 395,651 of record JANFOE010000374.1, on the reverse strand, counting down.
TATTGCATCGGTGAAAGGCCGAGATTTCCCTAAATCAACGATTCCGGGGTCGAATACCTCGTCCTCGGGAGAGAAAGGAATAGACAACACGGTGTCGTCCCCCCATGCTAATCCAACATCATAGAAAGCACATGGTAAAGGTGGTATAAAGGTCTCAACACTAGTGGTATCAACTTGCATGACTTTGTTGACCTTATCACTCTTATGAATGTGAACAAAGGGGTCATGGTACTCAAAATGAGTCGCATGAAAAACCCGCACATTAAGATCAAAGCGAGTGGGAAGGATAATTGGAGAAAAGGTAATTTCTCCCTCCGGGTCAACATTATCATCATCATAAATCGGGTGATCAAACCAAAAATTTCATCACAATCATTAGACTCTTCCTCAAATTCCGAAGGAGTGTCTATGGAAAGTAACTTATCAAACTCCTTAATGAAGAGCTCATCATCACAAAGGTTGTGAGATGTAGGAGGTATGATTCTCTCAAAATCCTCTTGAAACAATGGATTATTGTTCATTGAAGCTTCAAAGAGAGGATTTGAGCAAGTCACTAAAGTGTCATCAATCTTGTCATCACACTCGGATACAAGATCATCATTCTCATTAGAAGGAAATTCATCGGAGAATTCATCGAGAATGGTAGGTAAAACATGAGAATCACACTCGATTTCGAGATCAGAAACGTCTTCACTTCCCCGTGGAAGTGGATCAATGATAGCAAAAAGTTCATCGACGAACTTATCGCATGAATAGTCACTAACCTCACTCGGTGTGAAGTTAGGAATAAAAGGCTCTTCAAATGAAGATTGTGCCTTAGGAACATCAATTTGGTCCTTTGAAGAGAATGAAAATGAGTCCATTTTCAAAGATTGTTCAATTAAAGCAATATCACTCTCGGGATCAAAATTCTCACTATCAAACTCACTAGCATCAAATGGTGCACTTAGGTATTCATCAATTTGTTTTTCAATCTTAGAACTATCATCCTCGTGTGGAGTGAGTGGAGATGAGGTAAGATTACAACATGATTCAACAAAGCAAGCATCTTCCTTTAACTTAAAATTTTCTTCATCACAAAATGAGGTTTCCAAAATTGGAAAAACACCTTTGTCAAAGAGAGATTTCTTATTACTTTCAATAGTCTCAACAAGTTTCACACTTTCCACTTTCTTAGAAACAAATCTTGGAATCTTTTCCGGTTTAAAAAAATACTTTTATCCCCATAAAACAATTTAATCTCCTCTTTCCTCATATCAACTTGAACATGAGCCGTGCACAAAAATGGTCGTCCTAAAATGATAGGCACACGAGGATTGGTCTCATAATCTACTATAGCAAAATCGGCTAGGTACAAAAACTTTCCCACTTTAAGGATGACATTTTCCGCTATACCAACCAGACGGGTGGTGGTACCATTAGCAAGCTCAATGATCATTCGAGTGGTACTAAGTGGTGCATAGTCAATAGTTTTCTAAATGGCTAGGGGCATTAAGTTAATGCTAGCTCCTAGATCGGCTAGAGCTTTGTATTCCCCAAACTCATTAAAAACACAAGGTATCAAGAATTGACCCAGATCATTATGTTTCTTAGGAATGAAATCAAAGAAATCCGAGGTACTAATCACATTTAAAGTAGCCTTGGTGACTTTAAGAAAAGTTTCTTTAGGTGGAACATAAAGCTCAATCTTTCTTTCTAAATTATCATAAGCGGTGATAGCCTTAAGCTCTCCCCTCGGGTTAGGAATGATTTTACTAGGTAAGCAACCCGAAGAAGAGGATGGTTTGGACATAAAAGATTCAAACATCGAAAGCAATTTGTTTTGATTTTGTTCCATACTTTGTTGTAAACGATTTTGACTTTGCTCTAATCTTTGTTCAATTCTTTGATGGTTAAGCTCAATCTTATTATTTTTCCCCTTGATCTTATTTTGAAACTCATTTTTCAAAGTTTCCATTTGTCCTTGAATGTTATGTTGAAAAGCTTTCAAATTTGCCTCATTCGTTTTAATGTAGCTCGACAAATCATTTAGATTATTGCTTTGAAAACCTTGATTGTTTTGATTAGCATTAAACCCATTTCCTTTATTGAAATTCCCTTGGTTACCACGGTTAAAATTATTCCCATTATTTCCATTGTTGTACCTATTTTGAACCGGTGGAAAACCCGGTGGAGCAACATGATTTTGACGAGGAACTTGACCGTTGGAGCAATAAGTTCCCGTCGCGGCAAAAGCACTAGCTTGATCAAACCCCATGGTTGAACAAGCATAATTAGGATGTGCTCCACCACATGATACACAAAAACTCTCAACCATATTAATCGATCCATGAGGATTCTTTCTAAGCTCATTCAAAAGCATGTCAATCTTAGAGTCCAATCTAGCAATCTCGGTATTAGATGAATTCACATTGGAAACAACCGGCGTGTTTCGTGAATATTGCATTCTAGACTTATTCTCAATTATACCCCACGCGTCTCTAGGAGTTTTTCTTAAAAGATTACCACCCGCGGCGGCATTTAAAGAATCTTGTTCAATCATATTAAGCCCATTATAAAAAGTATTTATTTGATGCAATTCCAAAAAACCGTGGTGTGGACATTGTCTTAACAAATCTTTAAACCTTTCCCAAGCAACCCCAACGATTCATGCACTTTTTGTTCAAATCTAGTGATATCGTTCTTAAAGTGTGTTGTCTTAGATGGTGGAAAGAAATAATCCATAAACTTAATCACTAAATCATCCCATGTCAAAATCGAACCCGGTGGTTCTTTTTCATACCAAATCTTCGAGTTACCCTCGAGCGATTACGGAAAAAGCATGAGCTTAATCGCGTCATTCGGCACATCTCTAAACTTGAGAGTCGAGGTAATTCGAAGAAAATTCCGAATGTGAGAGTGCGGGTTATCGGTCTCATTGCCACGAAATTGGTCGGCACGAATGAGCGATAAAAGACCCGTCTTAATCTCAAAATGATCCGCCAAAATAGCTGGCACAACGATTGCTTCCCCATACCCTTCGGTGGGTGCACAGAGCAATTCCTCCATTGTTTGGTTATCGGCCATCTCTACAACAATAGGTGGAAGATCGGGTTCAACTATTCGTTGTTGACGATTTCTATTTCTACGAGGAATATTTTCAAGCCTATTGTAATCAATCGAAAGTCGAGAAGATCGTAATTGCATAAACTAAAGTGACGAGAATTTTAGAGGATTAAAGAAAAGAAATTAGACAAGAAGAAGATTATTTTTGGTATTTTTATTTGGTATTGCTCAATCAAAAATGATCGATAAAAAACAAGGAATAAGGATAACTACTATAGAACTAAATTACCCTCGGTCAACTTTGAAACGATAGGTGAAAACCTAAACGTCTCGAGGTTCAATAAGTAAACTACAAAAATAAGATATAATACTACTTGAGTTGACAAACCAATAATCGGTCGTCCCTCTCAATATACGCACAAGCAAGCGGGGAAACGAGGTGACACAAAGCACTTAAAAACCTTTTTCCTTAGACGGCCTTTTATAGCACGTCGCCTTATACCCACCTTATAGTTTGTATAAATCGAGTTCAAACTTTTTATTAGTATTTATCTATTTTGCCTTTTTTTCGTTTTGGATTCGAATACAATAGCTAGGTGATGAAATCCCAACTAAGGTCTTATTTGGAAAGTAGGTATTTTTATTGTTCTACGTAATACAATATAGTAATCACAAAAAAAAGAAAAACGATACATACTATATTAATAGAAAAATAACAAAACTTTCCGAGGACGGAAAAGGTCTTCAAATCAACGATCAACAAAAACGAATCGTACACAAGATCCCCGGCAGCGGCGCCAAAATTTTTGATGTGATCGTGATTGTATATGTGATAATTAAGATACTTTATAGGGTAAATTAGAAAATTACCTTTAGGAAAAAGTAATAGACTAAAATTACCAAAGACGGATTCAATTAAACACGTTGGTGAACCAAGTTCGTTGTACACGAAGATCTTATGAATTTGAGACGTTTTGTATCGATTTGGACAATTGATTCGAATTGGTTTCGGTTTTTAACTAAATTAATTCTACCAATTTTTAACCTAAAGTGCATGAATCGTAAACCCAAAATTATTAATCTAAAAATTACTATTTAAAAATTAAAGCTATTTTAAAATTTAGACTATTTAAATAAAATCAAATAAAAAACTTATCTATTTAAATAAAATTATCAAAATTTTTGATGTGATCGTGATGGTATATGTATTAATTGAGATACGTTATAGGGTAAACTTAGAAAATTACCTTTAGGAAGAAGTAATAGACTAAGATTTACCAAAGACGAATTCAATTAAACACGTTGATGATCCAGGTTCGTTGTACACGAGGATCTTGTGAATTTGAGACGTTTTGTTTTGATTTGGACAATCGATTTGAATGTGTTTCGGTTTTTAACTAAATTAATTCTACCAATTTTTAACCTAAAGTGCATGAATCGTAAACCTAAAATTTATTTAAAGGACAAATTATTTAAAACTATTTAAAAACCTATTAAAAACTTATCTATTTAATTAAAATTACTTTTCCACTATTTTAAAATCTATTTAGACTAACTTAAAAATTATTTTTAATCTTAAATTTAATTAAATCTATTAAAAAGTAAATTTCATTTTATAAAACTATTTTTATTTAAAACTAATTAAATTTCTAAAATAAAACATTTTTTATTTTGCTTTTATTGATTTATTATCTATCTTTATAAAATTAAAAATTATTGATTCATTTTATAAAACTACAATAATCTAAATCTAAATTGACATTATAACTCTAGAAAGAAAAAGGGATGCCTTCTACTGAAAATACCGAGGGTATTTATAGGAGAACCCAAGGGCTTGGGTTGATGAGTTTGTTGAGCAGCATATTCCATCTGAGCCGTTGATGAAGCAGCTTCTTATTCTCTCTCTTTTTTGTTTTGATCTGAAGGCTGAGATGAGCCAACTAGCACACGGATCGCCAACGTGGCATCCGAGTGTGCTAGTTGTGCTAGTTTGGTGATGAGGTGTCTCCTTATTATTGGAGAATTGGGGAAAATTTTCTGTCACAACCATTCATAGTAGGAAAGAGAAGCCACGTCACAAATGCTTTCCACCTTCAATCTTCCCAAAAATTGGGGGATTAATTTACAACTCGTGTGAATCACACGAATTAATCAAAACCCCTAATTTTTATTGATCAATTTATTTAATTAGGGTTGATTAGGGTTTGGGAATGGAAAAGATGCGTCTGGTTTTGGGGAGATGAGGGAGATGAGGTATTGCATTGAGAGTAACGAAAAGGTGAGATAAAAACGTGTGGGTAAATATGTGTTAACTGGAAAAGTTATAAACGTCTTTTATTATTGATCACATGGGCTTTATTTCCATTTCTTGTCTTTGTGCAATTGGGCTTTACTTGGAAAGTTATATTTCTCAATTCGTTTATGGGCTTTGAAAAATGTTGACCCAATTAACTTCCATCCGTTTATAAATGCAAAATGGGCCATAAATGGGCTTTCAACTTCCAAAGATAATAAACTTGATCTCAATATTGGGCTTTTGGGCCCAATTCTCAAATGTGGGACCCACTTGCCTTTTAAACTCCATAAATGACGAAATCCGCTAAAAATGAGCTCATTATTGGCTTTGTTGATCTTTTCATCAATCTCGTGTTGTTTTCGCCAGTTTTCGTGAACTTGGTACCTACACACATCAAACAACAAAACAATACATATACAAGGCATATTTAAACATTTATTGCATTTATTCATCATTATTATGATATAAATGATATGAGTAAAATCACTCATATCATAGACTCACCATAATAAACTTTTAAAACCAGTAGTATCAATTATCTAACCATGCCTAAAGTCCTCGAGAGTCGACCCAAAATCAGCCATAATTTCGTATTGTGCCGATTTGCGTCTCCCGGTACATGAATACTAAAACTAGCATAACTTTTTATCCGTAATGAGTTAGAAGCTCTATCTTATATTAAAACGACCGTATCGAAAAACTCTACAACAAATTCAAATAATCTCAACCTATATCCAATCTTCAACCCACAAAATACAGCCCTTAACCCACTGATGTAATATACACTTTTAGAAATCATAACCTCTAAAATCACTCTACTATCATACCCATCAACCAAACACTCCTAAAACACTTGCATGTATATCAAAACAAAAATCAAAATCCAAAAATAAAACTCTTTATCATTAAAACATGGAGATCTTACCATGATCATCACATGCATAATGATCAAAATATTTTCCAACCATAAAATCATAAAAATCTTAAAACATGATGCATGTAGAAGATTTTGGTACCAAAAGAATCACAAGAATATTTTAGGAAGTGGTCTTTGATTAGAATTAAGAGATTCATGATAGAATTTTGATTATGGGGTGTTTTTGGTGGGTTGAAGTCACGACAAGGGGGAGGAGAGGGGAGAGAGTGGTGTTTGATTTTTATAAAAATTTGTTAGTATGTGTTTTTTTGAAGGAAAATTATATATATATGGTGTTAGGTGTATGGGTAAAACTTGCCAAGTGTGAAACTTTTGGACTTAAAAGCAATTTAATAGTTTAATGGATAGAAAATGACTATTAATAAATTTTGAAAATATTTACGAGGCTCGGATTTCGTAAAAATACTTTTCAAAAGTTAAAATGCATCAAAAGTATGATAATATGGTTTCCCGACACGACTTAACACGTAATTAAAACGAAATCGTCGAAAATATTAATTATCAAAACAATCGATAATAAAATGTAAAATTTTGGGCATCCGTCGGTAACATGATCACTAGCAATTCTCGTTATTCGTTGATTTAAGTAACTCTTTTTAATATGCAGGCGGGTGTTTTTAAATAAAAAACTTTTGATTTAAGTAAATATGAAAAAATAAAATAAAAATTTTATAATTTCAAATAAAGTATTATCAATGATCAATAAATACATATAAAGTGTAATTTATTAAAATTATCATGATCTCAGAATTTAAATAAGAATAAAAGAAAATGTAATACGTTTGAAAATTTAAAAAGAACGAATAAAAAATAAAATAATACAGGGAGGTACGGGTTCTTACATAAAAATATATTTTTTTAAATAATTTTCCACGGACGTGACTAGAACAACGCCGTGTTCCACGCCGTCGACCATGATGTAGTCACGTAGGCCAACACCGGGCAACGGTTATCCACGCCATGATCATTCCGAGCCCTCTAAAACCAAAAATGTTGCCCATGACGTGTTTTTTATACTTCATGATGATGTGGCATAATATAATTGGTTATCTATCTACAACTTAACATCACCATGACCAAATAGGCAAATACGGAAATACCTATATTTTTCCAGAGACTTCGTGATGACCCTCGTTATCTTCCAACCTCTCGAAACCTATAGGTCTTTCCACAACACCTATTTATACCCAATGATCCACACATTAACCACCAAGTTAAACTCAAAAGTATACAATCTGACAAATACATTCTCTTGATCGTTTGCCACTATTAGTTTCCAGTCACTAATATGACGATGTCGAAGCAACATATGATCATGCTATTGCTAACAACAATAGCATCGATGATAGTCTTGTTACCCACGAAAACCGAAGCTTTAATCCCATACAATAATAGACCTTTATGGGACATGATGATCCCATCCGAAGACCCATTTAAGATCCTTGAACAAAACCCATTCAATAATCTCGCTAAGAATCTAGAAACGGTAAACTTGGCACGTGCAGATTGGAAGGAGACTTCCATGCATCACGTGATATCTCTAGATGTCCCTGGTATGAAGAGACAAGACATAAAGATAGAAGTTGAAGACAACAGGGTTTTGAAAGTAAGCGGGGAGAAGAAGGCCGAGGAAGAAGCAGACGGAGATAAATGGCACAGGGCCGAAAGAACAAGTGGTAAGTTCTGGAGACAATTCAAGCTGCCTGCGAATGCGGATTTGGAGAACATAAAAGCGCACCTTGAAGACGGTGTTCTAAAAATCAAGATTCCGAAAATGGCTCATGAAAAGAAACAGTCTAAGGTTATTGATATTATGGAGCATGGGACTTCTGGTGAAGATATTAAAGCAACAAAGGCTTCTGCTTGAACTAGCTTTGTGTATTACATATGCATAATAATATCTACTTAATGTAAGTTTTGTGTTCGTTTTTATGGTACTATATACGATGGATGCTATGATTGTAATTTCATAGTGTTGTTAATGAATATGATTTTGATATAAGTGGTCTGCTTCTTCAAACTCCGTCCTTTATTGAGAAAGAAACTAACGAGCAATCTACCAAAATAAATCGCGGAGAGTAGAGATCGAGCGTATTATATACGGCATAGTCGATATCATTTCAAATGCTCAGTTGACCGGTTAATGGGTTATTTGAATACTGGTTTGAGTTCAAATCTAACTTTTGACTTACTAGATCAACAAAGACATGTTTAAAAAGAAATTCTAAAAACATGAGTTACCTTTTGAATTGATGTTACAACAATTTTCATACGAGTATTGAATTTGAAAAACACTTAAAACTAATACAAGTGTGGTTTGTTGATAGCAACCGAAATTTTTATCCCAAGATTATCTATGAATTTAACTAACTCTCCTGATTTTAACTGATGAGTTTATATGGTTCAATACTACACAGATAGAATTATATGAGAAAAAACACTTTAGTCCAAACTCTAAGCAAAGATCAATCGATCTTCCATATTAACATATCTAAAAAACCTAGCACAAGAGCAAATTAATAAGCCATGGGTGATGAGGTGGCTGATAAGATGGCTCCCGAATTGAAGATCTCTGCATAGTATGCATAGTTATTGCTGTGGTTGTGCTTCTTACAATAGCAGTAACAAGTATTATTGCATTATGCGAGTCTCCCCTTGATCAACCATCTAGACTACTCAATCAGGATATCGAAGCAGGAATCGGAGTTCTCAACAATGTGGAATCGGAGTTAATACAGGTGGACAGAGAGGCGTTACGTAATGGTGATCTTTCTAAAAACGCGAAAGAGCAACTGTATGAGACGTTTAACTGTGAGAATGAATATTGTGTGACCTAGAGGAATTTGAAGACAAGGAGATGATCCGAGTTCTGGTGCCCTCGTTTCATACACATTGTATTATGGAGTGGTTTTCTATTAGTCCAAGTTGCCCTATTTGTCGAAATTTATCCATTCTAGCTTGATCGAGATCGATATAACATCCTAGTTCTAACATCTTTTCTATACGTGGCATATTAGATTTCCGATCGTCATAGTTTTTTCTTATAATTTCGGTATCAATGAATCTAAAGCATGTAAGCGTCAATGAATGTGATTTTCGGTATGCTTTTGATTGGTTTTGGTATACACTTTTCGTGCTAGATTGGCGACTGCATGCAGTAGTAGGGGCAATTTCTATATATTCCAAAATCGTCATAGTTTTTCAGTTTTTGGAAGGTCGATAGGTCTTGTTGAAATAAATATATACTTAGAAAATGGTATAACATAAATTAAAAGCATGTTTTTAATTAAAACATATACTCTCTTCGTCTCATAATTATTGTTCATCTTTCTATTTTATGTTGTCTCAAAATTATTTTCCAATACTAAAAATAGATAGGAAACTTTTATAAATTACTATATTATTCTTGTTTGAAATTGTTATTACAAATTTTAAAAAAGAATTAATTAATTGGCTAATGGTAAAACTGTCATTATGTTATAAAGTAAGAGAGAGAAAGTTGTAATAAATGCAATTTTTTTAAACTGATTCTTGTCTGGTGATAATAATTTTAAGACGGGAGGATTATATATTACTAATGGAAAAGTTCAATCTACATTCAATTATTAGCATAAACCCAAACAATTAATTTTTGCATTCAACTTTTTTTTATCTAAAAACATACTTTCATTATTAAAAAAAATCAAATATCTCACAAACCGTTAATCATTATGTACAACGAAATATATCATCGTAACGAGAATTAAATCATACTTCTAACGAGGGGCACATGTATAAACTTTCTACGATTTGTTTTTGTTTGAGAAAATGATATATAATTCGTACATGGAATTCGTATATGGTTTTCTGAAATTATATATGAGTCTATGGAATTATATATGATTTTGAGAAATTATATATAATTCGCGATACGAATGAAGTATAATTTTTTCATATAAAAAAATTCGTCAAAAGTTTATACATATGCTCATTTATAAAAAGATGACTTAATTTTCGTTGAATTAGTTTATTTTTTGTCGCTTAACCATTTTGGTTTGTGATATATTTAATTGTTTAAAAATAAGTGAAAAATTGGTTGGAGTAAAGAAAGTGGAAAATGGGTTAAATTAAATATGATTGATTGGTTTGTTTTATGCCAGTTTAAACTCATCTCAACTCATATACTTATTCATACTTGAAGGTAGGGCTGAGCACGGCAGACCCAAAACCGACTTGGACCGGAAAATCGGATTGAATCGGACCGAACCAAATCAGATCGAACAATTTCGGTCCAGTCCTCGGTCTGAGCTATTGGACGAATTCGGTACTCGGTCCAGTCGGTCCGGTCCTCGATCCGGTTCGGTCTTACCAAAATCTTGTCGATTATGCTTAATAGGATCGGATCGGACCGAGAATCGAACCAGACCGGACCAACCCGGACCGGACCGGACCACTTCGGTTCGGGGTTTCATACCATTTCGGTTGTCGGTTCGGTTCGGTCTTAGCCGGTCCTGGACCGATGCACAGCCCTACTTGAAGGATCACATACATTTAAAGATTTAGTTAGTGTAAGTAAAATAACTTTGTTATTATATATGAGTTAATATAGTATTTGTTGAAAAAAATTTCAAATCTTTTTCTTTTTAAAGCAAAACGCTTTTTATGTATACGTTGTGGAAACCTTGGTTTTCTCGATCTTTTAGCTACTAGGGAATGACCATTGTTCATGTGATTAAACAATCACACCGGAATACAACAAAAATCATTAAACAAGGTATTTAGGGCACAAGAACACATGAATTAATCAAAGGGTTGCTCATTATATTAATAATAAACAACCACTAGGTGTGTATACATTTAATCCCACACCTAGTCGACACACGCTTTAGGTTTACATCTTGTATGAATGATATGAATAAACCTATAACCATTGGTTCCTTTTATAGTGTAAGGATTAGGGTTTTACAAGAGATAAGATCAAATATAACATGCATATCTTCTATTTAAATAAACTAATAAAGAATATTCATAAATAATATTTTGAATATTTATCCTAAATAGATTTTCTGTCAGCGTTGAAGGCTGTCAGCGTCCCGTTTATATTTGTCAACCCCTCCTAACATGCTAGGAGGGTGTATATATAGCCCACCCTACATGTGGGCTATATGGGCTATATGTTTACATATTGGATCACGAGCCCAATACTTGAATATATCGTTGGAGTGACCGATCCTTTCTAAATACGTAAAAACGTATTTCCAACAATCTCCCCCTAAGGGAGGTCATTCCAAGTTACAATGTCCTAAATAGTCTATAGCTCGTGATCTATGCTAACAATGATGTGACCGAGACTTTCCTTGGAAAAACGTATTTCTAACAATCTCCCCCTAAGGGAGGTCACACAATTTTACAAAATCTTAAACCTAGTATAATATGCTTGAGTCTTCGATCTTGTTCTTGTGAATATACAGATGAAATCTTTGACTTTAATCTTGAGCATGTTTCCTTGCCTTGACCTTGTGCATTCATCGGTTGTGAAAGTTGCCTCCTCGTGACTTCATGTTCCACATACTTATACTTTTATAAATTCTTGAAAGCTTCAGAGTTTGATACAGCGGAAGACTTTACTTTTAGACTTTCTTGAATTTGTTGAAGTATTAAGTGCAGAAAGTATAAGCATGCGTGGATGACTTCTTCTCGGATACCGCAATGCCACCGTCTTGTTACGCTGCATAAGACAGTTAGCAACAAAACATATACACGGATGAAATGGCCTTGAACATTTCATTCTAATTCGGTAGCATTTTACCTCCGGTCGGTGAAGACCGTTGGACGATATAAAATATCGTACTTGTGGCAGGTAGTTTCAATTAAGAACCTCATTGACAAGATTTCGCGGGTAAAACCGTTCTCTTTATTCGACCGTCTAAAGCAGACTACGAACATAAAGAGTGAATCATTTAGATAAAAATATCCGCATGATTTAAAGCCGTCAATTCATGTTCCTGGAACAAGTGAAATTCAATTAAGAACCGCACCATAGTTGCTTTCCAGTTGTCACGAGCTTGATTTGTATAGAATCTTGCAAGTTACCTACCAAGTGTTGTTTGAGGTTAACACTAGAAGGATTTCCCCTCATCACTGTGAACACTAAGGTATCACTCTGAGTGTTCTGGCAAGACTACTAAGATATTGCGTAGAGGCTTGGACCGTGTTTAAATTCAGTTAAGAATTAAACCACTGTTGATTTCCAGCTATCACAAGCTTGATTCATAAAGAATCGCACAAGTCACCTACCAAGAGCTTTTTGATATTCGATCAAAAAGGATTTTCATCTTCATTGTAAATACTTTCGTATTACTCGGATGTTCAGGCAAGATCATGAAGATTTTGCGTAGGACTCTTAAGATCTTTCTTACTTTTCACAGTGTGTGAAGAAGCAAGGAATTATGAAAGTGTGTCCTAATGAGATATTTGATGATCTCAAATGGCTCTAGACTCGATCGTGCACATTGGAGTTTAGTGATCGGAGGCTGAAGAGGAGTGCCACCTTTTCAATACCAATTTATTCGGAGTGAATAAATCAATAGATAATACGTTGACTCCGTGTGATTAAAACAAATATCTTTTAAGAGATATCTGAGTTAGCTGGGATGGGTTGTGCCTTGCATCACTGGGTCCATGATGTCTGTCTTCAATATCAAGAATCATTAAACAATGATCTTAATAGCATATGTATTGACCCGGTTTCTGCCTAATTTGTAAGGAGGGCTTCTTTCTTTACACCCTTTATCATTACAATTCTTTTTCATTCTTCAACACCTTCAATGGTTACCAATATGTCATAACTAGCACCTTGTTGTGATTGTTCCAGTGCTAAGTTAAGTACTTGGTTGGCATTCAGCTACGTTCATAATCTTTCTCCATCTTTCCTAAGGACTAATATTTCTAGCTATGGAATGTCCTTGGGAAGATTCCTCCGGTTCTAGAGGAATCATAGGACTTAACCTATCCTACCATCCTTATGTCACCACAATCTTCATCGTCGTGAAATAAATGGGTTGTGGGTAAGTATAAATCACCATGAAATCCATTTTTGATGTGCAAATCCGTTTTGCTCCCCCTTAACATATGCCACGATATCCGAATACATTTCGCACATGTCGGGATGAGCTATCACGTTAAGTCAAACCATTTGTGATTAATCATTTCTCATATTAAATCACATTTTCTCCCGCATATTAAAAATATTAACCCAATCGATGTTTTTAATATCAATTGATTTAATAGAATTTTAAGAAAATTTGGGAAGAAAAATGCAAATCTAGTTATCTTCATGATTTTTACAAGCTCCCCCTCAAATTAATGAGGGTGTACTTGAAACGTAAATTAAATACCTTTTAAACACGAATGTAAGGTATTTATCACGTGCAAAGATCATATATGATAATGTATTCAAAAGATTAGCGATTTATGAGGTTGGACCTGAATGATGGAGAACATCATATGAAAGAAGCACATGGTTCTTGTTCACAAATGTTGGTCGCCTCATCACATCTGAAGTTATCTCTTGACTCCATGTGTATGATTGATATCGTTGTCTTGACACCAATATGTGAACTTGACACTCTCGGCATCAAGGATTCTGAATGATGGACAATTGCTCCCCCTCAATTTTTGACCCATGTTCTATTGAAAGAGCGGTAGTCTCCGTTTGAGTAGTCGCATCGTCGAGTATGTAGATATCAATTGTAAATTGCTACGGTTGGTGGAGATGACAACTTCATGAAAACAATATTTCTCTTGTTTTAACAAATAAATGCACTGACACGTACATATATTTGTGTTAGATTGTGTTATTATATAAATACAATCCCTTACATGGTTATAAAGTAAACCATGCCCGAGAAAATTAATTCCCGTTTTTGAGTCAAAGCTTTCCGGTGAAATGCTTGACTTGAGTATGAAAATCGGGTTACTATCTGAAATAATAGCAAACCATAATTGAGCATGTTTTAAATCATTTGAACTTCTGCTCGAACTTTATTTACAACCCGTGTCATTATTGAATGACATTTCTAGGTTCGTAAATATTATCGATTCCAGAAGACATGCTCTTTTTATCAAAACATTTTTGAACACACAATTTTGAAAGATTTAGAAAAACCTTTTTGAAAAATTCTTGAAAAATTGTGTTCAACGTTTTGGAAATCAATTACTTGAGCTTAAGATGTTGAATATCTTACAAAACGAGCTCAAGTCCGAGAAGTTGTAAACTTCCCGTTGTTAAGGATAAGTTACCATCGGCGATAAACTTTCCTTTTAACTGAAGAACGAGTTCTAAGCTGATATTTACTTAAAAGTCGTTTTCATGAGCTTGAAAAACTTTTCAATATTTTAACGTAAAGCTCATGACCGAGAAAGGTGAATTTCTCGTTATGAAGAAAAGTTCTCTTATATAAAAGATACACTTTCCTTTATGAGCTTAAAACTTGGAATGTTTTAATACAAGCTCATGACCGAGAAAAATGAATTTCCCGTTACGAGGATAACTCATCTTTAAAGATAAGCTTTCCTAAATATGAAGTCCGAGTTACAGTCTGATATTTAACTGTAAGTCATTGTGCATGAGCTTAAAAACTTCGAATGTTTTTAATATTAGCTCATGCCCGAGAAAAAATACTTTCTCGTTGTAAGGATAAGTTTATCATCGGCGATAAACTTTCCTTTCTTTGTGGTCCGGGGCATAATCTGAAATATAATTATACGCCATTTACACGAGCTTAAAACTTTTGAATAGTTTTAATGTAAGCTCGTGTCCAAGAAAATTTAATTTCTTGTTAATGAGGATAAGTTTATCATCGGAGATAAACTTTCCTTTATTTGAAGATCGGGTCATCATCTGATATTTAATGATGAGCCTTATACACGAGCTTAAAACCTTTGAATGGTTTTAGGATAAGCTCGTGTCCAAGAAAACTTAATTTCTTGTTAAGAGGGTAAGTTATCGTTGCGTAGATAAATTTCTTGTTGTTAGGATAAGTCATCACCGGGATGAACTTTCATGTCTTTTGAGAGCGAGTTACAGTCTGTAATGTGACTGTAAGTCATTTGAGTAAGCTTAACCATGAATCCCCTGAGACACTTGTTTCTCCGATATCTGCTTCTTCAGCAACCAAACTCTAAGATTGTCCTTAGTTGAACGGTATACAACGATTGGACCGCTTCGTTCTTTTGGAACATCAACCTTGGTACCCGCATTCTCATTAGGAATTTGCTTGCTTTGACATGGGTTAGCGATATCAATTTTAGAAGCACATGGGGTTTCACAGTGGGCTTTACTTGTGTCAGAGGCGACATGAGTAGATGATTCACTTGTCTTAGCTGGCAAACGTTTCCGTTTATAGAAAACCTTAAGTTCAGGCTTAAGTGATATATCATCCTTTTCAATTTCCTCCCTAGCAGACTTAGTAGAATCAGAGACTATCCTAGTTAAAGGGCACTCGTTTCCTACAAGAGTGAAAATTCTACCAGTGGGAAGCCACATTTTACCAACGCGTTTGATTTTAGCTACCCATTGGGATTTAAGTCTAGCACGGGAGTTCACCTCATTAAGAAATTTCTTGACACAAGAATCATGATTGGCTTTAAAGACACATTTCCTACATGTTTTACAAGTAGCATATTTAATGTCCGAGTAAGATCTAGAATTCCTTGATGATTGATTGATGCTCCTAGGATATGACATGCTACGGTTAGCAGTGTTAGGTAATCTAGAAGGCATCTGACAAGGTTTAAAATTCCTATCTCTTACTTGTGTTTTCTGAATAGCTTCCCTTAGACCAAATTTATGACGAACATCATTTGAACTAGTTCGAGACGTGTTCTTTAGACTATGTCTAGGGAGGCTAGATGCAATCATGTGATTAGGTCTTGCAAAAGCTGTTTTAGTCACATTGGGCCTAGATAGTGGAGTGACTGGTCTAGAAAGACGAACCATATCAACTTAGGAGGCAAACCGTAGTCTCGAGGATTTTGGTCCCTCGGATCTAAATGCAGTCGGTTTTCTAACAGACTGAATTTGAGGCGGTTTCCCCAAGATTGATGGTTTTTCAAGCTTAGTATCCACACTAGATCCTTTAGTTTTTCTCAATATGTTTTTCAACGCAGCTATAGCAAAAGACCTTTTCCTGTACTTGAGCCTTTAAAGTCTCATTCTCTTTGAGCAATTCATCTTGGTATGCCAACTTAGATTCAAGCAACTTAATTTGTCTCACAAAATTATCTTTTTCAGCTTTAGAATCTTGAATTTTTTGATTTAATTTTCTTTCAAGAACAACGTTTGAATTTTCAAGTTTTTCAAAATACTTTTCAAATTTATCTGTTTTCTTCGAGAATTCAATTTTGGCATCCTCAAGAGCTTTAGATTGCTGAGCTAAAATCGTTTCAAGCTCTTTAATCTTGGAATCAGAATCGGTTAGTGAAGCAGTCATAAAGCATTTATCATGATGTACTATAGCATTCTGAACATTTTCTCCCCCATTATGACTCACATCGGATGAATCTAAAGTGGTAAAACTATCACCCTTTTCCATCCCATGTGTGTCATAATTAGGTTCAGAATGCGCAACATGCGGTAGTTCATCGGCATAGACATCATATACCACATTCCTTTGTACCGTATTTGTAGACTCTTCGTCATATACGGGTATGGTGTCATCAATCCCTGACATGCTGCTTGTATCATGCTTTCCTCCCGAATCCTTGCTCTTGCAATATTTAGGAGCCTCCAACGCGTCAATCGTATGACCATTAGTTCCTTCTGGAATCTGCATCGGATTTTCTTGTATTCCACTATCATTCTCTAGTTGAAGTTTTGAACTTTGATAAATCAACAGTGCAATAGATTTCATGAAATTGAGCAATCTATCACTGAAGTCTTTAACCTCGATTTGTGTGTCTTCAAAGAATGACTGGCAGATCGTTGAAGCTTCAACCTTGGCAGGATCAAATTGAAAGAAACTCGAAAAATGTTGCTCTAGAACTTGAAGTGAATGTGAGAATTCAATTTGATTAATGTCTTCTTTGTAGATTTGCTCTAGTAGTTGGTTCAATTTGAGGAGCATTATGTGGACGAAAATGGCACGATCTTGACCGAAGAGTGTCACAAATCCGCTTCCTTCTTTAAGTAGTGAGATGTTCGACAGATGGGACCGAAATAGTCGAAATAAAGTCATTCTACTATCTCTAGCTTTAACTTTCATGTGACGCGATTCTCCCTCTTGAGATGTCGAATTCAACCAATCCATTAAAATTCGATGAAAGATAAGGTAAGGATTAATGTTAAAATCCCCTAATAATTGTTCTCGATAAGGTAAGGATTACTTAACGATCGATCAATGAAAGAAAGTATTTGTGTTTGTTTTTGTGTGTAGAAGTCGAGAAATAATGTTAAAATCCCCTAATAATTGTTCTCGATAAACCAAAAATTCCAAGACAAAATAACACACGATTTTGAAAACTCTTGAAAAATTTGTTGTTCTATCGCAATGCCTAAAAGGAATGAAGTCGCAATGTCTTATCGCAATAAGTCCAATCGCAATAAATCTTATCGCAATACTTCCAATCGCAATACTCCAATCGCAATACTGTCGCAATACCCTGTCGCAATAAGTCCTATCATAATAAATCCTATCGCAATACTCCAATCGCAATAAATCCTGTCGCAATATTCCAATCGCAATACCCTGTCGCAATATCACAAAATGAACTCCAATCGCAATGCCAATCGCAATGTCACAAAATGAATTCCAATCGCAATACGGATCGCAATGTAAAACCCTAGATATTGCGATGGGAGGCCTGTCGCAATAGTACAAACAGTATGCAATTTTTCCACTTTTCTCGGACAAAAGACACCAAATTCGAGATTTTAAGCCAAAAATGATTCAAACACCCAAAAATTTTGTGTTTTTAGCCAAAGTAAATATACCAAATCTCTACCACAACTATGTAGAAGATTTGTATCAAGAAAAATCCATAAAAAAACAAAAACAAAATTGGACGTGGGTTTATATTGATCAAAAGCTACTAAAATCAAGAACACAAACACATAAACAATACAATCATCCCATGGCTCTTGATACCATTTCTAGGTCCTCGTAATCCTTGGATTATCCTTGTGTTGAAATGATCTAAAGAGATAGAGAGATAGATGAAGAACTAGAGAGAGAAAGTAGAGAGAGGTTGGAGAGAAAATGAAAGATTAGATTAAGTGTGTGAAAATGAGAATGACCAACCCCTCCTAACATGCTAGGAGGGTGTATATATAGCCCACCCTACATGTGGGATATATGGGCTATATGTTTAAATATTGGATCACGAGCCCAATACTTGAATATATCGGTGGAGTGACTGATCCTTTCTAAATACGTAAAAACGTATTTCCAACAATGTGGTACATCATCTTCAAATTGCTTCCCCTCAAGTCTAGCATGAATGTCTTCCACTTTTTGTCACATCAATAGGGAAGGAAACAATGTATGCAATCGAAGATTCTCCAAATGTAGCTCTATAATGATCTTGATGAAAAATAACTATAATATTCTTGATGTAGAAGTAGAGTAACCCAAACCTGTGTTCCATATCTTTTACTATCCATGTGACGAAGTGTCATTATTATACAAAAATCCTCATCCTTTGTGAGACGCTGAGCACGATAATGTAACTTCTTCAAGTGATAAAAAATATGTGCATAGAGTACCATAAGAAAAATAACATATTCCTAGATCTTGTAACACTTCATCAATAACAATGTAAGCACAAACAAGTTATCTTAAAAGTCAGTGGTTGGAAGTTCACGACTTTAAGATATGATAAAACACAAACTCGCAAAAATCTTCTTCGAACATCAAACTTACCATAAGAATTCTTCCCCTTAAGCCAACACCTCTTCATGACGAGTCTTAATGAAACAATATCTTCATATGTAAAAGCTGTAAACGAATAACTCTTTCACAAGGCTACCCAAATTACATAAGAAATATTACTCCAACAAATCACTTCACGAATTGTTGCTAACTCACATAAAAATCATTGATCCCTTTAAAAATATCCGAGCCATTAATATCATAACGATATTCTGAATAAAATAGAGATTCCATGTACCTTCGTGTGTAAATACTTCGTTTTGTGTGTCAAAACCTTAACCAATTTTCCAAACAGCAGCAATTCCTTTGTCATCCAATAACCTTCTTTATCCAAGATATTATCACTATGTGTTGTCCAATATCGGACAACACTTGTCAACGTACGAAAAATTGTATATCGGACAACACTAAGTTTTTCTGTCAGCGCCTACAACAACCTTGTCAGCGCCATTTTTATACGTGTCAGGGCCTGGCCATCCGCGTCTCATCCATGCCTTGTCAGCGTCAATGACATCCACTGACACCAACATCTATCAGCGTCTACATAACACATGTCAGCGACTAATCGATCTAGGGTTTTACAAACCCTAAATCATGGTTTTATGTAAAGATCATATTCTGCAGCGAACTTCAACATCGAATATCTTCTTCATGAGAGCTCAGATCGAAGATCCCTTTTCTGAGATCCTAGACACAAGTGCCAAGAACCTACAGCAAAAATTTCACGATTATCCAACGGTTAACGAAGGAGAAATCGCGTTTTCACTATTCCTGTTCATAGAAAACAGCATATGACCACTGCTGACTTCGATGGTTAATAACTTTTTCTTGGGGATAGATCTTGACAATCCCTCCCGTGGATATCTAGATATATGTGTGTAGAACACACAAAAAAAAAATTCGTGGCGATCCAACGATTCAGTAAAAATTTATGCCTCCCTGAATACTGCTGCACACACAAAACCGCCCAGAAAAACCCTATACGGATTTTTATTCCTTCTCACAATACGAAAACCTTGTTGGTCCTAGCATCACGAGCCACGAGGCTCTGATACCAACTGTGGAAACCTTGGTTTCCTCGATCTTTTAGCTACTAGGAATGACCATTGTTCATGTGATTAAACAATCACAGCGGAATAGAACAACAATCATTAAACAAGGTGTTTAAGACACAAGAACACATGAATTAATCAAAGGGTTGCTCATTATATTAATAATAAACAACCACTAGGTGTGTATACATTTAATCCCACACCTAGTCGACACACGCTTTAGGTTTACATCTTGTATGAATGATATGAATAAACCTATAACCCTTGGTTCCTTTTATAGTGTAAGGATTAGGGTTTTACAAGAGATAAGATCAAATAAAACATGCATATCTTCTATTTAAATAAACTAATACAGAATATTCATAAATAATATTCTGAATATTTATCCTAAATAGATTTTCTGTCAGCGTTGAAGGCTGTCAGCGTCCCGTTTACATTTGTCAGTGTCTGGACACAATGTGTCAACGTTGAAACAAATGCCTTCATGTTTTCTTTGTTTTGAGTTTCTTGCACATCAACGTTTTGACCCAACATACGTGTTTTAGAACTTTCTTTATTTGACAGTTTTGAGACTTTTAAGATTAATTATTATTTTTATTATAAAAATAAAACTAATACTTTTAAATTTAGCTAAAATTGAAGCAAAAAGTCAAAACATTACATTTAAAGTTGAACAAAAAATCGTCTAAAGAAAATTCCATCAAACAACATATGTGTTAAAAGTCTTAACAAAAAGGTGGGTAAGATTTTTAAAACCTGAAGGATAAAACACGAGGAGTAAAATTTTAAGCAAAACAATAAATATCCGACTTATCTTCATCTCAAAGCAACCCTAACATCGATCATAATTCATAATCATCTTCTTCATCAAACCCTCAATTTCATCACTACCTCCATATCCAAATCTATCACCACCAGTTTTCCATTAAACCTTCCGTGGAACACTAATTTAATTCAATCTAATGGGCGATTCAGTGATTATCAATGTACGATTATGTTGCAACTAAGTAAAGATATAATGCATATTTCCGCTATTCACGTAATATTTTAGGCTTTTTTATAATGTGACTGTGTTGGAAATACGTTTTACGTATTAAGAAGGATCGGTCACTCCAACGATAGTCCATGTAATAGCTCGTAGTTTAGTTAACTTTCGTTATTTAACAAACAAGTTCAAGCCTAGCCTACAACTTGTGTAGGCCGGCCCAAACGTGTAAACCCAAGCCCATTACAAGGCTTGGGTATATAAACCCTCTCCTTTGATGGAGAGGGTGTGGTTTTTCATAATTTACACATAGTTGTTCTTAACTTTCTCTCTCTAGAAGTGTGAAATCCACCATTTCTCTATCTCTTTCTCTCTCTAAAAACATAAGCATAGATTTACAAATCTACAAATGGTATCAAGAGCTTGGGATGAAATATAGGTTTGTTTTTGTGTTGAGTATTGTGTTCTAAACATTTCGTAGATTGTGGTTTGTTTTTAGCCGAATCTTCAAATTTTTTTTTGGTGTTGGATCGGAGTTTAAAGTAGTATAACATAGGGATTCGTGTTAACTGTTCTTGGTATCTTGGTTTTCGTTAAAACATCATCTTTCTTGGATCAAAAGTGCAAAAAAGTTGGGTGTTCTTCATTCCGAAATTTCAGCAGAAGCATCCATCGGAAAGTACAATTGTACTTGGGCTTCCATCGCAATAACCGTCCATCGGAAAAGGATTGGTTTCTACATTGCGATCGTGGGATTTTTATCACTTATTCCGATCTGAATCATTCCGATAGCTATTGCGATCTGAGATTCCGACGGGTATAAGGTAGTATTTTAAGTCGATACTCTGCTCGAATTTTGTCAGCCACTTTGCGATCTGAACATTCCGATAGGGCTTTGCGATCTGACATTCCGATACCAACAACATTTCGACAGGGCTATATTCCGATCTGGTATTACGATCTGACATTCCGATCTGGTGTTACGATCTGACATTCCGATCTGGTTTTACGATCTGACATTCCGATCAAGTATTACGATCTGACATTCCGATCTGGCATTCCGATAATCACAATTTTTTCCATAAAAAATTTCGAACAAGTGATCGTGTGTAATTTTGACTTGGAATTTTTGGTTTATCGAGAACATATTTTAGGGGATTTTAACATTGTTTCTCGGTTTTAACTCACAACAACACAAAAATACTTAACCTTATTTCATTGTTCGATCAACTTTGTAAATCTTAACTTATTGAAATGGAGTATACATCTCTTACGGATAAGTCCATCCTCTCGGGTACGGATAATCGTCCACCAATGTTGGTGAAGACTATGTATGAGGAATGGGCTTCCCGAATGGAACTTTATATGTTGAACAAGGAGAATGGACATCTAATTTGGGCATCGGTGCTCAATGGACCATTAGATTATGGTACTGTGACGGAAGGTACGACCACTCGTCCTCGCACAACGGGTGAGTTGACTGGAGATATGAAGATTCAAGATAAATGTGATAAGTATGCTACAAACATCATTCTCCAAGCCCTTCCTCCAGATGTCTACAAACTCGTCAGCAAACATAAAGTTGCCAAAGAGTTATGGGATAGAATTCGGGTTCTAATGCAAGGCACCTCGTTAACCAAACAAGAACGAGAGTGTAAGCTTTATGATACTTTTGATAAGTTTGCCTATGTGCCAGGGGAGACTCTCAATGACTACTATCTGAGATTTACCCTATTGTTGAATGAGCTTAATATCTATGGCATGGCAATTCCTACCTTTCAATTGAACACCAAGTATTTGAACACTCTTCCTCCAGAATGGAAAAAATACGTGACGGATGTTAAATTGGCTAAGGACTTGCATAACACCAATGTGGATCAACTTCAAGCTTTTCTTCAACAACATGAATGCCATGTGATCGAGGCTCGGTTGTCTACACCTCAAGTTCATGATCCACTTGCAATGTATGCTTCTCAACAAAACATGGCTTATACTTATCAACAACCATCATACTTGCAGCAGCCACCACCACACATCTATCAGCAACCACAGCAACCATCTTATCAACCACCAATGATGCCACAACAAGAATATCAACAAAGTGTTCATCAACAATCTTTTCAACAGCAACCACCATATCAAACATCACCATCACAAACCAACACTTCTCCATTGGGCTATACTCCTCAGCAAGGATATTTTCCAATTGAAGCACAACCAGCACAAGCTTTCTACTCTAATGAACTTCCACCAATCCAAGCACCGGTCTTTACTCCAAATGATACGCCAGCTGATGTTCTAAACCATCTCACTGCTTACTTGTCAAAACTTGTTGCTACTAGAGGATTTCCACCAACAAACAATCAGCTCCGCACCTCTTCAAATCCTCGACAACAAGCCACTGTTCAAGATGGTCAAGTGACGGTGCAACCTATTCAGGGAAGGCAAAATTCATATGGACCTCCTACAAGGACTGGGAACAATCAAGCTGTGAATGCTCAAGCTAGTGGAAATGGGAGTCCTATTGGTCCTAAGAAGGTTGTGACTTGCTACAATTGCCGAGGACAAGGTCATATGGCTAGGGAATGCACTCAGCCAAAAAGGAGGAGGGATGATGCATGGTTTCGTGAGAAGATATATTTGGTTGATGCTCAATCTAAGGGGAAGATTTTGGATTCAGAGGAGTTAGCATTTCTTGCAGACCCAGGGGCAGCAGATACTGAAGGCATTGCAGTCGTTTCCACATCTAATGCAGCTTATCAAGCAGACGATCTTGATGCATACGATTCGGATTGTGATGACATTCACTCTGCCCAAGCTGCTCTCGTTGCTAATCTCTCTCACTACGGTTCTGATGTCATCAGTGAGGTACCAACCACATCTAATAATATTGATGATAACCAACATCAAGTTGGGCATGAAAATGACAACCTCGAACAGCATTCGGGAAGTAGTAACTCAAATGCTGTGGTATCCAATTCTACACATTTGAGTGAATCTCAACCAAATGCTACGACGGGTATGGAATCTTATGCTCAACATGATTTGGTCATGGTGCCTAAACATATTATTGATCAAATGCATATGGCCCTCAGACAATCCGTAGACACGAATTCCACCCTAACTGCTGAGCTTGAGTTGCATAAAGAAAAGATCAAAACTTTTGAAATGGTCCCTCAAGAAGATAAAATAACATGTTCTGAATTTGACCAATTTCGTTTTGAAAAGATTGAACACTTGAAAGAAATAGAATCATTAAAAGCTAATCTTTCCAATGAATTAAAAGAAAAGGAGTCGGTTGTCAATGATTTTCAGAAACTTAAAATGGATTTCGAAACTCTCGAGTCTAAAAAGGTTGAATCGGAAATTAATGCTACCAAACTTCTTAAATTCAAAGAACAACAGCTTTTAAAACAATACGCTTCCACAGAAAAGGTTCATCTTTTAACTAAATCATTTAAAGAATTCGAACTTAAGCGTCTTCAAGATTTACCACCTAATCCCGGTTATGCAAAACAAGCTCAGGAATATATTCCCGGCCTCTATGATATGACCATAATTGGAAAATCGAAAGAAGCACCTTTTGTTCGTAGTACTGAGGAGACACAATCACTTGGGGATGAAACTCATTCTAAAATGCTTTCAAAATTCCATACAATTGATTATGATCAACATAACAAAGATCAATTTTCGAAAAAGACACGCATTCGCTTACAAAAGGAATTAGCAGATTTAACAGTTCTTGTGCCCCAAAGTTTGTCAAGTGAAAACCTTCCTAGTACGTCTCCTACACTCGTCAAAAAGGATTTAACAAAGTTAATTCCACCGGTAAGTAAGGCGTCCGTTAACTTAAATACGGTTCACCAACACTTAGCCGATTTTGACAAGGTCATTTTGGAACGTACGACGGCCACGGCCATAACGGAAGGTGAATGGAACTTTGAGCACACTAGAGCTGCGTTTCGAGATGAAATTGTTCCGTTTGTAAACAATGTTAAAGCTTGCCTTCGTACTATTGATCAAGATTTGTTTTTGGAAATAGAAGAAGTTAGACGTGTTTTCAATGAAATGGAAGATGCTTATGAAAACAGTTTACTTGAAATAGAACGAGTTTCACGCCATAATGATCTGCTTCTGAATCAAGTGATGTCTCATGATATAGTTTCTGTCTGTGTGAATACAAGTGTTGATAATGATTCTATTGTGCATAATGTTGAATCTGTGGATACTGTGGTAGATAGTACTTGTCACGAATCTGACGCTGAATTTTTAAAGCTTCAAGATTCATATTCTTCGCTTTCAAAACGTTTTGATGAGATTCAAACACATTGTATTTCGCTTGAATGCAAGCAACAATTTATTCAAGAAATCTTTGAAACGTCATTCGAAGGTGTTAATATCGATGATGCAAACTTTGAAAAGAATTTTCGATTGAATTTACAATCAAAACAGCGTCAGCCAAGTGACAAGGTTGCTCAATCTTTGCCGATAGCAATAGAGAAATCTAAGGAGCATAACTGTGTGAACGTACTTGAGGCCGCTGAGAATTTTAAACTTGATCTAGATAATCGAGTTTCCAAGATTTTGTCCAAAGTTGATAACTTAAAACAGAAAAATACACGACTCTTCGATTCAGTACAGCCCGCATGTGTTGATACCACTGCACAGAATCAATCCTTGATTGAACAATTGAATCGAAAGTCGATGGAAATATCTGATTTGAGGGAACAAATTTGTGATAAGAATCTGGTCTTGGCTGAGTTAAAGGAAACACTTCGTACTCTCAAAGGTAAGAATGTTGTGGATAACGCAGCCACTATCTCAGCATCGTCCTCTAGTGCAATCAAAAGAACCCTTATAGCCGTCACACCACTTAACAAGGGCTCTAGGACTAAACCATCTCAAACTTTGGTCACTAAAGATAAGGCGGAATCAAAACCAGCTTCTAATATTCCCGTGTTGCCTTCTACAGGAGTAAGCACCACTACTAAGGCTCAAAGATCTAAGCTTAAGAGAAACAAGAAGAATGATAGGATCTTGCCCCCATCTAGTAGTCAAGTGAAGAAGAAAGTAGAAGCCCATCCTAGGAATGTTATTTCTGTTTTGAATAAAAAGAATCATGTAGCTAAACCTAAAGGCTCTGCGGTTGTGCAGCGTTCTAAGCCTACAGTGAATTCTAATTTAAAATGTTGGAATTGCAATGAATGTATGTTTTCTAGTCATCATGATTCTTGCCTTATTGACCATGTGAATGAGATGCATGCCCGGAAAAATGGATTAGAATGGAAACCGACTGGGAAAGTGTTAACCCAAGTTGGTTGGATGTGGCGCCCCACTGGT
Source organism: Glebionis coronaria (assembly GCA_025667525.1). Classification (NCBI taxonomy): domain Eukaryota; kingdom Viridiplantae; phylum Streptophyta; class Magnoliopsida; order Asterales; family Asteraceae; genus Glebionis; species Glebionis coronaria. Next base: position 369,088 of record JANFOE010000374.1, on the reverse strand, counting down.
AGAACTTTCACTATAGTAGGAAATACGTGCCCTTTGACTAGGATCACTCCCACTGAAGTGAAGAAAGCGTGCCCTTTAACTAGGAGTACAAAGGCTACCAAAACACAAGCGTGTCCTTTAACTAGGAACACCGACACTACCGTAGGAACCAAGTGCCCTTTAAATAGGTCTACTCCCACTGTAGTGCACGCGAATAATCCAAAACCTAAGAAAGTTGGAACAGTAAAACCTGTTAGTGCTAAACCTCACATTAGAAAACGCAGGAAATCTAAGGGTCTCAAAAATGTTAGCAATTCTGATAATTCTATATCTGTATCTGCTAACACTCCGGAACCAATAGTTTCCAATGCATTGTCTACTGTTGTTATTGAAAACAGGTGGTCCAAATTGTTCTCTGGTATTTGGACTCTGGTTGCTCCAAGCATATGACCGGAGATCGCTCTCAGCTCAGAAATTTCGTCAGCAAGTTTCTTGGTACGGTTAGATTTGGAAATGATCATATTGCTAAGATAATGGGTTACGGTGAATATCATATTGGGAATGTTATAATTTCACGAGTGTATTACGTGGAAGGTCTCGGTCACAACTTATTTTCTGTGGGACAATTTTGTGATGCAAACCTTGAAGTTGCTTTTCGAGAGCATACCTGCTTCATTCGTAATTTGGAAGGGGTTGATTTATTGAAAGGTACTCGAGGGAATAATTTGTATACGTTGTCTCTACAAGACATGATGGTCGCTTCTCCCGTATGTCTTCTCTCCAAAGCATCGAAGACTAAGTCATGGTTATGGCATCGACGGTTATCTCATCTTAACTTTGACGCTATTAATCATTTGGCGAAAAACGAACTTGTTCGTGGTCTTCCTAAACTTTCATTTCACAAGGATCATTTGTGTTCCGCGTGTACAATGGGGAAAAGCACTAAGAAATCTCACAAACCCAAGACGGAAGACACCAACCAAGAGAAACTTTATCTTTTGCATATGGATCTTTGTGGGCCAATGCGTGTTGAAAGTCTTAGTGGAAAAAAGTACATCCTCGTCATTGTCGATGATTACTCTCGGTTTACATGGGTGAAATTTCTTAAAGCAAAGAACGAGGCACCTAAATTCATCATCGGATTTCTCAAGATGATTCAAGTGCGTCTCAACACTACTGTCCGACGCATTCGTACAGATAATGGAACCGAATTTGTGAATCAAATCTTGCGTGATTATTATGAAGAAGTTGGCATCTCTCATGAAACATCCGTTGCACGCACTCCACAACAAAACGGTGTCGTTGAAAGGCGAAATCGCACACTTATGGAAGCTGCTCGAACGATGTTAATTTACGCAAAGGCTCCATTGTTTTTATGGGCAGAAGCAGTATCTACAGCAGTGTACACCCAAAACCGGTCACTAATTCGTAAACGCCATGGTAAAACACCTTATGAGCTTCTCCATGGAAAAGTACCAGATTTATCATATCTTCATGTATTTGGTTCTCTTTGCTATCCAAATAATGATGGTGACAATTTGGGAAACCTTCAACCAAAGGCTGATATTGGTATTTTCATTGGTTACGCCCCCGCAAAGAAGGCATACCGAATCTACAACCGTAACTCTCGCAAGATCCTCGAAACTATGAATGTTGATTTTGATGAGCTGACAGCAATGGCTTCTGAGCAAAGCAGCTCTGAACCCGCACTTCATGAAATGGGACCCAGTAACATTAGTTCTGGTCTTGTCCCAAACAACCGTACTTCATCATCATTTACACCACCTACTAGGAATGAATGGGATACGTTGTTTCAACCGTTCTTTGATGAATTCTTTACTCCTCCAACTATTGTTGCTCCAGAACCTGAGGTAATAGCTCCGGTAACCGAAGTTGTCGCTCCAGCAACCGAAGCACAATCAGACACATCTGCACCAACAATTGGTCAAGATATACCAACAACGAGTAATTCTCAACCAACACATGTAACAACTACCCATGTCATGCCTATTGATGATGAAGAGGATGACGATGATCACGATTTGGAATTCGCTCAAATGCGTGAACTTCCATTCTTTGGTGTATCTATTCCCGACCCTAATCAAGCCGGGTCGTCCACCTCAGAGGAAGCTCCTTCTACAGTTTACTCCAATCCACGGATTCGTGAACATGACAGCAAGTGGACAAAGGATCATCCTATAGATTCTATTATTGGTGACCCTAATCGTCCGGTATCCACACGAAGTCAGTTACAAGAAAGTGCAATGTTTTGTCACTTTGATGCTTTTCTCACTGAAGTTGAACCTAAGACATGGAAAGAAGCTTTTACTCAATCCTGTTGGATAGAAGCTATGCAAGAAGAACTTAATGAGTTTATACGTCTTGAAGTATGGGAACTTGTCCCATGCCCGGATCAAGTGCAGTTACTCACTTTGAAATGGGTTTACAAGGTGAAACTCGATGAGTTAGGCGGAATATTGAAAAACAAAGCTCGACTCGTAGCTCGTGGATACAAGCAATTATTGGGCGTCGACTTTATGGAATCCTTTGCACCTGTTGCCCGTTTGGAAGCTATTAGACTATTCCTCGCTTATGCAGCCCATATGAATATGATCGTCTATCAAATGGATGTGAAGACGGCATTTCTTAATGGTGAAATCAAGGAAGAAGTCTATGTTCAACAGCCGGATGGTTTTGTGAATCCTAATTATCCTAATCATGTGTACAAGCTTAAGAAGGCTCTTTATGGGTTGAAGCAAGCTCCACGCGCATGGTATGATCTATTGTCACAATTCCTCATTACTCAAGGCTTCGCAAAAGGCAAGGTGGATCCCACGTTGTTCATTCAGAAACGAGGTAAAGATATGATTATGGTACAAATATATGTTGATGATATTATATTTGCAGCCTCGACCCAAACCTTATCGGATGAGTTTGGGACACTCATGTCTTCCAAGTTTAAGATGTCAATGATGGGCAAGGTATCATTCTTCTTAGGTCTTCAGATATCTCAGAGTCCCAGAGGCATCTTTATTAATCAATCCAAATATGCCCTTGAATCGCTTAAGAAATATAAGATGGAATCTTGCGACCCCGTGGACACTCCAATGGTGGAGAAAACTAAGCTTGATGCAGATCCACATGGAGTTGCCGTTGATCCGACACTTTATCGTGGAATGATCGGTACTCTTCTGTATATCACAGCCAGTCGACCTGATCTTCAGTTTGCTATATGTATGTGTGCCAGGTATCAAACTAGGCCTACTGAGTTACACTTAGCTACTGTTAAAAGGATCTTTCGATATCTTAAAGGAACCATTAATCGGGGACTTTGGTATTCGAAGGACTCTTCTATTGCACTAATGGCATATGCAGATGCGGATCACGCGGGTTGTCAAGATACAAGGCGTAGCACGAGTGGAACTTTGCAACTATTAGGAGATCGACTAATCAGTTGGGCATCGAAAAGGCAGAAGAGCGCTGCAATTTCAAGTACAGAAGCAGAATACATAGCTATGTCCGGTTGCTGTGCTCAAATTCTTTGGATGAGATCGCAATTAACCGACTATGGTCTAGGTTTCAACAAGATTCCGATGTACTGTGACAACAAGAGTGCAATTGCCTTATGCTGCAACAACGTTCAATTCTCCCGGTCGAAGCATATTGACATTCGCTACCACTTCATCAAGGAGCAAGTGGAAAATGGAGTAGTCGAGCTTTACTTTGTCCGATCTGAGTATCAATTGGCGGATATTTTCACGAAGGCTTTAGATCGCGCTCGAATTGAATTTTTGGCCGACAAGCTAGGAATGAGAACCTTCTCGCCTGAGACTCTTAAGGAACTAGCAGATGAAGCGAAAGAATAGTGGTGGTAAAACTATTCTCCGTATCCTTGGTGATCATTTGTATATATTGTTTATATTTTTATCCTCAAAAGCAAAATACAAAAATATAAAACCATATAAAAACCATAAAAATTGAAAAATTCAGAAAAATCCAAAAATATTTTTACTTTATTTTTCTAAGGCATGTCTTTTGGTACGATAATATTTACGGCCTTAGAAATGTTGATTAATATCGACACGGCGCCATAAATAGAGTTCGTACAAAAGTTGTAAATATTTAATAAAACATGCCTAAATGGCTTGTAGTTATTTCAGACTGCAACCCGGTTTTCACATTAAAGTCAAGTATTTCTTATGAAAGCTTTGGCTCGCAACGGGAATTAATTTTCTCGGGCAAGGTTTACTTTAAAACCTTGTAAGGGATCAAGTTTACTTTATAACTTGGTCTAACACAAATATATGTACGTTTCAGTGCATTTACTTGTTAAAACAAGAGAAGTCTTGTTTTTATGAAGATATCGTCTCTACAACCATGCTATCTACAATTGGTATCTACATACTCGACGATGCGACTACTCAACCGACGACTACAGCTCTTTCGATAGAACACGGGTCAACAATTGAGGGGGAGCAATTGTCAAGCATTCAGAATCTTCGATGCCGAACGTGCCAAGTTCACAAGTTGGTGTCAAGACAACAATACCAATCGTACACGTGGTGTCAAGAGATGACTTCAGACGTGACGAGGCGACCAACATATGCTGACAAGAACCATATGATCTTATCATATGATGTTCTCATCTATCAGGTCCAACCTTGTCAATTCTTTTTTAATATGGTGAATATGTGATCAGGCTACAAATCGATATCATATCTCATACGTTTGATATCATGAAGATAAAATGGACTCGCATTTTTCTTCCCAAAACCTTTGTTAAAACTTCATTAAATCAATTGATATTAAAAACATCGATTGGGTTAATATTTTTAATATGGGGGAGAAAATGTGATTTAATATGGGATATTATCACAAATGGTTTGACTTAATGTGCTGGCTCATCTCTACATATGCGAAATGTTTTCGAATATCGTGGCATATGTTAAGGGGGAGCAAAATGGATTTTCTATATCAAAATGGATTTTCATGGTGACATATACTTACCCAAAACCCACTTATTTCACGACGATGAAGATTGTGGTGACATAAGGATGGTAGGATAGGTTAAGTCCTATGATTCTTCCAGAACCGGAGGAATCTTCCCAAGGACATTCCATAGCTAGAAATAGTAGTCCTTAGGAAAGGTGGAGAAAGAATGTGAACGTAGCTGAATGCCGACCAAGTACTTAAGTTAGCACTGGAACAATCACAACAAGGTGCTAGTTATGACGTATTGGTAAGCATTGAAGGGGTTGAAGAATGAAAAAGAATTGTAAAGATAAAGGGTGTAAAGAAAGAAGCCCTCCTTACAACTTAGGCAGAAACCGGGTCAATACATATGCTATTGAGATCATTTTAATGAATCTTGATATTGAAGACAGACATCATGGACCCAGTGATGCGATGCACAACCCATCCCAGCTAACTCAGATATCTCTCAAAAGGTATTTGTTTTAATCACACGGAGACAACACGTTATCTATTGATTTATTCACTCCGAATAAATTGGTATTGAAAAGGTGGCACTCCTCTCCAGCCTCCGATCACTAAAATATAAAATGCACGATCGAGTCTAGAGCCATTTGAGATCATCAAATATCTCATTAGGACACACTTTCATATTTCATTGCTTCTTCACACACTGTGAAAAGTAAGAAAGATTTTAAGAGTCCTACGCAAAATCTTCATGATCTTGCCTGAACATCCGAGTAATACGAAAGTATTTACAATGAAGATGGAAATCCTTCTTGAGCGAACATCAAAAAACTCATGGTAGGTGACTTGTGCGATTCTTTATGAATCAAACTTGTGATAACTGGAAAGCAACAGTTGTTTAATTCTTAACTGAATTTAAACACGTTCCAGGCCTCTACGCAATATCTTAGTGATCTTGCCAGAACACTCAGAGTGATACCTTAATGTTCACAGTGATGAGTGGAAATCCTTCTAGTGTTAACCTCAAACAGCACTTGGTAGGTAACTTGCAAGATTCTATACGAATCAAGCTCGTGACAACTGGAAAGCAACGATGGTGCGGTTCTTAATTGAATTTCACTTGTTCCAGGAACATGAATTGACGGCTTCAAATCATGCGGATATCTTTATCCAAATGATTCACTCTTTATGTTCGCAGTCAGCTTTGGACGGTCGAATAAAGAGAACGGGTTTACCCGCGAAATCCTGTCAGGAAGTTACTTAATTGAAACTATCCGTCACGGGTACGATATCTAATATCGTCCAACGGTCTTCACCGACCGGAGGTAAAATGCTACCGATTTAGAATGAAATGTTCAAAGCCATTTCGTTCGTGTCTACTTATGTTGCGGCATTTGAAGACGGTGGCGTTGCGGAATCCGAGAAGAAGTCGTCCCCTCATGCTTATACTTTATGCACTTAATACCTCATCTAATTCAAGAAAGCCTAAAAGTTAAGTCTTCCGCTGTATCAAACTCTGAAGCTTTCAAGAATTACGAAAGTATAAGTATGTGGGACGTGAGGTCACGAAGAGGCGAAGATCACAAGTGATGGATGCACGAGATCAAGGCAAGAGATTGATGCTCAAAGATTGATATCAAAGATCACATCAGCATGTTCACCAGAAAAGAAAAAGAAAAAGAAAGACGAAGACTACGAGCTCAAGACAAGCATAGTATGCTAGGTTTATTTTATTATTGTAACTCGGGTAACGCCCTTGTTTGGAGTGACCTCCCTTAGGGGGAGATTGTTGGAAATACGTTTTACGTATTAAGAAGGATCGGTCACTCCAACGATAGTCCATGTAATAGCTCGTAGTTTAGTTAACTTTCGTTATTTAACAAACAAGTTCAAGCCTAGCCTACAACTTGTGTAGGCCGGCCCAAACGTGTAAACCCAAGCCCATTACAAGGCTTGGGTATATAAACCCTCTCCTTTGATGGAGAGGGTGTGGTTTTTCATAATTTACACATAGTTGTTCTTAACTTTCTCTCTCTAGAAGTGTGAAATCCACCATTTCTCTATCTCTTTCTCTCTCTAAAAACATAAGCATAGATTTACAAATCTACAATTAATGAAACAATATCTTCATATGTAAAAGCTGTAAACGAATAACTCTTTCACAAGGCTACCCAAATTACATAAGAAATATTACTCCAACAAATCACTTCACGAATTGTTGCTAACTCACATAAAAATCATTGATCCCTTTAAAAATATCCGAGCCATTAATATCATAACGATATTCTGAATAAAATAGAGATTCCATGTACCTTCGTGTGTAAATACTTCGTTTTGTGTGTCAAAACCTTAACCAATTTTCCAAACAGCAGCAATTCCTTTGTCATCCAATAACCTTCTTTATCCAAGATATTATCACTATGTGTTGTCCAATATCGGACAACACTTGTCAACGTACGAAAAATTGTATATCGGACAACACTAAGTTTTTCTGTCAGCGCCTACAACAACCTTGTCAGCGCCATTTTTATACGTGTCAGGGCCTGGCCATCCGCGTCTCATCCATGCCTTGTCAGCGTCAATGACATCCACTGACACCAACATCTATCAGCGTCTACATAACACATGTCAGCGACTAATCGATCTAGGGTTTTACAAACCCTAAATCATGGTTTTATGTAAAGATCATATTCTGCAGCGAACTTCAACATCGAATATCTTCTTCATGAGAGCTCAGATCGAAGATCCCTTTTCTGAGATCCTAGACACAAGTGCCAAGAACCTACAGCAAAAATTTCACGATTATCCAACGGTTAACGAAGGAGAAATCGCGTTTTCACTATTCCTGTTCATAGAAAACAGCATATGACCACTGCTGACTTCGATGGTTAATAACTTTTTCTTGGGGATAGATCTTGACAATCCCTCCCGTGGATATCTAGATATATGTGTGTAGAACACACAAAAAAAAATTCGTGGCGATCCAACGATTCAGTAAAAATTTATGCCTCCCTGAATACTGCTGCACACACAAAACCGCCCAGAAAAACCCTATACGGATTTTTATTCCTTCTCACAATACGAAAACCTTGTTGGTCCTAGCATCACGAGCCACGAGGCTCTGATACCAACTGTGGAAACCTTGGTTTCCTCGATCTTTTAGCTACTAGGAATGACCATTGTTCATGTGATTAAACAATCACAGCGGAATAGAACAACAATCATTAAACAAGGTGTTTAAGACACAAGAACACATGAATTAATCAAAGGGTTGCTCATTATATTAATAATAAACAACCACTAGGTGTGTATACATTTAATCCCACACCTAGTCGACACACGCTTTAGGTTTACATCTTGTATGAATGATATGAATAAACCTATAACCCTTGGTTCCTTTTATAGTGTAAGGATTAGGGTTTTACAAGAGATAAGATCAAATAAAACATGCATATCTTCTATTTAAATAAACTAATACAGAATATTCATAAATAATATTCTGAATATTTATCCTAAATAGATTTTCTGTCAGCGTTGAAGGCTGTCAGCGTCCCGTTTACATTTGTCAGTGTCTGGACACAATGTGTCAACGTTGAAACAAATGCCTTCATGTTTTCTTTGTTTTGAGTTTCTTGCACATCAACGTTTTGACCCAACATACGTGTTTTAGAACTTTCTTTATTTGACAGTTTTGAGACTTTTAAGATTAATTATTATTTTTATTATAAAAATAAAACTAATACTTTTAAATTTAGCTAAAATTGAAGCAAAAAGTCAAAACATTACATTTAAAGTTGAACAAAAAATCGTCTAAAGAAAATTCCATCAAACAACATATGTGTTAAAAGTCTTAACAAAAAGGTGGGTAAGATTTTTAAAACCTGAAGGATAAAACACGAGGAGTAAAATTTTAAGCAAAACAATAAATATCCGACTTATCTTCATCTCAAAGCAACCCTAACATCGATCATAATTCATAATCATCTTCTTCATCAAACCCTCAATTTCATCACTACCTCCATATCCAAATCTATCACCACCAGTTTTCCATTAAACCTTCCGTGGAACACTAATTTAATTCAATCTAATGGGCGATTCAGTGATTATCAATGTACGATTATGTTGCAACTAAGTAAAGATATAATGCATATATCCGCTATTCACGTAATATTTTAGGCTTTTTTATAATGTGATTGTGTTTATGTTTTTGGTGTTTTTATTGTTAGAATATAGAAAGAAGTAAAGATACATTGTATCAAATCTTCAAGTGGATGAGAATCTTGCAAATTGGATAGCAACTTGGTTTGATATGGTCATCCATGAGGTCATAGTTCAAAAACTTTGCCTATAAAAGGCAATGCACCCTTATTTCCATTTCATCCCATTCCAGCACAAAAACACATACAAAGTGTTTTCTTTCTATCTCCTAGTTCTATTAGATAATTAGAGAGTTTGTAGTAGTTCCTGTTCGTGTTAACTAGAGAAGGTGTAACTCCTAATTTTCTACATAGTGAAGTATCTTTCCTTGCTTGTGGTTTTTACCCCATTGGGGTTTTCTACATTAAATCTTCATGCCATCTTTTATTGCATTTTCTTATTTAGCCGTGGGTTTGCTTAAGTCCGGTGTCACTTTTCTCAACAATTGGTATCAAGAGCTAACGTTTGGGTGTTTGTATAATTATTTATCGTATGATCTGTGGTTGCCACTAGTAAGTGGACCCTCCACATCAAAAGATAAATAAATTTATACTCGCTATGAAGGTGTTCGTTACTATTATAAAATAATAGTTGTGTTGAAAAGTAAATTTTGACTGTAGCAATGGTGGCGAAATTTGAAATCGAAAAATTCAATGGGAATAATTTCTCGTTCTGGAAATTAAAGATGAAGGCTATCATTTGAAAGGATAAATGTTTGGCGGCTATTGATGAAAGGACAAATGAGGTCACGGATGACAGTAAATGGAAAGAGATGGATGGGAGTTCTATTGAAAAACTTCATTTGGCATTAGCAGATGGAGTTTTGTCGAGCATAGAGGAGAAGAAAAGTGCGAAGGAGATTTTGGATCATCTCGCTCGATTGTACGAGGCAAAGTCACTCCATAATAAGTTTTTTCTCAAGAGGAAGTTATATGCTCTTCGCATGACGGAATCAACTTCGGTGACCGAGAACATTAATAACCTGAATACTTTATTTTCTCAGCTCGCATCGTTGAGTTGTAAAATAGATCCACAAGAACGTGCTGAAATTCTACTAAAAACTTTACCCGACTCATATATAACATCCAGTAGTTTTGACTAATGTAATATCAATGTTTATAAATAAAGAGGTGATTTTACTAAGAAATTTTTTCTTTTTATTATGATGTGTGACTAAACTATTGAATGTATGAATACTCACTATCTCAATTATCACATCCACATATGCCTATATATTACATACACTATATATATCAAGTCTAAGTTCTAAAGATAACTATATGTACAAATAATGAATAAGAACAACTCAAATACAACAAAGATACCCCAAATAGCCATAGAAACCCTAGAAATCCCTTATAAACTAATATTTCAAGCAATATAACTACAAAATAACTGTGTACTATTATTAAACACTTTATACTAATTCCAATCTACCATATAAAAAAAGGTAAATAATCACAAAACATTAATATTCACTAATCATAAGCTAATTACAAGAAAATAACCTAAAACCAAGATTAGCATATAAAATCCAATCTATAATGAATTAGACTCTAATATTTTACAACACATTATAAAACTCAACTAAGTATCATAATATAATAATACAATTATCTTAAACTAAGTTACAAATTATTAAAGCATAAAGTATAAGTTTTCAAAGCATAGAACCTTAAGCTTACTTAAATAACCCTAGAATATGATCAACCTATATAAACCCTTAAAATAAGAATGTAGAACCCATAGAAGTCACAAACATATCATATAAGACTTATAATAAGTGTACATTAAGATACAAACCCTAATTACCCAAAATAGAAAGTCATTAGGCTTAATGATATAGAAACCTTTATATTAAGAAATCTACATGGAATCATACCTAGTCTTTTAGGACAAGTCTACAAACACTCATAAGACTTCATAAAGTTATAAGATTATATTATGACAAGGTACAAGTACCCTAATGCACAAGGTACAATATTTTAATGCATGACTTGTAAATTAGGTCAAAATAGGTATTTTCACTCTTTAGACATGTTTACCTAAACTAAAACCTTAAACCAAGTGTAAGAACTCTTTCGACACATAAGACACAATGTATAGGACCTAAATTAAGTTTACATCAGTATCTAAGAGGAGGATAATCACATTTACTAAGATTAAACCCTAGATCATTAGAAAACCCTAATCTACAAAAGTATACTTCCCATTTTCACATCAAACCTTTGTTAAACTTCAAACCAAGGACCCAAATATCTTAAATAGAATGTCTAAACCCTAATTAAGCCTTAATAATCCACTAATCACTTTCCTAAGTCCCTAATCACAAAAAACACAAACCATAAGTTACAAGCCCTAGAATTTGAATCTGGTTTTGTATTTTTGCTTCAAAAATCATTTTCAAACCATTTCCCTCCATTTCAAGTTCAAAAATAAGATGTTTAGTACTTCTAAGATATTTTAGGAGTGTTACAAGTAGGTTCATCACCTTCTTGCTTGCTACACATCACCATTATCATCTATATGTTGCCGTGAATTATTTCAAGCCACAAGTAAAGATTAGAACTAAGCTAGGGTCTAAGAACTTGTGTAGAGCATCAGTTAGCCTTCATTAGTAATCCACCTATCTATTTTACATGTTTAGATGCCAAAATTGGAGCCTAAGTGTTGCTAGTACTATAAATAGAGCCGTATACCTTACTTGAAGACTTGCACCCCGTTTTCTTTGTATCCCCTACCCATTATCCATTTACACTTCTATAAACGTCTTAGGACATCTCCAAAGACCACAAAACAGGTCTAGAAGGTTTCCATTAAAGCCCTTGAAGCTTTGATAGCAAGTAGTGTTCATAGGAATCCATAAGGAGCCATTTTGGAGCTACCTAGGTAATTTCTATACTAAACAAGCTTTGATCTTGTTATAATGAATTATAAGACTTTTTATAATGTCAAAATTATGTTAGAAAGACAATCCAAAAAGAACTAAGTCATTTCATTAATTTAAATGAAAGTTATAAGCTAAAGATGTCTTAAAACCCTAGTTTTGTATTTTACATAAAATAATGACTTAAAATCCATTTCAAGAGCAATAAGTCTGATATGCTGTTATTATGAATATAAATATGTTTTGAAACTTTGTTTCAAAATCCTAGATCATTTGGTGCATTTTTGAAGAAGTTATATGATTTTTACAAGTATAGGGACCAAAACTATTTGACATTTTGGGACAAAAGTGTCATTTATGAAATTTAAAGCTATAATAATAAAAGTTGGAAAGTTTGAGATCCTAAGGTTAAATATTAAAGGATTAAATTGCAATATAATACAACTATATACTTAAAGGGTTAAAAGTGTAATTATGCTAAAATATAACTATAAGGACTATTTTTGCCAATATTGAAACTAAAGAACATAAAATGTAATAAAACACAATGTATCATGTTAGTAGGGAGCTTTGTACAAAGATGTTCTATCTCGATATTACGTTCTGACTGAGTGGTTGGGTTTACGATTTAAAGTGCCCTCGCTCCTCAAACGTTTATAGAATGGCTTCTAAGTATAATGGCCCGAACAATGATAATATAATATAAAGTTGAGTGATATTCATTGGTTTAGCAGTAAAGGTATAGAACACAAGCATTCATTTGTAAACAAAAAATAGGGGAAATGGTTATGATCATTACCCATAGTTCGAAATATTATTATTGCTGTTTAGTTCATGAACCGAAGCTTAACTCAGTATAAGTTCCTCTAGTGAGTATTCAGCCTAAATACTCAAGTAATAAATCAAATGTTAAATGCGTCAAGGTAATCGGGACGGGGATTGTCAATCCCGATGGATCCACCCACAACATTCGCGCTTAGCAACACAAGTAAATTAACGGTTCATGATCAAGAGAGGCAACTTAAGGCTATAACTAAAAGCAATAATATAAATGAAAACTGTTTGAAAAGCATACAAGTCTGGATAGCATACAAGTCTGGATAGCATACAAGTTCCGGATAGCATACAGTTTTTAAATGGTTGTGTTCCACCATGTAAAATCAAACCCCGCGTTTAGAAATCATGTACAAGGAAAAATGGGCTATGAACTCACCTTAGCCACAAGGTAAGTGAATCATTGTACTCAGAAGCTGAGTAGAAACAGAGGTTGTAAGGCGATCACCGACGATATGGATGCCCGAGAAAAACACGAAAGCCGCAACCTATCAAAATAAGGTGCGCGTCAAGACTCGAACTCAAATATCGATATCTACCAAGTATAATATGACTTAAGTATTTTCAAAGTACTCATACATCCAAACTAGTGACACGAAACACGTGAATCCATACTAACCCATTTATCCAACAATACTCGTTTAAACACTTGCACTCTTGAAATTGACCCGTCATAAGACGCCAAGTCAACACAAGTCAAACTATCCCTTTACCTTACTCGGACCAGTAGCTAAGTCATTTATATAATGACTAAACACTTGAGTAAGTCACCATGTCCAATAGTGAATACTCAAACTCACACCACACGAGCATTGAATTATGTGTCCAAAATACAAATCAGCAAGTACACTTCAAATGTACACACCGATCTACCATATCTAGACTTGTCCGATTTCGATGAAACTTTGTGTCAAGGTCACTTATAACCTGTATAAGACCCTGCCAAAATTTGAGCCAAAGTACATACTTTAAAACCCATCAGCTCGACACTTTACTCGACTCTAAAATTTGGGGCAGAATGTGTACTCATTTTGTAAAACCATTGACACCACTTTAAAAGTAATATCTTGACATTTCGCCTTTTAAACCCACTACTAGACTGATGTGATCGTGATTGTATATGTGATAATTAAGATACGTTATAGGGTAAATTAGAAAATTACCTTTAGGAAAAAGTAATAGACTGAAATTACCAAAGACGGATTCAATTAAACACGTTGGTGAACCAAGTTCGTTGTACACAAAGATCTTATGAATTTGAGCCGTTTTGTATCGATCTGGACAATTGATTCGAATTGGTTTCGGTTTTTAACTAAATTAATTCTACCAAATTTTAACCTAAAGTGCATGAATCGTAAACCCAAAATTATTAATCTAAAAATTATTATTTAAAAATTAAAGCTATTTTAAAATTTAAACTATTTAAATAAAATAAAATAAAAAACTTATCTATTTAAATAAAATTACTTTTACACTATTTTAAAAGTCTAATAAAAATTATTTTACTTCTAAAAATTAATCAAATTTAATTTATTTAAAAACTAACTTTATTAAAATCTAATTATTTAAAAACTAATTAAATTTCTAAAATAAAACATTTTTTATTTTGCTTTTATTGATTTATTATCTATCTTTATAAAATTAAATTTGTAAAACTAATTAAAAGTATGTAATTAACTTTAGTTAAAAAAACTGTCAGAAGCAAACTGACTATATTAAATCAATAAACTGTAGTAAAACACAAAAAGCTATCTAGAACACTTGGTAAAGCGTATGGCCCATGACCAGGAGGTCATGGGTTCGAATCCCTTTGGGGATATTTTTGGTGAATTATTTCTTTTTGGACGAAAAATGAAAAGATGAGAGTCACAGGAGTGACTTTGTGAATATAATTACTTTGGAAACTGATAGGACTCAGTTTTGAGTTATAACAGACCAAATGAATCTGTTAATATCTTAAACTCAACAAAATAACAAATGCAGCAATTCAACAAATATCAACAAAAAATTATATAACAACAAATCTAAAATACCACAACAGCTCAAACAATCTAATCAAACCAGATAGCTAATCCTTCAGTCTAAAAAAAACAGTAACTGCTAAACTTATATAAGCAGACTATTATTGAACCAATTAATCAAACCAAATAAATCATATACTCAGTTCAATCATGTCATCAGTTGACAAAAACATTTTCAGCAAAGCATTCAGCAATCACACTTGTAAAATCAGACAAGGAGAACCATTTAACCTATATTAAAATGTCTACTCAAGATCAATCAAAGTTCCTCAAAACACAGTTCATCAAACCTTGGAACTAAACAAAGTAACAATAACGTTCAATAGACAACTTAGCAGATTATGAATAAATCATATACTACAAAATCAAATCAGCAGTTATACTCTAATAGATTCAAAAACATCCTAACTCGAAATCATAACATTAGCCAACATTACTGAAATTGAGATTTTGCTAGGTTAAAAAGTTCGTTTTCTCGGTGTCTTAACGAATTGATTTCCGGTTCAAAGTGTGACTCAGTCGTTTTTGGTTAAGAAAAAAGGAAGTTGCTTATCTATAACTAATTAAAAAGTAAATGCTAAAAGTATTGAAAAACAAACTAAAGACCTGTACAAATAATAAAAGTAAAACAAGGTGAATATTAAAAACAAAAAATTAAAACGATATTAAAACGAATATTAAAACAAGTAATAAAACGAAATTTAAAGCAAAACAATTAATAAAATAAAACTAAAAGACGAAATTAACTATCGACTCGAAAATAAAGTTTACTAAATGAGAAAGGAGAGAATAAAACTAAAATGGTACTTTAAAGCTAAACGAGGCAAAACCTAAAGCGGGTACTAAATAAAAGATAAAACTTAAACTTTACGAAAAAATATTAATACTAAAAATCGATGAAAAATTCAACTAAAAATACGTAACTTTCAGAAATAAAATCAGAACAACTTTCAGACAAAACTAAACAATTACGGAACAATACTATTAAATAAAAAAGCTAGCAGGCTAGCTGCTTAATTTGGAGCCAAATCCTTAAGCATGCATGCATGTTGGACATTTCCATCGTACTATTGTTTAAATGAAGATTCCATCGCAGTATTGTAATATTTGATTCCATCGTACCCATGATCGCAATGTTTGATTCCATCGCACCCAAGGATCGCACTACCAGATCGTACCCACAGATCGCACTCTATGATCGTACCCACGATCGCAACAAGTGACCGTGGTTTGGATTAAGAAGTGTGATCGTAGTGACGATCGTACTGGGTGATCGCAGCAATGGATCACAAGTAGAAACCCTCGGGGTTTATGCGATCACACTTACTGAATTGTACTGGTAAAACCCTTAAGCATTACGATGGCATACAATAAGCAAATAAGAAAATACCAAATAAGCACTTATCTAAAAACTTAACCAAATCAAATTGAGAAAAAGCTAATAGACCAAAATTTAAAAACTTTTAAAAATACTAAATAATAAAAATATTTAAAAACAACTTTTTATAAAAATTAACTAAAAAGCACTTAATCAAAAATAAGAAAATTAACACAATAAGCACTAAAACACTTTAAGCTATAAAAATCAAACATTAAAAGATCAATGAGCATAAATTTGAAAACTTTTAAATTACGAAATAAGCAAACTTTAAAAAGACTAAACTTTTTAAAAAACTAAAGAGTAAATAAGCTAAATACAAAATAAGCCAATAAGATTGTCAAACTTATAGCTTAATTCGTATAAAAGCTTAGATGGAAACAAAAAGATGAACTTTTTAATCAAACATCAAAATTAAGCAAAAATTATAAAACTTTCGGATTAAAGATAAGCAAAAGATCAAGAAATGTAGAATGAGAAAGATTGTAAAAAGCTTGAAATAAGATTAAGATTAAAGATTCAAAAGTACAAGATTAAAGATTAAAACATGAAAGAAAAACTAGAGAGAGAAAGTGAAAAAACTAGAGAGAGAAAATTACCTACTCCTAAACTAATCTAACTACTCCTAAAATGACTAACACCCTTTCATGTGGTGAAATGAAGGGTATTTATAGGAAAGGAGGGGATGCTTGTGTTGCTCTTTTCTTTCTTTTTTTCTTCACGTCTTTTCGTCTTTTAAGTTCTTCGACTTTTTCGACTTTGTCTCGGGATTAATTTAAACTCGTCTTATAATTTCTTCATTTATTAGACTTGAGTTCTTCGGCTTAATTAAACTTCCGTCTTTAGACTTGTTCTTCGATAAATCTTCAGAATAGGCCTTGGACTTCCGTTCTTTTTGCACTCTTGATCTTTTGACTTCGTCTTTTGTCTTTTTCTTCGATAAAAGCCCGTGAAAGCCCGTGTTTTCTTCCTTTTTCATCTTTTGGTCTTAAAACACAATAAAAACACAAACCACGCATAATTCTGACATTCATGACATAAAATACACGTTTTGGCTTGGTTATTATTATAATTAAGTGGTAAAAGGATAAGTGTTTTCACACTTATTAAATCCCCTACACTTGACCATTGCAATTCCCTCATGCAATGCATTAATTTTAAAGCACGGTTTACTTTTTCCATCACAATCAATCCACATTGGCCTTTATTAAAGAGACAAAATATTTAAAGGAAGAAAACAAGTAAAAAAATCAAAAACTTACCTTAGGGTTTTGGAATGTCATGAATGATTATCACCCTCAAGTTTCACGTTCCCCATACCAAGCTTAAAAACGAGATCATTGTTATTATAAGTTTGCAAACTAACACAAATTCATGTGGCCCAATTATTCACTTAGACTCCCTTATTCCTAGGTGTATCTCTTATATTTTATTTTTGTCTTGAATGATCACGAGGATGCATTGTTGACTTATTCCGATAGTTATTTAGGCTGAAAATAAAGTGGGACGATTTAATCAATAGTTAGCTAAAGGACAAAATCTTTTAAAACTGCTTCTCGGGACCTCTTAAAATTCATATCTTGGCATAACTCGCTCCACGATTTGAGACCTTTCTCGGACCGATGTTTGGCAGCGACTTCATACTTCGAATCTTTGAGAGACGTTCTTGAAATTATGGTCTTCTCTTCACAATAGGAATTTCTTCACCTGAACTTTTTGAGAGATTCTTCGTATTTGGACCACGACTTCTTCATTTTTCTCCAATCTTTATTTTGGACTTTGATATACAACGATCCACCTCCTTTTAGGAATTGGATCTATTTATCCTCATACCTTGTTAGGGCCTTTTTGGATGGACTTCTCCATGATCTTTAGGGGAGTATTTTCTTTTCGTCGTGTGTCTCGATCCTTCATATTGATTTTCGATAAATGATTCTTCACATCACTTTTGGATCTTTAGCAACAAAATGTAGCCCTCATGCCTTGTTAGGGCCTTTTCGGACTCGCCAATCTTCGCATCCCGCTTCAATAAGTTATGCCTTGGCTATGAACTCTAATTAATACCGAGCAACTTTTAAACGATCTTGTGCTAGAAGCTAAGTAACTTTTCAAATCGTACAACCTATTTATTGCAGATAAATTTATTAGCAAGCGATGGGAGAAAAAGCTTATAATCAACTCACATAAATTCACGAAAGAATACCAAACTTATAATTGACTCTATCATCTCTCGTTCTCCACAATTTAAAATCTCAAGGAATGAGACTCGTGGATGCTTAGCCAATTAAATCAAAGTTTTGGGTTTTCGAGTCATCTATAGGATCTTGCAAACTCTTAGACTTTTTCAAGTTTAGAATTCGCATTTTAAAGTTCCCTTGATAAACAACTCTCTAGGATCAATTATAGGAACTTGCGAAAAGTTCTTGTTCTTAACCCGTGAGAGTTAAGACTTTCGCGTTTTAAAGCTCCCTATATAAAAGCCTAGCAAAACTTGACTTAAACACGTTAAGGATACTAGCTAGAGTAAACTTAGATAAGTAAACTCGGGATGAGTCAAAATATTCACGACTTTGAAAAATTTAAAACCACTTTATTGAAAATTTATTCTAGTAAAGAAAGTAAATAACGTTAACAAAGGAAAAAATACTAGGCAAAAATAGATCAAAAATTTTGAAAAATGTTGAAAAATCAATTTTCCGGTTAAAATAAGGACAAATGCAAGGAAAAGACCACTTAACTTTGATAGAAGTCCCCCCTACACTTAATATAAACATTGTCCTTAATGTTTAAGCATGTGGGAGTAAACTCCCCTACACTTAGGACATTGTGCACTTTGTTTAAATCTTGCTAAGGAAAGGACAACTAAAGTGATTCCTATTTTAATATTGAATAAATATAAAATAGAGAATCAAAAGAGTATAGGATAGAACCGAGAAGACGGGTACACAGAATCACGGGCCGTCAAAAGTCATCAAGAATGGATCTTTGAAAGCTTGAATCCCTGCACATGATAAGAAAGAAGACAACAAACACATACAAGGGTCTCCCCCTACACTTATTATAATAACAGATAAAGATAGATAGATAATTGGGTTGCCTCCCAAAAACGCTTGTTTTTGTTAGCCGAGTCACGAGCCTGACTCGTCCCCGAATTAAATGGTCTATGGGGAAGCCTCGAATGTAATACCAGGATCAAAGACCTTGTCCTCGTTCCCGGAGGACATTAATAAGGGAGAGGCCGGAGGATAAGTATTGAATGGTAGGAAAGTCTGCTCGATATAAGAAAAGTAAGTGAAGTCTAGATTGACGGGAGGTGGGGTGGGTAAAGTAAGCAAATTGTCATTCCCCAAAGACAATTGATGCTCAGAAAGCGACAAAGCCGTAAGGTTATCAATCATAAAATGGTCAATGTCACCTCCTGGGTCAAAGCACTCATCCTCATGAACGTTAATCTCTTCGATTTCTTCATCATCGATACGGGCGTCAAACCAAGGTTTGTCGTTCCCCTCATTGAGGATTTTAGAAACTCGCTCGAAAAGATCACGATCAAGTACGAGTCCATCATTCATTTGTGGGGATTGTTGATAAGTTAAATCCGCACGAATGTGGTAAACGTAATTCTCATTTGAGGAGTGTTGATTAGGTAACTCCTCGAGAATTGGATGATTGGTCAAGTGAGTTGGTTCGTCATTATTAAGAAAAATAAGACGTTCCAACTCATCAAGTTCGGCCTCGACGTTGGAAAAATCGACCTCACTTGTAGGAAGAAGTGGAGGTAAATGAGCTAGCTCTCGTTCGATAATTTCTGCAATCTCGGGCTCGAATTGGAAATCATTATTAAAAGCGACCTCGTCCTTAAGCTCAGCAAAAGTAGGGACATCACAAACCTCCTCAAATAAGTTGTCGAGACCAAATTCACTAATCTCACTCAATGTATCACAATCCTTAGACGTATTAGGGATATCGAGAGAATGAGGTACAATATCACTAGGACATTGAGCAACAAGATCATTCCAAGAAATAGTAGGCTCATCGTCATCATCATCATAATAGTATGGATACACAGGAGGAGGAGTATAAGTCTCGATATTCGATATTTGCTCTTGTCGTTGATCCTCTTGACATTTTTCGATGATCTTGTTGCAAGCTTCTTGAACTTTTTGAAAGTTGTCCAAAAGAGTGGCAATTTGCTCAGGAGGAAATGCAAAAGAGGGTTGATGATCGAGGAAGTGTTGTGGGGGCTCAAAATTATGAAAACCTGAATTATAGCATGGGTGTGGCTCATAGTAATTCATCAGTTGAGAAAAATTAGAACACGGATTTGGTTCATAATAATCCATTGGTGAAGAAAACTGAGGACACGGATTTTGCTCATAATAATTCATTGGCTGACAATAAGAATAGTGAGGGCCCCCACAATTTTGGAAACATGGGTATGGAGAAAAACCCGGTGCTTCTTGTAGATAGCTATTACCATTGTCATAATTGTAACCCAGTTCTTGCTCGCCATGAGGCAGGTATCGATTTGGACACGAAACATGCCAATGAGAATCGCTTCCACAATATATGCAAGAGGGAATAGGAGGTGGATTAGAAAAGGACGAATTAGTCGAGTTGCACGATGGACAAAGTCCCAGTTGTGAATCGATTGAAATATGAGGAAGGTCTTTTCCGCATTGCTCGCATGAACACCATTGACATGATTCGCACCCATATAATCGTCTCCCACACCCTACGCAATGGACATAAGAATCCATGAAGAACAATAGATAAGCAAGAAGATTATTTTTGGTGCAAAACTTTCGAAAAAGAAATTCTTTTTATGATTTTTCAAATGTTTTTTGAAATTTTTTATTTTTATGGATTTTTGAAAATTTTTGACACGAAAAATAACGTTCACGAGTGAACGGATCCCAAAATCCAACGCGTCTCTCACAAAAAACCGTTAATCTTCACGAAAAGAGCCGACAGCGGCGCCATTTGAAATTGAGTTTTTGCTAGGTTAAAAAGTTCGTTTTCTCGGTGTCTTAACGAATTGATTTCCGGTTCAAAGTGTGACTCAGTCGTTTTTGGTTAAGAAAAAAGGAAGTTGCTTATCTATAACTAATTAAAAAGTAAATGCGAAAAGTATTTAAAAACAAACTAAAGACAAGTACAAATAATAAAAGTAAAACAAGGTGAATATTAAAAACTAAAAATTAAAACGATATTAAAACGAATATTAAAACAAATAATAAAATGAAATTTAAAGCGAAACAATTAATAAAAATAAAACTAAAAGACGAAATTAACTATCGACTCGAAAATAAAGTTTACTAAATGAGAAAGGAGAGAATAAAACTAAAATGGTACTTTAAAGCTAAACGAGGCAAAACCTAAAGCTGGTACTAAGTAGAAGATAAAACTTAAACTTTACGAAAAAATATTAATACTAAAAATCGATGAAAAATTCAACTAAAAATACGTAACTTTCAGAAATAAATTCGGAAGAACTTTCAGACAAAACTAAATAATTACGGAACAATACTATTAAATAAACAAGCTAGCAGACTAGCTGCTAGAAGCTAGCAAGCTAGCTGCTTAATTTGGCGCCAAATCCTTAAGCATGCGTGCATGCATGTTGGACATTTCCATCGTACTATTGTTTAAATGAAGATTCCATCACAGGATTGTAATATTTGATTCCATCGTACCCATGATCGCAATGTTTGATTCCATCGCACCCAAGGATCGCACTACCAGATCGTACCCACGGATCGCACTCTATGATCGTACCCACAATCGCAACAAGTGATCGTGGTGTGGATTAAGAAGTGTGATCGTAGTGACGATCGTACTGGGTGATCGCAGCAATGGATCGCAAGTAGAAACCCTCGGGGTTTATGCGATCACACTTACTGGATCCTACTGGTAAAACCCTTAAGCATTACGATGGCATACAATAAGCAAATAAGCAAATACCAAATAAACACTTATCTAAAAACTTAACCAAATCAAATTTGAGAAAAAGCTAATAGACAAAAATTTAAAAACTTTTAAAAATACTAAATAATAAAAAGTATTTAAAAACAACTTTTTATAAAAATTAACTAAAAAGCACTTAATCAAAAATAAGAAAATTAACACAATAAGCACTAAAACACTTTAAGCTATAAAAATCAAACATTAAAAGATCAATGAGCATAAATTTGAAAACTTTTAAATTACGAAATAAGCAAACTTTAAAAAGACTAAACTTTTTAAGAAAACTAAAGAGTAAATAAGCTAAATACAAAATAAGCCAATAAGATTGTCAAACTTATAGCTTAATTCGTATAAAAGCTTAGATGGAAACAAAAAGATGAACTTTTTAATCAAATATCAAAATTAAGCAAAAAGTATAAAACTTTTGGATTAAAGATACGCAAAAGATCAAGAAATGTAGAATGAGAAAGATTGTAAAAAACTTGAAATAAGATTAAGATTAAAGATTCAAAAGTACAAGATTAAAGATTAAAGATTAAAACTTGAAAGAAAAACTAGAGAGAGAAAGTGAAAAAACTAGAGAGAGAAAATTACCTACTCCTAAACTAATCTAACTACTTCTAAAATGACTAACACCCTTTTCATGTGGTGAAATGAAGGGTATTTATAGGAAAGGAGGGGATGCTTGTGTTGCTCTTTTCTTTCTTTCTTTCTTCACGTCTTTTCGTCTTTTAAGTTCTTCGACTTTTTCGACTTTGTCTCGGGATTAATTTAAACTCCTCTTATAATTTCTTCATTTATTAGACTTGAGTTCTTCGGCTTAATTAAACTTCCTTCTTTAGACTTGTTCTTCGATAAATCTTCATAATAGGCCTTGGACTTCCGTTCTTTTTTCACTCTTGATCTTTTGACTTCGTCTTTTATCTTTTTCTTCGATAAAAGCCCGTGAAAGCCCGTGTTTTCTTCCTTTTTCATCTTTTGGTCCTAAAACACAATAAAAACACAAACCACGCATAATTCCGACATTTACGATATAAAATACACGTTTTGGCTTGGTTATTATTATAATTAAGTGGTAAAAGGATAAGTGTTTTCACACTTATTAATTACCTAAGTACTCAACAGTCTAACAAACTTCTCATAAGATTTTAAGAATCAAAACATGCCTCCAAAATGAGCAGACACATCATATTTCAGTAGCACTCGGTATGAAATAAAAAGCAGATTCAATAACGACATAACTTGAAAGAAAATAATCATAAACAATAACATCCAAAATCATATAAGAAGATTAAATCATAAATCATAACAAATTCAAATTATATGCATGAAAATATTATCAACTTAAAAATAAAGAGAATAAGACCTTTTTGGAGAGAACCGTTGAGTAGAAGTCGCGCGCTGAGCGGACTTATGAACCTAGTTGAGACCACCATACACCGTAACTCGAACCATCATCATCAGCACCATACGAAGCACTTACCATCATTTGAACAGATTTTATAAACTTTCAGTGGGAAAGTTTATCCCCAAATTAATTCTTTTAATATTCAATTTAAACTATTAATTAAAGCTTAAACATATATCTTTATCATTATTATATCAAACTAGA
Source organism: Glebionis coronaria (assembly GCA_025667525.1). NCBI lineage: Eukaryota > Viridiplantae > Streptophyta > Magnoliopsida > Asterales > Asteraceae > Glebionis > Glebionis coronaria. Next base: position 345,278 of record JANFOE010000374.1, on the reverse strand, counting down.
ATGGAGAATGAAATTCATAATATTCAACTTAAATAGAAAATGAATGACAAATTAAATCAACACAAATCACTTTTTATTAATAATAAAGACCCGAGTACAATATTTGAAGAAAGAAATTACACGTTTAATCCTACACCTAATTTAACATAATAACTTTAAAGAAATAAAATGGGATGCCTTCTACTGAAAATACCGAGGGTATTTATAGGAGAACCCAAGGGCTTGGGTTGATGAGTTTGTTGAGCAGCATATTCCATCTGAGCCGTTGATGAAGCATCTTCTTATTCTCTCTCTTCTTTGTTTTGATCTGAAGGCTGAGATGAGCCAACTAGCACACGGATCACCAACGTGGCATCCGAGTGTGCTAGTTGTGGTAGTTTGGTGATGAGGTGTCTCCTTATTATTGGAGAATTGGGGAAAATTTGCTGTCACAACCAATCATAGTAGGAAAGAGAAGCCACGTCACAGATGCTTTCCACCTTCAATCTTCCGAAAAAGTGGGGGATTAATTTACAACTCGTGTGAATCACACGAATTAATCAAAACCCCTAATTTTTATTGATCAATTTATTTAATTAGGGTTGATTAGGGTTTGGGAATGGAAAAGATGCGTCTGGTTTTGGGGAGATGAGGGAGATGAGGTATTGCATTGAGATTAACGAAAAGGTGAGATAAAAACGTGTGGGTAAATGTGTGTTGACTGGAAAAGTTATAAACGTCTTTTATTATTGATCACATGGGCTTTATTTCCATTTCTTGTCTTTGTGCAATTGGGCTTTAACATGGAAAGTTATACTTCTCAATTCGTTTATGGGCTTTGAAAAATGTTGACCCAATTAACTTCCATCCGTTTATAAATGCAAAATGGGCCATAAATGGGCTTTCAACTTCTAAAGATAATAAACTTGATCTCAATATTGGGCTTTCGGGCCCAATTCTAAAATGTGGGACCCACTTGCCCTTTAAACACCATAAATGATGAAATCCGCTAAAAACGAGCTCATTATTGGCTTTGTTGATCTTTTCATCAATCTCGTGTTGTTTTCGCCGGTTTTCGTGAACTTGGTACCTACACACATCAAACAACAAAACAATGCATATACAAGGCATATTTAAACATTTATTGCATTTATTCATTGATTTTATGATATAAATGATATGAGTAAAATCACTCATATCAAACTCCCCCTTGCTAAGCAATTGCCGTGTCCTCACGCAATGATAAAATAAAACACTTACTACACTTTTATTTGACTTTTGAAAATTTATTTTGTAAAGACATAATGTATTGCTTTCATTATTGAAAAATAACTTTTAGGATCATAAAACTCAAATAGATTCATCGTCCCCGACTTTTCACTTTTCCATGCCAAGTGTAAAAACAAGATCATTGTCAATCATAAACCCCAAAAATAATCCAACTCATACAAGTAATTTGTGTTAAACTCAATCTCCTATTATTCCTAATTGTATCTCTAGATTTTAATTTCATTCACCCAAAGGCTCATTTGACTTTATTAGATAATTATTAGTCCAAAAATGAAGGCAAGAACGGTGTAAACTCAACACTCAAAACCTAACCTCGACTTCAAAAATCGTTGTCACTAAAGAAAGCCCACATCAAGGATAACTTAACACGATTTGAGGGATAAATCCCGGACCCGAAATGTGGCTAATAGGACTACTTAAAAGCAACAGTAAAACCTCCAAAGTCAATTATGACTTTATTAATGGAGTTAGCAACAATCACATCATAACACCTTGAGGCTCTTTAAGATGCAATTGTGCTCCTTATTTAAAATCCACACCCGAAGGCTCCTTGGACAAAAATAAGGGAATTGACATTCACCATCCCACCTTATGGCTCATGATGATGAAGCAATTTTAATTCAACACGTCCCCTCGCCATACACCCTAAGGCTCTAATGACAAGGTTAGTGCTACATGACTCCCACCCGAAGTCTCCTAGAGAACATGTTTTTATTTATTCTTCTTTATTAATATGATATATATAGTAAGCCAAATTTCCGCAATCCCATGATCAAAAGTCCATGACGCTGACACCCTTAATGTGTTCTCACTTTAATTACAAGGGAAGAAAAAGAAGGAGTTACGAGTTAAGATATCAAGCCTAAACCGCTAAAAACTTCATTTATTAAGCAATTATTTATCAAGCGTGAAAAATAAATACGAGGAGATTAAATCAAACACAAAAATACTTACACAAAGAAGAGTTAATTTTAGAAACTTATGATTGAACTCTATCATCTCTTGTTCTCCATATTGTAAAATTCCAAAAATGTGAAATCAATGGATACTTAGCCTATTAAATCAAAGATTTGGGTTTTCAAGTCATCTACAGGATCTTGCATCTTCTTATACTTTTCAAGTTTTAGACTTTGCGTTTTAAAGTTCCCTTGATAAACGACTTTTTAGGATCAATTATAGGAACTTGTGAAAAGTTCTTGTTCTTAACCCGTATGAATTAAGACTTTCGCGTTTTAAAGCTCCCTATATAAAAGCCTAGCAAAATTTGATTTAAACACGTTAAGGAAAAGCTAAGGTAAATACCGAGTCGAGTAAAAAACTATTATTATTTTCACCAACGGAAAGCCTACATTTGTGTCAAAAGCACTTATTCCCTTTATTAAAACTTAAAAATAACACTAAAAATTTTAAATTTTTATGAAAAACGAGAAAAACGATTATGTTTAGACACGACAAAAGCAATAGCAAGCGATTATATCGATTGACTCCTCCATGCTAAAACCAAACATTGTCCTCAATGTTTCTTGGCTCAAGAGTAACACCCCCTTGCTAAAATACGAAGAGTCTAATGCAAAATCCTAACATGGAAAGAGCACGCAAATCTATAAGCCGTTTATTAATTATGCCTCAAGATAAAACGCTAGTCGATAACAATCAAAGGATAGAGAGTGTGCCCCTTTTGGCATTCAAAGAATGGAAGATCAAGTGGACCGGCAAAAACCGAACACGAGAGTCTTCAAATATTAGGGTCATACCTAAGATTCACAACAAAACACGAGCAAGAGCTTGAAAGATCAAGCCTTATTAGTGTTAGAAAATAGAAAGAAGATAGAATGTATGGGACTCCCCCACAAGGCACCTCGTTTTTGTTAACCGAGTCATGAGCTCGACTCGATCCCCGCATTCATTGGTCCTTAGGGAAAGTGGTGAAAACCGGCATAATGGAATAAAATTAATAATAAAGCACGATGCTGGAGTCAAAGATTACATCCTCGTTGTCGGATGACAAACGAAAGGATAAAACTCCAACACAAACCTCTAAAAAGAGATAGAAGTCACAAAATCACGAAATGGATGTAGCATGCTCCCCGAGATAAACTCGCACCAAGATGATCGAAAAATCTTTCAATTACTACATTGGTGAAAGGCCGAGATTTCCCTAAATCAACGATTCCGGGGTCGAATACCTCGTCCTCGGGAGAGAAAGGAATAGACAACACGGTGTCGTCCCCCCATGCTAATCCAACATCATAGAAAGCACATGGTAAAGGTGGTATAAAGGTCTCAACACTAGTGGTATCAACTTGCATGACTTTGTTGACCTTATCACTCTTATGAATGTGAACAAAGGGGTCATGGTACTCAAAATGAGTCGCATAAAAAACCCGCACATTAAGATCAAAGCGAGTGGGAAGGATAATTGGAGAAAAGGTAATTTCTCCCTCCGGGTCAACATTATCATCATCATAAATCGGGTGATCAAACCAAAAATTTCATCACAATCATTAGACTCTTCCTCAAATTCCGAAGGAGTGTCTATGGAAAGTAACTTATCAAACTCCTTAATGAAGAGCTCATCATCACAAAGGTTGTGAGATGTAGGAGGTATGATTCTCTCAAAATCCTCTTGAAACAATGGATTATTGTTCATTGAAGCTTCAAAGAGAGGATTTGAGCAAGTCACTAAAGTGTCATCAATCTTGTCATCACACTCGGATACAAGATCATCATTCTCATTAGAAGGAAATTCATCGGAGAATTCATCGAGAATGGTAGGTAAAACATGAGAATCACACTCGATTTCGAGATCAGAAACGTCTTCACTTCCCCGTGGAAGTGGATCAATGATAGCAAAAAGTTCATCGACGAACTTATCGCATGAATAGTCACTAACCTCACTCGGTGTGAAGTTAGGAATAAAAGGCTCTTCAAATGAAGATTGTGCCTTAGGAACATCAATTTGGTCCTTTGAAGAGAATGAAAATGAGTCCATTTTCAAAGATTGTTCAATTAAAGCAATATCACTCTCGGGATCAAAATTCTCACTATCAAACTCACTAGCATCAAATGGTGCACTTAGGTATTCATCAATTTGTTTTTCAATCTTAGAACTATCATCCTCGTGTGGAGTGAGTGGAGATGAGGTAAGATTACAACATGATTCAACAAAGCAAGCATCTTCCTTTAACTTAAAATTTTCTTCATCACAAAATGAGGTTTCCAAAATTGGAAAAACACCTTTGTCAAAGAGAGATTTCTTATTACTTTCAATAGTCTCAACAAGTTTCACACTTTCCACTTTCTTAGAAACAAATCTTGGAATCTTTTCCGGTTTAAAAATAATACTTTTATCCCCATAAAACAATTTAATCTCCTCTTTCCTCATATCAACTTGAACATGAGCCGTGCACAAAAATGGTCGTCCTAAAATGATAGGCACACGAGGATTGGTCTCATAATCTACTATAGCAAAATCGGCTAGGTACAAAAACTTTCCCACTTTAAGGATGACATTTTCCGCTATACCAACCAGACGGGTGGTGGTACCATTAGCAAGCTCAATGATCATTCGAGTGGTACTAAGTGGTGCATAGTCAATAGTTTTCTAAATGGCTAGGGGCATTAAGTTAATGCTAGCTCCTAGATCGGCTAGAGCTTTGTATTCCCCAAACTCATTAAAAACACAAGGTATCAAGAATAGACCCAGATCATTATGTTTCTTAGGAATGAAATCAAAGAAATCCGAGGTACTAATCACATTTAAAGTAGCCTTGGTGACTTTAAGAAAAGTTTATTTAGGTGGAACATAAAGCTCAATCTTTCTTTCTAAATTATCATAAGCGGTGATAGCCTTAAGCTCTCCCCTCGGGTTAGGAATGATATTACTAGGTAAGCAACCCGAAGAAGAGGATGGTTTGGACATAAAAGATTCAAACATCGTAAGCAATTTGTTTTGATTTTGTTCCATACTTTGTTGTAAACGATTTTGACTTTGCTCTAATCTTTGTTCAATTCTTTGATGGTTAAGCTCAATCTTATTATTTTTCCCCTTGATCTTATTTTGAAACTCATTTTTCAAAGTTTCCATTTGTCCTTGAATGTTATGTTGAAAAGCTTTCAAATTTGCCTCATTCGTTTTAATGTAGCTCGACAAATCATTTAGATTATTGCTTTGAAAACCTTGATTGTTTTGATTAGCATTAAACCCATTTCCTTTATTGAAATTCCCTTGGTTACCACGGTTAAAATTATTCCTATTATTTCCATTGTTGTACCTATTTTGAACCGGTGGAAAACCCGGTGGAGCAACATGATTTTGACGAGGAACTTGACCGTTGGAGCAATAAGTTCCCGTCGCGGCAAAAGCACTAGCTTGATCAAACCCCATGGTTGAACAAGCATAATTAGGATGTGCTCCACCACATGATACACAAAAACTCTCAACCATATTAATCGATCCATGAGGATTCTTTCTAAGCTCATTCAAAAGCATGTCAATCTTAGAGTCCAATCTAGCAATCTCGGTATTAGATGAATTCACATTGGAAACAACCGGCGTGTTTCGTGAATATTGCACTCTAGACTTATTCTCAATTATACCCCACGCATCTCTAGGAGTTTTTCTTAAAAGATTACCACCCGCGGCGGCATTTAAAGAATCTTGTTCAATCATATTAAGCCCATTATAAAAAGTATTTATTTGATGCAATTCCAAAAAACCGTGGTGTGGACATTGTCTTAACAAATCTTTAAACCTTTCCCACGCAACCCCAAACGATTCATGCACTTTTTGTTCAAATCTAGTGATATCGTTCTTAAAGTGTGTTGTCTTAGATGGTGGAAAGAAATAATCCATAAACTTAGTCACTAAATCATCCCATGTCAAAATCGAACCCGGTGGTTCTTTCTCATACCAAATCTTCGAGTTACCCTCGAGCGATTACGGAAAAAGCATGAGCTTAATCGCGTCATTCGGCACATCTCTAAACTTGAGAGTCGAGGTAATTCGAAGAAAATTCCGAATGTGAGAGTGCGGGTTATCGGTCTCATTGCCACGAAATTGGTCGGCACGAATGAGCGATAAAAGACCCGTCTTAATCTCAAAATGATCCGCCAAAATAGCTGGCACAACGATTGCTTCCCCATACCCTTCGGTGGGTGCACAGAGCAATTCCTCCATTGTTTGGTTATCGGCCATCTCTACAACAATAGGTGGAAGCTCGGGTTCCACTATTCGTTGTTGACGATTTCTATTTCTAAGAGGAATATTTTCAAGCCTATTGTAATCAATCGAAAGTCGAGAAGATCGTAATTGCATAAACTAAAGTGACGAGAATTTTAGAGGATTAAAGAAAAGAAATTAGACAAGAAGAAGATTATTTTTGGTATTTTTATTTGGTATTGCTCAATAAAAAATGATCGATAAAAAACAAGGAATAAGGATAACTACTATGGAACTAAATTACCCTCGGTCAACTTTGAAACGATAGGTGAAAACCTAAACGTCTCGAGGTTCAATAAGTAAACTACAAAAATAAGATATAATAATACTTGAGTTGACAAACCAATAATCGGTCGTCCCTCTCAATATACGCACAAGCAAGCGGGGAAACGAGGTGACACAAAGCACTTAAAAACCTTTTTCCTTAGACGGCCTTTTATAGCACGTCGCCTTATACCCACCTTATAGTTTGTATAAATCGAGTTCAAACTTTTTATTAGTATTTATCTATTTTGCCTTTTTTTCGTTTTGGATTCGAATACAATAGCTAGGTGATGAAATCCCAACTAAGGTCTTATTTGGAAAGTAGGTATTTTTATTGTTCTACGTAATACAATATAGTAATCACAAAAAACAGAAAAACGATACATACTATATTAATAGAAAAATAACAAAACTTTCCGAGGATGGAAAAGGTCTTCAAATCAACGATCAACAAAAACGAATCGTACACAAGATCCCCGGCAGCGGCGCCAAAATTTTTGATGTGATCGTGATTGTATATGTGATAATTAAGATACGTTATAGGGTAAATTAGAAAATTACCTTTAGGAAAAAGTAATAGACTAAAATTACCAAAGACGGATTCAATTAAACACGTTGGTGAACCAAGTTCGTTGTACACGAAGATCTTATGAATTTGAGACGTTTTGTATCGATTTGGACAATTGATTCGAATTGGTTTCGGTTTTTAACTAAATTAATTCTACCAATTTTTAACCTAAAGTGCATGAATCGTAAACCCAAAATTATTAATCTAAAAATTACTATTTAAAAATTAAAGCTATTTTAAAATTTAAACTATTTAAATAAAATCAAATAAAAAACTTATCTATTTAAATAAAATTATCAAAATTTTTGATGTGATCGTGATGGTATATGTATTAATTGAGATACGTTATAGGGTAAACTTAGAAAATTACCTTTAGGAAGAAGTAATAGACTAAGATTTACCAAAGACGAATTCAATTAAACACGTTGATGATCCAGGTTCGTTGTACACGAGGATCTTGTGAATTTGAGACGTTTTGTTTTGATTTGGACAATCGATTTGAATGTGTTTCGGTTTTTAACTAAATTAATTCTACCAATTTTTAACCTAAAGTGCATGAATCGTAAACCTAAAATTTATTTAAAGGACAAATTATTTAAAACTATTTAAAAACCTATTAAAAACTTATCTATTTAATTAAAATTACTTTTCCACTATTTTAAAATCTATTTAGACTAACTTAAAAATTATTTTTAATCTTAAATTTAATTAAATCTATTAAAAAGTAAATTTCATTTTATAAAACTATTTTTATTTAAAACTAATTAAATTTCTAAAATAAAACATTTTTTATTTTGCTTTTATTGATTTATTATCTATCTTTATAAAATTAAAAATTATTGATTCATTTTATAAAACTACAATAATCTAAATCTAAATTGACATTATAACTCTAGAAAGAAAAAGGGATGCCTTCTACTGAAAATACCGAGGGTATTTATAGGAGAACCCAAGGGCTTGGGTTGATGAGTTTGTTGAGCAGCATATTCCATCTGAGCCGTTGATGAAGCAGCTTCTTATTCTCTCTCTTTTTTGTTTTGATCTGAAGGCTGAGATGAGCCAACTAGCACACGGATCGCCAACGTGGCATCCGAGTGTGCTAGTTGTGCTAGTTTGGTGATGAGGTGTCTCCTTATTATTGGAGAATTGGGGAAAATTTTCTGTCACAACCATTCATAGTAGGAAAGAGAAGCCACGTCACAAATGCTTTCCACCTTCAATCTTCCCAAAAATTGGGGGATTAATTTACAACTCGTGTGAATCACACGAATTAATCAAAACCCCTAATTTTTATTGATCAATTTATTTAATTAGGGTTGATTAGGGTTTGGGAATGGAAAAGATGCGTCTGGTTTTGGGGAGATGAGGGAGATGAGGTATTGCATTGAGAGTAACGAAAAGGTGAGATAAAAACGTGTGGGTAAATATGTGTTAACTGGAAAAGTTATAAACGTCTTTTATTATTGATCACATGGGCTTTATTTCCATTTCTTGTCTTTGTGCAATTGGGCTTTAACTTGGAAAGTTATATTTCTCAATTCGTTTATGGGCTTTGAAAAATGTTGACCCAATTAACTTCCATCCGTTTATAAATGCAAAATGGGCCATAAATGGGCTTTCAACTTCCAAAGATAATAAACTTGATCTCAATATTGGGCTTTTGGGCCCAATTCTCAAATGTGGGACCCACTTGCCTTTTAAACTCCATAAATGACGAAATCCGCTAAAAATGAGCTCATTATTGGCTTTGTTGATCTTTTCATCAATCTCGTGTTGTTTTCGCCAGTTTTCGTGAACTTGGTACCTACACACATCAAACAACAAAACAATGCATATACAAGGCATATTTAAACATTTATTGCATTTATTCATCATTTTTATGATATAAATGATATGAGTAAAATCACTCATATCATAGACTCACCATAATAAACTTTTAAAACCAGTAGTATCAATTATCTAACCATGCCTAAAGTCCTCGAGAGTCGACCCAAAATCAGCCATAATTTCGGATTGTGCCGATTTGCGTCTCCCGGTACATGAATACTAAAACTAGCATAACTTTTTATCCGTAATGAGTTAGAAGCTCTATCTTATATTAAAACGACCGTATCGAAAAACTCTACAACAAATTCAAATAATCTCAACCTATATCCAATCTTCAACCCACAAAATACAGCCCTTAACCCACTGATGTAATATACACTTTTAGAAATCATAACCTCTAAAATCACTCTACTATCATACCCATCAACCAAACACTCCTAAAACACTTGCATGTATATCAAAACAAAAATCAAAATCCAAAAATAAAACTCTTTATCATTAAAACATGGAGATCTTACCATGATCATCACATGCATAATGATCAAAATATTTTCCAACCATAAAATCATAAAAATCTTAAAACATGATGCATGTAGAAGATTTTGGTACCAAAAGAATCACAAGAATATTTTAGGAAGTGGTCTTTGATTAGAATTAAGAGATTCATGATAGAATTTTGATTATGGGGTGTTTTTGGTGGGTTGAAGTCACGACAAGGGGGAGGAGAGGGGAGAGAGTGGTGTTTGATTTTTATAAAAATTTGTTAGTATGTGTTTTTTTGAAGGAAAATTATATATATATATGGTGTTAGGTGTAGGGGTAAAACTTGCCAAGTGTGAAACTTTTGGACTTAAAAGCAATGTAGTAGTTTAATGGGTAGAAAATGACTATTAATAAATTTTGAAAATATTTACGAGGCTCGGATTTCGTAAAAATACTTTTCAAAAGTTAAAATGCATCAAAAGTATGATAATATGGTTTCCCGACACGACTTAACACGTAATTAAAACGAAATCGTCGAAAATATTAATTATCAAAACAATCGATAATAAAATGTAAAATTTTGGGCATCCGTCGGTAACATGATCACTAGCAATTCTCGTTATTCGTTGATTTAAGTAACTCTTTTTAATATGCAGGCGGGTGTTTTTAAATAAAAAACTTTTGATTTAAGTAAATATGAAAAAATAAAATAAAAATTTTATAATTCCAAATAAAGTATTATGAATGATCAATAAATACATATAAAGTGTAATTTATTAAAATTATCATGATCTCAGAATTTAAATAAGAATAAAAGAAAATGTAATACGTTTGAAAATTTAAAAAGAACGAATAAAAAATAAAATAATACAGGGAGGTACGGGTTCTTACATAAAAATATATTTTTTTAAACAATTTTCCACGGACGTGACTAGAACAACGCCGTGTTCCACGCCGTCGACCATGATGTAGTCACGTAGGCCAACACCGAGCAACGGTTATCCACGCCATGATCATTCCGAGCCCTCTAAAACCAAAAATGTTGCCCATGACGTGTTTTTTATACTTCATGATGATGTGGCATAATATAATTGGTTATCTATCTACAACTTAACATCACTATGACCAAATAGGCAAATACGGAAATACCTATATTTTTCCAGAGACTTCGTGATGACCCTCGTTATCTTCCAACCTCTCGAAACCTATAGGTCCTTCCACAACACCTATTTATACCCAATGATCCACACATTAACCACCAAGCTAAGTTAAACTCAAAAGTATACAATCTGACAAATACATTCTCTTGATCGTTTGCCACTATTAGTTTCCAGTCACTAATATGACGATGTCGAAGCAACATATGATCATGCTATTGCTAACAACAATAGCATCGATGATAGTCTTGTTACCCACGAAAACCGAAGCTTTAATCCCATACAATAATAGACCTTTATGGGACATGATGATCCCATCCGAAGACCCATTTAAGATCCTTGAACAAAACCCATTCAATAATCTCGCTAAGAATCTAGAAACGGTAAACTTGGCACGTGCAGATTGGAAGGAGACTTCCATGCATCACGTGATATCTCTAGATGTCCCTGGTATGAAGAGACAAGACATAAAGATAGAAGTTGAAGACAACAGGGTTTTGAAAGTAAGCGGGGAGAAGAAGGCCGAGGAAGAAGCAGACGGAGATAAATGGCACAGGGCCGAAAGAACAAGTGGTAAGTTCTGGAGACAATTCAAGCTGCCTGCGAATGCGGATTTGGAGAACATAAAAGCGCACCTTGAAGACGGTGTTCTAAAAATCAAGATTCCGAAAATGGCTCATGAAAAGAAACAGTCTAAGGTTATTGATATTATGGAGCATGGGACTTCTGGTGAAGATATTAAAGCAACAAAGGCTTCTGCTTGAACTAGCTAGTTTTGTGTATTACATATGCATAATAATATCTACTTAATGTAAGTTTTGTGTTTGTTTTTATGGTACTATATACGATGGATGCTATGATTGTAATTTCATAGTGTTGTTAACGAATATGATTTTGATATAAGTGGTCTGCTTCTTCAAACTCCGTCCTTTATTGAGAAAGAAACTAACGAGCAATCTACCAAAATAAATCACGGAGAGTAGAGATCGAGCGTATTATACGGCATAGATATCATTTCAAATGCTCAGTTGACCGGTTAATGGGTTATTTGAATACTGGTTTGAGTTCAAATCTAACTTTTGACATGCTAGATCAACAAAGACATGTTTAAAAAGAAATTCTAAAAACATGAGTTACCTTTTGACTAATTAGATCAACCAAGATAGATCTCGATTGCACGAGATGAAAAGATGCAAGACAGGAGAGCAGGATGTTTACAACAATTTTCATACGAGTATTGAATTTGAAAAACACTTAAAACTAATACAAGTGTGGTTGTTGATAGCAACCGAACTTTTTATCCCAAGATTATCTAAGAATTTAACTAACTCTCCTGATTTTAACTGATGAGTTTATATGGTTCAATACTACACAGAGAATTATATGAGAAAAAACACTTTAGTCCAAACTCTAACCAAAGATCAATCGATCTTCCATATTAACATATCTAAAAAACCTAGCACAAGAGCAAATTAATAAGCCATGGGTGATCAGGTGGCTGATAAGATGGCTCCCGAAGATCTCTGGATAGTACGCATAGTTACTGCTGTGGTTGTGCTTCTTACAATAGCAGTAACAAGTATTATGGCATTATGCGAGTCTCCCCTTGATCAACCATCTAGACTACTCAATCAGGATATCGAAGCAGGAATCGGAGTTATCAACAATGTGGAATCGGAGTTAAGACAGGTGGACAGAGAGGTGTTACATAATGGTGATCTTTTTGAAAACGTGAAAGAGCAACTGTACGAGAGGGGTAACTGTGAGAATGAATATTGTGTGATATGCCTAGAGGAATTTGAAGAAATGGAGATGATCCGAATTCTGGTGCCATGTCGACACTCGTTTCATACACATTGTATTATGGACTGGTTTTCTATTAGTCCAAGTTGCCCTATTTGTCGAAATTTTATCCATGCTAGCTTGGTCGACATCGATATAACATCCTAGTTCTAACATCTTTTATATAGCATATTAGAGTTTCGACCCTTTCTAAGCATCATTGAATGTGATTTTCGGTATGCCACTTTTCGTGGTAGATTGGCGATTGCATGCAGTAGTAGGGCATTTTCTATATATTCCAAGATCGTGATCATAGTTTTTCTTTTCTTTTGAAAGATCGATTGGTCTTATCTACATATAATGTATTTTAAACTCTCCCTCCTATTAATACAAAAAAAATAAATAATAATACAACTAAGTTAACATGATATAACTCATTTTAATTCACAAACTAAAATATTATTTAAAATATATAAATGTTTCACCACATAATAATTACAAAGTTTTTAATATGTAATTAAAACTCTTAATAAAATACCCTATTATAAAAATATACAATATTATATACACATATTGTACAAACATTAAAAAACATCTATATTATATTAATGCAAAATATAATATACATATATTTCTTAAAGAAATTATAACATTACAAAAACTTTAATGTATGGATCAAATGAAAAATGTAAATGAAAAATAGTTTATTAATGCATTATACTTTAGTTTGTGCATTATATGTTCTGAATCGGTAGTTTTCATGTAAAAATATGTTTTAAAAACATAATTTCAATCGAGGGATATTATTACTTTTACCATTATATGAAAGTTCAAGTAAAGTTATGTAAATGATTAAAAGGAAAAAAAACTAAATGCAATAAACTATTTTTCAAATAGATTTTTCATTTAATCTATGAATTAAAAAAAATATGAATTATAACATCGAAAAATTTATTCACATGATATCCGTCGCCGCATCGCGCGAATACCCTGCTATTTAATGCAAATATAAATTACGATTGCTTGTTTGACAAAAGCTTTTTGTAAAGTTTTTTTTTGAACTTAATGTTTTGGTTTAAATATAATCTTTTTTAAAACAAATTGTTTTATTTGAATGCATGAATTTCAAGTTTTAATTTTAAATAAGTTGAACTTAACTACATATGCTACTTAACTATTGTAAATTATTTATATACTTTTCTTCAAAATCTTTTATAGTCAACAACTAATTATCAAACACTTATATTGAAAAGATAAAATTTGTAACATATTTGTAATTTACAGCCAGCCATAAACAAAAAATAGAAATTCTTTTTTAATTGAAACAAATATATACGCATGAGATGAGAACGTACTTGAAGGATCAGATACATGTAGATAAGGGCGGAAGGAAGGGTCAGAAAGGTCACGTCCGAAAACATTGTAATGAAAAATTTTAATTTTTTTTTAGTTTTTTAAAATTTGACTATTAAAAACTATTTTATAATGTAATTTATAAAACAATATAAAAATTTAGACCTCTCAAGTTGTGTTTTCTAGCTCATGCATATAGAGAGCTTTAGTTATTGTAATTTCGTTTTAATTTATAGCTATTTATGCTTATCTCCTTTTATATATTAAATATTATAATCTATGATTTAAATATAGTACGTGTTGAAAAACTTTTCAAATTCTTAAAGAACCAATTTTACTTCACCTAATAATTGATTATTTGTTAAAAGAATTTAGAGAAGGATTATCACAAAAAAAATGTCTTTGATAACTTCCTATCTTCTTGGAGTAATCCAAATTCTATGAATTAATAATCTTGATGACTTAATTACATATCCACATTATATTCCTACACTAATTCTTAATCTTAAGCACGTAAATAAAAAAAATAACAGCAAGAAGCAGCAAATTCATCATCTATATATGATGACTGAAGACGAGCTATCAGTGGTATTCGCTACGGTATGCGCTATAATAGGGGTTTTAGTGCTTATTGTTGCTATTTGCGCAAGATCCTTGAATGGAAGAAGACGATCACATACTCGAGCACCAATAGCAACATCTATCGTAAGGGAGTTAAGATTACGGGTAAACCGTGAGAAGGTGGATGATGAAGCACCGGTCGTTCTAATCGAAAAGATGAAGGTGCATGATTGTGTGATATGTTTGGACGAGTTTGAAGAGAATGAGATTATTCGAGTTGTGGAGCCATGCAACCATTTGTATCATACCGATTGTATCAGAAAATGGGTTTCTACAAATCGAAGTTGCCCTATGTGTAGACAACCCATCCCTTAATTAGCTTCTTGATCTCGATAGTATATCGTATCTTACTTTTATTTTATAAAAATCTCACAGGCTACTATAATATGAATGATACTTTTGTACTCGTGTTTATATGCTTTAGTAAATTGAATATTATTTTTGCATGCATTTTATTGGCTCTCTATCGTAACTTTTAAATTATTAATAATTGACTGCCAATTTGTTTTTACATGGCCTTAACTAAATTTATTCTCTAGTGAATCTTGAAAGGATTATGAAAAAAATAATATAAAGGCCAGCTAAACATTAAAAAGAAATGGAATAATAAAAAATTCTGATGAATATGTATGATTAATCGGTGTATTTTGCGTTCACCTCATAACATGTTAATTTAGCATAATTGTATATTTATTTGTCGTTATATATTTACTTTGAGTGTGTTTTGTGATTATGTAGGTTATGAGCGAAGTGGAATAAAAATGACCGCTTAATTAATTTTTTGGATAAAAGACATTGTGAGCGCCGATAAATGAAGAAAAAATATTAAAAAAAAAGATTTGAGCGCGTCGCAATATTTTCGGTCATCTTTTATTTGTCCGGGCTTCGTTGGAGCAATTATTGGCGTTGGGTTATTTTTTATTGGGTCAAAGTTATTATATGTCAAAAGAATAAAAAAAAGAATAAAAAAATAACTTTTGGCTCATTGAACCCAAAAGCCCAATACCCACCTAGATATATTATATATAAAGAAAAGGGGGCAACTTGTTGGCGGAATTCACAAAAAAAAAGGGACGATTGAGTGAAAAAAAAGATAAGAAGACGGAGCCACCAAAAGAAAAAAAAAGACACAACGATTTGGTCTTGGTGGAGATCACGTGAAAGAAAAAAAAGGGATTCTATATTGCATACAATATACAACCGCCACATAGAAAAAAAAGACCTTCGTCCATTAATTGTCGCATAAAAAAAGGAATATTGCTATTGAGGAGTCATTGCGAAGATACATCATAGCAGTAAAAGAATATAAAAAAAATGATGAACAATGTATTGTGGGTCGGGTACATCGTGATGTCCGGCTGATTTTGTTGTAATTCTTTCCGGTAACTTTATTTATGGTTTGATCATTACTTTTGGATTATCATATTTATTTTACATTGATTTATGATTTATTTAAAAATTATTTTTATTGACTTAATGTTATGTTAAATTATTTGTGTTAGACAATTTATTATTAGTTAACGATTCATACTTATTTTATTTAGTTAAAAAATGATGATCGTATAATCGATATAAATTGTACCTAAATAAATTGTTAAAACATAATTATTGGTTGGATTAATATAAGATTTATTATCGCGAGTCGTTGATAAACATAATAAATGCCAACATTACTTCATTCATATTAAGTCGAAATAATCTTTGTAAACGAACTAAAAAGTTTCGATAATCCATAAGTGTGACCAATCATAAATATTAGGAGCTGGAAGGGATTACATTTTACTTTTAATTGTTTACATCTTTATAATATTTTTCTGGTTTTATTATTAGTTTAATAATTATTTTAATTTTTAATCAGCATTTTTATTATCAAGAGTATTTTAGTTGTTAGATTTTAAAACCAAAACTTTTATTAATCAGTGATCATCTCAAAACTTAAACTAAAACCACATAGTCCTCGTGGATCGATACCCGCTTACCCTATCTAGTATAAGGTAATTAGGTTATTTTTGACCGGCACTTCGACGTCGATCAAAAAATTTGGCGCCGCTGCCGGGGACTCAGTGAGCTTTTCGTTTAAGTTTTTGTTAATATTTTTCTTTAATAAAATACAAAAATACAAAAAAAAATATTTTTCTTGTTTTGTTTGTTTTGTTTTGTTTCTTGTGAGTGTGCAGGTTAGTGTATGCGCACACGTAGATCGGGACGTACATCACCGTTAGCTTACGATCCTGAGGTTGAGAAAAGTGCACGGTTAAGAAGGAAGACGTTTCGACAGTTTTCTACTAATCTTGATTTTTCAGGTTTAGCAGAACTTTTTGCTGAAATGCCAGGTGACGAAGATGTTGGCGGAGGTGCTAGCGAAAGTATTAGCGGAGAAGAATCCCCACCACGGGGTGTTGATTCTTATTACAGGCCGGGGATCTTCGAGGATCCCTCGCCTATCGTTTATCCGGATCCGGTTAAAGGGGTTACAAGTAACTTCAAGATCCAGCCGAACCTCATAGCAATCTTGCTAGTGTTTAGAGGTCGTGAGGAGCCATACGCACATCTACGAGAATTCTTCTCAATTGCTGACACACATCAGGTTAATAACATTACCAAGGATGAGGTAAGACTTCGCCTTTTTCCTTTCTCACTTAAAGATCAAGCTAAGGACTGGTTCTCATCTCTTGAGCCAGGTAGTATTAACTCATGGTCTGAAATGCAATCTGCTTTTCTTGAGGAATTTTATTCTATAAGTAAAACTGCTGCCATTAGGAATAAGATTAAATCCTTTCGTCAAATCCTAGGCGAGCAGTTTCATGAAGCATTTAATAGACTTAAGGAGTTATTAAGAACATGCCCTCATCACGATGTTCCAAAATGGGAGCTTGTCAAAGTCTTCTATGATGGGTTGGATTATAACAACCAACAATTTGTGATGGCAACTAGTGGGGGTATGTTTTTCTCGCGACCTATGGAGGAAGAATGAGAGTTTTTTGAAAAACTAAGCAAAGGTTCTAAGACCCAAGCTTCAGTGGATCGAAACAACCACCCATCTTCCGTCAATTATGTGTCTAACCAACGTGGCACAAATTCTGAAATTAGCGAGTTAAGTAAGAAAGTTGATCTTTTGTTGAAAAATATAGGAAAAGGTGTTCCGAATGTGTCTAATGTGTCGCATAGTGGGTGTTCAATGTGTGGTGATCCAAGTCACTCTGTCGATAATTGTCAAAGTTGGGGGGCACCACCAAATGAGGAGGTAAATGGAGTCTATGGTGGTCGTCCACGAAATGACCCATTCTCCGAAAGTTACAATCCTGGATGGCGCAATCACCCCAACTTCCGTTGGAAAGATGAAGACAATCGCCCTAATAATACCCAAAAACAACACTATGGTTACAAACCAAGGTATGAGGGTGGCGATTCATCTAATTTTCAACAAAATTCTTACAATCATAGGCCACAACAACAATATCCAAATCAGGGCCAAGGGCAAGATGGCAACCGTCTCTTGAACCTTGACCGGAAGTTTTATAGGCTTATGGATTCATTATCTACTAACAATCAAGAGATTAATAGAAAATTCGAGGTCACTAATCAAAGACACGAGACCACTACCAAATGCATTGCAGCTCTTGAGAGACAAGTTGGTCAATTGGCGGATCAATTAAGCAAAAGAGATGAGAGAAGGCTACCGAGCTATCCCACCATGAATCCCGCACACAAGAAAAATGGAAATGAGCACGTGAATATGGTGACATCTCTTCGAAACGGTAAAATATACAACAATGACAAAGGAATTCCAAATTCTCCTGATGTAGAGGATTTCGTCACTGATGACAAAATCATTGTTGAAGGAAAAAATTCTGACAATGTTATGTCCGGTTCTGAGTTGGTGAATGATTTGTTAAATGATTTTCCTAAACCAACAACACCGAATCCTAAAGCTACAGAATATCCCGAAGTTGGGGAGAGTGGTGTGTCTAGCACACCTTACCCTACGGCTTTGGAGAAATCAACATCTGCAAGGTTAGCTAAAAAGGGTCCTCACGCTGAGGATATGTGGGAGACTTTCAAGCAAGTTAAGATCAATCTCCCCCTTATTGATGCTATCAAGCAAATTCCTGCATATGCCAAGTTTTTAAAGGACTTGTGTACCCAGAAGAGGAAGCTGAAGGCATCATTGCCTAAAAAGATTGACCTAACGGAGCATGTTAGTGCAGTCTTATCTAGCTCTCTTCCTCCTAAATTCAAAGATCCTGGAGCACCGTTGATTTCAGTTGTGGTCGGAAATATTGCCATTAAGAAGGCGCTCCTTGATCTTGGTGCCAGTATCAACATCCTTCTTGCTAGTTTGGTCGATAAGTATGACTTAGGAACTCTTCGTAAGACTGACACCATTATTTCCTTAGCCGATCGATCTACCAAAATTCCTAGAGGTATCTTAGAGGATGTTATTGTGAAAGTTGATGATTTCTATTACCCAGTTGACTTCTTTGTTATGGACACCGAGTCACATTACAAAGATGTTCAACAAACTATTATCCTTGGGCGCCCATTCTTAGCCACGATAGATGCTAGGATTAATTGTCGGACCGACGCCATGGATATTGCCTTCGGTAATAAGAAGATAAGACTGAATGTGTTTATTTCTATGAATTCTCCTACGATGAATGAATATTACCAAGTAGATGTGATTGACGAGGAAGTCCAAAAGCATGCATCCCGTATGCTTAAGGATGATCCTTTGGAATTATATCTAACTGGTGAGAATGAGGAGATTCTTGATGTTGTTGAAGTTCAAGAGATTCAAGAGTGTTTGGTCAGTTCCTTGGACCATCAAAAACCACCTTGGTCTTATAAAGTGGAGCCCTTGCCTTCTACTTTTGACACGACCACGAAACCGTCTCTAGAGGTGCCTCCAACTCTTGAACTAAAACCTTTGCCATCTAATCTCAAATATGCTTTTTAGGTCCTAATAATACTTTACCTGTTATTGTTGCTTATGATCTCTCTGAATCACAAGATGAAGCACTTCTAAAAGTGCTTTCCAAGTACAAAGCAGCAGTAGGATGGACGATTGCAGATTTAAAAGGGATCAACCCTTCATTATGTATGCATCGAATTGTTACGGACCCAGATATTAAGCCAGCAAGAGATGCGCAAAGGCGTCTGACTCCTAATATGAAAGAGGTAGTGAAGACGGAAGTTCTTAAATGGTTAGATGCTGGTATCATCTATCCCATCTCGGATAGTAAATGGGTAAGTCCTACTCAAACGGTGCCTAAAAAGGCCGGAATCACCGTTGTAGAAACCGACAATGGGGAAAAGCTCACAACCCGACCAGTTACTGGGTGGAGAGTTTGTATAGA
The DNA here is from genome assembly GCA_025667525.1 of Glebionis coronaria. NCBI lineage: Eukaryota > Viridiplantae > Streptophyta > Magnoliopsida > Asterales > Asteraceae > Glebionis > Glebionis coronaria. Next base: position 325,376 of record JANFOE010000374.1, on the reverse strand, counting down.
TTATCGTAAGCTGAATAATGCCACATCTAAAGATCACTTCCCACTACATTTCATTGATCAAATAGTTGAGAAGCTTTCTGGTAAGAAATTATGTTGCTTCTTGGATGGGTACTCCGGTTATAATCAAATACCCGTCCATCCTGATGACCAGGCCAAAACTACGTTTACATGTCCTTATGGAACATTTGCATTTCGAAGAATGCCTTTTGGCCTGTGTAATGCACCCGCTACCTTTCAGCGGTGTATGATGAGTATCTTTTCTGACATGGTTGGAGAATATGTAGAGATATTTATGGATAATTTCTCCATCTTTGGTCAATCCTTTGAAAGCTGCCTTGGTCAGCTTGAAAGTGTGTTAAAAAGATGCACCGAAACTAATTCGGTGCTTAGTTGGGAGAAGAGCCATTTCATGGTTCGAGAGGGAATTGTATTAGGGCATGTTGTGTCTGAAAAAGGGTTTGAGGTTGACCGTGCCAAAGTTCAAGTAATTTCAACCCTTCCTCCTCCTACTACCGTCAAAGGTGTGTGTTCTTTTCTTGGTCATGCCGGGTTCTATAGGCGATTTATTAAAGATTTTAGTGCAATATCAAAGCCTCTTTGTAATCTACTCTTAAAAGATGCACGCTTTGAATTTAATGAATCATGTCTTAAAGCATTCAATATGCTTAAGCAAAAGCTTGTAGAAGCCCCTATTCTGCAATCACCTGATTGGTCGAAGCCTTTCGAGATCATGTGTGATGCGAGTGATTATGCCGCTGGGGCGGTTCTAGGACAGCGGGTCGATAAGAAACCCGTTGTAATCTTTTATGCTAGTAAGACTTTTTCAGAAGCTCAAATGAATTACACCGCTACTGAAAAAGAGTTGTTATCTGTGGTTTTTGCTCTTGATAAGTTTAGGTCATATATTTGGGGGCATTCTAAGGTGATAGTATTTTCAGATCATACTGACTTAAGACATTTGTTAACTAAGAACGAGACAAAACCGAGGTTGCTTAGGTGGATTTTGCTTTTACAGGAATTTAATCTAGAAATTCGGGATAAAAAGGGGTCAGAGAATGTAGTTGCCGACCATTTATCTAGAATTATCCCTCCGCCGTTCAACCCTTTTGATGTGATTAAGGAAAGCTTTCCGGATGAAATCCTATTTGAGGTTTCTAAGGTTCCTTGGTACGCAAATATAGTTAATTACCTAGCTGCTAAAAAGCTTCCGAATTTTTGGTCCAAGCAACAAAGAAAATACTTCTTCTCCTAGTTGAAGCATTATTTTTGGGAGGATCCGGAGCTCTATAATGTGTGTGTTGACCAAGTCGTTAGGAGATGTGTGTCCGACCATGAGCATATGGACATATTGGCTCATTGCCATTCTTATGCATGTGGTGGTCACTTTGGTGCTACGAAAACTGGGCATAAAGTCCTGCAAAGCGGTTTCTTTTGGCCGACTATCTTCAAGGATGCCCAGTCTTTTGTAACAAAGGCTTCTGCTTGAACTAGCTTTGTGTATTACATATGCATAATAATATCTACTTAATGTAAGTTTTGTGTTTGTTTTTATGGTACTATATACGATGGATGCTATGATTGTAATTTCATAGTGTTGTTAACGAATATGATTTTGATATAAGTTGTCTGCTTCTTCAAACTCCGTCCTTTATTGAGAAAGAAACTAACGAGCTATCTACCAAAATAAATCGCGGAGAGTAGAGATCGAGCGTATTATACGGCATAGTCGATATCATGTCGAATGCTCAGTTGACCGGTTACTGGTTTGAGTTCAAATCTAACTTTTGACTTACTAGATCAACAAAGACTGTTTAAAAAGAAATTCTAAAAACATGAGTTACCTTTTCATACGAGTATTGAATTTGAAAAACACTTAAAACTAATACAAGTGTGGTTGTTGATAGCAACCTAACTTTTTATCCCAAGATTATCTAAGAATTTAACTAACTCTCCTGATTTTAACTGATGAGTTTATATGGTTCAATACTACACAGATAGAATTATATGAGAAAAAACACTTTAGTCCAAACTCTAAGCAAAGATCAATCGATCTTCCATATTTACATATCTAAAAAACCTAGCACAAGAGCAAATTAATAAGCCATGGGTGATCAGGTGGCTGATAAGATGGCTCCCGAAGATCTCTGCATAGTATGCATAGTTATTGCTGTGGTTGTGCTTCTTACAATAGCAGTAACAAGTATTATTGCATTATGCGAGTCTCCCCTTGATCAACCATCTAGACTACTCAATCAGGATACCGAAGCAGGAATCGGAGTTCTCAACAATGTGGAATCGGAGTTAATACAGGTGGACAGAGAGGCGTTACGTAATGGTGATCTTTCTGAAAACGCGAAAGAGCAACTGTACGAGAGGGTTAACTGTGAGAATGAATATTGTGTGATATGCCTAGAGGAATTTGAAGACAAGGAGATGATCCGAGTTCTGGTGCCATGTCGACACTCGTTCCATACACATTGTATTATGGAGTGGTTTTCTATTAGTCCAAGTTGCCCTATTTGTCGAAATTTATCCATTCTAGTTTGATCGAGATCATATAACATCCTAGTTCTAACATCTTTTCTATACGTAGCATATTAGATTTCCGATCGTCATAGTTTTTTCTTATAATTTCGGTATCAATGAATCTAAAGCATGTAAGCGTCAATGAATGTGATTTTCGGTATGCTTTTGATTGGTTTTGGTATACACTTTTCGTGCTAGATTGGCGACTGCATGCAGTAGTAGGGCAATTTCTATATATTCCAAAATCGTCATAGTTTTTCAGTTTTTGGAAGGTCGATAGGTCTTGTTGAAATAAATATTTACTTAGAAAATGGTATAACTTAAATTAAAAGCATGTTTTTAATTAAAACATATACTCTCTTCGTCTCAAAATTATTGTTCATCTTTTCATTTTAATTTGTCTCAAAATTATTTTCTAATACTAAAAATAGATAGGAAACTTTTATAAATTTATTATATTATTTTTGTTTGAAATTGTTATTACAAATTTAAAAAAAGAATTAATTAATTAGCTAATGGTAAAACTGTCATTATGTTATAAAGTAAAAGAGAGAAAGTTGTAATAAATGCAATTTTTTTAAACTGATTCTTGTCTGGTGACAATAATTTTAAGACGGGGGAGTATATATTACTAAGGCAAAAGTTCAATCTACATTCAATTATTAGCATAAACCCAAACAATTAATTTTTGCATTCAACTTTTTTTTTAATCTAAAAACATACTTTCATTATTAAAAAAATCAAATATCTCACAAACCGTTAATCATTATGTACAACGAAATATATCATCGTGACGAGAATTTAATCATACTTCTAACGAGGGGCACATTTATAAACTTTCTACGATTTGTTTTTGTTTGAGAAAATGATATATAATTCGTATCTGGAATTCGTATATGGTTTTCTGAAATTATATATGAGTCTTTGGAATCATATATGATTTTGAGAAATTATATATAATTCGCGATACGAATGAAGTATGATTTTTTCATATAAAAAAATTCGTCAAAAGTTTATACATATGCTCATTTATAAAAAGATGACTTAATTTTCGTTGAATTAGTTTATTTTTTGTCGCTTAACCATTATGGTTTGTGATATATTTAATTGTTTAAAAATAAGTGAAAAATTGGTTGGAGTAAAGAAAGTGGAAAATGGGTTAAATTAAATATGATTGATTGGTTTGTTTTATGCCAGTTTAAACTCATCTCAACTCATATACTTATTCATACTTGAAGGTAGGGCTGAGCACGGCAGACCCAAAACCGACTTGGACCGGAAAATTGGATTGAATCGGATCGAACCGAATCAGATCGAACAATTTCGGTCCAGTCCTCGGTCTGAGGTATTGGACGAATTCGGTACTCGGTCCAGTCGGTCCGGTCCTCGATCCGGTTCGGTCTTACCAAAATCTTGTCGATTATGCTTAATAGGATCGGATCGGACCAAGAACCGAACCAGACCGGACCAACCCGGACCGGACCACTTCGGTTCGGGGTTTCGGACCATTTCGGTTGTCGGTTCGGTCCGGTCTTGGCCGGTCCTGGACCGATGCACAGCCCTACTTGAAGAATCACATACGTTTAAAGATTTAGTTAGTGTAAGTAAAATAACTTTGTTATGATATATGAGTTAATATAGTACTTGTTGAAAAAAATTTCAAATCTTTTTCTTTTTAAAGCAAAACGCTTTTTATGTATACGTTGTGGAAACCTTGGTTTTCTCGATCTTTTAGCTACTAGGAATGACCATTGTTCATGTGATTAAACTATCACACCGGAATAGAACAAAAATCATTAAACAAGGTATTTAGGGCACAAGAACACATGAATTAATCAAATGGTTGCTCATTATATTAATAATAAATAACCACTAGGTGTGTATACATTTAATCCCACACCTAGTCGACACACGCTTTAGGTTTACATCTTGTATGAATGATATGAATAAACCTATAACCCTTGGTTCCTTTTATAGTGTAAGGATTAGGGTTTTACAAGAAATAAGATCAAATAAAACATGCATATCTTCTATTTAAATAAACTAATAAAGAATATTCATAAATAATATTTTGAATATTTATCCTAAATAGATTTTCTGTCAGCGTTGAAGGCTGTCAGCGTCCCGTTTATATTTGTCAACCCCTCATAACATGCTAGGAGGGTGTATATATAGCCCACCCTACATGTGAGCTATATGGGCTATATGTTTACATATTGGATCACGAGCCCAATACTTGAATATATCGTTGGAGTGACCGATCCTTTCTAAATACGTAAAAACGTATTTCCAACAATCTCCCCTCTAAGGGAGGTCATTCCAAGTTACAATGTCCTAAATAGTCTATAGCTCGTGATCTATGCTAACAATGATGTGACAGAGACTTTCCTTGGAAAAACGTATTTCCAACAATCTCCCCTTAAGGGAGGTTACACCATTTTACAAAATCTTAAACCTAGTATACTATGCTTGAGTCTTCGATCTCGTTCTTGTGAATATACAGATGAAATCTTTGACTTTATTCTTGAGCATGTTTCTTTGCCTTGACCTTGTGCATTCATCAGTTGTGAAGTTTGCCTCCTCGTGACTTCATGTTCCACATACTTATACTTTTATAAATTCTTGAAAGCTTCAGAGTTTGATACAGCGGAAGACTTTACTTTTAGACTTTCATGAATTTGTTAAAGTATTAAGTGCAGAAAGTATAAGCATGCGTGGATGACTTCTTCTCGGATACCGCAATGCCACCGTCTTGTTACGCTGCATAAGACAGTTAGCAACAAAACATATACACGGATGAAATGGCCTTGAAAATTTCATTCTAATTCGGTAGCATATTACCTCCGGTCGGTGAAGACCGTTGGACGATATAAAATATCGTACTTGTGGCAGGTAGTTTCAATTACGAACCTCCTTGACAAGATTTCGCGGGTAAACCCGTTCTCTTTATTCGACCGTTCAAAGCAGACTGCAAACATAAAGAGTGAATCATTTAGATAAAAATATCCGCATGATTTGAAGCCGTCAATTCATGTTCCTGGAACACGTGAAATTCAATTAAGAACCGCACCATCGTTGCTTTCCAGTTGTCACGAGCTTGATTTGTATAGTATCTTGCAAGTTACCTACCAAGTGTTGTTTGAGGTTAACACTAGAAGGATTTCCCCTCATCACTGTAAACACTAAGGTATCACTCTGAGTGTTCTGGCAAGACCACTAAGGTATTGCGTAGAGGCCTGGACCGTGTTTAAATTCAGTTAAGAATTAAACCACTGTTGATTTCCAGTTATCACAAGCTTGATTCATAAAGAATCGCACAAGTCACCTACCAAGAGCTTTTTGATATTCGATCAAAAAGGATTTTCATCTTCATTGTAAATACTTTCGTATTACTCGGATGTTTAGGCAAGATCATGAAGATTTTGCGTAGGACTCTTAAGATCTTTCTTACTTTTCACAGTGTGTGAAGAAGCAAGGAATTATGAAAGTGTGTCCTAATGAGATATTTGATGATCTCAAATGGCTCTAGACTCGATCGTGCACATTGGAGTTTAGTGATCGGAGGCTGAAGAGGAGTGCCACCTTTTCAATACCAATTTATTCGGAGTGAATAAATCAATAGATAATGCGTTGACTCCGTGTGATTAAAACAAATATCTTTTAAGAGATATCTGAGTTAGCTGGGATGGGTTGTGCCTTGCATCACTGGGTCCATGATGTCTGTCTTCAATATCAAGAATCATTAAACAATGATCTTCATAGCATATGTATTGACCCGGTTTCTGCCTAAGTTGTAAGGAGGGCTTCTTTCTTTACACCCTTTATCATTACAATTCTTTTTCATTCTTCAACCCCTTCAATGCTTACCAATATGTCATAACTAGCACCTTGTTGTGATTGTTCCAGTGCTAAGATAATTACTTGGTTGGCATTCAGCTATGTTCACAATCTTTCTCCATCTTTCCTAAGGACTACTATTTCTAGCTATGGAATGTCCTTGGGAAGATTCCTCCGGTTCTAGAGGAATCATAGGACTTAACCTATCCTACCATCCTTATGTCACCACAATCTTCATCGTCGTGAAATAAATGGGTTGTGGGTAAGTATAAATCACCATGAAATCCATTTTTGATGTGCAAATCCGTTTTGCTCCCCCTTAACATATGCCACGATATCCAAATACATTTCGCACATGTCGGGATGAGCTATCACGTTAAGTCAAACCATTTGTGATTAATCATTTCTCATATTAAATAACATTTTCTCCCCCATATTAAAAATATTAACCCAATCGATGTTTTTTAATATCAATTGATTTAATAGAATTTTAAGAAAATTTGGGAAGAAAAATGCAAATCTAGTTATCTTCATGATTTTTACAAGCTCCCCCTCAAATTAATGAGGGTGTACTTGAAACGTAAATTAAATACCTTTTAAACACGAGTGTAAGGTATTTATCACGTGTAGAGATCATATATGATAATGTATTCAAAAGATTAGCGATTTATTAGGTTGGACCTGAATGATGGAGAACATCATATGAAAGAAGCACATGGTTCTTGTTCACGAATGTTGGTCGCCTCATCACATCTGAAGTTATCTCTTGACTCTATGTGTATGATTGATATCGTTGTCTTGACACCAATATGTGAACTTGGCACTCTCGGCATCAAGGATTCTGAATGCTGGACAATTGCTCCCCCTCAATTGTTGACCCGTGTTCTATTGAAAGAGCTTTAGTCGCTGTTTGAGTAGTCGCATCGTCGAGTATGTAGATATCAATTGTAAATTGCTACGGTTGGTGGAGATGACAACTTCATGAAAACAATATTTCTCTTGTTTTAACAAATAAATGCACTGACACGTACATATATTTGTGTTAGATTGTGTTATTACGTAAATACAATCCCTTACATGGTTATAAAGTAAACCATGCCCGAGAAAATTAATTCCCGTTTTTGAGTCAAGCTTTCTGGTGAAATGCTTGACTTGAGTATGAAAATCGGGTTACTATCTGAAATAATACCAAACCATAAATGAGCATGTTTTAAATCATTTGAACTTCTGCTTGAACTTTATTTACAACCCGTGTCATTATTGAATGACATTTCTAGGTTCGTAAATATTATCGATTCCAGAAGACATGCTCTTTTTATCAAAACATTTTTGAACACACAATTTTGAAAGATTTAGAAAAACCTTTTGAAAAATTCTTGAAAAATTGTGTTCAACGTTTTGGAAATCAATTACTTGAGCTTAAGATGTTGAATATCTTACAAAACGAGCTCAAGTCCGAGAAGTTGTAAACTTCCCGTTGTTAAGGATAAGTTACCATCAGCGATAAACATTCCTTTTAACTGAAGAACGAGTTCTAAGCTGACATTTACTTAGAAGTCGTTTTCATGAGCTTGGAAAACTTTTGAATATTTTAACGTAAAGCTCATGACCGAGAAAGGTGAATTTCTCGTTATGAAGAAAAGTTCTCTTATGTAAAAGATACACTTTCCTTTATGAGCTTAAAATTTGGAATGTTTTAATACAAGCTCATGACCGAGAAAAATGAATTTCCTGTTACGAGGATAACTCATCTTTAAAGATAAGCTCTCCTAAATATGAAGTCCGAGTTACAGTCTGATATTTAACTGTAAGTCATTGTGCATGAGCCTAAAAACTTCGAATGTTTTTAATATTAGCTCATGCCCGAGAAAAATTACTTTCTCGTTGTATGGATTAGTTTATCATCGGCGATAACTTTCCTTTCTTTGTGGTCCGGGGCATAATCTGAAATATAATTATACGCCATTTACACGAGCTTAAAACTTTTGAATAGTTTTAATGTAAGCTCGTGTCCAAGAAAATTTAATTTCTTATTAATGAGGATAAGTTTATCATCGGCGATAAACTTTCCTTTATTTGAAGATCGGGTCATCATCTGATATTTAATGATGAGCCTTATACACGAGCTTAAAACCTTTAAATGGTTTTAGGATAAGCTCGTGTCCAAGAAAACTTAATTTCTTGTTAGGAGGGTAAGTTATCGTTGCGTAGATAAATTTCTTGTTGTTAGGATAAGTCATCACCGGGATGAACTTTCCTGTCTTTTGAGAGCGAGTTACAGTCTGTAATGTGACTGTAAGTCATTTGAGAAAGCTTAACCATGAATCCTCTGAGACACTTGTTTCTCCGATATCTGCTTCTTCAGCAACCAAACTCTAAGATTGTCCTTAGTTGAACGGTATACAACGATTGGACCGCTTCGTTCTTTTGGAACATCAACCTTCGTACTCTCATTCTCATTAGGAATTTGCATGCTTTGACATGGGTTAGCGATATCAATTTTAGAAGCACATGGGGTTTCACAGTTGGCTTTACTTGTGTCAGAGGCGACCTGAGTAGATGATTCACTTGTCTTAGCTGGCAAACGTTTCCGTTTATAGAAAACCTTAAGTTCAGGCTTAAGTGATATATCATCCTTTTCAATTTCCTCCCTAGCAGACTTAGTAGAATTGGAGACTATCCTAGTTAAAGGGCACTCGTTTCCTACAAGAGTGAAAATTCTACCAGTGGGGCGCCACATTTTACCAACGGGTTTTATTTTAGCTACCCATTGGGATTTAAGTCTAGCACGGGAGTTCACCTCATTAAGTAATTTTTTGACACAAGAATCATGATTGGCTTTAAAGACACATTTCCTACATGTTTTACAAGTAGCATATTTAATGTCCGAGTAAGATCTAGAATTCCTTGATGATTGATTGATGCTCCTAGGATATGACATGCTACGGTTAGCAGTGTTGGGTAATCTAGAAGGCATCTGACTAGGTTTAAAATTCCTATCTCTTACTTGTGTTTTCTGAATAGCTTCCCTTAGACCAAATTTATGACGAACATCATTTGAACTAGTTCGAGACGTGTTCTTTAGACAATGTCTAGGGAGGCTAGATGCAATCATGTGATTAGGTCTTGCAAAAGCTGTTTTAGTCACATTGGGCCTAGATAGTGGAGTGACTGGTCTAGAAAGACGAACCATATCAACTTGGGAGACAAACCGCAGTCTCGAGGATTTTGGTCGCTCGGATCTAAGTGCAGTCGGTTTTCTAACAGACTGAATTTGAGGCGGTTTCCCCAAGATTGATGGTTTTTCAAGCTTAGTATCCACACTAGATCCTTTAGTTTTTCTCAATTTGTTTTTCAACGCAGCTATAGCAAAGACCTTTTCCTGTACTTGAGCCTTTAAAGTCTCATTCTCTTTGAGCAATTCATCTTCGGATGCCAACTTAGATTCAAGCAACTTAATTTGTCTCACAAAATTATCTTTTTCAGCTTTAGAATCTTGAATTTTTTTATTTAATTTTCTTTCAAGAACAACGTTTGAATTTTCAAGTTTTTCAAAATACTTTTCAAATTTATCCGTTTTCTTTGAGAATTCAATTTTAGCATCCTCAAGAGCTTTAGATTGCTGAGCTAAAATCGTTTCAAGCTCTTTAATCTTGGAATCAGAATCGGTTAGTGAAGCAGTCATAAAGCATTTATCATGATGTACTATAGCATTCTGAACATTTTCTCCCCCATTTTTGACTCACATCGGATGAATCTGAAGTGGTAAAACTATCACCCTTTTCCATCCCATGTGTGTCATAATTAGGTTCAGAATGCGCAACATGCGGTAGTTCATCGGCATAGACATCATATACCACATTCCTTTGTACCGTATTTTTAGACTCTTCGTCATATACGGGTATGGTGTCATCAATCCCTGACATGCTGCTTGTATCATGCTTTCGTCCCGAATCCTTGCTCTTGCAATCTTTAGGAGCCTCCAACGCGTCAATCGTATGACCATTAGTTTCTTCTGGAATCTGCATCGGATTTTCTTGTATTCCACTATCATTCTCTAGTTGAAGTTTTGAACTTTGATAAATCAACAGTGCAATAGATTTCATGAAATTGAGCAATCTATCACTGAAGTCTTTAACCTCGATTTGTGTGTCTTCAAAGAATGACTGGCAGATCGTTGAAGCTTCAACCTTGGCAGGATCAAATTGAAAGAAACTCGAAAAATGTTGCTCTAGAACTTGAAGTGAATGTGAGAATTCAATTTGATTAATGTCTTCTTTGTAGATTTGCTCTAGTAGTTGGTTCAATTTGAGGAGCATTCTGTGGACGAAAATGGTACGATCTTGACCGAAGAGTGTCACAAATCCGCTTCCTTCTTTAACTAGTGAGATGTTCGACAGATGGGACCGAAGTAGTCGAAATAAATTCATTCTACTATCTCTAGCTTTAACTTTCATGTGACGCGATTCTCCCTCTTGAGATGTCGAATTCAACCAATCCATTAAAATTCGATGAAAGATAAGGTAAGGATTAATGTTAAAATCCCCTAATAATTGTTCTCGATAAGGTAAGGATTACTTAACGATCGATCAACGAAAGAAAGTATTTGTGTTTGTTGCTGTGTGTAGAATTCGAGAAATAATGTTAAAATCCCCTAATAATTTTTCTCGATAAACCAAAAATTCCAAGACAAAATAACATACGATTTTGAAAACTCTTGAAAAACTTGTTGTTCTATCGCAATGCCTAAAAGGAATGTTGTCGCAATGTCGTATCGCAATAAGTCCAATCGCAATAAATCCTATCGCAATACTTCCAATCGCAATACTCCAATCGCAATACTGTCGCAATACCATGTCGCAATAAGTCCTATCGTAATAAATCCTATCGCAATACTCCAATCGCAATAAATCCTATCGCAATATTCCAATCGCAATACCCTGTCGCAATATCACAAAATGAACTCCAATCGCAATGCCAATCGCAATGTCACAAAATGAATTCCAATCGCAATACCGATCGCAATACGGATCGCGATGTAAAACCCTAGATATTGCGATGGGAGGCTTGTCGCAATAGTACAAACAATATGCAATTTTTCCACTTTTCTCGGACAAAACACACCAAATTCGAGATTTTAAGCCAAAAATGATTCAAACACCCAAACTTTTTGTGTTTTTAGCCAAAGTAAATATACCAAATCTCTACCACAACTATGTAGAAGATTTGTATCAAGAAAAAACCATAAAAAACAAAAAAAAATTTGGACGTGGGTTTATATTGATCAAAAGCTACGAAAATCAAGAACACAAACACATAAACAATACAATCATCCTATGGCTCTTGATACCATTTCTAGGTCCTCGTAATCCTTGGATTATCCTTGTGTTGAAATGATCTAAAGAGATAGAGAGATAGATGAAGAACTAGAGAGAGAAAGTAGAGAGAGGTTGGAGAGAAAATAAAAGATTAGATTAAGTGTGTGAAAATAAGAATGACCAACCCCTCCTAACATGCTAGGAGGGTGTATATATAGCACACCCTACATGTGGGATATATGGGCTATATGTTTAAATATTGGATCACGAGCCCAATACTTGAATATATCGTTGGAGTAACTGATCCTTTCTAAATACGTAAAAACGTATTTCCAACAATGTGGTACATCATCTTCAAATTGCTTCCCCTCAAGTCTAGCATGAATGTCTTCCACTTTTTGTCACATCAATAGGGTAGGAAACAATGTATGCAATCGAAGATTCTCCAAATGTAGCTCTATAATGATCTTGAAGAAAAATAACTATAATATTCTTGATGTAGAAGTAGAGTAACCCAAACCTGTGTTCCATATCTTGTACTATCCATGTGACGAAGTGTCATTATTATACAAAAATCCTCATCCTTTGTGAGACGCTGAGCACGATAATGTAACTTCTTCAAGTGATAGAAAATATGTGCATAGAGTACTGATAGGTGTGTAAACACCCATCCTTTTACCACTTAATTCTGGCTAAAACAAGACCAAAACACGTATTTAACATCATTTGTTTGGAATTATGCGTGGTTTTTGGGTTTATTGTGTTTTCAGAGCCAACCGGGTGAATATTGAAGAAAACATGGGATTGCACGGGTTTTACTGAAGAAAAAAGACTCGAGATAAAGTCTATTGTCCAAGAGATGCAAAAGATTTGAAGTCACTGGGCCTATTCGAAGATTTATCGAAGAAAAGGACCAAAGATGGAAGATTTATATAAGTCGAAGAAACTCAAGTCTATTAAACGAAGAAATTAAAAGACGAGTTAAATTTAATCGACGACAAATCCCGAATCAGAATCGAAAACGGAAACTTTTCTGAAAAGACGAAAAGACAAGAAGAACGGGAGAAAGCCCACTCACCAACCAAAAGACAAGGCTATAAATAGCCCTCCCCTCACACATTTAGACTAGTTTTTAGTTTTTTCTTCTTCCCCACTCTTTCTCTCTGTTCCGTTTCATCACCATCACCACTAGGGTGATTGGTGATTTTAATCTTTGTTTTCCAAATCTTGTTATTTTAATTCTTGTTTGATCTTGTTAAAACATTAATCATTCAATACAAAGTCTTGTTTAATCTTTCCATTTAATCTTGTTCATCTTCATCTTTATCTTCAAGTTCTTAAGTTTTTATTTTTCTTGATTTGATCTTTAAAAGTTGTTGGGATTTGTGTTTTTGTTGATGGGATTAGTAGTTTATGATTAGTAGATGCTTTGTGATTGATTTATTTTAGTTTTTGGTGAAAAACTTGGTGATTTTTGGATCAAAACCGTGTTTCCTTGTTCTTCGTTTAGTTTCTGTATCTGGGTTTCCCAGAAGTTCCGAATCAGTGAATAGTAACTTCCGAATGAGTTGTGTTTTCAAAAGTTCCGAGTCAGTTAAAAGTTCCGAATGAGTTTACTTTTAAAAAGTTCCGAACCAGTTTAAAACTTCCGAACCAAACAAAAGTTCCGGATGAAGCATTAAGTTCCGAATCAGTTTGAAAAGTTCCGAACGAAGCAGAAAGTTCCGAACCGATTTTTATCTTCCGAACCAAGGCAAAAGTTCCGAACCGATTTATTTACCAAAAGTTCCGAATCGGAACTTACAAAACTTCCGAATCAGTAAGTTCCGGATCAAGCCAAAACTTCCGAACGAATGAACAGTGATTTCCGAATGAATGGAAGTTCCGAATGAAGGATAAGTTCCGGATGAATCCAAAAGTTCCGAACCAAGCACAAAGTTCCGAATGAAGCTTAACTTCCGAATGAACAGTAACTTCCGAATCAGTTATCTTTTGGGTATTTTAAAGTTTTACTGTTTCTTTACTGTTTCCTTGATTTAATTTTAATTTTATTTTAATCTTAATTCTAATTTAAAATTCAAGTTTTTATTAATCATCATTAAATTAATTATCTTTGATTTAAATTTTTATTTCCACTTTTTATTAGATTAGAAAACCAAACCCTTTTATTTAGTAACCAAGAACAATCATTCCACTTAAAGCCTAGATCAATTCGAGAGGATTCCGAGAAATTAGAACCCATTGCAAAATCCTTGTATCAAATGGCGCCGCTGCCGGCTCTTCTCGTTAAGATCAAAAGTTTATTGTGAGAACTTGGATTTTGGGATCCGTTCACCGTGAACGTTCTTTTTCATCAAAAATTTTCAAAAACAACTAAAAAATATAAAATTTTCAAAAATACAAAAATAAAAAAAAAACATAAAAACCAAAAATAGTTGTGCTTTGCTTTTCTTTGTTCGTTCTTTTGCAGGTGTATGCGCACCCGATCCACGTCTTATCAAGAGCCCGAGCCTCTCGATCACTTAGACATGGCCGGTGTACCACCTCCAAACAATAATAACAACAACAACATGAACAATAACAACAACAATGAGCACCTTCCGGATAATCGCCCGATGATTGAACTGCTGCAAGCTCATGTCGATCGCAATACGGATCCAATTGTTATACCACCAATTGCCGCCAACAATTTCGAGCTAAAATCAGGCTTTATCCAGATGGTCTCCGCTCAACCATTCTTGGGACGAACCATTGATGATCCACATGACCATATAAAGAGATTCTTGCAACTCACCAACACGGTCAAGTTCAATGGTGTTCCACAAGAGGTTATAAGGTTACAACTTTTTCCCTTTTCTTTAGAGGGACAAGCCCGGCATTGGCTTGCTAAGGAACCGCCACAGAGTATTCTCTCGTGGACGGATTTGGAAACAAAGTTTATCAACTACTTTTTTCCACCCTCTCGTACTACCGCTTTGCGGAATGAGATCATAAATTTTGAACAAAAGTACGATGAGTCATTCAGTGAATCTTGGGATCGCTTTAAAGATCTTTTAAGAAAATGCCCACAACATGGTTTTACCAAAGTACATCAAATTAATACTTTTTACAATGGTTTAAGCATGAGTGACCAAGATTCACTGAACAGTGCCTCGGGGGGTAATCTATTGGCTAAGACTTCTAATGCTGCTTGGGACATTATTGAGAACAAATCTCGTGTGCAAACCAAGAGTGTTAGGACCAATGTTGCTAGTGCTAGCACTAGTGACAGCGACAAGCGATTGGACAAAATCACTACGCTTCTTGAATCGCTTGTCACCCACACCGTCAGCAACAACAACAGCAACAACGCCAAAAACGCACAAGTGAACGCTGTCAGCCAACCTTGTGAGATATGCGATGGTCCTCACTCTTACACAACTTGTACCGCCACCCAAGATTACCCTGCTGAGAATGTGAATGCGGCATATGGCACCTATCCTCAACCTGCTTATCAAGCTAGACCTCAAGGTGACCGTAATTTGCTTAGCTATCGATCAAACAACTATCTTTCACCACCTGGCTTTCCTCCTACCAACCCAAACCAACAACAAAACCTTAACCGCCCTCCTCAACAACAACAACAACCTCGACAACCATACATCCCACCTCACAAGCAGCAACAACCACCTCAACGTAACAATCAAGTCTACCAACAACCTGCTTACCAACCACCTGCATACAATGCTCCTCCTAACCAAGCCACCACTGCATTACACCAAGAGGTTGCAACCTACATGAGGACCAATGATGTGATTGTGGGAAATATCCAAGAGGAAGTGCGCAACTTGAAGGCAGATTTGGTCAAGCAAGGAAACGACTTGAGAGCCGACATGAGAAATACGTTGGATAGCCAAACTAATGATCTGAGGAACATGATGGCTAGTTTCTTCCAAGGTAATCAACCCTCTTCTTCGGGTACTCTTCCGAGTAACACCGTTGCGAACCCAAGAGGGGAGATGAAAGCAATCACCACTAGCAGTGGCAAAGGTACCAAGGAATCCGAGCTTCCTATACCTCCACCGGTGGTTGTGACTAAGGAAAACGAGTCGCCTGCTCCTATTCCTCCCCCTTCTCCTTCCCCAATTTCTCCACCTCTTCTTTCTACCCCTCCTCCACCCGTGGTTGTGAGTGATCCTATTCCTCTAAAGCCTTCCTCTTCTTCCAATATACCTTATCCTTCAAGGTTGAGGAAAGAGAAGAAAAAGAGCAAGAATGATATTCAGGTTTCGAATTTCCTTAAAATGTTCAAACAACTGAATTTCAATATCTCCTTCGCTGAGGCTCTCGCTCACATGCCCAAGTACGCCAAAATGTTTAAAGACCTTCTGAGCGACAAGGAAAAGCTCCTCGATATTGCCAACACCCAACTTAATGAGAATTGCTCTGCAGTACTCTTAAGGAAATTACCAACTAAGCTTGGTGATCCGGGTCGTTTTCTTATCCCTTGCAATTTCCCGGGAGTAGAGAATTGCATGACCCTAGCCGATCTAGGTGCCAGTATTAATCTCATGCCTCTAAGTGTTTGGAAGCAATTATCTCTCCCAGAGCTAGTCCCCACCAAAATGACTTTGGAATTAGCTAACCGTACGGTTGCTTATCCAGTGGGTATTGCCGAAGACGTTATTGTAGGAGTCGACAAATTCACCTTCCCTGCTGATTTTGTTGTCGTCGACTACGAGATGGACCCCCGTGTGCCACTCATTGTTGGTCGTCCATTCCTCAGGACCGGTCGCACTCTCATTGATGTTGAAGCCGGTGAGCTTATCATGAGAGTGGGTGACGATAAAGTAGTCTTCAACATGGGAAAGTTGTCTAAACAGCCTTATTCATATGAGAGCGTTAATTGTATTGACGTTCTTGATGAGGCTTGTGAAGAACACTTTAATGATGCTTGCAAAAGTATTCCTACCTCTCTTCCCAATGTTGAGACCGTGTCCTCTATTGATTCATCGTTGTCTCTATTTGGAGATAGTGATTTATTTTGGAACAATCTTAAAGATACCATGGGAGATGCGAATTTAGCTACTAATGATTCTCCTATCGATGGGGATGAAGACATGAATTTCTTTGACAATCTTCTCACCGAAGACAATCCTTCGCCTCCATCTCCCACGGTTATTGCTATCGATGCCACGACTTTGAAAACGCCTCCCGTCGAAAATCCTCCGGATTTGGAACTTAAGGAGTTGCCGCCTCATCTCGAGTACGTGTTCCTTGATGACAACAAGAAGTCGCCCGTCATTATTGCAAAGGATTTGAGGGATGTAGAGAAGACCCCCTCATTGCCGTGCTGAAAGCTCATAAGAAGGCTATTGCTTGGAAAATCTCGGATATTCGTGGAATCGATCCTCACTTCTGCACACACAAAATTCTCATGGAGGACGACTATAAGCCCACTATTCAAAGCCAACGAAGGGTGAATCCAAAAATCCATGAAGTCATCAAAACAGAGGTTATCAAACTTCTTGATGCGGGTATGATTTACCCTATTTCGGATTCACCATGGGTTAGTCCAATCCATTGTGTGCCCAAGAAGGGCGGAGTAACCGTTGTTCCTAATGAACACAATGAGTTGATTCCCACTCGTCTCGTTACTGGGTGGATAGTTTGTATAGACTACCGCAAACTCAATGATGCCACGAGAAAGGATCATTTCCCTCTACCTTTTATGGACCAAATGCTTGAACGATTAGCTGGTAATGAATATTACTGCTTTCTTGATGGTTTCTCGGGTTATTTCCAAATACCCATCGATCCCAAAGATCAAGAGAAGACTACATTCACTTGTCCCTACGGCACATTCGCTTACAAAAGAATGCCTTTTGGCTTATGTAATGCGCCCGGGACTTTCCAAAGGTGCATGTTAGCTATCTTCCATGACATGGTTGAACAAACCATGGAAGTCTTCATGGACGATTTCTCGGTCTTCGGGAATTCTTTCTCTTCATGCCTTGCCAATTTGGAACGTATGCTCAAGCGGTGCGAAGACACTCGCCTAGTTCTGAATTGGGAAAAATGCCATTTTATGGTAAAAGAAGGCGTCGTGCTTGGACATAAGATCTCGAAAGCCGGTCTTGAAGTAGACCGTGCTAAAGTGGATGTTATCGCAAAGTTGCCTCCACCGTCAACCGTGAAGGGCGTGAGAAGTTTTCTGGGTCATGCGGGCTTCTACCGTCGATTCATCAAAGATTTTTCGCAAATCGCTCGCCCGATGACCCACCTCTTGGAAAAAGATACGCCTTTTATCTTCTCCAAAGAGTGTCTTGAAGCCTTCAACTCGCTTAAGGATAAGCTAACTAAGGCACCCGTCTTGGTTACCCCTAATTGGGAGCTACCCTTTGAGCTGATGTGCGATGCTAGCGATTTTGCTATTGGAGCGGTTCTTGGACAAAGAGTGAACAAACACTTCCAACCGATCCATTACGCTAGCAAGACAATGACTGGGGCACAATTGCATTATACGACAACCGAAAAAGAGCTTTTAGCTGTTGTCTATGCTTTTGAAAAATTCTGCCCCTATCTTGTCCTTTCTACCACCATTGTGTACACCGATTATTCCGCGCTGAAGTACTTGTTGACAAAGCAAGATTCCAAACCAAGACTTCTTCGCTGGGTTTTGCTGCTCCAGGAATTTAAAATCGAAATTCGCGATAAAAAAGGAGCAGAAAACCTAGCCGCGGACCATCTTAGCAGACTTGAGGATCCTTACCAAGGGGATCATCCGACCAAAGAAATCAATGATTCTTTTCCCTTGGAGACCTTAATTTCTATAAACTCGAAGCCGGATGAAACCCCGTGGTTTGCGGATTTTGCAAACTACTTGGCGGGTGGAATTCTCAAGGAAGGGTTGACGTCCCAACAAAAGAAGAAGTTCTTCACCGACATCAAGACTTACTTTTGGGACGACCCTTACCTATTCAAACAATGTGCTGACATGATTATTCGCCGATGTGTTGATGGACCGGCAGCGTCGGAAATCCTTGATGCTTGCCACAAAGGACCCACCGGTGGTCACTTTGGTCCCAACTACACCGCTAAAAAAAGTGTTTGATTCGGGATTTTATTGGCCCTCCATATACCGTGACGCTCACGATATGGTCAAACGATGTGATGTTTGCCAAAAGCAAGGCAAAATCACACATAAAGACGAGATGCCTCAGAATTTCATTCAAGAGTGTGAAATCTTTGATGTTTGGGGTATTGACTTTATGGGGTCATTCCCTTCTTCTAAAGGAAACAAATACATCCTTGTAGCCGTTGACTACGTCTCCAAATGGGTTGAAGCCAAAGCTTTACCCACTAATGACGCAAGGGTGGTTTGTAACTTTTTGAAAGCTCTATTCGCTAGATTCGGTGTGCCTCGCGCCATTATTAGTGATCGTGGGACTCATTTCTGCAATGACCAATTTGCTCGAGTCATGGCTAAGTACGGTGTAAATCATCGTCTTTCCACAGCCTACCACCCACAAACTAATGGCCAGGCTGAAATATCCAACCGAGGACTGAAGCGAATTCTTGAAAGAACTGTGGGAGAGCATCGTGCCTCATGGGCTGATAAACTTGATGATGCTTTGTGGGCCTTCCGTACTGCTTACAAGACCCCGTTCGGCTGTACGCCTTATCGTCTTGTGTACGGGAAAGCATGCCACCTCCCCATTGAGTTGGAGCACAAGGCTTATTGGGCCTTGAAGTGGGCTAATTTTGATATAAACAAAGCCGGTGACCTACGCAAGATCCAACTCAATGAGCTCAATGAACTCCGTAATAAGGCTTATGAAAATTCTTTGATCTATAAGGAAAGAACTATGCTCATTCACGACTCCAGGATTAAAAACCGAGAGTTCCATGTTGGAGACAAAGTCTTACTTTTTAACTCTCGGTTGAAAATCTTCTCGGGAAAGCTCAAATCTCGTTGGTCCGGCCCATTCACCATTGCCCAAATTTTTCCATATGGTACTCTCGAGCTCGCTCAACCTAATGGACCTAATTTTAAGGTGAATGGCCAACGAGTGAAGTTGTACTTTGGTGAGGACACCTCTCAGGAGGTGATTCCATCCCTCACCACGTTCCCCATGAACTAATTTTGGGTCGAGTCAGGCTCGTGACTCGGTTATCAAAAACAAGCGCTCCTCGGGAGGCAGCCCGAGTATCTATCCTTTTATGTTTTAATCCCCTAAGTGTAGGGGGGACTTCTATACGTGTTTGTCTTTGTGTGGTGTGATTACAGGGATAAGTGCACTCTTGGAATCTTTGAAGAACCGTGCTCCCGTGTTATCCAAAATCCGGTTCTATCTCTCAACTATCGTGATTCAATTTTCTTCATACTCACATTTGAAATTGATCACTTTAGTCGTCTCTTCCTTAACTTGAGTTAACCAACGTGCACAATGTCATAAGTGTAGGGGCGATTTTTTCCCACATGCTTAAACATTGAGGACAATGTTTATCTTAAGTGTAGTGGGGACTTCTATCGAAGTTTTAAGTGGACTTTTCCATGAAAATGCCTTCAATTAACCAGAAAATCCTATTTTTCAACATTTTTCAAATTTTTTATTAACTTTGGCCATTTAGTTGTAATTTTTAAATTTTTATCGTTGCTTTCATATGTATATATCCCGCAATAAAATCAAAAATATTAATAAAGTGGGGTAGCTAGTTTAGAAGTCTTTGACATATTAGGCCCGTTGCGTTTATTTTGACTCAACCCGAATAAACTTATCCAAGTTTATTCTAGCTAGTATCCTTAACTATGTAGACCTTAATTGGTTTTTTAGGCTAAGTATCCACGAGTCTTATTACTTGAGATTTTAAATTGTGGAAGACGAGAAATGATAGAGTCAATTATAAGTCGGTATTCTTGCACAAGCTTACTTGGTGTAATTATTTGCCTATTCTCCCATCACTTGCTAATAATTTATCTGCAATAAGTAAGGTCGTACGATTTGAAAAGTTACTTAGCTTCTAGCCCAAGATCGTTTAAAAGTTGCTCGGTAATGATAAGAGTTCATAGCCAAGGCATAACTTATGAAGCGGGGCGCGAAGATTGGCGAGTCCGAAAAGGCCCTAACAAGGCATGAGGATTCAATTTTATTGCTGAAGATCCAAGTGATGTGAAAAGCATTATTCCTAAAATCAATATGAAGGATCAAGACTCACGACGAAAAGCAATCAACTCCCATAAAGATCATGGAGAAGTCTATCCGAAAAGACCCTAACAAGGTATGAGGATAAATAGATCCAAGTCTGAAAAGGAGGCGGATCGTTGTATCTTAAAATCCCAATTAGAGATTGAAGAAATAATCATGAAGTCGTGGTCAACAAAGTTGGAGTACCCCTCAAAAGTCTCCAAGTGAAGAAACTCTATTATGATGAGAAGACCATTATCTCAAGAACGTCTCTCGAAGATATGAAGTATGAAGTACATGCCAAATATCGGCCCGAGAAAGGTCTCAAATCGTGAACCAAGTTATGCCAAGATATGAACTTTTTGATATCCCGAGAAGCAGTTTTAAGAGATTTTGTCCTTTAGCTAACTATTGATCAAATCGTCCTACTTTGCTTTCAGCCCTAATAAACTATCGAAATAAGTCCAAAAATGCATCTTCATGATCATTCTAAGACAAAAATAAAATATAAGAGATACACTTAGGAATAAGGGAGCTTAAGCATTTAATTAAGCCATGTGTGTAAGTGTTTGAATTGCTAACTTATAATAACAATGATCTCGTTTTTAAGCTTAGTTTGGGGAACGTGAAACTGGAGGGTGATAAATCTTCGCAGCACAAAAGCCCTAATGTAAGTCATTGATTTCTTTGCAAGTTATTTCCATGTAGCTATTTTCAATTGAAAATGGTTTTCTATCCCTTTGTTACCTTTGAAGTTTTATTTCTTTAATTTTTGTTTAGTAGAATTTAAATAAGGCCAAGGTTGATTGATTATGAGAAAAATGTAAAATTGCTTTATCACTAAGCATTGCATGAGGGCATGGCAATGGTTAAGTGTAGGGGATTTGATAGGTGTGTAAACACCCATCCTCTTACCACTTAATTCTGGCTAAAACAAGACCAAAACACGTATTTAATATCATTTGTTTGGAATTATGCGTGGTTTTTGTGTTTATTGTGTTTTCAGAGCCAACCGGGTGAATATTGAAGAAAACATGGGATTGCACGGGTTTTACTGAAGAAAAAAGACTCGAGATAAAGTCTATTGTCCAAGAGATGCAAAAGATTTGAAGTCACTGGGCCTATTCGAAGATTTATCGAAGAAAAGGACCAAAGATGGAAGATTTATATAAGTCGAAGAAACTCAAGTCTATTAAACGAAGAAATTAAAAGACGAGTTAAATTTAATCGACGACAAATCCCGAATCAGAATCGAAAATGGAAACTTTTCTGAAAAGACGAAAAGACAAGAAGAACGGGAGAAAGCCCACTCACCAACCAAAAGACAAGGCTATAAATAGCCCTCCCCTCACACATTTAGACTAGTTTTTAGTTTTTTCTTCTTCCCCACTCTTTCTCTCTGTTCCGTTTCATCACCATCACCACTAGGGTGATTGGTGATTTTAATCTTTGTTTTCCAAATCTTGTTATTTTAATTCTTGTTTGATCTTGTTAAAACATTAATCATTCAATACAAAGTCTTGTTTAATCTTTCCATTTAATCTTGTTCATCTTCATCTTTATCTTCAAGTTCTTAAGTTTTTATTTTTCTTGATTTGATCTTCAAAAGTTGTTGGGATTTGTGTTTTTGTTGATGGGATTAGTAGTTTATGATTAGTAGATGCTTTGTGATTGATTTATTTTAGTTTTTGGTGAAAAACTTGGTGATTTTTGGATCAAAACCGTGTTTCCTTGTTCTTCGTTTAGTTTCTGTATCTGGGTTTCCCAGAAGTTCTGAATCAGTGAATAGTAACTTCCGAATGAGTTGTGTTTTCAAAAGTTCCGAGTCAGTTAAAAGTTCCGAATGAGTTTACTTTTAAAAAGTTCCGAACCAGTTTAAAACTTCCGAACCAAACAAAAGTTCCGGATGAAGCATTAAGTTCCGAATCAGTTTGAAAAGTTCCGAACGAAGCAGAAAGTTCCGAACCGATTTTTATCTTCCGAACCAAGGCAAAAGTTCCGAACCGATTTATTTACCAAAAGTTCCGAATCGGAACTTACAAAACTTCCGAATCAGTAAGTTCCGGATCAAGCCAAAACTTCCGAACGAATGAACAGTGATTTCCGAATGAATGGAAGTTCCGAATGAAGGATAAGTTCCGGATGAATCCAAAAGTTCCGAACCAAGCACAAAGTTCCGAATGAAGCTTAACTTCCGAATGAACAGTAACTTCCGAATCAGTTATCTTTTGGGTATTTTAAAGTTTTACTGTTTCTTTACTGTTTCCTTGATTTAATTTTAATTTTATTTTAATCTTAATTCTAATTTAAAATTCAAGTTTTTATTAATCATCATTAAATTAATTATCTTTGATTTAAATTTTTATTTCCACTTTTTATTAGATTAGAAAACCAAACCCTTTTATTTAGTAACCAAGAACAATCATTCCACTTAAAGCCTAGATCAATTCGAGAGGATTCCGAAAAATTAGAACCCATTGCAAAATCCTTGTATCAAATACCATAAGAAAAATAACATATTCCCTAGATCTTTTATCACTTCATCAATAACAATGTAAGCACAAACAAGTTATCTTAAAAGTCAGTGGTTGGAAGTTCACGACTTTAAGATATGATAAAACACAAACTCGCAAAAATCTTCTTCGAACATCAAACTTACCATAAGAATTCTTCCCCTTAAGCCAACACCTCATCATGACGAGTCTTAATGAAACAATATCTTCATATGTAAAAGCTGTAAACGAATAACTCTTTCACAAGGCTACCCCGATTACATAAGAAATATTACTCCAATAAATCACTTCACGAATTGTTGCTAACTCACATAAAAATCATTGATCCCTTTAAAAATATCCGAGCCATTAATATCATAACGATATTCTGAATAAAATAGAGATTCCATGTACCTTCGTGTGTAAATACTTCGTTTTGTGTGCCAAAACCTTAACCAATTTTCCAAACAGCAGCAATTCCTTTGTCATCCAATAACCTTCTTTATCCAAGATATTATCACTATGTGTTGTCCAATATCGGACAACACTTGTCAGCGTATGAAAAATTGTATATCGGACAACACTAAGTTTTTCTGTCAGCACCTACAACAACCTTGTCAGCGCTATTTTTATACGTGTCAGCGCCTGGCCATCAGCGTCTCATCCATGCCTTGTCAGCGTCAATGACATCCACTGACACCAACATCTATCAGCGTCTACATAACACATGTCAGCGGCTAATCGATCTAGGGTTTTACAAACCCTAAATCATGATTTTATGTAAAGATCATATTCTGCAGCGAACATCGACATCGAAAATCTTCTTCATGAGAGCTCAGATCGAAGATCCCTTTGTTGAGATCCTAGACACAAGTGCCAAGAACCTACAACAAAAATTTCACGATGATCCAACGGTTAACGAAGGAGAAATCGCGTTTTTACTATTACTGTTCACAGAAAACAGCATATTACCACTGCTGACTTCGACGCTTAACAACTTTTTCTTGGGGATAGATCTTGACAATCCCTCCAGTAGATATCTAGATATATGTGTGTAGAACACACAAAAAAATTTCGTGGCGATCCAACGATTCAGTAAAAAGTTATGCCTCCCTGAATACTGCTGCACACCGAAAACCGCCCAGAAAAACCCTATACAGATTTTTATTCCTTCTCACAATACGAACACCTTGTTAGTCCTAGCATTACGAGCCACGAGGCTCTGATACCAACTGTGGAAACCTTGGTTTCCTTGATCTTTTAGCTAATAGGAATGACCATTGTTCATGTGATTAAACAATCACAGCGGAATAGAACAACAATCATTAAACAAGGTGTTTAAGGCACAAGAACAC
Organism: Glebionis coronaria; assembly: GCA_025667525.1. Taxonomy (NCBI): domain Eukaryota; kingdom Viridiplantae; phylum Streptophyta; class Magnoliopsida; order Asterales; family Asteraceae; genus Glebionis; species Glebionis coronaria. The sequence goes on along the minus strand of JANFOE010000374.1, from coordinate 300,681 downwards.
ATGAATTAATCAAAGGGTTGCTCATTATATTAATAATAAACAACCACTAGGTGTGTATACATTTAATCCCACACCTAGTCGACACACGCTTTAGGTTTACATCTTGTATGAATGATATGAATAAACCTATAACCCTTGGTTCCTTTTATAGTGTAAGGATTAGGGTTTTACAAGAGATAAGATCAAATAAAACATGCATATCTTCTATTTAAATAAACTAATACAGAATATTCATAAATAATATTCTGAATATTTATCCTAAATAGATTTTCTGTCAGCGTTGAAGGCTGTCAGCGTCCCGTTTACATTTGTCGGCGTCTAGACACAATGTGTCAGCGTTGAAACAAATGCCTTCATGTTTTCTTTGTTTTGAGTTTCTTCCACATCAACTTTTTGACCCAACATACTTGTTTTAGAACTTTCTTTATTTGACAGTTTTGAGACTTTTAAGATTAATTATTATTTTTATTATAAAAATAAAACTAATATTTTTAAATTTAGCTAAAATTGAAGCAAAAAGTCAAAACATTACATTTAAAGTTGAACAAAAAATCGTCTAAAGAAAATTCCATCAAACAACATATGTGTCAAAAGTCTTAACAAAAAGGTGGGTAAGATTTTTAAAACCTGAAGGATAAAACACGAGGAGTAAAATTTTAAGCAAAACAATAAATATCCGACTTATCTTCATCTCAAAGCAACCCTGACATCGATCATAATTCATAATCATCTTGTTCATCAAACCCTAAATTTCATCACTACCTCCATATCCAAATCTATCACCACCAATTTTCCATTAAACCTTCCGTGGAACACTAATTTAATTCAATCTAATGGGCGATTCAGTGATTATCAATGTACGATTATGTTGCAACTAAGTAAAGATATAATGCATCTTTCCGCTATTCACATAATATTTTAGGCTTTTTTATTCTGTGACTGTGTTTATGTTTTTGGTGTTTTTATTGTTAGAATATAGAAAGAAGTAAAGATACATTGTATCAAATCTTCAAGTGGGATGAGAATCTTGCAAATTGGATAGCAACTTGGTTTGATATGGTCATCCATGAGGTCATAGTTCAAAAACTTTGCCTATAAAAGGCAATGCACCCTTATTTCCATTTCATCCCATTCCAGCACAAAAACACATACAAAGTGTTTTCTTTCTATCTCTTAGTTCTATTAGATAATTAGAGAGTTTGTAGTAGTTCCTGTTCGTGTTAACTAGAGAAGGTGTAACTCCTAATTTTCTACATAGTGAAGTATCTTTCCTTGCCTGTGGTTTTTACCCCATTGGGGTTTTCTACATTAAATCTTCATGCCATCTTTTATTGCATTTTCTTATTTAGCCGTGGGTTTGCTTAAGTCCGGTGTCACTTTTCTCAACAATTGGTATCAAGAGCCAAAGTTTGGGTGTTTGTATAATTATTTATCGTATGATCTGTGGTTGCCACTAGTAAGTGGACCCTCCACATCAAAAGATAAATAAATTTATACTCGCTCTGAAGGTGTTCGTTACTATTATAAAATAATAGTTGTGTTGAAAAGTAAATTTTGACTGTAGCAATGGTGGCGAAATTTGAAATCGAAAAATTCAATGGGAATAATTTCTCGTTCTGGAAATTAAAGATGAAGGCTATCATTTGAAAGGAAAAATTTTTAGCGGCCATTGATGAAAGGACAAATGAGGTCACGGATGACAGTAAATGGAAAGAGATGGATGGGAGTTCTATTGAAAAACTTCATTTGGCATTAGCAGATGGAGTTTTGTCGAGCATAGAGGAGAATAAAAGTGCGAAGGAGATTTGGATCATCTCGCTCGATTGTACGAGGCAAAGTCACTCCATAATAACTTTTTTCTCAAGAGGAAGTTATATGCTCTTCGCATGACGGAATCAACTTCGGTGACCGAGCACATTAATAACCTGAATACTTTATTTTCTCAGCTCACATCGTTGAGTTGTAACATAGATCCACAAGAACGTGCTGAAATTCTACTAAAAACTTTACCCGACTCATATATAACATCCAGTAGTTTTGACTAATGTAATATCAATGTTTATAAATAAAGAGGTGATTTTACTAAGAAATTTTTGCTTTTTATTATGATGTGTGACAAAACTATTGAATGTATGAATACTCACTATCTCAATTATCACATCCACATATGCCTATATATTACATACACTATATATATCAAGTCTAAGTTCTAAAGATAACTATATGTACAAATAATGAATAAGAAAAACTCAAATATAACAAAGATACCCCAAATAGCCATAGAAACCCTATAAATCCCTTATAAACTAATATTTCAAGCAATATAACTACAAAATAACTGTGTACTATTATTAAACACTTTATACTAATTCCAATCTACCATATAAAAAAAGGTAAATAATCACAAAACATTAATATTCACTAATCATAAGCTAATTACAAGAAAATGACCTAAAACCAAGATTAGCATATAAAATCCAATCTATAATGAATTAGACTCTAATATTTTGCAACACATTATAAAACTCAACTAAGTATCATAATATAATCATTTAATTATCTTAAACTAAGTTACAAATTATTAAAGCTTAAAGTATAAGTTTTCAAAGCATAGAACCTTAAGCTTACTTAAATAACCCTAGAATATGATCAACCTATATAAACCCTTAAAATAAGAATGTAGAACCCATAGAAGTCACAAACATATCATATAAGACTTAGAATAAGTGTACATTAAGATACAAACCCTAATTACCCAAAATAGAAAGTCATTAGGCTTAATGATATAGAAACCCTTATATTAAGAAATCTACATGGAATCATACCTAGTCTTTTAGGACAAGTCTACAGACACTCATAGGAATTCATTAAAGTTATAAGATTATATTATGACAAGGTACAAGTACCCTAATGCACAAGGTACAATATTTTAATGCATGACTTGTAAATTAGGTCAAAATAGGTACCTAAACTAAACCGTTAAACCAAGTGTAAGAACTCTTTCGAAACATAAGACACAATGTATAGGACCTAAATTAATTTTACATCAGTATCTAAGAGGAGGATAATCACATTTACTAAGATTAAACCCTAGATCAATAGAAAACCCTAATCTACAAAAGTATACTTCCCATTTTCACATCAAACCTTTGTTAAACTTCAAAACAAGGACCCAAATATCTTAAATAGAATGTCTAAACCCTAATTAAGCCTTAATAATCCACTAATCACTTTCCTAAGTCCCTAATCACCAAAAACACAAACCATAAGTTACAAGGCCTAGAATTTGAATCTGGTTTTGTATTTTGGCTTCAAAAATAATTTTCAACCCATTTCCCTCCATTTCAAGTTCAAAAATAAGATGTTTAGTACTTCTAAGATATTTTAGGAGTGTTACAAGTAGGTTCATCACCTTCTTGCTTGCTACACATCACCATTATCATCTATATGTTGCCGTGAATTATTTCAAGCCACAAGTGAAGATTAGAACTAAGTTAGGGTCTAATAACTTGTGTAGAGCATTAGTTAGCCTTCATTAGTAATCCACCTATCTATTTTACATGTTTAGATGCCAAAATTGGAGCCTAAGTGTTGCTAGTACTATAAATAGAGCCGTATACCTTACTTGAAGACTTGCACCCCGTTTTCTTTGTATCCCCTACCCATTATCCATTTCCACTTCTATAAACGTCTTAGGACATCTCCCAAAACCAGAAAACAGGTCTAGAAGGTTTCCATTGAAGCCCTTGAAGCTTTGATAGCAAGTAGTGTTCATAGGAATCCATAAGGAGCCATTTTGGAGCTACCTAGGTAATTTCTATACTAAACAAGCTTTGATCTTGTTATAATGAATTATAAGACTTTTTATAATGTCAAAATTATGTTAGAAAGACAATCCAAAAAGAACTAAGTCATTTCATTAACTTAAATGAAAGTTATAAGCAAAAGATGTCTTAAAACCCTAGTTTTGTATTTTACATAAAATAATGACTTAAAATCCATTTCAAGAGCAATAAGTCTGATAAAATGTTGTTATTATGAATATAAATATGTTTTGAAACTTTGTTTCAAAATCCTAGATCATTTGGTGCATTTTTGAAGAAGTTATATGATTTTTACAAGTATAGGGACCAAAACTATCATTTTTGAAACTATTTGACATTTTGGGACAAAAGTGTCATTTATGAAATTTAAAGCTATAATAATAAAAGTTGGAAAGTATGATATCCTAAGGTTAAATATTAAAGGATTAAATTGCAATATAATAAAACTATATACTTAAAGGGTTAAAAGTGTAATTATGCTAAAATATAACTATAAGGACTATTTTTGCCAATATTGAAACTAAAGAACATAAAATGTAATAAAACACAATGTATCATGTTAGTAGGGAGTTTTGTACAAAGATGTTCTATCTCGATATTATGTTCTGACTGAGTGGTTGGGTTTACGATTTAAAGTGCCCTCGCTCCTCAAACGTTTATAGAATGGCTTCTAAGTATAATGGCCCGAACAATAATAATATAATAATAAAGTTGAGTGATATTCATTGGTTTAGCAGTAAAGGTGTGGAACACAAGCATTCATTTGTAAACAAAAAATAGGGGAAATGGTTATGAACATTACCCATAGTCCGAAATATTATTATTGCTCTTTAGTTCATGAACCGAAGCTTAACTCAGTATAAGTTCCTCTATTGAGTATTCAGCCTAAATACTCAAGTAATAAATCAAATGTTAAATGCGTCAAGGTAATCGGGATGGGGATTGTCAATCCCGATGGATCCACCCACAACATTCACGCTTAGCAACACAAGTAAATTAACGGTTCATGATCAAGAGAGGCAACTTAAGGCTATAACTAAAAGCAATAATATAAATGAAAACTGTTTGAAAAGCATACAAGTCTGGATAGCATACAAGTCTGGATAGCATACAAGTTCCGGATAACATACAGTTTTTAAATGGTTGTGTTCCACCATGTAAAATCTCACCCCGCGTTTAGAAATCATGTACAAGGAAAAATGGGCTATGAACTCACCTTAGCCACAAGGTAAGTGAATCATTGTACTCAGAAGCTGAGTAGAAACAATGGTTGTAAGGCGATCACCGACGATATGGATGCCCGAGAAAAACACGAAAGCCGCAACCTATCAAAATAAGGTGCGCGTTAAGACTCGAACTCAAATATCGATATCTACCAAGTATAATATGACTTAAGTATTTTCAAAGTACTCATACTTCAAAACTAGTGACACGAAACACGTGAATCCATACTAACCCATTTATCCAACAATACTCGTTTAAACACTTGCACTCTTGAAATTGACCCGTCATAAGACGCCAAGTCAACGCAAGTCAAACTATCCCTTTACCTTACTCGAACCAGTAGCTAAGTCATTTATATAATGACTAAACACTTGAGTAAGTCACCATGTCCAATAGTGAATACTCAAACTCACGCCACACGAGCATTGAACTATGTGTCCAAAATACATCAGCAAGTACACTTCAAATGTACACACCGATCTACCATATCTAGACTTGTCCGATTTCGATGAAACTTTGTGTCAAGGTCACTTATAACCTGTATAAGACCCTGCCAAAATTTGAGCCAAAGTACATACTTTAAAACCCATCAGCTCGACACTTTACTCGACTCTAAAATTTGGGGCAGAATGTGTACTCATTTTGTAAAACCATTGATACCACTTTAAAAGTAATATCTTGACATTTCGCCTTTTAAACCCACTACTAGACTGATGTGATCGTGATTGTATATGTGATAATTAAGATACGTTATAGGGTAAATTAGAAAATTACCTTTAGGAAAAAGTAATAGACTAAAATTACCAAAGACGAATTCAATTAAACACGTTGGTGAACCAATTTCGTTGTACACGAAGATCTTATGAATTTGAGACGTTTTGTATCGATTTGGACAATTGATTCGAATTGGTTTCGGTTTTTAACTAAATTAATTCTACCAATTTTTAACCTAAAGTGCATGAATCGTAAACCCAAAATTATTAATCTAAAAATTACTATTTAAAAATTAAAGCTATTTAAAAATTTAAACTATTTAAATAAAATCAAATAAAAAACTTATCTATTTAAATAAAATTACTTTTACACTATTTTAAAAGTCTAATAAAAATTATTTTACTTCTAAAAATTAATCAAATTTAATTTATTTAAAAACTAACTTTATTAAAATCTAATTATTTAAAAACCAATTAAATTTCTAAAATAAAACATTTTTTATTTTACTTTTATTGATTTATTATCTATCTTTATAAAATTAAATTTGTAAAACTAATTAAAACTATGTAATTAACTTTAATTAAAAAACTGTCAGAAGTAAACTGACTATATTAAATCAATAAACTATAGTAAAACACAAAAACTAGCTAGAACACTTGGTAAAGCGTATGGCCCATGACCAGGAGGTCATGGGTTCGAATCCCCTTGGGGATATTTTTGGTGAATTATTTCTTTTTGGACGAAAAATGAAAAGATGAGAGTCACAGGAGTGACTTTGTGAATATAATTACTTTGGAAACTGATAGGACTCAGTTTTGAGTTATAACAGACCAAATGAATCTGTTAATATCTTAAACTCAGCAAAATAACAAATGCAGCAATTCAACAAATATCAGCAAAAAATTATATAACAGCAAATCTAAAATACCACAACAGCTCAAACAATCTAATCAAACCAGATAGCTAATCCTTCAGTCTAAAAAAAACAGTAACTGCTAAACTTATATAAGCAGACTATTATTGAACCAATTAATCAAACCAAATAAATCATATACTCAGTTCAATCATGTCATCAGCTGACAAAAACATTTTCAACAAAGCATTCAGCAATCACACTTGTAAAATCAGACAAGGAGAACCATTTAACCTATATTAAAATGTCTACTCAAGATCAATCAAAGTTCCTCAAAACACAGTTCATCAAACCTTGGAACTAAACAAAGTAACAATAACGGTCAATAGACAACTTAGCAGATTATGAATAAATCATGTACTACAAAATCAAATCAGCAGTTATACTCTAATAGATTCAAAAACATCCTAACTCAAAATCATAACATTATCCAACATTACTGAAATTGAGATTTTGCTAGGTTAAAAAGTTCTTTTTCTCGGTGTCTTAACGAATTGATTTCCGGTTCAAAGTGTGACTCAGTCGTTTTTGGTTAAGAAAAAAGGAAGTTGCTTATCTATAACTAATTAAAAAGTAAATGCGAAAAGTATTGAAAAACAAACTAAAGACAAGTACAAATAATATAAGTAAAACAAGGTGAATATTAAAAACTAAAAATTAAAACGATATTAAAACGAATATTAAACAAGTAATAAAACGAAATTTAAAGCGAAACAATCAATAAAAATAAAACTAAAAGACGAAATTAACTATCGACTCGAAAATAAAGTTTACTAAATGAGAAAGGAGAGAATAAAACTAAAATGGTACTTTAAAGCTAAACAAGGCAAAACCTAAAACGGGTACTAAATAAAAGATAAAACTTAAACTTTACGAAAAAATATTAATACTAAAAATCGACAAAAAATTCAACTAAAAATACGTAACTTTCAGAAATAAAATCAGAACAACTTTCAGACAAAACTAAACAGTTACGGAACAATACTATTAAATAAACAAGCTAGCAGGCTAGCTGCTGGAAGCTAGCAAGCTAGCTGCTTAATTTGGCGCCAAATCCTTAAGCATGCATGCATGTTGGACATTTCCATCGTACTATTGTTTAAATGAAGATTCCATCGCAGTATTGTAATATTTGATTCCATCGTACCCATGATCGCAATGTTTGATTCCATCGCACCCAAGGATCGCACTACCAGATCGTACCCACGGATCGCACTCTAAGATCGTACCCACGATCGCAACAAGTGACCGTGGTGTGGATTAAGAAGTGTGATCGTAGTGACGATCGTACTGGGTGATCGCAGCAATGGATCGCAAGTAGAAACCCTCGGGGTTTATGCGATCACACTTACTGGATCGTACTGGTAAAACCCTTAAGCATTACGATGGCATACAATAAGCAAATAAGCAAATACCAAATAAGCACTTATCTAAAAACTTAACCAAATCAAATTTGAGAAAAAGCTAATAGACCAAAATTGAAAAACTTTTAAAAATACTAAATAATAAAAAATATTTAAAAACAACTTTTTATAAAAATTAACTAAAAATCACTTAATCAAAAATAAGAAAATTAACACAATAAGCACTAAAACACTTTAAGCTATAAAAATCAAACATTAAAAGATCAATGAGCATAAATTTGAAAACTTTTAAATTACGAAATAAGCAAACTTTAAAAAGACTAAACTTTTTAAGAAAACTAAAGAGTAAATAAGCTAAATACAAAATAAGCCAATAAGATTGTCAAACTTATAGCTTAATTTGTATAAAAGCTTAGATGGAAACAAAAAGATGAACTTTTTAATCAAACATCAAAATTAAGCAAAAAGTATAAAACTTTCGGATTAAAGATAAGCAAAAGATCAAGAAATATAGAATGAGAAAGATTGTAAAAAGCTTGAAATAAGATTAAGATTAAAGATTCAAAAGTACAAAATTAAAGATTAAAGATTAAAACTTGAAAGAAAAACTAGAGAGAGAAAGTGAAAAAACTAGAGAGAGAAAATTACCTACTCCTAAACTAATCTAACTACTCCTAAAATGACTAACACCCTTTCATGTGGTGAAATGAAGGGTATTTATAGGAAAAGTGGGGATGCTTGTGTTACTCTTTTCTTTCTTTCTTTCTTCACGTCTTTTCGTCTTTTAAGTTCTTCGACTTTTTTGACTTTGTCTCGGGATTAATTTAAACTCGTCTTATAATTTCTTCATTTATTAGACTTGAGTTCTTCGGCTTAATTAAACTTCCGTCTTTAGACTTGTTCTTCGATAAATCTTCAGAATAGGCCTTGGACTTCCGTTCTTTTTGCACTCTTGATCTTTTGACTTCGTCTTTTGTCTTTTTCTTCGATAAAAGCCCGTGAAAGCCCGTGTTTTCTTCCTTTTTCATCTTTTGGTCCTAAAACACAATAAAAATACAAACCACGCATAATTCTGACATTTACGACATAAAATACACGTTTTGGCTTGGTTATTATTATAATTAAATGGTAAAAGGATAAGTGTTTTCACACTTATTAAATCCTATACACTTAACCATTGCAATGCCCTCATGCAATGCATTAATTTTAAAGCACGGATTAATTTTTCCATCACAATCAATCCACATTCGCCTTTATTAAAGAGACAAAATATTTAAAGGAAGAAAATAAGTAAAAAGATCAAAAACTTACCTTAGGGTTTTGGAATGTCATGAATGATTATCACCCTCAAGTTTCACGTTCCCCATACCAAGCTTAAAAACGAGATCATTGTTATTATAAGTTAGCAAACTAACACAAATTCATGTGGCCCAATTATTCACTTAGACTCCCTTATTCTTAGGTGTATCTCTTATATTTTATTTTTGTCTTGAATGATCACGAGGATGCATTGTTGACTTATTCCGATAGTTATTTAGGCTGAAAATAAAGTGGGACGATTTAATTAATAGTTAGCTAAAGGACAAAATCTTTTAAAACTGCTTCTCGGGACCTCTTAAAGTTCATATCTTGGCATAACTCTCTCCACGATTTGAGACCTTTCTCGGACCGATGTTTGGCAGCGACTTCATACTTCGAATCTTTGAGAGACGTTCTTGAAATTATGGTCTTCTCTTCACAAGAGGAATTTCTTCACTTGAACTTTTTGAGAGATTCTTCATATTTGGACCACGACTTCTTCATTTTTCTCCAATCTTTATTTTGGACTTTGATATACAACGATCCACCTCCTTTTAGGACTTGGATCTATTTATCCTCATACCTTGTTAGGGCCTTTCTGGATGGACTTCTCCATGATCTTTAGGGGAGTATTTTCTTTTCGTCGTGTGTCTCGATCCTTCATATTGATTTTCGATAAATGATTCTTCACATCACTTTTGGATCTTTTGCAACAAAATGTAGCCCTCATGCCTTGTTAGGGCCTTTTCGGACTCGCCAATCTTCGCATCCCGCTTCAATAAGTTATGCCTTGGCTATGAACTCTAATTAATACCGAGAAACTTTTAAACGATCTTGTGCTAGAAGCTAAGTAACTTTTAAAATCGTACATCCTTATTTATTGCAGATAAATTTATTAGCAAGCGATGGGAGAAAAAGCTTATAATCAACTCACATAAATTCACGAAAGAATACCAAACTTATAATTGACTCTATCATCTCTCGTTCTCCACAATTTAAAATCTCAAGGAATGAGACTCGTGGATGCTTAGCTAATTAAATCAAAGTTTTGGGTTTTCGAGTCATCTATAGGATCTTGCAAACTCTTAGACTTTTTCAAGTTTAGAATTCGTATTTTAAAGTTCCCTTGATAAACAACTCTCTAGGATCAATTATAGGAACTTGCGAAAAGTTCTTGTTCTTAACCCGTGAGAGTTAAGACTTTCGCGTTTTAAAGCTCCCTATATAAAAGCCTAGCAAAACTTGACTTAAACACGTTAAGGATACTAGCTAGAGTGAACTTAGATAAGTAAACTCGGGTTAGTCAAAATATTCACGACTTTGAAAAATTTAAAACCACTTTATTGAAAATTTATTCTAGCAAAGAAAGTAAATAACGCTAACAAAGAAAAAACTACTAGGCCAAAATAGATCAAAATTTTGAAAAATGTCGAAAAATCAATTTTCCGGTTAAAATGAGGACAAATGCAAGGAAAAGACCACTTAACTTCGATAGAAGTCCCCCTACACTTAATATAAACATTGTCCTTAATGTTTAAGCATGTGGGAGTAAACTCCCCTACACTTAGGACATTGTGCACTTTGTTTAAATCTTGCTAAGGAAAGGACAACTAAAGTGATTCCTATTTTAATATTGAATAAATATAAAATAGAGAATCAAAAGAGTATAGGATAGAACCGGGAATACGGGTACACGGAATCACGGGTCGTCAGAAGTCATCAAGAATGGATCTTTGAAAGCTCGAATCCCTGCACACGATAAGAAAGAAGACAAGGGTCTCCCCCTACACTTATTATAAAAACAGATAAAGATAGATAGATAGATAATTGGGTTGCCTCCCAAAAAGCGCTTGTTTTTGTTAGCCGAGTCACGAGCCTGACTCGTCCCCGAATTAAATGGTCCATGGGAAAGCCTCGAATTTAATACCAGGATCAAAGACCTTGTCCTCGTTCCCGGAGGAGATTAATAAGGGAGAGGCTGGAGGATAAGTATTGAATGGTTCTGCTCGATATAAGAAAAGCAAGTGAAGTCTAGATTGACGGGAGGTGGGGTGGGTAAAGTAAGCAAATTGTCATTCCCCAAAGACAATTGATGCTCAGAAAGCGGCAAAGCCGTAAGGTTATCAATCATAAAATGGTCAATGTCACCTCCCGGGTCAAAGCACTTATCCTCATGAACGTTAATCTCTTCGATTTCTTCATCATCGATAGGGGCGTCAAACCAAGGTTTGTCGTTCCCCTCATTGAGGATTTTAGAAACTCGCTCGAAAAGATCACGATCAAGTACGAGTCCATCATTCATTTGTGGGGATTGTTGATAAGTTAAATCCGCACAAATGTGGTAAACGTAATTCTCATTTGAGGAGTGTTGATTAGGTAACTCCTCGAGAATTGGATGATTGGTCAAGTGAGTTGGTTCGTCATTATTAAGAAAAATAAGACGTTCCAACTCATCAAGTTCGGCCTCGACGTTGGAAAAATCGACCTCACTTGTAGGAAGAAGTGGAGGTAAAAGAGCTAGCTCTCGTTCGATAATTTCTGTAATCTCGGGCTCGAATTGGAAATCATTATTAAATGCGACCTCGTCCTTAAGCTCAGCAAAAGTAGGGACATCACAAACCTCCTCAAATAAGTTGTCGAGACCAAATTCACTAATCTCACTCAATGTATCACAATCCTTAGACGTATTACGGATATCGAGAGAATGAGGTACAATAGCACTAGGACATTGAGCAACAAGATCATTCCAAGAAATAGTAGGCTCATCGTCATCATCATCATAATAGGATGGATACACAGGAGGAGGAGTATAAGTCTCGATATTCGATATTTGCTCTTGTCGTTGATCCTCTTGACATTTTTCGATGCTCTTGTTGCAAGCTTCTTGAACTTTTTGAAAGTTGTCAAAAAGAGTGGCAATTTGCTCAGGAGGAAATGCAAAAGAGGGTTGATGATCGAGGAAGTGTTGTGGGGGCTCAAAATTTTGAAAACCTGAATTATAGCATGGGTGTGGCTCATAGTAATTCATCGGTTGAGAAAAATTAGAACCCGGATTTGGTTCATAATAATCCATTGGTGAAGAAAACTGAGGACACGGATTTTGCTCATAATAATTCATTGGCTGACAATAAGAAGTATAGTGAGGCCCCCCACAATTTTGGAAACATGGGTATGGAGAAAAACCTGGTGCTTCTTGTAGATAGCTATTACCATTGTCATAATTGTAATCCAGTTCTTGCTTGCCATGAGGCAGGTATCGATTTGGACACGAAACATGCCAATGAGAATCGCTTCCACAATATATGCAAGGGGGAATAGAAGGTGGATTAGAAAAGGACGAATTAGTCGAGTTGCACGATGGACAAAGTCCCAATTGTGAATCGATTGAAATAGGAGGAAGGTCTTTTCCGCATTGCTCGCATGAACACCATTGACATGATTCGCACCCATATAATCGTCTCCCACACCCTACGCAATGGACATAAGAATCCATGAAGAACAATAGATAAGCAAGAAGATTATTTTTGGTGCAAAACTTTCGAAAAAGAAATGCTTTTTATGATTTTTCAAATGTTTTTTGAAATTTTTTATTCTTATCGATTTTTGAAAATTTTTGACACGAAAAATAACGTTCACGAGTGAACGGATCCCAAAATCCAACGCGTCTCTCACAAAAAACCGCTAATCTTCACGAAAAGAGCCGGCAGCGGCGCCATTTGAAATTGAGATTTTGCTAGGTTAAAAAGTTCGTTTTCTCGGTGTCTTAACGAATTGATTTCCGGTTCAAAGTGTGACTCAGTCGTTTTTGGTTAAGAAAAAAGGAAGTTGCTTATCTATAACTAATTAAAAAGTAAATGCGAAAAGTATTTAAAAACAAACTAAAGACAAGTACAAATAATAAAAGTAAAACAAGGTGAATATTAAAAACTAAAAATTAAAACGATATTAAAACGAATATTAAAACAAATAATAAAACGAAATTTAAAGCGAAACCATTAATAAAAATAAAACTAAAAGACGAAATTAACTATCGACTCGAAAATAAAGTTTACTAAATGAGAAAGGAGAGAATAAAACTAAAATGGTACTTTAAAGCTAAACGAGGCAAAACCTAAAGCGGGTACTAAATAGAAGATAAAACTTAAACTTTACGAAAAAATATTAATACTAAAAATCGACGAAAAATTCAACTAAAAATACGTAACTTTCAGAAATAAAATCGGAACAACTTTCAGACAAAACTAAATAATTACGGAACAATACTATTAAATAAACAAGCTAGCAGGCTGGCTGCTGGAAGCTAGCAAGCTAGCTGCTTAATTTGGCGCCAAATCCTTAAGCATGTATGCAAGCAGGTTGGACATTTCCATCGTACTATTGTTTAAATGAAGATTCCATCGCAGGATTGTAATATTTAATTCCATCGTACCTATGATCACAATGTTTGATTCCATCGCACCCAAGGATCGCACTACCAGATCGTACCCACGGATCGCACTCTATGATCGTACCCACAATCGCAACAAGTGATCGTGGTGTGGATTAAGAAGTGTGATCGTAGTGACGATCGTACTGGGTGATCGCAGCAATGGATCGCAAGTAGAAACCCTCGGGGTTTATGCGATCACACTTACTGGATCCTACTGGTAAAACCCTTAAGCATTACGATGGCATACAATAAGCAAATAAGCAAATACCAAATAAACACTTATCTAAAAACTTAACCAAATCAAATTTGAGAAAAAGCTAATAGACCAAAATTTAAAAACTTTTAAAAATACTAAATAATAAAAAATATTTAAAAACAACTTTTTATAAAAATTAACTAAAAAGCACTTAATCAAAAATAAGAAAATTAACACAATAAGCACTAAAACACTTTAAGCTATAAAAATCAAACATTAAAAGATCAATGAGCATAAATTTGAAAACTTTTAAATTACGAAATAAGCAAACTTTAAAAAGACTAAACTTTTTAAGAAAACTAAAGAGTAAATAAGCTAAATACAAAATAAGACAATAAGATTGTCAAACTTATAGCTTAATTCGTATAAAAGCTTAGATGGAAACAAAAAGATGAACTTTTTAATCAAACATCAAAATTAAGCAAAAATTATAAAACTTTCGGATTAAAGATAAGCAAAAGATCAAGAAATGTAGAATGAGAAAGATTGTAAAAAGCTTGAAATAAGATTAAGATTAAAGATTCAAAAGTACAAGATTAAAGATTAAAGATTAAAACTTGAAAGAAAAACCAGAGAGAGAAAGTGAAAAAACTAGAGAGAGAAAATTACCTACTCCTAAACTAATATAACTACTCCTAAAATGACTAACACCCTTTCATGTGGTGAAATGAAGGGTATTTATAGGAAAGGAGGGGATGCTTGTGTTGCTCTTTCCTTTCTTTCTTTCTTCACGTCTTTTCGTCTTTTAAGTTCTTCGACTTTTTTGACTTTGTCTCGGGATTAATTTAAACTCGTCTTATAATTTCTTCATTTATTAGACTTGAGTTCTTCGGCTTAATTAAACTTCCGTCTTTAGACTTGTTCTTCGATAAATCTTCAGAATAGGCCTTGGACTTCCGTTCTTTTTGCACTCTTTATCTTTTGACTTCGTCTTTTGTATTTTTCTTCGATAAAAGCCCGTGTTTTCTTCCTTTTTCATCTTTTGGTCCTAAAACACAATAAAAACACAAACCACGCACAATTCCGACATTTACGACATAAAATACACATTTTGGCTTGGTTATTATTATAATTAAGTGGTAAAAGGATAAGTGTTTTCACACTTATTAATTACCCAAGTACTCAACAGTCTAAGAAACTTCTCATAAGATTTTAAGAATCAAAACATGCCTCCAAAATCAGCAGACACATCATATTTCAGTAGCACTCGGTATGAAATAAAAACCAGATTCAATAACGACATAACTTGAAAGAAAATAATCATAAACAATAACATCCAAAATCATATAAGCAGATTAAATCATAAATCATAACAAATTCAAATTATAAGCATGAAAATATTATCAACTTAAAAATAAAGAGAATAAGACCTTTTTGGAGAGAATCGTTGAGTAGAAGTCGCGCGCTGAGCGGACTTATGAACCTAGTTGAGACCACCATACACCGTAACTCGAACCATCATCATCAGCACCATACGAAGCACTTACCATCATTTGAACAGATTTTATAAACTTTCAGTGGGAAAGTTTATCCCCAAATTAATTCTTTTAATATTCAATTTAAACTATTAATTAAAGCTTAAACAAATATCTTTATCATTATTATATCAAACTAGAATGGAGAATGAAATTCATAATATTCAACTTAAACAGAAAATGAATGACAAATTAAATCAATACAAATCACTTTTTATTAATAATAAAGACCCGAGTACAATATTTGAAGAAAGAAATTAGACGTTTAATCCAACACCTAATTTAACATAATAACTTTAAAGAAATAAAATGGGATGCCTTCTACTGAAAATACCGAGGGTATTTATAGGAGAACCCAAGGGCTTGGGTTGATGAGTTTGTTGAGCAGCATATTCCATCTGAGCCGTTGATGAAGCATCTTCTTATTCTCTCTCTTCTTTGTTTTGATCTGAAGGCTGAGATGAGCCAACTAGCACCCGGATCGTCAACGTGGCATCCGAGTGTGCTAGTTGTGCTAGTTTGGTGATGAGGTGTCTCCTTATTATTGGAGAATTGGGGAAAATTTGCTGTCACAACCAATCATAGTAGGAAAGAGAAGCCACGTCACAGATGCTTTCCACCTTCAATCTTCCGAAAAGTGGGGGATTAATTTACAACTCGTGTGAATCACACGAATTAATCAAAACCCCTAATTTTTATTGATCAATTTATTTAATTAGGGTTGATTAGGGTTTGGGAATGGAAAAGATGCGTATGGTTTTGGGGAGATGAGGGAGATGAGGTATTGCATTGAGAGTAACGAAAAGGTGAGATAAAAACGTGTGGGTAAATGTGTGTTGACTGGAAAAGTTATAAACGTCTTTTATTATCGATCACATGGGCTTTATTTCCATTTCTTGTCTTTGTGCAATTGGGATTTAACATGGAAAGTTATACTTCTCAATTCGTTTATGGGATTTGAAAAATGTTGACCCAATTAACTTCCATCCGTTTATAAATGCAAAATGGGCCATAAATGGGCTTTCAACTTCCAAAGATAATAAACTTGATCTCGATATTGGGCTTTTGGGCCCAATTCTAAAATGTGGGACCCACTTGCCTTTTAAACTCCATAAATGATGAAATCCGCTAAAAACGAGCTCATTATTGGCTTTGTTGATCTTTTCATCAATCTCGTGTTGTTTTCGCCGGTTTTCGTGAACTTGGTACCTACACACATCAAACAACAAAACAATGCATATACAAGGCATATTTAAATATTTATTGCATTTATTCATCGATTTTATGATATAAATGATATGAGTAAAATCACCCATATCAAACTCCCCCTTGCTAAGCAATTGCCGTGTCCTCACGCAATGATAAAATAAAACACTAACTACACTTTTATTTGACTTTTGAAACTTTATTTTGTAAAGACATAATGTATTGCTTTCATTATTGAAAAATAAACTTTAGGATCATAAAACTCAAATAGATTCATCGTCCCCGACTTTTCACTTTTCCATGCCAAGTGTAAAAACAAGATCATTGTCAATCATAAACCCCAAAATTAATCCAACTCATACAAGTAATTTGTGTTAAACTCAATCTCCTATTATTCCTAATTGTATCTCTAGATTTTATTTTCATTCACCCAAAGGCTCATTTTACTTTATTAGATAATTATTAGTCCAAAAATGAAGGCAAGAACGGTGTAAACTCAACACTCAAAACCTAACCTCGACTTCAAAAATCGTTGTCACTAAAGAAAGCCCACATCAAGGATAACTTAACACGATTTGAGGGATAAATCCCGGACCCGAAATTTGGCTAATAGGACTACTTAAAAGCAAAAGTAAAACCTCCAAAGTCAATTATGACTTTATTAATGGAGTTAGCAACAATCACATCATAACACCTTGAGGCTCTTTAAGATGCAATTGTGCTCCTTATTTAAAATCCACACCCGAAGGCTCCTTGGACAAAAATAAGGGAATTGACATTCACCATCCCACCTTATGGCTCATGATGATGAAGCAATTTTTATTCAACACGTCCCCTCGCCATACACCCTAAGGCTCTAATGACAAGGTTAGTGCTACATGACTCCCACCCGAAGGCTCCTAGAGAACATGTTTTTATTTATTCTTCTTTATTAATATGATATATATATAGTAAGCCAAATTTCCGCAATCCCATGATCAAAAGTCCATGACGCTGACACCCTTAATGTGTTCTCACTTTAATTACAAGGGAAGAAAAAGAAGGAGTTACGAGTTAAGATATCAAGCCTAAACCGCTAAAAACTTCATTTATTAAGCAATTATTTATCAAGCATGAAAAATAAATACGAGGAGATTAAATCAAACACAAAAATACTAACATAAAGAAGAGTTAATTTTAGAAACTTATGATTGAACTCTATCATCTCTTGTTCTCCATATTGTAAAATTCCAAAAATGTGAAATCAATGGATACTTAGCCTATTAAATCAAAGATTTGGGTTTTCAAGTCATCTATAGGATCTTGCATCTTCTTATACTTTTTCAAGTTTTAGACTTTGCGTTTTAAAGTTCCCTTGATAAACGACTTTTTAGGATCAATTATAGGAACTTGCGAAAAGTTCTTGTTCTTAACCCGTATGAATTAAGACTTCCGCGTTTTAAAGCTCCCTATATAAAAGCCTAGCAAAACTTGATTTAAACACTTTAAGGAAAAGCTAAGGTAAATACCGAGTCGAGTCAAAAACAATTCTTATTTTCACCAACGGAAAGCCTACATTTGTGTCAAAAGCACTTATTCCCTTTATTAAAACTTAAAAATAACATTCAAAATTTAAAGTTTCTATGAAAAACGAGAAAAACGATTACGTTTAGACACGACAAAAGCAATAGCAAGCGATTATATCGATTGACTCCTCCATGCTAAAACCAAACATTGTCCTCAATGTTTCTTGGCTCAAGAGTAACACCCCTTCCTAAAACACGAAGAGTCTAATGCAAAATCCTAACATGGAAAGAGCACGCAAATCTATAAGCCGTTTATTAATTATGCCTCAAGATAAAACGTTAGTCGATAAAAATCAAAGGATAGAGAGTGTGCCCCTTTTGGCATTCAAAGAATAGAAGATCAAGTGGACCGGCAAAAACCGAACACGAGAGTCTTCAAATATTAGGGTCATACCTAAGATTCACAACAAAACACGAGCAAGAGCTTGAAAGATCAAGCCTTATTAGTGTTAGAAAATAGAAAGAAGATAGAATGTATGGGACTCCCCCACAAGGCACCTCGTTTTTGTTAACCGAGTCATGAGCTCGACTCGATCCCTGCATTCATTGGTCCTTAGGGAAAGTGGTGAAAACGGGCATAATGGAATAAAATTCATAATAAAGCACGATGCCGGGGTCAAAGATTACATCCTCGTTGTCGGATGACAAACGAAAGGATAAAACTCCAACACAAATCTCTAAAAAGAGATAGAAGTCACAAATCACGAAATGGATGTAGCAGGCTCCCCGAGATAAACTCGCACCAAGATGATCGAAAAATCTTTCAATTATTGCATCGGTGAAAGGCCGAGATTTCCCTAAATCAACGATTCCGGGGTCGAATACCTCGTCCTCGGGAGAGAAAGGAATAGACAACACGGTGTCGTCCCCCCATGCTAATCCAACATCATATAAAGCACATGGTAAAGGTGGTATAAAGGTCTCAACACTAGTGGTATCAACTTGCATGACTTTGTTGACCTTATCACTCTTATGAATGTGAACAAAGGGGTCATGGTACTCAAAATGAGTCGCATGAAAAACCTACACATTAAGATCAAAGCGAGTGGGAAGGATAATTGGAGCAAAGGTAATTTCTCCCTCCGGGTCAACATTATCATCATCATAAATCGGGTGATCAAACCAAAAATTTCATCACAATCATTAGACTCTTCCTCAAATTCTGAAGGAGTGTCTATGGAAAGTAACTTATCAAACTCCTTAATGAAGAGCTCATCATCACAAAGGTTGTGAGATGTAGGAGGTATGATTCTCTCAAAATCCTCTTTAAACAATGGATTATTGTTCATTGAAGCTTCAAAGAGAGTATTTGAGCAAGTCACTAAAGTGTCATCAATCTTGTCATCACACTCGGATACAAGATCATCATTCTCATTAGAAGGAAATTCATCGGAGAATTCCTCGAGAATGGTAGGTAAAACATGAGAATCACGCTCGATTTCGAGATCGGAAACGTCTTCACTTCCCCGTGGAAGTGGATCAATGATAGCAAAAAGTTCATCGACGAACTTATCGCATGAATAGTCACTAACCTCACTCGGGGTGAAGTTAGGAATCAAAGGCTCTTCAAATGAAGATTGTGCCTTAGGAACATCAATTTGGTCCTTTGAAGAGAATGAAAATGAGTTCATTTTCAAATATTGTTCAATTAAAGCAATATCACTCTCGGGATCAAAATTCTCACTATCAAACTCACTAGCATCAAATGGTGCACTTAGTTATTCATCAATTTGTTTTTCAATCTTATAACTATCATCCTCGTGTGGAGTGAGTGGAGATGAGGTAAGATTACAACATGATTCAACAAAGCAAGCATCTTCCTTTAACTTAAAATTTTCTTCATCACAAAATGAGGTTTCCAAAATTGGAAAAACACCTTTGTCAAAGAGAGATTTCTTATTACTTTCAATAGTCTCAACAAGTTTCACACTTTCCACTTTCTTAGAAACAGATCTTGGAATCTTTTCCTGTTTAAAAATAATACTTTTATCCCCATAAAACAGTTTAATCTCCTCTTTCCTCATATCAACTTGAACATGAGCCGTGCACAAAAATGGTCGTCCTAAAATGATAGGCACACGAGGATTGGTCTCATAATCTACTATAGCAAAATTGGCTAGGTACAAAAACTTTCCCACTTTAACAATGACATTTTCCGCTATACCAACCGGACGGGTGGTGGTACCATTAGCAAGCTCAATGATCATTCGAGTGGTACTAAGTGGTGCATAGTCAATAGTTTTCCAAATGGCTAGGGGCATTAAGTTAATGCTAGCTCCTAGATCGGCTAGAGCTTTGTATTCCCGAAACTCATCAAAAACACAAGGTATCAAGAATTGACCCAGATCATTATGTTTCTTAGGAATGAAATCAAAGAAATCCGAGGTACTAATCACATTTAAAGTAGCCTTGGTGACTTTAAGAAAAGTTTCTTTAGGTGGAACATAAAGCTCAATCTTTCTTTCTAAATTATCATAAGCGGTGATAGCCTTAAGCTCTCCCCTCGGGTTAGGAATAGTATTACTAGGTAAGCAACCCGAAGAAGAGGATGGTTTGGACATAAAAGATTCAAACATCGAAAGCAATTTGTTTTGATTTTGTTCCATACTTTGTTGCAAACGATTTTGACTTTGATCTAATCTTTGTTCAATTCGTTGATGGTTAAGCTCAATCTTATTATTTTGCCCCTTGATCTTATTTTGAAACTCATTTTTCAAAGTTTCCATTTGTCCTTGAATGTTATGTTAAAAAGCTTTCAAATTTGCCTCATTCGTTTTAATGTAGCTCGACAAATCATTTTGATTATTGCTTTGAAAACCTTGATTGTTTTGATTAGCATTAAACCCATTTCCTTTATTGAAATTCCCTTGGTTACCACGGTTAAAATTATTCCCATTGTTTCCATTGTTGTACCTATTTTGAACCGGCGGAAAACCCGGTGGAGCAACATGATTTTGACGAGGAACTTGACCGTTGGAGCCATAAGTTCCTGTCGCGGCAAAAGCACTAGCTTGATCAAACCCCGTGGTTGAAAAAGCATAATTAGGATGTGCTCCACCACATGATACACAAAAACTCTCAACCATATTAATCGATCCATGAGGATTCTTTCTAAGCTCATTCAAAAGCGTGTCAATCTTAGAGTCCAATCTAGCAATCTCGGTATTAGATGAATTCACATTGGAAACAACCGGCGTGTTTCGTGAATATTGCACTCTAGACTTATTCTCAATTATACCCCACGCGTCTGTAAAACCCGCATGCTTTTACCATGAATAGTGCCCTTAAGATCGTACGTCCTAGATTAAAACTTACCCTATTTAGTATTGATCACATTCATGTGCTAATAATCAAGCAAGTGCATACGTGTATGACATGATAAGTATCGATTACGTACGAACTCATGATAAACAGTTAATGGATATTTCACGTGAACATAATTAAATCATGATCACCATTTTAAAACACGAACTAAAATAATTACGTAAATACATATAATATAATTACGAGCGTTAAGAATACGATAAACTACATGATAAAATAAACAGAAACACTTTAAACACGAACACGTTTAACCACGAACGAACACGTAACATCGGGACACGAGAAAAGGTACGGGTACCCCATGTGGCGCCCCATACCCACGGCTACAATCAAGAAATGGGCTAAGCCCATCAAGTTTACATGAAAGGGGGGTAAAGGGTAAAAACTACTTTCATTTTCACTTTTCAAGGAAATAAACATTTAACCTAAAAAAGTTTCTATCCTCCTCCTTGCCCTCTCTTTGTGCCGCCACCCTTAAGACCACCAAAGGTGGTTGTTGATTGATCTTGATCACAAAAATCATTGCTATAAACCCTGTTTGTTCATCCTCTTTCAAGCTACGTATTGGTATATCATTCTAAACCTTTCTTTTCAATTATTTTTAATCTTTAATTATTTTCATGAACATGTATATTTATTTTTGTTAAAACATGATAATTAAACATAGATCTAACATGTTTTGGGGTTAATTAAAATCAAAGAATGATATATGAGGGTGTTTGTTTTTGGCCGCCTAGTATAACCAACCCGAGGGGGGGTTCGGTTTGCCTTTAGCCGCCACCACCAAGACCATTTTGGTCTTGGTTGGTGCATGTGGGACCCACGGCAGCAAAGGTGACACAAGTACCCCGAGTTGGCTCGGGGTACGGTGTCGAGTTCATGCCCGATTCATGGTTCGTTGGTTAAATCATGATTTATGCTACATGTTAATTTTATGAATTATGAACTTAGGATATAAATTAATTAATAACATGAGATATTAATTAAACCATGACTTAGGTTATTTTTAATTATTAATTTAGCATGATATTAATTTAACCTAAGTATTTTATGTTATGAGTTATAATTAATTAATTATTTAAAACATGCCTATAATTAATTAATTGAGACATGACTTGGGTTATGTTATTAATAATAATAATACACATTTTAACCTAAGTATTTCATTCCATTTTAATTAAAACATGTTATACTTTAATTAAAATGCTTAACCTATAGTTTAATTAAATACATGAAATAATAATTAAACTATACACTATATCATATGACTTAAGAAATGAGCTTATAAACACTTAGACTTATATGTTAGCTTATGTAACCAGCTTAATTCTAAATATAGAAACTTCTATTAATAGAAACTTAATTAAATAAGGCAACTAATCTAATCATGGAAACCTTCTATATATGGAACTTATTTAATTAAGGCAGCTGATCTATTTTTGGAAACTTTCTATTTTTAGAAACTAATCTATTTTAAGCAGTAAATTCTATTTTAGGAAACTTTCTATTTTTGGAAACTTTCTATTTTTGGAAAATTTCTATTTTTGGAAACTTTCTATTTTTGGAAACTTTCTATTTTTGGTAACTTTCTATTTTTGGAAACTTTCTATTTTTGGAAACTTTCTATTTTTGGAAACTTTCTATTTTTGGAAACCTGCTATTTTTGGAAAGTTACTTATTATTACACAGTAAGTATAATAATACATGAAATACCAGTAATACTTAATCAGATTAATCAGAATACAAGATAAACACAGTTTAAGGCTTTAAACAGTAAACCATGACCTAAAACATACAAAGTAAGCTAAGATGAGACATAACACCCAGTACGTAATCAGTGATTCGATACTTATACACGTGTGTATTCATGTAGCTTTAGTGATCCAGAAGTAGGAGTCTTTCTTCCGTTCATTCACTGGACTTGAGGTACGGATTCCCGTCCTTTCAGTATGGACATTCTTTCCTTATTAGGATTTCCCCGTATGCAGCCAACTGTTTTCCCCAGTAATTGTTTTATTGTTTTGAACTGCTTATGTTTAATTAGCATAATCTATAGCCATATACAAGCATGACCAGTTTCACCTAGTTATGGAGGTACCATAACCATAACATTGGAGGCACCAATGTTATGACTTCCCCACGGCGGAGTGATTGCTCGTGGCGTCCCTTTCAGTTTTGGCCATATTATTATATCATGTGGGGCGTATGGGTGCATCCTAGTTACATGTTTTATTCAGTATTTCATGGTGAATGTGGTGTGTCCCTTGCATCCTTCACAAGGAGTTGATCCCTCCTACCCAGACAAGTATATTAATTAGAGGCATCCCCTCTAATCAGCATGATGAGGTCACCCCTCCAAGTATTCATGCACGTGACCTTTTCATGACCTATATGGGCTATAGTATATATATATGTTAAAACAGTTTTCATAAGATAAACATAAGGCTTTTCAAACTATAAAACCAGTTTTCTCAATACTTAACCAGTCTACTCAGAACTTAGTCTTCCGCTGTGATATGTTACATGCTTATCCTATATTGTATATCCGTGCACTGAGCGTTTTGCTCAGCCGTTACTTTCCTTTCCATGTCCCAAAACGGCAGGTACCCAAGACTCGAGCATTGGAGGACATGCATAGGATGGAAGCTGCCATAGACTTCCTTTCCTGTTTCCTTCATATATTTATGCTTGTTTAGTCTTTCATTCAGTTCATTTACTTTGTTATGTTTTGGGCTTATGTTTGGGAACCGATGTTTGATTCCGGTTTTTCCCTATGGTCATGTATGTTTTACTACATATTACCTTGCATGCTTTGATGACACGCCATAATTACGCGTGACATTCCATTTATCAAAATGGGGTGTTACAATTATGGTATCAGAGACAAGGCTTCGACCTGTAGGCTCTAAAACTCGACCTGTGACTAGTGGGTAGTCACCAGGAGCTTCCTAAGCCAACGATTGTTATTCCACGTATTGATGTTTCAGCGCGTTGTTGTTTTAACCATTATGTTTTCAGCACCTTTTTGTTTTAGCCATGACGTTTTCAGCACCTTGTTGTTTTCACCATGATGTTTTCACCAGTATCGTCTTACTAATATGGAATGAACAACCGTCATCCATACTTAGTTATGTGTCATTGTCTATGCATGATGTTCCTCGTGAACTGTGACGATGTGGACTGAACCCCAGTAGTTCATAATTTTCACATAAAATTTTTTTCTGTTAAGTTCTGACAATGACTTTTAAATTATTTATGTTTCATGTATTCATGCATTTATATCATATGTCATCTGTTGCAGGAATTTTGACTAAGTAATGGTTGGTATAGGACTGGCCCTATTTAGTCGCATGTGCTTTGATCGAAACTTTTAACTTTGGGACCGACCCATAGGCGTCCCCGCGCCCTGTCATTTTGTTTTGGGTAAACTGACCATATGCATTTACCTTCGCGCATATAAGTTTTATAAACTACATCATGCATTTATGCACTGTTTTTACGCATAAATTTTTTTTTCATGATTATGGCATAAATTTTATTTCATATTTATTCATATTGCGCTCAAATCAGAGTAGTCATATCAATTTTGTTTTGTGACCCGACCCAGTCGTTCACACCAGTGATTTTCAAATTTTATTGCATTACAATCATATTATTCCATGAACACTCATTAAAATTTTTATGATCTTTATGTCGATTATGGTTTCATACTATCATGGTTAACTTCATTTTCATGCTGATTACGTTTTATACTCCATCTTGATTAATTTCATTCCAATATTTTCATGATGATTTCATCTTCATGATTTAGTATGTCTTAAGTTTTATCTTGATTATGTTCTCGTCATATTGAGCATGCCCTCATGCTAAACATGGAAGGATTTCATTAAATCCAGTTTTATGACAGTCATGGTTGGTTTTCATTAATCATGCTTTCATGATAATCATCGTTGAGTTTCGTTCAATCACACTTTTGGGTGTTTCCTATGTAACCATAATGATATTTATGCTAATACTGCTAGGCTATCATGATGATCAGCCCAGTTTGGTCTTCAAACCATTAATCAGTTATTCCATGCAAATCATGCTAGATGATCAACCCATATTAATCATTTCATATGCATTTCATGTGTACTCCAAGTATCGTATTCCATGTGTATTACACTTACCATATCCCATGTCTAGTGCTCTGAAAATACTCCATGAGTATTCACCAGACGATTCTAAATCATCTTAGGCGTATTCCACTTGTTGATGTTCTACAAGATTCTGATGTCGCTCATAACTCGGAGATGCTACTAAAGGTCGATGCTGCTGATGTTTGGAGACGCTACGAGATGCTGATGACGTTTACAACCTGGAGATCCTAAAAGACGAAGACAAAGGCGTTAGATCGAAGCGGTCGGACGAGATGATGCTTCACCACCGGAGGATTTCCATCACAATCCACGTTATTACCTTATCATATGTCATAAGCCTTGCTGTTGTCTTTTCAGTCACATGAGTGAGAACCGGTACCAGCCGGCCACTCAGCTGAAGAGTTACATGAACTACAGTCATGAAAATGACAGTCGTGGAACTAATAGACAAGGCAATAGTAACCATTACTGTCACAGCAACCATCCAGGTAATCACCATAGAAAACGGTCACGGACGTGATCGGGTATTACAAGGGTTAGCGTACCAATCAATTCGCCAATTTTGGCATACATAACCCAGTATTGTACTTCTATTTTGCTTCACATCTCGAGACACGTGTCAAGACATCATTCAAGACACATGTCTTACGTATACTGTTGAAGACACATGTCAAGACACCAGTCAAGACATATGTCATGATTATACTTCCAAGACATGAGTCAAGATACATGACTCACGACTAATAAATGAACACTTCTAAGAAATTCAGGGTACCCTCCCAGGGTATATCCATTTTGTTGCGCCATGTACTAATCAGGCCACAAGAATTTCAGTACCATTACCGGCGAGAACTGTCACGTTGTCGATGACACTTTCATTTCTTTCACCATATTTCATATACTCATGACAATGGAGGACGCCTTTCGTATTCCCACATATACGAAGGTTTTCCTTCAGCCTAATGATGAGATCTAATCTGCTAGTGCATTTCTTCGGACAGACACGAGATGAATTTTATCCTAATTATGGACTATAACAGCACACCATGCTACAATTCATAATTATGTACAGTAATGTGCAGGCTCCTGAATACATTCAGCTTGATTTTCCATCAGGAAAATCTGTATAATTATCTATGCTTACAAGCATATGCGTTGTTAGCCATGGTCGCTAAAATTTTCTAGCTGTCAGTTGATTATTCCAAGATCTTCCCATACATTCCAAGAAGAACCTACAAGGAGAAGGACGGTACCATGAAATTATGTGTCGACTACAGTCGATTTAAACAAATCACCATTCATGACCATTATTCTCCTCCACGTATTGACAACATGTCCAATCAACCGCATGGTGTTAATCACTTTTCCAAGATCGAACTCACGATCATGCTGCCAACAGTGACGAGTGAAAAAGCAGGACATGTCCATGACTGCTATTTGTACACGACTCGGTCATGCTAGAATTATGATTTTGAATTAGTCTCATCAATGCTCCGATGGAACTATAAGAATGAGTTTCCATGAACTCATAGTAAATTCATCAGTGTTTTCATTAAGGATAACCTGATTTCCTTTAAGCCTAGAAGAAGAACAGGAAGACCATATCTACACTATGTTGCAAATTCTATGACTAGAGAAATTTTACCCTGGAAATTTTTCCAATCTAACTTTTGGATGATTACAGCGACATGCTGAATCATATGGATTCCCACGGTTAATCTTACCATGACTCAGCTTATGCGTAAAGGAGAGAACCCTACACTACATTAGGTGTTCTAGGAAATCCTACGCTAGGAGAAGTCTGATTCAAAGACTCAGAGTTTCGCAACCTTCTATGTATCAAGTTTCTACGAAGCAGGATACAGCTACGTCCATATCTATGTACCTGACATACCAACAGGCTAAGATAGGACACCAACAAACTGGGATGTTTCATCATCCGTAATTGTGAACTAAAATGGGACAAGATCTACATGGATTTTGGTTACCAGATTAATGCAAACTTAGAAGAAGCATGATGCTATCTGGGTTATTGCAAACAGTTTGATCAAGTCTGCAGAATCATTACATCCGCAAGGATTGTAGAACCGACAGATTGATCAGACATGTTCCAGCCAAGGCTCATCCGACCACTTGGTAATCCCGCAGCTATCGGGTCAGACAAAGATTCCCAATTGTACTCCTAAATTACTTCACGTCTTCATTCTGATTTCACGACTTGCTTTCGCGCTCACGTTCATGACACTATTCACGTTCATGATCGTATTTTGGCTTACGATTTTACGTTAATTTCTTTCCTCATTCTGGGAAGTTTGCAAGAACTTGTGAGACCAGACCCAAGTTTAGTATAACTCTCCATCATCAGATAGACGTTTCACGTCATATTCCACGTCTCACCTTGTAGCGTTTGGCGTTACCGCCATTATATTCTATGATCACGATATGTCTCACATGTCATGTTCATTCCACGTTCCTCATATCATGATCAAAATAGGTTACAAATATCATGGATCATGATATGTTTACTCTTACTACACTCGCCATATCTCCACGTAGCACGTTTAAAATTTTTCACGTATCACGTTCAAAAATTTTCACGTACTACGTTTCTTTATGTCTCGCGCATCGTTTCTAATTATCAGATAAGTCAGATTGTCTTGCATCGTAACGTTTCAGTTACCCTTGCACGTTAACTCTTATTTTTCCACGATCGAATTTAGGGGATCTACCTTCCGTTGATAACCAAGAATTTCTTCGTATTCCAAGTCAAGGTCAGGAGGACCAAGATTTATCATTAGTGTCAGGATCTTCTGAAGGAACCGTTCCAAGAGGGAGGCCACTTGGAAACGGACAAGTTCATCCGGACTTCTTATCCATTTTTTTCTCTTATCGATTAGATATGTCCTTTCAGTCACGTCACGTTCCATGTCTTTTCAGGACATGTCACGTTCCACGTTCCCTTCTACCATGTCACCTTCATTTCCGTTATTTTGCATACCTTTCTAGTTTGATTCGGGTAGGTTTCGCTTCCAGTTACTTTATCTATAATTCAAGGACGAATTATTCTTTTTAGGGGGGAAGAATTGTAAAACCCGCATGCTTTTACCATGAATAGTGCCATTAAGATCGTACGTCCTAGATTAAAACTTACCCTATTTAGTATTGATCACATTCATGTGCTAATAATCAAGCAAGTGCATACGTGTATGACATGATAAGTATCGATTACGTACGAACTCATGATAAACAGTTAATGGATATTTCACGTGAACATAATTAAATCATGATCACCATTTCAAAACACGAACTAAAATAATTACGTAAATACATATAATATAATTACGAGCGTTAAGAATACGATAAACTACATGATAAAATAAACAGAAACACTTTAAACACGAACACGTTTAACCACGAACGAACACGAAACATCGGGACACGAGAAAAGGTACGGGTACCCCATGTGGGGCCCCATACCCACGGCTACAATCAAGAAATGGGCTAAGCCCATCAAGTTTACATGAAAGGGGGGTAAAGGGTAAAAACTACTTTCATTTTTCACTTTTCAAGGAAATAAACATTTAACCTAAAAAAGTTTCTCTCCTCCTCCTTGCCCTCTCTTTGTGCCGCCACCCCTAAGACCACCAAAGGTGATTGTTAATTGATCTTGATCACAAAAATCATTGCTATAAACCGTGTTAGTTCATCCTCTTTCAAGCTACGTATTGGTATATCATTCTAAACCTTTCTTTTCAATTCTTTTTAATCTTTAATTATTTTCATGAACATGTATATTTATTTTTGTTAAAACATGATAATTAAACATAGATCTAACATGTTTTGGGGTTAATTAAAATCAAAGAATGATATATGATGGTGTTTGTTTTTGGCCGCCTAGTATAACCAACCCGAGGGGGGGTTCGGTTTGCCTTTAGCCACCACCACCAAGACCATTTTGGTCTTGGTTGGTGCATGTGGGACCCACGGCAGCAAAGGGGACACAAGTACCCCGAGTTGGCTCGGGGTACGGTGTCGAGTTCATGCCCGATTCATGGTTCGTTGGTTAAATCATGATTTATGCTACATGTTAATTTTATGAATTATGAACTTAGGATATAAATTAATTAATAACATGAGATATTAATTAAACCATGACTTAGGTTATTTTTAATTATTAATTTAGCATGATATTAATTTAACCTAAGTATTTTATGTTATGAGTTATAATTAATTAATTATTTAAAACATGCCTATAATTAATTAATTGAGACATAACTTAGGTTATGTTATTAATAATAATAATACACATTTTAACCTAAGTATTTCATTCCATTTTAATTAAAACATGTTATACTTTAATTAAAATGCTTAACCTATAGTTTAATTAAATACATGAAATAATAATTAAACTATACACTATATCATATGACTTAAGAAATGAGCTTATAAACACTTAGACTTATATGTTAGCTTATGTAACCAGCTTAATTCTAAATATGGAAACTTCTATTTATAGAAACTTAATTAAATAAGGCAACTAATCTAATCATGGAAACCTTCTATATATGGAACTTATTTAATTAAGGCAGCTGATCTATTTTTGGAAACTTTCTATTTTTAGAAACTAATCTATTTTAAGCAGTAAATTCTATTTTAGGAAACTTTCTATTTTTGGAATCTTTCTATTTTTGAAAACTTTCTATTTTTGGAAACTTTCTATTTTTGGAAACTTTCTAATTTTGGTAACTTTCTATTTTTGGAAACTTTCTATTTTTGGAAACTTTCTATTTTTGGAAACTTTCTATTTTTGGAAACCTGCTATTTTTGGAAAGTTACTTATTATTACACAGTAAGTATAATAATACATGAAATACCAGTAATACTTAATCAGATTAATCAGAATACAAGATAAATACAGTTTAAGGCTTTAAACAGTAAACCATGACCTAAAACATACAAAGTAAGCTAAGATGAGACATAAAACCCAGTACGTAATCAGTGATTCGATACTTATACACGTGTGTATTCATGTAGCTTTAGTGATCCAGAAGTAGGAGTCTTTCTTCCGTTCATTCACTGGACTTGAGGTACGGATTCCCGTCCTTTCAGTATGGACATTCTTTCCTTATTAGGATTTCCCCGTATGCAGCCAACTGTTTTCCCCAGTAATTGTTTTATTGTTTTGAACTGCTTATGTTTAATTAGCATAATCTATAGCCATATACAAGCATGACCAGTTTCACCAAGTTATGGAGGTACCATAACCATAACATTGGAGGCACCAATGTTATGACTTCCCCACGGCGGAGTGATTGCTCGTGGCGTCCCTTTCAGTTTTGGCCATATTATTATATCATGTGGGGCGTATGGGTGCATCCTAGTTACATGTTTTATTCAGTATTTCATGGTGAATGTGGTGTGTGCCTTGCATCCTTCACAAGGAGTTGATCCCTCCTACCCAGACCAGTATATTAATTAGAGGCATCCCCTCTAATCAGCATGATGAGGTCACCCCTCCAAGTATTCATGCACGTGACCTTTTCATGACCTATATGGGCTATAGTATATATATATGTTAAAACAGTTTTCATAAGATAAACATAAGGCTTTTCAAACTATAAAACCAGTTTTCTCAATACTTAACCAGTCTACTCAGAACTTAGTCTTCCGCTGTGATATGTTACATGCTTATCCTATATTGTATATCCGTGCACTGAGCGTTTTGCTCAGCCGTTACTTTCCTTTCCATGTCCCAAAACGGCAGGTACCCAAGACTCGAGCATTGGAGGACATGCATAGGATGGAAGCTGCCATAGACTTCTTTTCCTGTTTCCTTCATATATTTATGCTTGTTTAGTCTTTCATTCAGTTCATTTACTTTGTTATGTTTTGGGCTTATGTTTGGGAACCGATGTTTGATTCTGGTTTTTCCCTATGGTCATGTATGTTTTACTACATATTACCTTGCATGCTTTGATGACACGCCATAATTACGCGTGACATTCCATTTATCAAAATGGGGTGTTACACGTCTCTCGGAGTTTTTCTTAAAAGATTACCACCCGCGGCGGCATTTAAAGAATCTTGTTCAATCATATTAAGCCCATTATAAAAAGTATTTATTTGATGCAATTCCAAAAAACTGTGGTGCGGACATTGTCTTAACAAATCTTTAAACCTTTCCTAAGCAACCCCAAACGATTCATGCACTTTTTGTTCAAATCTAGTGATCTCGTTCTTAAAGTGTGTTGTCTGAGATGGTGGAAAGAAATAATGCATAAACTTAGTCACTAAATCATCCCATGTCAAAATCGAACCCGGTGGTTCTTTCTCATACCAAATCTTTGAGTTACCCTCGAGCGAGTACGGAAAAAGCATGAGCTTAATCGCGTCATTCGGCACATCTCTAAACTTGAGAGTCGAGGTAATTCGAAGAAAATTCCGAATGTGAGAGTTCGGGTTATCGGTCTCATTGCCACGAAATTGGTCGGCACGAATGAGCGATAAAAGACCCGTCTTAATCTCAAAATGATCCGCCAAAATAGTCGGCACAACGGTTGCTTCCCCATACCCTTCGGTGGGTGCACGGAGCAATTCCTCCATTGTTTGGTTATCGGCCATCTCTACAATAATAGGTGGAAGCTCGGGTTCCACTATTCGTTGTTGACGATTTCTATTTCTATAAGGAATATTTTCAAGCCTATTGTAATCAATCGAAAGTCGAGAAGATCGTAATTTCATAAACTAAAGTGACGAGAATTTTAGAGGATTGAAGAAAAGAAATTAGACAAGAAGAAGATTATTTTTGGTATTTTTATTTGGTATTGCTCAATAAAAAATGATCGATAAAAAACAAGGAATAAGGATAACTACTATGGAAGTAAATTACCCTCGGTCAACTTTGAAACGATAGGTGAAAACCTAAACGTCTCGAGGTTCAATAAGTAAACTACAAAAATAAGATATAATACTACTTGAGTTGACAAACCAATAATCGGTCGTCCCTCTCAATATACGCACAAGCAAGCGGGGAAACGAGATGACACAAAGCACTTAAAAACCTTTTTCCTTAGACGGCCTTTTATAGCACGTCGCCTTATACCCACCTTATAGTTTGTATAAATCGAGTTCAAACTTTTTATTAGTATTTATCTATTTTGCCTTTTTTTCGTTTTGGATTCGAATACAATAGCTAGGTGATGAAATCCCAACTAAGGTCTTATTTGGAAAGTAGGTATTTTTATTGTTCTACGTAATACAATATAGTAATCACAAAAAACGAAAAAAACGATACATACTATATTAATAGAAAAATAACAAAACTTTCCGAGGACGGAAAGGGTCTTCAAATCAACGATCAACAAATCTCCACAAAAACGAATCGTACACAAGATCCCCGACAGCGGCGCCAAAATTTTTGATGTGATCGTGATTGTATATGTGATAATTAAGATACGTTATAGGGTAAATTAAAAAATTAACTTTAGGAAAAAGTAATAGACTAAAATTACCAAAGACGGATTCAATTAAACACGTTGGTGAACCAAGTTTGTTGTACACGAAGATCTTATGAATTTGAGACGTTTTGTATCGATTTGGACAATTGATTCGAATTGGTTTCGGTTTTTAACTAAATTAATTCTACCAATTTTTAACCTAAAGTGCATGAATCGTAAACCCAAAATTATTAATCTAAAAATTAGTATTTAAAAATTAAAACAATTTTAAGATTTAAACTATTTAAATAAAATCAAATAAAAAACTTATCTATTTAAATAAAATTATCAAAATTTTTGATGTGATCGTGATGGTATATGTATTAATTGAGATACGTTATAGGGTAAACTTAGAAAATTACCTTTAGGAAAAAGTAATAGACTAAAATTTACCAAAGACGAATTCAATTAAACACGTTGATGATCCAAGTTCGTTGTACACGAGGATCTTGTGAATTTGAGACGTTTTGTTTTGATTTGGACAATCGATTTGAATGTGTTTCGGTTTTTAACTAAATTAATTCTACCAAT
Organism: Glebionis coronaria; assembly: GCA_025667525.1. Taxonomy (NCBI): domain Eukaryota; kingdom Viridiplantae; phylum Streptophyta; class Magnoliopsida; order Asterales; family Asteraceae; genus Glebionis; species Glebionis coronaria. The sequence goes on along the minus strand of JANFOE010000374.1, from coordinate 266,922 downwards.
TTTTAACCTAAAGTGCATGAATCGTAAACCCAAAATTTATTTAAAGGACAAATTATTTAAAACTATTTAAAAACCTATTAAAAACTTATCTATTTAATTAAAATTACTTTTCCACTATTTTAAAATCTATTTAGACTAACTTAAAAATTATTTTTAATCTTAAATTTAATTAAATCTATTAAAAAGTAAATTTCATTTTATAAAACTATTTTTATTTAAAACTAATTAAATTTCTAAAATAAAACATTTTTTATTTTGTTTTTATTGATTTATTATCTATCTTTATAAAATTAAAAATTATTGATTCATTTTATAAAACTACAATAATCTAAATCTAAATTGACATTATAAATCTAGAAAGAAAAAGGGATGCCTTCTACTGAAAATACCGAGGGTATTTATAGGAGAACCCAAGGGCTTGGGTTGATGAGTTTGTAGAGCAGCATATTCCATCTGAGCCGTTGATGAAGCATCTTCTTATTCTCTCTCTTCTTTGTTTTGATCTAAAGGCTGAGATGAGCCAACTAGCACACGGATCGCCACCGTGGCATCCTAGTGTGCTAGTTGTGCAAGTTTGGTGATGAGGTGTCTCCTTATTATTGGAGAATTGGGGAAAATTTGCTGTCACAACCAATCATAGTAGGAAAGAGAAGCCACGTCACAGATGCTTTCCACCTTCAATCTTCCCAAAAATTGGGGGATTAATTTACAACTCGTGTGAATCACACGAATTAATCAAAACCCCTAATTTTTATTGATCAATTTATTTAATTAGGGTTGATTAGGGTTTGGGAATGGAAAAGATGCGTCCGTTTTGGGGAGATGAGGGAGATGAGGTATTGCATTGAGAGTAACAAAAAGGTGAGATAAAAACGTGTGGCTAAATGTGTGTTAACTGGAAAAGTTATAAACGTCTTTTATTATTGATCACATGGGCTTTATTTCCATTTCTTGTCTTTGTGCAATTGGGCTTTAACTTGGAAAGTTATACTTCTCAATTCGTTTATGGGCTTTGAAAAATGTTGACCCAATTAACTTTCATCCGTTTATAAATGCAAAATGGGCCATAAATGGGCTTTCAACTTCCAAAGATAATAAACTTGATCTCAATATTGACCTTTTGGGCCCAATTCTCAAATGTGGGACCCACTTGCCTTTTAAAATCCATAAATGATGAAATCCGCTAAAAACGAGCTCATTATTGGCTTTGTTGATCTTTTCATCAATCGCGTGTTGTTTTCGCCGGTTTTCGTGAACTTGGTACCTACACACATCAAACAACAAAACAATGCATATACAAGGCATATTTAAACATTTATTGCATTTATTCATCGTTTTTATGATATAAATGATATGAGTAAAATCACTCATATCATAGACTCACCATAATAAACTTTTAAAACCAGTAGTATCAATTATCTAACCATGCCTAAAGTCCCCGAGAGTCGACCCAAAATCAGCCACAATTTCGGATTGTGCCGATTTGCGTCTCCCGGTACATGAATACTAAAACTAACATAACTTTTTATCCGTAATGAGTTAGAAGCTCTATCTTATATTAAAACGACCGTATCGAAAAACTCTACAACAAAATCAAATAATCTCAACCTATATCCAATCTTTAACCCACAAAATACAGCCCTTAACCCACTGATGTAATATACACTTTTAGAAATCATAACCTCTAAAATCACTCTACTATCATACCCATCAACCAAACACTCCTAAAACACTTGCATGTATATCAAAACAAAAATCAAAATCCAAAAATAAAACTCTTTATCATTAAAACATGGAGATCTTACCATGATTATCACATGCATAATGATCAAAACATTTTCCAACCATAAAATCATAAAAATCTTAAAACATGATGCATGTAGAAGATTTTTGTACCAAAAGAATCACAAGAATATTTTAGGAAGTGGTCTTTGATTAGAATTAAGAGATTCATGATAAAATTTTGATTATGGGGTGTTTTTGGTGGGTTGAAGTCACGGCAAGGGGGAGGAGAGGGGAGAGAGTGGTGTTTGATTTTTATAAAAAAATTTTAGTATGTGTTTTTTTGAAGGAAAATTATATATATATGGTGTTAGGTGTAGGGTTAAAACTTGCCAAGTATGAAAATTTTGGACTTAAAAGCAATTTAATAGTTTAATGGGTAAAAAATGACTATTAGTAAATTTTGAAAATATTTACGAGGCTCGGATTTCGTAAAAATACTTTTCAAAAGTTAAAATGCATCAAAAATATGATAATATGGTTTCCCGACACGACTTAACACGTAATTAAAACGAAATCGTCGAAAATATTAATTATCGAAACAATCGATAATAAAATGTAAAATTTTCGGCATCCGTCGGTAACACGATCACTAGCAATCTCGTTATTCGTTGATTTAAGTAACTCTTTTTAATATGCAGGCGGGTGTTTTTAAATAAAGCTTTTGATTTAAGTAAATATGAAAAAATAAAATAAAAATTTTATAATTCCAAATAAAGTATTATCAATGATCAATAAATACATATAAAGTGTAATTTATTAAAATTATCATGATCACAGAATTTAAATAAGAATAAAAGAAAATGTAATACGTTTGAAAATTTAAGAAGAACGAATAAAAAAATAAAAAAATACAGGGAAGTACGGGTTCTTACATAAAAATATATTTTTTTAAACAATTTTCCACGGACGTGACTAGAACAACGCCGTGTTCCACGCCGTCGACCATGATGTATTCACGTAGGCCAACACCGGGCAACGGTTATCCACGCCGTGATCATTCCGAGCCCTCTAAAACCAAAAATGTTGCCCATGACGTGTTTTTCATACTTCATGATGATGTGGCATAATATAATTGGTTATCTATCTACAACTTAACATCACCATGACCAAATAGGCAAATACGGAAATACCTATATTTTTCCAGAGACTTCGTGATGACCCTCGTTATCTTCCAACCTCTCGAAACCTATAGGTCCTTCCACAACACCTATTTATACCCAATGATCCACACATTAACCATCAAGTTAATCTCTGTTTTCAAAAGTATATACAATCTTACAAATACATTCTCTTGATCGTTTGCCACTATTAGTTTCCAGTCACTAATATGACGATGTCGAAGCAACATATGATCATGCTATTGCTAACAACAATAGCATCGATGATAGTCTTCTTACCCACGAAAACCGAAGCTTTAATCCCATACAATAATAGACCTTTATGGGACATGATGATCCCATCCGAAGACCCATTTAAGATCCTCGAACAAAACCCATTCAATAATCTCGCTAAGAATCTGGAAACGGTAAACTTGGCACGTGCAGACTGGAAGGAGACTTCCATGCATCACGTGATATCTCTAGATGTCCCTGGTATGAAGAGAGAAGACATAAAGATAGAAGTTGAAGACAACAGGGTTTTGAAAGTAAGCGGAGAGAAGAAGGCCGAGGAAGAAGCAGACGGAGATAAATGGCACAGGGCCGAAAGAACAAGTGGTAAGTTCTGGAGACAATTCAAGCTGCCTGCGAATGCGGATTTGGAGAACATAAAAGCGCACCTTGAAGACGGTGTTCTGAAGATCAAGATTCCGAAAATGGCTCATGAAAACAAACAGTCTAAGGTTATTGATATTATGGAGCATGGGACTTCTGGTGAAGATATTAAAGCAACAAAGGCTTCTGCTTGAACTAGCTTTGTGTATTACATATGCATAATAATATCTACTTAATGTAAGTTTTGTGTTTGTTTTTATGGTACTATATACGATGGATGCTATGATTGTAATTTCATAGTGTTGTTAACGAATATGATTTTGATATAAGTTGTCTGCTTCTTCAAACTCCGTCCTTTATTGAGAAAGAAACTAACGAGCAATCTACCAAAATAAATCGCGGAGAGTAGAGATCGAGCGTATTATACGGCATAGTCGATATCATTTCAAATGCTCAGTTGACCGGTTAATGGGTTATTTGAATACAGGTTTGAGTTCAAATCTAACTTTTGACTTGCTAGATCAACAAAGACATGTTTAAAAAGAAATTCTAAAAACATGAGTTACCTTTTGACTAATTAGATCAACCAAGATAGATCTCGATTGCACGAGATGAAAAGATGCAAGAAAGGAGATCAGGATATTTCTACTAGGGCTAATAACTTAAAAATGGATCTAACTTGACACTTTTTTGTGTTCAGTGTATCCATCTTTTTTCTTTTCCATTATGGTCATCAAACTTTTAAAAGTCGGTCATTGTGTGTATTTTGTCACTATTTTACCATGTAAAATGACCATTTTACCCATAAAAATTTCAAAAAAATAAGGGTAAAATGGTCACAAAATACACATAATGATCGACTTTTGAAAGTTTGATGATCATAATGGGAAAGAAAAAAGATGGCTACACAAAACGCAAAAAAGTGTCAAGTTAGATGCATTTTTAAGTCATTTGTCCTTTCTACTATTATACCTTGTAGTTTCTACCGTTGTACACCTTTTGAATTGATGTTCTACCGAACTGTTTAAACAATTTTCATACGAGTATTGAATTTGAAAAACACTTGAAACTAATACAAGTGTGGTTGTTGATAGTGTTCGTGCAATCCTTTGCGGGGTCCGAATGGGTTGACCGGATCGGATCTTGGGTGTTGTATGCTTCGGATATCCTGAAATCAAAGTAACGCGTTAGCCTCGTCCGGGTGTGGGAACCCAGACCAAGCTCCGGCGTGAGAGTAAGTAAAGGATAAAAATCCGGAGGGGAAAAGAGAGTAAAAGTATATAAGTAAAAAGTAATAAGGGTAAAAGAGTTAGCCTAAACCTTGAACCCAAAGGGGGTATTTATACTAGTCTGATTCCTAAAAGGCCGGGAATGGTGATGGGCCTTGGTTAGCCCGATTGGGGACACACTCCCTATTTTATAGGAAGTGTGCCTGCTGAGTTCTTTGCTGACTTTTGTTGACTTCTTCTAGAAGGAAGTGTTTGTTCCGGATCGGGTCATGTGTTCCGGATCGGTCCGTACGTTCCGGACACATACACGAACAAGTCCCCCCCAAGTGTTGATTGGGCTAACTTTGTTCGAAAAGTTTTAGTCGAATCAAGACTTAAAGCCCATTTCTTTCTCGATTGGTGTGGGCCGGATCAACCTCTTGGCCCATTCTACGGCTAAGGCCCATCAAGGCCCAACCATCTTTTACCCTACTTCTTTGCGATGGCTGACACGTGGCCTTGGCTTGCTTAGATCGACGACACGTGTGTTTTTACTGTTCCTTTCACGGTTTCCCACTTTTTTACTGAGCCTATAAATACCAACCAATCCGTCATTTGTTTGTGTGTGTTTTCACTTTTCTCTCAAGTTTTCCTTCTCTCTACCAATCCGGACTTCTCTGCTCAGGTATCTTTTCTTCCTTCCCTTGTTACCCTTCCGGATCCACCCTTGGTACGTCATGGACGAAGAGAATCTTCCTGGGCCTTCCGGCTCAACCCGTTATGCTCCCAAGTTTGACATGCCTAAGTATACGACTACTCTCAATGAGGCTTATGTTAAGTATTTGGTGAAGACTTATCATATTCCGGAAAGTTGCAACCCCCAGGTTGCTCCGGAAGGTATGACCATGGATCGCCTCCCTCAAAACCGGATCGGTTTATATGAGCAGTTTTTTAAGCTCTCCGGACTACGAGTCCCCTTCTCCACCTTCCTTTTAGCCGTTTTGAAAGACTTTGGTGTACATATCTCACAATTAGTTCCCCTAGGATTAAACCGTGTTATCACCTTTGAAGTCTATTGCCGGAGCCTCTCCATCGAACCTACCTCTCCTCTATTCCGTCTTTATTATAGGCTTAGTAAACAAGGTCATTGGTTTTCTTTTGAGAAAAGGTCCGGAAAAGGTTCTCGTAAGCAGATCTTTCGTGATACCCTTACGTGTTTGAAGAATTGGAAATGGGAGTTTTTTGTCATAGATCGCAAGGCCATTCCGGATTTCATGTCGTGGAGGCATGTTGACTCAGATTTGAATGATTATATTCCTCGTGATGGTTTTAGCGAATCGGATGCTCATCGTCTTGAAGAGCATGTTGTGGATTTGGCTGCCATTCCGGAGGGAGTTCTGTATATGGCCGGTGTGTCTTTGACTTGGGAGTGCCCAAGATTCTTGCCACGTTTTATGGATCCGGAAGGGAATGGTATTACCCTTGCTTTCATTCCCCCTCTTTCTATACCTTGTCTTTTTTTTTATGGTTGTAAGTTTTTGTTGCTTTCGTTGCATTTTCTCTTTGTTCTTGCAGCTATCACCATGTCTGAATACCTGAGGTTTCCCGTTACTGCTCCGTGCAAGATTACTAAAGGAGATCGTCTGACTGATGCCAACCGGATTACTCCTCATGTTTCCGAGGCTCTTGCAGCCGAAGAGAGTTTGAGTGCCCCTACTGCTGCCCAAATCATAGCTATGAGCGAAAGTGAAGCTGTAAAAGCTGCTCGCGAGAAGAAAAGGCTTGCTTCTCTTCGTGCTGCGGAGGAAAAGAAGAAGAAAGAAGATGGTGGGGAAGTGGTAGGAAAGCCGAAAGGGAAAAAGAAAACTTCCGAAAAGGGTGGTTCCTCTGGTGCTTCCACTAAGGTGAGTAAAACTGTCAGTGACCTTCATAAGAGTATGAAACGCATGACTGAGAAGGCCTCGGCTTCTGAGGGTTCGGCCAAAAGAAGAAAGGTTGACGCGAGTGGAGGCGCTGATGTTAACGAAGAGGAAATCCTTGATGAGGATCGCATACTTAGTCCTTCGCCCCTCCGGTCGGTTAATTTGAATATTAATGTGGATGATGATTCTCCCGGACCTGATGGCATTGGTTCGGAGAAAACACATGGGGAAGGGTCGAAAGGGGATGGCGAAGATCCTACTTCGGATCAAAACAAGGAGAAAAGCCCCGTTCTTGGTAGTTCGTATTTGGATGGCTCAAGCTCCAAAGGTGTTTTTGCTGATGATGCTGAGGAACCTGTTAGTCAGAGGGAGGGTAAAGGGGTGATGAATCCGGATCATCATCATTCGTCACGTAAGTATACTCCTTTCCATGCTTTCCTCTTACCTTGCTTATGTGTCACGTTGTCTGTTGCTTTTGTTAACAGTGTTTATATCTGTCCGATACAGGTGTGTTTGCCGCGGAGGAGGGGGTGACTGGCCCAAGTGCTAAGTATATTCCGGATTGGAATATCAATGCTGCTAGCCGGGTGGATACCCCTTCGGAGTGTCGCGACTTAATGTTAATCTTGTCCCTCCGGCCATGCGAAAAGAACTGAGTTCCTATCCACCTTCCCTTGCCCTGAACCGTAGCTGGTATCAACTTGCTAGGAGCACTATGGGAATGGTAGACTCCCTTCGGCGTTTGGAGGAGGAATCCCGTGACCAAGGCAACCTAATGGATGAATGTGAGGAATACAAAGTGCTTTTGCAAGCTTCCAACATTAAGTTGTCGGAACAGACCCAAGCCAATTCTAGGCTTTCCTCTCAGCTTGAAAATGCCGAAAAGGTATGTGCTACTAGGGATTCGGAGTTGGCTGCCGTGATGGGCGAAAAATTTGACTTGTCAGAGAGGCTCAAAGGCCGTGATGCCCGGATTTCTGATCTCGAGGCAACCTTGCATGTGGTGAATGCGGACAAAGAAAGGTATGCCGAAGAGGTTAAAGCCTTAAAAACCGAGAGGGATGAGCTGCAGAGCAAGTGCAATACCTCTGAGATGGGGAGGTATAATGCTATCCGGACATTGCTTCCTGCCGTGGTCTCTAAACTTTTGAACAGTCATGAGCACAAAAAGAATATAACCGATTGCTTCAACAAAGCTATTGAAGCCGGATGGGCCACAGGGATCAAGGTTTGGAGACCTCTTGAGGAGCAATTGGCCGTTGTTGCTGCCACTCCGGGCTTCGACTTGTATTGTGAAAAGAAGATGGGACCAATGGTTGATGCCCTTCCATCAGCTAAATACCCTTACATCCAGGAGGTCGCTTCCAGCTTCTACTTGCCTATTGAACGCTTGATGGAAATTGAGCCCGCTCCTGCTCCTCCCCCGACTGTGGATCCTTTGGCAGGAAAGTTCACTGATGAAGATCTGGTATCCCTCCAAGACGATGCTGATGCCTCCGGAAGCAAAGATGCTCCGGCTGTCTGATTTCTTTGTGACTTGCTTGATACTTGTTTCTAAACTTAATTTTATTTGGATGAATGTAATATTTGTAGACTTATTTATTTTTGTTGTCTTGTCTTTCCTTATGCCTCTTTTGATCAGGAAGGTTGTAACAATGACATTGCTTTCTTGTGTTTACGTTTATGTTTTATTAAGTACATGTGTGCCCCTTTTGTGATTCTTGTTTGTGAAGATAATTGCATGTAAATATGCCTCGCCTCTTTTGATCAGAAAGAATTGGGAACGTATGCCTTCCATTCCGGACAGGACTTGACCAAATTCTTCCCTTGTTGAAGGGAGAGAGAATTGGGAACGTATGCCTTCCATTCCGGATAGGACTTAACCAAATTCTTCCCTTGTTGAAGGGAGAAAGAATTGGGAACGTATGCCTTCCATTCCGGATAGGACTTAACCAAATTCTTCCCTTGTTGAAGGGAGAGAGAATTGGAACGTATGCCTTCCATTCCGGATAGGACTTAACCAAATTCTTCCCTTGTTGAAGGGAGAGAGAATTGGAACGTATGCCTTCCATTCCGGATAGGACTTAACCAAATTCTTCCCTTGTTGAAGGGAGAGAGAATCGGAACGTATGCCTTCCATTCCGGATAGGACTTAACCAAATTCTTCCCTTGTTGAAGGGAGAGAGAATCGGAACGTATGCCTTCCATTCCGGATAGGACTTAACCAAATTCTTCCCTTGTTGAAGGGAGAGAGAATTGGAACGTATGCCTTATCATTCATGCTACTTATAATTGCTGCAAATATGCTTCCTCCTTTATTGACGAGAGGAGGAGCTTTTTCATTAAAATCAAAGGACATGGCCTTTCCCTTCTGGAGGGAGTGAAGGTTGATACATTTTGAAATAAAATTTAGATAAAGCACTAAATCGGACTCTTCCCTTGCTGAAGGGAGAAAGAGCCATTACAAGATAGAAATGAAATTACAAGTAACACCTTCTGAGGTTCATTGCGTGCCACACCCTTGGTACCTCCTTGTCTTTCATGGTAAGGAGTTTGTATGAGCGATTCTGGTATGCTTCCTTGACACGGTATGGGCCTTCCCATGTAGGAGCAAGTTTTCCTTCTTTCTGAACCCTGCTTGCTTCATTCTTTCGGAACACAAAGTCTCCTCGGCGGAATGCAACTGGACGAACTCGCTTGTTGTAATACTGTTCCACTTTTGTCTTGTACTTTGCTTCCCGGATAGCTGCCATCTCTCTTCTTTCTTGTAAGAGGTCCAGGTTTATGCGCAGGGCATCATCGTTGTCCTTTTCATTGATCATCATTGTCCGATATGTGGGCATTCCTATCTCAGCCGGGATGACTGCTTCGGATCCATAGGTGAGGCTGAAAGGAGTCTCTCCATTACTTTGCTTCAATGATGTCCGGTGAGCCCATAGTATGTGCGGTAGCTCCTCTGCCCATCCATTCCTGTCTCGACCCAATCTTGTCTTAATGCCTTCCATGAGGGTCTTGTTGGCCCTTTCGACTAGGCTGTTTGCTTGTGGATGAGCCACAGCTGTGTTGATTTGCTTGATTTCCAGGTCCGAACACCAGCTCTTGAATGGTTCATTGATGAATTGCTTAGCATTGTCCGTGACTATGATTTTTGGGATTCCGAATCGGCAGACGACATTGTCCCAAAAGAATTTGATTACTTCCTTTCCGGATATCTTGACCAAAGGCTTAGCCTCCATCCACTTGGTGAAATAATCAATGGCGACGATTATGTATTTCACATTTCCGGATGAGGCTGGTAATGGACCTAGAATGTCCATTCCCCATTGGTAAAATGGCCATGGTGCCATGATAGATTTCATCAACGTCTTTGGCAATCTTGCTACCGGTGCATGAACTTGGCATGAATCACATTTCTTTAGTTCCTCCCTTGCGTCTGTATGCATGGTTGGCCAGTAGTACCCCGATCTTAAAGCTTGTGCTACTATCGACCTTGGCTTCAAGTGCATGCTACACGAACCCATGTGTATTTCTCGAAGAACATAGTTGGCTTGCAACGGCCCCACGCACCGAAACATTGGTTCTAAGTACCCCTTCTTGAACAGAACACCATCAACCATTTCATACTGATGTAGCTTTAATCTTAAGCGTCGTGCCTCGTTCTCGTCCGTTGGCCAGATTCCATCCCGGAGGCATTTAATGATGGGGGTCATCCAATTGTCGCCTACTTCTTCTACTATAGCATTTACCTCATTCCGGTCGGTAGACCTTTCGTTTAAGACCTCCACCAAAACTTCTTTTGTTAAGTGGTCGAATGCCAACGTTGCCAGTTTGCTTAGGACATCAGCCTTCTGATTCTTACTCCTTGGTATGTTCATAATTGCGAAATGAGAAAACTTTGATATCAAGACCTTTGCCTCAGCTAAGTATTTTATCATCCTATCACAATTTGCTTCGTATGTTCCGTTGACCTGGTTTGCTACCAACTTTGAGTCTACTCGGACCTCAATCCTTCCCACTTTCATTTGTATTGCAATTCTTAGACCCGCTAGAAGGGCTTCGTATTCTGCTTCATTGTTGGTGGTCTCAAAATTCAGCCGGAGGGCATAAGTGAATTCGGTTCCGGTTGGGCTGATGAGGACCAATCCGGCTCCTGCACCTTGGGTACTAGATGCTCCGTCTGTGAAGAGGGTCCACATTTCTGTCTCATCCTTATCCGGCTTCGGAATAGGCACCTGGAAGAACTCTTCTGCTGCCTGCCCTATAGGCGCTTCAGTTAGGAAGTCTGCCAAAACTTGCCCTTTGATTGCATTTCTTGGTTTGTATTCTATTTTGTAAGCCCCCAACTCAATTGTGTACTTAGCCAACTTTCCGGATGCATCCGCCTTGCTCAGTATCTGCTTGATTGGTTGGTCTGTGATTACATTTATGTCATGGCCTTCGAAATATCTTCTAAGTCTCCTTGATGCTTTTAGCAGGGCTAACGCCAATTTTTCCATAGGAGAATAGTTCTTTTCCGCATCACTGAGTGTTCGGCCAATATAGTGAATCGGGCATTGTCTTCCATTCCTTTCAGTGAGCAGTACTGCACTAATTGACTCTTGTGATGCTGCCAAGTACATGTACAGGGGTTCCTTTGGTCTTGGTGTCGTAAGGGTTGGTAAGTTCATGATCAATTTTTTCATTTGCTGGAATGCCTCTTCTGCCTCCGCGGTCCATTTATACTCATGCTTATTCTCCTTTGTGATATTTTTGAGTGTATTGAAGAATGGGAGTGCCCTTTCGGCGGATCGTGATAAGAATCGGTTCAGAGCTGCTAGCTTGCCACTTAACGATTGCATCTCCTTCCATGTCTTTGGTGATTGGATGTCAATAATGGCCCTAGTCTTTTTCGGATTGGCCTGTATGCCTTCCGGAGTGATGATGTATCCCAGGAACTTGCCTTCTTCTACCCCAAACGAGCACTTGACTGGATTCAGCTTCATGTTGATTTGCCTAAGGTTGTCAAAGGTTTCTGCCACGTCTGCTAACATGCTCTTCTCATCCTTGCTCTTGATCACCATGTCATCAATGTATGCTTCCATGTTCCGTCCTATCTGATTTTGAAAGGCTGAATCAACTAGTCTTTGATATGTTGCTCCGGCATTCTTCAATCCGAAGGGCATCTTAGTGTAGCAAAAGGTGCCTTGATCCGTGTAAAAGGCTGTCTTATCTTCATCTTCCGGGGCCATTTGAATTTGATGGTAACCCTTGTATGCGTCCAAGAAACACTTGAAGCGAGATTCTACTACGGATTCAATTTTTTCATCAATGTCCGGAGGTGAGTAGTAGTCCTTCGGACATGCTGAATTAAGATTTTTGAAATCTACGCACATCCTCCACGACCCATCACTCTTCTTCACCATGACCGGATTGGAGATATACGTTGGGTACTTTACCGGTCTGACTATTCCTGCTGCCACTAGTTCTTTCACTTCTTTGGTTACGGCCTTGCTCTTTTCGGATCCTAGCATTCGCCTTTTCTGACATACCGGGTCTAAGCTCTCATTGACATTCAAGTTATGTTGCATGATTCGCCTCGGCACTCCTGTCATATCTGATGGTTCCCATGCGAATACGTCCGAGTTGTCTTTCAGCAGGTTCTTTAATGCTGTTTGGCAAGCTGGGGTCAATCCGCCCCCGATAGTGGTGAGCTGTTCCGGATAGGCAGGGTTAATCATGACGCTTTCCGTACCGGATGGTAATTCAGCCGTCACGGTCTTGTTGTTGGTTGTGGGCGTTGGCGCTTGTCTTTTTGCTATTTGCCTACATTCCGAGACGATGACTGAACGAGAGACTAGCGAGGCTACTCCTCTTGGAGTGGGAAACTTCATCATGGCATGAATGGTTGATGGCACAGCTCGAAGGATCCGGATGCCTGTCCTCCCTAAGATTACATTGTATGGTGATGGTGCGCTGATCACTACAAATTTCATGTGAGTTCTTCGGACTAAGCTGTCTGATCCGAAACGGACTTCAAGTTCGATTTTTCCCATTGGTTTGACTACTTCTCCAGCGAATCCGACGAGGTCAGTTTGTGTGTTCCTTAATTTTGACTTGATGCTTGTTGGAAGCTTCTCGAAGCAATGCTCGAACATAATTTCCACCGATGCTCCCTCATCTACGTAAACTCTTCGTACCAGATAACCTCCCAACTCGGCTTCTATGATAATTGGATCATCGGACATTTCATCTTCTTCCAATGGTGGAAAAGTGATCGGGGCTCTCATCCAGCTTTCGGTTGCTTCTCTGGCTTTCCTTTTTTCCCTTTCCGGTAGTGTCCGGACCATGTTTATAATCTTGTCTTGCCTTGGAGCTTCTTCTCTTCGATTGTCTCGTCCTCTTTGACGTACATCCCGGACAAGATGATTTAACTTTCCAGACTCTAGGGCTAGCTCAATTTGTTTCCTTAGTTGGATGCAATCGTTGGTAAAGTGCCCCTTATCCTGATGATAGTCACAATAACGATCCATGTTTCCACCTCTTGCTGGATTGTTCATTGGACGGGGAGGGGGTAGACGAAGCTGTGTTTCGGTAGCAAGGATTTCTTTCAGGTTCTTTGTCAAGGAATTCACACTTAGGACCGGGGCCACTCTGTTTCGGTCATAGTAATTGTTTCGGTTGTAATCATTCCTGTGATAATTGTCATTCCGGGGTGGTGGGTATGGTGCCCTGTTGTCTCTATCCCTGTTTCTGTTGTTGAAGAAATCTCTTCCCTTATATGCATCTCGACCATCATTTCTCCTATTGTTGTTCCAGCCATGGTACTTTTGGTTGCGATCATCCCTTCTTTGGGTGGGAGGGTTGGGCTTCCGGTATGGCTTCGTCCCTTCCCCTTTTGGTAACTCAGTGTTAGCGAATGCTTCCTCGGACCGGACGAAATCATCCAACCTCTCCATCATGTCGTCCACCGATACAGGAACTTTGTCAGAGTATCTTTTTGCTAGCTCTGGACTTTTGACCGCATCCATAAATGCTGAAATTTTCATGACTTCCGGAACTCCATGGATGAGACCTACTTCGACTGTCCATCGTTCTTTAAAATCTGTCAATGACTCATTTGCCTTTCTCACAATCTTGGTTATCTCATGTGGGCCTTTGTGACATAGCTTTCGGATCGAGTATCTCTTGACAAATGCCTTCCTTAGCTCTGCCCATTCATCAATGCTGTCATTGTCAAGGCTCTCAAGCCAACCCCTAGCTCCCCCTTCTAGCGTTTGCTGGAACATTCTGCACCAAACCGGCATTGGCCATTCGCCCGAATTGGCTGCTCCGGTGAAGCGATTCAAATGGTCCTCCGGATCTCCCGTTCCGTCATATGTCTTGACTGTGGCAGGCATCTTGTACTCGGGTCCGGAGAAGTCAATAATTCTTTGAGTGAGAGGGGATTTGACGGCTTCCTTAAAAGGTTTCTTTAGATCCGCATCGGACACCACCTTGCCTCTTACTATCTTAGTGTTGCTGCTTCCCTCATCTTCTTCAATGAAACTTAGACGGACAGGTTCCACGGCGTTCCGGTTATGCTCTTTGACTAGTAGCCGCAAGGTTGAGATGTGTTGTTCGAGTTGTTCCTTTGTGAGGTTCTGATTGTTCGGAGAGGTCAAATCAATCGGAAGGTTAGGACCTGTCGGAGTGACAGGAGTAGGACATGCCATTCTATGCAATTGGTAGATAGAATATCAGGTCCCACGGATGGCGCCAAATGTTCGTGCAATCCTTTGCGGGGTCCGAATGGGTTGACCGGATCGGATCTTGGGTGTTGTATGCTTCGGATATCCTGAAATCAAAGTAACGCGTTAGCCTCGTCCGGGTGTGGGAACCCAGACCAAGCTCCGGCGTGAGAGTAAGTAAAGGATAAAAATCCGGAGGGGAAAAGAGAGTAAAAGTATATAAGTAAAAAGTAATAAGGGTAAAAGAGTTAGCCTAAACCTTGAACCCAAAGGGGGTATTTATACTAGTCTGATTCCTAAAAGGACGGGAATGGTGATGGGCCTTGGTTGGCCCGATTGGGGACACACTCCCTATTTTATAGGAAGTGTGCCTGCTGAGTTCTTTGCTGACTTTTGTTGACTTCTTCTAGAAGGAAGTGTTTGTTCCGGATCGGGTCATGTGTTCCGGATCGGTCCGTACGTTCCGGACACATACACGAACAGATAGCAACCGAACTTTTTATCCCAAGATTATCCAAGAATTTAACTAACTCTCCTGATTTTAACTGATGAGTTTATATGGTTCAATACTACACAGATAGAATTATATGAGAAAAAACACTTTAGTCCAAACTCTAAGCAAAGATCAATCGATCTTCCATATTAACATATCTAAAAAACCTAGCACAAGAGCAAATTAATGAGCCATGGGTGATGAGGTGGCTGATAAGATGGCTCCCGAAGATCTCTGCATAGTATGCATAGTTATAGCTGTGGTTGTTCTTCTTGTAATAGCACTAACAAGTATTATGGCATTATGCGAGTCTCCCCTTGATCAACCATCTAGACTACTCAATCAGGATATCGAAGCAGGAATCGGAGTCATCAACTATGTGGAATCGGAGTTAATACAGGTGGACAGAGAGGCGTTACCGCGTTATGTAATGGTGATCTTTCTGAAAACGCGAAAGAGCAACTGTACGAGAGGTTTAACTGTGAGAATGAATATTGTGTGATATGCCTAGAGGAATTTGAAGACAAGGAGATGATCCGAGTTCTGGTGCCACGTCGACACTCGTTTCATACACATTGTATTATGGAGTGGTTTTCTATTAGTCCAAGTTGCCCTATTTGTCGAAATTTATCCATTCTAGCTTGATCGAGATCGATATAACATCCTAGTTCTAACATCTTTTCTATACGTGGCATATTAGATTTCCGATCGTCATAGTTTTTTCTTATAATTTCGGTATCAATGAATCTAAAGCATGTAAGCGTCAATGAATGTGATTTTCGGTATGCTTTTGATTGGTTTTGGTATACACGTTTCGTGCTAGATTGGAGACTGCATGCAGTAGTAGGGGCAATTTCTATATATTCCAAAATCGTCATAGTTTTTCTTTTAATTTCTTTTGGAAGGTCGATAGGTCTTGTTGAAATAAATATATACTTAGAAAATGGTATTAGATAAATTAAAAGCATGTTTTTAATTAAAACATATACTCTCTCAGTCTCAAAACTTTTTTTTTTTTTTTTTTTTTTTATTTTTAGAACGATAATTTTACAACTCACACAACTATCTCACAATTTTTATCTCACATGTCTCCACCGAGACTTAAACCCACAACCTTAAGGTTAGAGGGCAACTCACATACCGCTAGACCAAGAGGT
The DNA here is from genome assembly GCA_025667525.1 of Glebionis coronaria. Lineage (NCBI taxonomy): Eukaryota > Viridiplantae > Streptophyta > Magnoliopsida > Asterales > Asteraceae > Glebionis > Glebionis coronaria. The sequence goes on along the minus strand of JANFOE010000374.1, from coordinate 250,939 downwards.
CTTTGGTTCCGTCTCAAAATTATTGTTTATCTTTCCATTTTAAGTTGTCTCAAAATTATTTTCCAATGCTAAAAATAGATACGAAACTTTGATAAATTTACTATATTATTCTTGTTTGAAATTGTTATACAAATTTTAAAAAATAATTAATTAATTAGCTAAGGGTAAAACTGTCACTATGTTAAAAAGTAAGAGAGTGAAAGTTGTAATAAATGTAATTTTTTTAAACTGTGTGATTCTTATCTGGTGACAATAATTTTAAGACATAGGGAGTATATATTACTAAGGCAAAAGTTCAATATACACTCAATTATTAGCATAAACCCAAACAATTAATTTTAGCATTCATTTTTTTCATCTAAAAACATACTTTCATTATTTAAAAGAAATCAAATATCTCACAAACCGTTAATCATTATGTACAACGAAATATATCATCGTGAGGGGATTTAAATCATACTTCTAACGAGGGGCACATGTATAAACTTTCGACGATTTATTTTTGTCTGAAAAATTGATATATAATTCGTATCTGAAATTCGTATACGGTTTTCTGACATTATATATGAGTCTTTGAAATCATATATGATTTTGGGAAATTATATTTGATTCGTGATACGAATGAAGTATGATTTTTTCAGATAAAAAAATTCGTCAAAAGTTTATACATATGCTCATTTATAAAAAGATGACTTAATTTTCGTTGAATTAATATATTTTTCGTCGCTTAACCATTTATGGTTTGTGATATATTTACTTGTTTAAAAATAAGTGAAAAATTGGCTGGAGTAAAGAACGTGGAAAATGGGTTAAATTAAATATGATTGATTGGTTTGTTTTATGCCGGTTTAAACTCATCTCAACTCATATACTTATTCATACTTGAAGATAGGGTTGAGCACGACAGACCCAAAATTGACTTGGACCGGAAAATCGGACCGGATCGGACCAAACCGAATCGGACCGAACAATTTTGGTCCGGTCATCGGTCCGGGTTTTAGAAGAATTCGGTTTTCGGTCCGGTCGGTCTAGTTCGGTCTTACCAAAATCTTGTCGATTATGCTTAATAGGACCAGATCAGACCGAAAACCGAATCAGACCGGATCAACCCAGACCAGACCATTTCGGTCCGGTCTCGGTCCGGGGTTTCAGACCATTTCGCTTTTCGGTTCGGTCCGGTCTTGGCCGATCTGTTTCGGTCCGGTCCTGGACCGATGCTCAACCCTACTTGAAGGATCACATACATTTAAAGATTTAATATAGTACGTGTTGAAATTTTTTCAAATCTTTTTCTTTATAAAGCAAAACGCTTTTTGATGTATACGTGTTTTGGAACTTTGTTTATTTGATAGTTTTGAGACTTTTAAGATTAATTATTATTTTTATTATGAAAATACAACAAATATTTTTAAATTTAGCTAAAATTAAAGCAAAAAGTCAAAACATTACATTAAAAGTTGAAAAAAAAATCGTCTAAAGAAAATTCCATCAAACAACATATGTGTCGAAAGTCTAAAAAAGAATTAACAAAAAGCGGGTAAGATTTTTAAAAATTGAAGGATAAAACACGAGGAGTAAAATTTTGAAAAAGCAAAACAATAAATATCCAGCTTATCTTCATCTCAAAGCAACCCTAACATCGATCATAATTCATAAGCATCTTTTTCATCAAACCTTCAATTTCATCACTACCTCCATCTCCAAATCTATCACCACCAATTTTTCATTAAACCTTCCGTGAAACACTAATTTAATTCAATCTAATGGGCGGTTCAGTGATTATCAATGTACGATTATGTTGCAACTAAGTAAAGATATAATGCATCTTTCCGTTATTCGCGTAATCTTTTAGGCTTTTTTATTATGTGCTTGCGTTTATATTTTTGGTGTTTTTATTGTTAGAATATAGAAAGAAGTAAAGATACATTGTATCAAATCTTCAAGTGGGATGAGAATCTTGTAAATCGGATAGCAACTTGGTTTTATATAGTCATACATGAGGTCATAGTTAAAAAACTTTGCCTATAAAAGGTAATGCACCCTTGCTTCCATTTTATCCCATTCCAACACAAAAACAAATACAAAGTGTTTTCTTTCTATCTCCTAATTCTATTAGATAATTAGAGAGTTTGTAGTAGTTCCTAGTAGTGTTAACTAGAGAAGGTGTAACTCCTAATTTTATAGTGAAGTATATTTCCTTGCTCGTAGTTTTTATCCCATTGGGGTTTTCCACATTAAATCTCTGTGTCATCTTTTATTGCATTTTCTTATTTAGTCGTGGGTTTGCTTAAGTCCGGTGTTACTTTTCTCAACAAGTGGTATGAAGAGCTAAGGTTGGGTGTTTGTATAATTATTTATCGTATGCTCTGTGGTTGCCACTAGTAAGTGGACCCTCCACATCAAAAGATAAAAAAATTTATTCTCGCTCTGAAGGTGTTCGTTACTATTATCAAATAATAGTTGTGTCGAAAATTAAATTGTGATTGTAGCAATGGCGGCGAAATTTGAAATCGAAAAATTCAATGGGTATAATTTCTTGTTGTGGAAATAAAAGATGAAGGTTATCCTTTGAAAGGATAAATGTTTAGCGGCCATTGATGAAAGGCCAACTGAGGTCACAGATGACAGTAAATGGGAAGATATGGATGGGAATGCTATTGAAAATCTTCATTTGGCATTAGCATATGGAGTTTTGTCGAGCATAGAGGAGAAGAAAAGTGTGAAGGAGATTTGGGATCATCTCGCTCGATTGTACGAGGCAAAGTCACTCCATAATAAGATTTTCCTCAAGAGGAAGTTATATGCTCTTCGCATGACGGAATCTAGTTCGGTGACCGAGAACATTAATAACATGAATACTTTATTTTCTCCGCTCACGTCGTTGAGTTGTAAAATAGATCCACATGAACGTGTTGAAACTCTACTTCAAAGTTTACCCGACTCATATATAGCATCCAGTAGTTTTAACTAATGTAATATCAATGTTTATAAATAAAGAGGTGATTTTACTAAGAAATTTTTGCTTTTTATTATGATGTGTGAGTAAATTGTTGAATGTATGAATACTCACTATCTCAATTATCACATCCACATATGCCTATATGTTACATACACTATATATATATATATATATCAAGTCTGAGTTCTAATGATAACTATATGTACAAATAAAGAATAAGAACAACTCAAATATAACAAAGATACCCTAAATAGCCATCGAAACCCTAGAAATCCCATATAAACTAATATTTCAAGCACTGTAACTACAAAATAACTACATACTATTATTAAACACTTTATACTAATTCTAATCTACCATATAAAGAAAAGGTAAATAATCACAAAACATAAGCTAATTACAAGAAAATGACCTAAAACCAAGATTAGCATATAAAATCCATTTTATAATGAATTAGAATCTCATCTTTTGCAACAAATTATAAAACTCAACTAAGTATCATAATATAATCATACATTTATCTTAAACTAAGTTACAAATTATTAAAGCATAAAGTACAAGTTTTTAAAGCATAAAACCTTAAGCTTACTTAAATAATCCTAGAATATGATCAACTTATATAAACCCTTAAACTAGTAAAACTCATAGAATTCATAAACATATCATATAAGACTTAAAATAAGTGTACATTAAGATACAAATCCTAATTACCTAAAATAGAAAGTCATTAGGCTTAATGATATAGAAACCCTTATATTATAAAATCTACATGAAATCATAACCTAGTCTTTTAGGACAAGTCTACAAACACTCATAGGAATTCATTAAAGTTATTATATTATAATAAGACAAGGTATAAGTACCCTAATGCACAAGGTATAAGATTTCAATGCGTGACTTGTAAATTAGGTCAAAATAGGTATTTTCACTCTTTAGACATGTTTATCTAAAATAAACCCTTAAGCCAAGTGTAAGAACTCTTTGGACACATAAGACACAATGTCTAGACCTAAATTAAGTTTACATCAGTAGATAAGAGGAGGATAATCACATTTACTAAGATTAAACCCTAGATCATTAGAAAAACCTAATCTACAAAAGTATATTTCCCATTTTCACATCAAACCTTTGTTAAACTTCAAACGAAGGACCCAAATCACTTAAATAGAATGTATAAACCCTAATTAAGCCTTGATCATTTAATAATCACTTTCCTAAGTCCCTAATCACGAAAAACACAAACCATGTGTTACAAGCCTTAGAATCTGAATCTGGTTTTGTATTTAGGCTCCAAAGAACATTTTCAAACCATTTCCCTCCATTTAAAGTTCAAAAATCAGATATTTAGTACTTATAAGATATATTAGGAGTGTGAAAAGCAGGTGCATCACCTCCTTTCTTCCTACACATCACCATTCTCATCTATACGTTGTCGTGAATTATTTCTAGCCATAAGTGAAGATTAGAACTAAGCTAGGGTCTAAGAACTTGTGTAGAGATTCACTAGCCTTCATTAGTCATCCACGTATCTATGTTACATGTTTAGATGCCAAAATTGGATCCTAAGTGTTGCTAGTACTATAAATAGAGCCGTATACCTTACTTGAAGACTCGCACCCCGTTTTCTTTGTATCCCCTACCCATTATCCATTTCCACTTCTATAATCGTCTTAGGACATACTCCAAGACCAGAAACCAGGTCTAGAAGGTTTCCATTAAAGCCCTTGAAGCTTTGATAGCAAGTAGTGTTCATAGGAAGCCATAAGGAACCATTTTGGAGCTACCTAGGTAATTTCTATACTAAACAAGCTTTGATCTTGTTATAATGAGTTATAAGACTTTTTATAATGCCAAAATTATGTTAGAAATACAATCCAAAAAGAACTAATTCATTTCATTAATCTAAATGCAAGTTATAAGCTAAAGATCTCTTAAAACCCTAGTTTTGATTTTACATAAACTAATGACTTAAAATCCATTTCAAGAGCTATAATTCCTATAAAATGTTTTTATTATGATTATAAATATGTTTTGAAACTTTTTTTTTAAATCCTAGATCATTTGATACATTTTTGAAGAAGTTATATGATTTTTACAAGTATAGGGACCAAAACTGTCATTTTTTTAAAGTATTTGACATTTTGGCCCAAAAGTGTCATTTTATGAAATTTAAAGCTATAATAATAAAAGTTAGAAAGTTTGAGACCCTAAGGTTAAATATTGAAGGATTAAATTGCAATATAATAAAACTATATACTTAAAGGGTTAAAAGTGTAATTATGCTAAAATATAACTATAAGGACTATTTTTACCAATATAGAAACTAAAGAACATAAATTGTAATAAAGCACAATGTATCATGTTAGTAGGGAGCTTTGTACAAAGATGTTTCATCTCGATATTACGTTCTGACTAAGTGGTTGGGTTTACGATTTAAATTAGTGCCCTCGCTCCTCAAACGTTTATAGAATGGCTTCTAAGTATAATGACCCGAACAATGATACTATAATAATAAAATACAAAGAATCAAAGAATAAATACAAGAAATAATAAAAGAATGAAGTCAGAGAGTATGACTTTATATATCTATATATTGTGTGTTAACTCGAATATTGTGTGTTAACTCGAATATTGTGTGTTAACTCGAATATTGTGAGAAGGTTGTGATTGATTATAGCTGATTTAATCAAGAATCTTTAGGCTAAGGTGAGTTCATAGCCTCACTTTTAAATGTTTTATATATGATTTGAAAACTTGTGAGGGGATATATGCTAAAACTAGAATACAAGTGTTTTTGTATGCTGCCTATATTAATATTGACACTACGTTTACTAGTTGCCGTTAAGCCCTTTTTTAATCGTGGATCGCTAATCATTTAATGAGCGCTAATATTGTGAATAGTACTATTGGGAACTGACATCTCTTATCTGGGAAAGTTGCACTTGCTAGCAGCTAATGGTTCCTACCTAGGCTAAATAGATATGCTTTATTTTTCATTTAGGATAGTCCGGTAAGCTTCCTACTTAAGGGCACATTTGTTGGGTTTTCCTGATAATGTCTAGTTGCAGGGTCATGAGTTAGTGCAATATGAATTAATGAAATTAAAAAGTTGGGTGTATAATTATGTAGCCCTGGAGTCTACTTGTATTCAGATATTGTTTAAAAACTTATGAATTCGCTCAACCATTGTGTTGACTTTAAGGCATATATTTTAGGTGAATGAGAACTGGCGGGCTGCGGATGGTGGTGTCTTGAATAAAGTTGTCATTCTAGAAAATAAAACTACATCTTTGGGAAAAACCTGTGTTGTACATTTTTGTACAGTTGTTTTTATTAACTCAGAATAAATGAATGATGAGGTTAATATTTATAAAAATGTTTTTAAGCATTTTCTATTATTGTGACTATGATACTTTGATAGTAATACCCCGAAAATTAGCTTCCATTGCTATAAGGTAAAATGGGGGTGTTATAGATTGGTATCCAGAGCTCATGGTTATAGATAATAAGTTTTTCTTAAACTATAACTAAAATTTTAAATTCAATACCATCAGCCATTATCAGCGCCAGTGTAAGATTTTTATTTCTTTTAAATAAAATATCTTAAGTTATTATATTATATAAACTACAAGGATGTCTACTTCCACCTATATTCTCATCTCCGACGATGATGAAATAAAAATTCTGATGTTCACCCTATCTCCCACATATGTGCGTGTTCCGAGTTTGTCTTTTTACGATACTCCTGAAGTACAAGAATATTTCTCACATCAAACTGAAGTGATGAATAGTGTACCTTCACCTACATCTCAATTTCTGTTACCTGGAGAACTTTATTCGTCTCCTAATCGAAGTCGTGAAGAGCCTTATGAAACAAAGGAAGACTCTAGAGCACGGATTGTGGAAAAGCACAACAAGCAATTGTCCGTCATTGCTAGTCATCTTGATGAAATATCCCTTAAATATTTTAGATTAGTGGAAAGGAATATTAGGAATCTGATAAAAGGAAGGAAGGAGATTGAAGAGCATATTAGTCAGTTGGAATATAAAGTGGACGTTACTCGACGCCATAATATTAGACTGAGTAGAAGGATGCATGCTCATGAGATGAATATGACAAGACTAGAGAAAGAGACTACTGAACTGAAAGAAGGACTTACGAGGACTGGGTATAATTTAAAATTACTCATCGATGATCTTAAAACAATTCAACAATCTGACCCCACATATATTTGGACAGAATTGAGGAGATCAAAATGGGAAATTAAGCTTAGAAATCTAGTATAAGTTTATAAGATATATACAGTTTTTCTTTATGTAACAGAGACGCTTATCGTGTACATATAAACGATAAGTTGTTCATAAATAAAACAACTGTGCGTTGTTCTCAAAAATTTCTTGTTATCTTATTTAAATCTTTATCACCATTCATATTATGAATCCTCATAAAGAATTAGAAAATTTTATCGTCATTCATATTATGAATGCTCACATATGAAATGATCGAACGAATTAAGAATTCTATATGATGAATAAATAAATTCCATACTCCACGTATGAAAATTTAAAATAAAAATCATTCTTATCGAGCATTATTATGTTGGTAGGATGGCTCATACGAGAGCATCGACATCTGCGACAGTAAATATGACACCTGAAGAAATAAGACAATTGGTTGCTGAGAGTGTGACTGCAGAATTGCAAGCACAAGCCGCCAATGTAGCTAGCCCAAGTAATGGAAATGCTGCTAGGAGAGAAGTTCCGATAGAGAAAACATGTACTTACAAAAATTTCATGAACTGTCAGCCTTTTAACTATAAAGGATCTAAAGGAGTTGTTGGACTTATTCGCTGGTTCGAGAGAACTGAATCAATATTTGTTCGCAGTGATTGTTCTGAAGATTGTAAAGTAAAATTTGCTACGGGTACGCAGATATAAGAAGATTTGTCTTGGTGGAATGCTTATGCACAACCCATTGGGATAGAACAAGCTTATCAGACTCCCTGGAATGAATTTAAGAATCTGCTAGTTAAGAAGTATTGTCCTCGCAATGAGATTAGGAAAATGGAGGAAGAATTATATAATCTAGTAGTAAAGGAAAATAATCTCAAAGTTCCTAAGATTTCAGGAATTTGCATTATTATGTCCTAATATGGTCCCTAATACTGAAAAATTGATGGAAGCTTTTATTGGAAGATTGCCTAGAAGTATAGAAGGGAATTTTACCGCCTCTAAACCCGAAACTTTAGAGGAAGTTATCACCATTACTTATAGATTAATGGATCAAGTGATAAGGTATACTCATGTACAAGTGGCAGTTAATAATAAGAGAAAGTTTGATAATAGGAGGAGTTTTCATGTTAATCATAATTTCCAGAAGAATAGTTTTTGTAACTATAATCAAGACAATAATCGTCAACAACAGAACAAAATAAATGATGTTTCTAAAGTTTATGCTGTAAATTCGAGCAATGGTTATAGTGGAAAACAAACCCTTTGTCAGAGATGTTCTCTACATGACACAGGATTTTGTACTATCAAGTGTTAGAACTGTGGAAAAATATGACATCAGACAAGATTCTTTAAAAGTAAAGGATTAGCTATTGGAAGTAATCAAATTCCAATAAATAAAGTTTGTCAAAATTGCGGAGAAAAAGGGCATCTGATGAATGAGTGTCGTAAATAAAGCAATAGCCGAGGAAAAGCTTATTTGCTAAACGATAATCAACAAGATCAGAATACGGTTACAGGTATGTTTCATCTAAATCAACGCCTGGTTAAAGTAATATTTGACTCAAGAGCTGATAGAAGTTTCATATCTGTTAAAATTGCTGCTAAGTTAGATATTCCGATTGTTTCTTTGAACACTAAGTATGATATAAAAATGGCCGACGGAAAAATAGTTAGCACTAATACCATTATTTGAGGATGTATCATTACTTTATTACGTCAATCCTTTGAAACCGATCTTATACCCATTAAGCTCGGTAGTGTTGACGTAGTCATTGGAATGGACTGTTTATCTAAATAACATGCCAAAATTCTATGTGACGAGAAAGCCGTTCATATTCCTATTAACAGTGAAGTTTTGATTTTCCATGGTGAGCGAAGTAAGACTCGACTAAATCTCATATCGTGCCTTAAGATAAATAAGTACGTATCCTGAGGTGGTCAAGTTTTCTTAGTTCAAGTAGCAAAAAAGGAGAAAGAAGATAAGCGATTAGGAGATATTCCGATAGTTAGAGAATTTCCCGAAGTATTTCCCGAAGAATTAGTAGGTTTGCCGCTTGAGCGTCAAGTTGAATTCTAAATCCGATTTGATACCAGGAGTAACACCAGTTGCTAAAGCGCCTTATCTATTAGCACCTTCGGAAATGCAAGAATTATTAAGTCAAATCCAAGAATTAACTGATCGAGGATTTATTAGACCAAGTATATCATCGTGGGGAGCTCCAGTCTTATTTGTGAAAAAGAAAGATGGACCTTTTAGGATGTGTATCGATTATCGTGAGGTAAAGAAACTTACTATAAAGAATCGTTACCCATTACCCAGAATTGACGATTTATTTGATCAACTCAAAGGATCAAGCGTATATTCCAAAATTGATTTATGGTCAGGTTATCATCAACTGAGAGTTAAGGAAGAGGATATCCTAAAACTACTTTCAGGACGCGATATGGACATTATGAATTTCAAGTAATGCCTTTTGGTTTAACCAATGCACCAACTGTTTTCATGGACCTCATGAATAGAGTGTGTAAGCCTTACTTGGATAAATTCATAATCGTGTTTATCGATGATATTCTTATCTACTCTCGTATTAGAGAAGAACATGCCAAACATCTTGGTACAATTCTCGAATTACTTAAGAAGGACAAGTTGTATGCTAAGTTCTCGAAATGCGAATTTTGGATCGATGTTGTTCAATCCTAGGACATGTCATTGATAGCCAAGGTATTCGTGTGGATCCTGCTAAGATTGAAGCGGTAAATAATTGGAGTAAGCCTAGTACGCCTACAGAAATAAGACAATTTTTAGTACTTGTTGGGTATTACCGAAGATTTTTTGAAGGTTTTTAAAAAATTGCTAAAGCTTTGACTGAATTGATTCAGAAAAACAAACTGTTTGACTGGGGAGATAGTCAAGAGACAGCTTTACAATTATTGAAGCAAAAGTTGTGTGAAGCACCTATCCTAGCATTACCAGAAGGTAACGATGACTTTATCGTTTACTATGATGCATCTATTCAAGGAATGGGAGCAGTGCTTATGAAAAGGAATAAAGTTATTGCTTATGCATCAAGGCAACTTAAACCTAATGAGATGAATTATGCTACTCATGATCTAGAATTAGGAGCGGTGATATTTGCTCTTAAAATTTGGAGACATTACCTCTATGGTACGACGTGTGTAGTATTTACTGATTATAAAAGTCTTCAATATATTCTTCATCTGAAAGAATTGAATATGAGACAGCGACGTTGGTTAAAATTACTTGCTAATTACGTTGTGAAATTCGTTATCACCCAGGTAAAGCCAATGTAGTAGCTAATGCTTTAAGTTGAAAAGAGTGTGTTAAGCCGTTACGAGTTAGATAATTAATGATACTCTTTTACCGAAGTTACCTACCTAAATTCTCGAAGCGCAAGAAGAAGCATTTAAGGTAGAAAACGTAGGAGCTGAAAAGTTAAGAGGAGTGGATAAAGAATTTGAAGTTCGTAAAAATGGAATTCGTTGTATTAAAAATCGTAGTTGGTTACCTGCCCATGGTAATTTACGAGATTTGATTATGCACGAGTCTCATAAATCGAAGTAATCTATACATCCTGGTTCCGACAAGATGTATCAAGATCTGAAGAAACTCTATTGGTGGCCTAACATGAAGGCAATCATAGCAGAATACGTTAGTAAGTGTTTAACGTGTGCAAGAGTTAAAGGAGAGTATCAAAAAGCATCCGGTCTATTGATATAACCAAAGATACCAATATGGAAGTGGGAAAGAATTACGGTGGATTTTGTGACTAAATTACCCAAGACATCAAATGGCATTGACACCATCTGGGTTATTGTTGATCGTCTTACAAAATCTGCGCGATTTCTTCCTATTAAAGAGACTGATGGAAACTCATACAAGATTGTACATTAAAGAAATAATCTCTCAATACGGAGTGCCTGTATCTATTATCTCAGATCGTGATAGTCGTTTTACATCTGTATTTTGGGGATCGATGCAAAATGCTTTAGGTACTCAATTGGACATGAGTACGGCATATCATCCACAAACAGATGGACAAAGTGAAAGGACTATTCAAACTCTCGAAGATATGCTTAGAGCTTGTGTGATAGATTTTGGAAACGGATAAGAGAAACATCTACATTTAGTAGAATTATCTTATAACAATAGTTATAATGCTAGTATTAAAGCAGCGCCTTTCGAAGTACTTTATGGAAGAAAGTGTCGATCGCCTGTTTGCTGGGCCGAAGTTAGAGATGTTCAACTAACTGGACCAGAAATAATACATGAAACTACTGAAAATATTGTTTAAATTCGACAACGATTACAAGCTACACAAGATAGACAAAGGAGTTACGCTAATACTAGACGTAAACCTTTGGAATTTGCAGTAGGAGATCGTGTTATGTTGAAAGTTTCGCCTCGTCAAGGAATTATTCGATTCGGAAAGAAGAAGAAACTGAATCCAAGGTATATAGGACCATTTAAAATAACCAAAAGAATTGGACATGTGGCATATAAACTAGAGATACCTGGAGAGCTTAGTAATGTTCACAATACTTTTCATGTTTCGAATATGAAGAAATGCTTATTTGATGAATCTCTCATCATACCGATGAATGAACTTCAACTCGATGATAAGTTCAATTTTTTAGAAGAGCCTGTAGAGATTATGGATAGAGAAGTGAAATGCTTGAAGCAGAACCGTATCCCAATAGTTAAGGTACGATGGAACTAGAAGAGAAGACCTGAGTATACTTGGGAAGGTGAAGATCAAATTCGAGTTAATATCCACATCTATTTTCTTTGGTTACCCCTAGTTCTAGCTAAATCTCGGGACGAGATTTAAAATAAGGGGAAGAGACTATAACATCTAGTAGTTTTAACTAATGTAATATCAATGTTTATAAATAAAGAGGTAATTTTACTAAGAAATTTTGCTTTTTATTATGATGTGTGACTAAATTGTTGAATGCATGAATACTCACTATCTCAATTCTAACATCTACATATGCCTATATGTTACATACACTATATATATATATATATATATATATATATATATATATATATATATATATATATATATATATATATATATATATATATATATATATATCAAGTCTGAGTTCTAAAGATAACTATATGTACAAATAATGAATAAGAACAACTCAAATATAATAAAGATACCCTAAATAGCCATAGAAGCCCTAGAAATCCCTTATAAACTAATATTTCAAGTAATATAACTACAAAATAACTATGTACTATTATTAAAAACTTTATACTAATTCGAATCTACTATATAAAGAAAAGGTAAATAATCACAAGACACTAATATTCACTAATCACAAGTTAATTACAAGAAAATGACCTAAAACCAACATTAGCATATAAAATCTAATCTATAATGAATTAGACTCTAATCTTTAAAAACAAATCATAAAACTCAACTACGTATCATAATATAATCATACATTTGTCTTAAACTAATTTACAAATTATTAAATCATAAACTAAAAGTTTTTAACGCATAGAACCTTAAGCTTACTTAAATAACCCTAGAATATGATCAACCTATATAAACCCTTAAACTAAGAATGTAGAACCCATAGAAGTCATAAACATATCATATAAGACTTAGAATAAGTGTACATTAAGATACAAACCCTAATTACCCAAAATAGAAAGTCATTAGGCTTAATGATATAGAAACCCTTATATTAAGAAATCTACAAGGAATCATAACCTAGTCTTTTAGGACAAGTCTACAAACACTCTTAGGACTTCATTAAGTTTATAAGATTATATTAAGACAAGTTACAAGTACCCTAATGCACAAGGTACAAGATTTCAATGCATGACTTGTAAATTAGCTCAAAATAGGTATTTTCACTCTTTTGACATGTTTACCTAAACTAAACCCTTAAACCAAGTGTAAGAACTCTTTGGACACATAAGACACAATTACTAGGACTTAAATTAAGTTTACATCAGTAGCTAAGAGGAGGATAATTACATTTACTAAGATTAAACCCTAGATCATTAGAAAACCCTAATCTACAAAAGTATACTTCCCATTTTCACATCAAACCTTTGTTAAACTTCAAACCAAGAACCCAAATCTATTAAATAGAATTTATAAACCCTAATTAAGCCTTAATTATTCACTAATAACTTTACTAAGTCCCTAATCACCAAAAACACAAACCATAAGTTACAAGCCCTAGAATTTGAATCCGGTTTTGTATTTTGGATCCAAAAATCATTTTCAAACCATTTCCCTTCATTTCAAGTTCAAAAATCAGCTATTTAGGACTTCTAATATATTTTAGGAGTGTGAAAAGTAGTTGCATCACCTCCTTGCTTGCTACACATCACCTTAGGGGTTCCTTATATAGGTGGTAAAACCCTAGTGGGCTTTTACCAATGCATCGGCCCCAAGTAAAGGATATTGACCATAATTAGTTGATTGTTATCTTCTACTTATGGTTATATATCCTATCTCTTGGGGTAAATCCCAGTCCCAATTGAGTTGTGATTCTGTTAAACCCTGTTCCAGCCATTATGGGCCGTGGACCGCACTTGACTCATGCGGCCACTGTTCATCGGAAGACCCATAGTCTCAAATGACCTTAACCCAACCCATCCGTGATGGGTCGGATACGGGTAGTACCCGCGGGCCGGGTTCATGACCCGGATAGGGACTATACGTCATCAGTTTCCTTACCAAGAGTTCAAGAAAGTGGGATGGTATGTACTAAGCAACAGTCCTTAAATCGACAAGTACATTTTAGAATTCAAGAGGTACGCATTTTTTATTTTATTTTTAAACTTCTTTTTCTTAACAATAACGACTTATTCTAATACCATGAACGTTTTTCAGTTTATATCCTCACAAAGACACGAAAAAATAATTCCCCGCCTGGTTTGGGTAGAAGTTAAAGTTAGACTTATTTTGTGTACTTAACTGTAAAAAGTAATAGTATCATAAATAGTTTCTCTCTCTAATCCTTTATTCCTCATAGATCCATCAACGTCACGTAGACAATGACAAAGACCAAGAGGTTATCAGAACCAACGACTTATTCGCTTTGGCTCGTGGACTATCATCGACTCCAATCTTACTAAACTTTTTCATAGTCGACGGTGTGAGGTAAGTCGTGCACAACCGTGATGAATGTCGTATAACTCAAAATAGCGGCATTTGTGCGCTTGGCTCTGAAAACACAATGTCTTATGGTCAGCTTCAACAGATCCTCGTGTTTAAGTATTTGTCGTTCAGTTTTGTGTTATTCCGAGTTAAGTGGTTCGACACTCGCAACGTATCACGTAAACAACGTCTTATCTATAGAAACAACATGACATAACTCACCGACACAAGAGGTGAGTGGTGGAAAGATGATCAATACATTCTCGCAACACAATTCAAACAAGTCTTCTACATTGAAGATCAGAACAAACCCAACTGGAAGGTCGTTGAACATGTTAATAATAAAAAGTTTTCCAACGGGGGTGTCATCGTGTCAGATGCCGTTCTTGATATTATACATTTCGACAACTCATCTGATCTACCACTTTCCACTGATTTGAATGACTTGGGTGATGTGACCTTGCATATAGATGGGCAATCAGTGGAGGTTGATGCACCGCCAAATATCATTGATGTTGCTGACAAAGACGATGGTATTACTGATGATGAAGACGTCCCTCATGATTTAAGTGATGAAGAACGTATCAATGATGATGATGGTGAAGACAGAGTTTACTCCAGTGAAGAAGAAGATTTACCTTTTTTTCTAACTTGCAAAAGACACTTATATGTTTGAATAAATGAATAAAATTGTTGTGGCTTGATTAAATGTATATATTTATTTGGATGTGTTGTATTTGGATTTGTGCATGCTTATACGATTTTGTTCATGGATTTTTCTATGTTATGATAATTGTACTTGTACAGATGTCGTCAGCAGATGTTGCACGATCACACGGTGGTGACTGTGGCTGTGAGGATGATGCTCCTACGCCAAACATCCGCACCGGTTGATTCGCTATATTTACCAACAAGGGTAAGAATATTTGTATTATTGAAACACAATCATAAATTTGGTACATATATATTGCTTGCCTTGAATTTTTATGACTTTATCACTCACTTGATTTTTGTAGGTAAAGGCAAAAGGAAACAAAATTTGGGCGACAGAGCGACCGGTAGGTTAAATACTCGGTCTGTTAACAAAAATCTCGAGTTGCTAAAAGCCGATGAGATCAATCGCGACTATGTTTTGATACGATTTGATTCACGCGGGTAGCTACATTCCGACCTCTCGGCGACCATGCTCAACAATTTTCTAGCTTCCTCTGGGGAGTCTATTAGGAAGTGCGTGTCATTTTACTACCCCAAGTTGGAATGCGGCCCCGAAGGAGCACAAGGCGAACGTTTGGGGACAAACAAAGGTCAGTTATCCTTTTTATGTTTATTACAATTTTGTGTTTATTTATTTAATGGCATATATATTTATCTAAATTTATTTATTTATGTATATCATATAAATAAATAACAAATTTAAATAAAGATATAAATTAGATGTTATTTATTTATATCATATAAATGAATAAATTTTTTTAATAAATATATAAATTATACATATAACTCTAACTCTGTGTTTGTTTTATTTGTTGTATATGATTGCAGGCTAACTTTTATTTAAGCACCCACAAGTTGGATACAGACTGGGAAATCATAAAGGACGGCATCAACGCTCAGTTGCAGAAGTTGTACAATACAAATAGATCTACCTTCAAGACTACTTACTGGGTCCGAGACCATAAAACCGGGAGGTATGACTTGGACAGGATCCGGAGGTCGTGTCCCGAGAAGATTAGTGCTGAAGAGTGGGAAAAGCACATCAACTTCTGGAATGATCCGGACAACCAATGAAGATCTGAGATAAATTCTCAAAATCAGAGTAAGTTGAAGACCCCTTCTCGGCAGGGATCCCGATCACTAGCCCACCTTCGAGACGAATTGGTAAGAAGTATTATAATTAATTTACATACATATATGTCTTTGATTATATGTTTTGGTGTGTTGTGATTTTTAGTTTTGAATTTGATTCATTCTATATGCGTGTGTATGTAAGCACATACACAAGATGCAACTCTTTGGGAGTCGACGTCTCTCATTGATTCATTCTTCTTAACGTACACCAAAAATGTTGGAGAATTTTATCACGAGGAGGACCGCCTTATGCATGTAAGTATTTTTTATTTTATAAATTAACTAATTAATTATTTTTTTTGGATATACATTGGTTTCCGACTATTCTCTGCCAAAAAATAATGCAGCAACCCGACTAATAAATAATATATTAACTATCGTCTGTTTTTGTCACTTCATTAGGAGGAGACACTGGCTTTACAGGCTACAGGAAAATATACGGACGAAGAGATAAACCGTAAAGTCAGAGGCGATAAGCAGCGGGGTCACATCTCAGGTGTCGGTCAGGTAGTGCCGGGAATGCTCCGATCTATCCCATATACTCCCTAACCCACCACCGACGAGCGAATGGAGTACGTGTGGAATTTTTTTGGAAGTGACAATAGGTTTGCTAATGCGTTCGCATAATTCCAGTCGGGTGGTGCTAGCGGGAGTGGCGTTGGCGGCAGCAGGAATGACGTGGGCGACAACAAGCGTTATGCGGGCGAGATTTGCGCAGGTGGTGCTAGTGGGAGTGGTAATGGGAATGACGACGAGTAGAATGACACCAATGGTTAGTATTTCTTGTTTTTCCTACCTTAACATGCATGTTTAATAATTGTAAATCCCGAATTGCAACTAGGAACCAATGTATTTGTATTTGTACCCAAGTTGTGATGTATGTATTTGTATTGAGTTAATAGATCGAAAGGTTATATGTTATTGTTTTTTGGTCATAGTTTTGTTGATGTTTTATAGCAGATTGTATTCCGAGGTTTTGGTAGATTTTTTTCGGAAAAATTCCAAAAAAAACCTAGAAATAGCCTGCTGTGTAGGTCGTTCTTTCCCCGCCGACATGTCATTGGGGAAAACAAGAACACGTTTAAATTTTATAAAAAATCAAGAATCTTCCCTGGCGATATGTCGTCGGGGAAACCTAGAGCACGTTTGACTTTTAAAAAAAGTCAATAAAGTTTCCCTGACAATATATTGCCGGTGAAAATTTGTCAACAATATAAGCTGCAACTTGACCAGTTTGACTTGTCAACGTGAAAGGAAAGTTTTCTAAGCGACAATGTCGTCGAGGATAAGAAAATATTAATTAGTATTTTAGTTAAGTGTGATTAATAATTCCGTTTTTATCTGGCGACATTTGTCGTCGGGGATTCCCTTACAAGTGCCAGCGTGACAAATAATCCCATGGCCAAAAGCAGTGGGGTTCACTTCGTCGTCGGGGAAAACTTTACACGTCGTCGGGATTCTTTCCCTTACGGTTGATCTTTGACGACTTTTTCCTAGTGACATATAGCCAGAGATCGGTTTCCCGACGACATGTCGTTAGAGAAAAAGTTAGATTTTGGCCAAGGAAAGCTTGCGGCTAATGTAAAAAAATGAATGTGTACTTCTGTACTTTTATTTATATGTTCCTGTGGATTGAATATGATTTTTGCATGCACTTTACACGGTATATTTTTATAGCGTGATTTTTTTAAACGGTATATCTTTTGTCCGAGAAAATATTACATAATGATTAATTTTTTTACCCGGTCCAATCCCAATGAAACGATTAATCAAGGAGATCTTGAAAGAAGATTCTAGATCTACATAGAATACTCACGAATTAGAGTAAAAAAACTAATCATGACCATTTATTTCATTATCATCGGTTACTATTAAATTTTTAATCAATCATAAAAACCTTACATATTATCATTTATTATGTTAGTTTCTCTCTCTTAAAACACACACACCACACCAATTATTCCATCCGCAGGAAAACTTCATACTCTCGCCGGAAAATTCTAAACCACCATCGTAAAACTTGAATAACTTTAGAATCACCAAAAATTCGTCATCCATCACGATAAATCACCATGAAACGTCGTAAATCAACGAAACACCGTCGAAAACAAATGAATCTCGTCGGAAAAAGGAATCTCGCCAGAAAACACAAAGCCACCACAGAACAGTCGTCGCTATCGATTTGACTTTGATGCACCATGAATTCGTCACCATTACGACGCTGATCCGTTGTTACGAAGCCGAA